>CM036543.1:2013792-2613792 GCA_020745685.1 Tautogolabrus adspersus | reverse complement strand
CTTTAAAGGTCTCTGAGTTCATTCATGTGTTTCATGGGGTCTGAAACTGTCTCTTCAGTTTGAAAACTCTAAAGGTAACACGTGTGAAGGTACGTAATGACTCCTTTACCTGATGGAGGTAATCAAAGGAGTACTGATGCTATGATTATATGAGTCTTTTTTTCATAGAGAGATTAATGACTGAATACTAGCATAATAATAGCTAAAAGCTAGCTTTGTGTTTGTGAGTATCTTATCTATTTGTTTGAGTATTGAGCTCCAGGTCAAAGATGAGTCTGTCTTGTTGCTCTCCTGCTGTCCTTTCTTCGACCACCAACAGACACAATCTTTCCTTAACATGCTTCAAATCTCATAATCCAGCAGGAAGATTAAGAGCTGACGAGCACAATAAATAAAGTACAAATTCAACAGCCCTTTCTTCTGATATTTAACGGTTGATAACGTGGTTATGTCTCACCTCTGACAGCCAGCCAGCTCTGTGCTGATTCTCCTGTTCCAGAGATTCTGCACTTGTAGAGTCCTTCATCAGAACTAGAGATATTAACCATGGTCATCTTGCCTTTATATCCAGTCTCTTTGAAATGTCCGTCTTTATAAAAATCTGCTGCGAGGTTGTAAGGTGGTCGCTGTTTCCTACAGCGCAGAGTGACAGTCTGTCGCTCCATCAGAGGGGGAGCAGGACTCTCCAGGATCACATCATCAGCTGAAACACATACACAGTTATCAAATGGGATGTAAAGATTCATCATAAAATCAAGAAAAATCGATTCAAAGGTGTCAAGATTCACATCGGTACTCTGAAAAATGAATCTCAATAATATGGTGAGCGTCAGCAGCTGTAGAGCAGAGGAGGTTGGCAGCTGCGGAGCAAGATTTTAAAATTGAGGACGCACCACCGTCTTTTAAATCAGAGGTGTGGAAGCATTTTGGCTTCCCCAAGACAAATATTGCAAGAAGACAGGGAACTACACAAACAGCACATGATGCAGCATTTAATCGACACCACAATGAGAAGCTCCAATCACCTCCCCTTGTTGAGAGAAAAAAAACATTAAAAGGCCAAACCACACTGACAAGCGGGTTAGCAGCCCTTAAAGGAATCTGTTTCACTCATCATTTGTCTACAGACTCATTTAGTAAAATAAATCGTGAGAGAGTCGTATCTTGAGTTTAGTGAATCTTTACATCCCTACTTATCAACCATGCTGAGAGACCACCATCCTTAGGAGAACTGTCTCTCTCTCTCTCTCTCTCTCTCTCTCTCTCTCTCTCTCTCTCTCTCTTTCTTTGTGTATTCACATCAAATGACTGCACATCACTATCTGTAAATCGAATAACTTTTCTTACATCGCAGGGAAGGTTGGGGACATCCATGGGTGGTAGCTGGAGTATCCAGAAAAAAACATGTATGCACAGGGAGAACATGGACCTTTAACCATAAGACCCCCATCCAGGGACTCAAACCAGGAACCTTCTTAGTATGAGGGGACAGCACTAACCACTGCACCACCCTGCAGCCACTTTCCTCTAAATTATTTCCTGATCATTTTTAATCCATAACAGAACCTAAACAAGATGTGTCAATATACATTCACAACAAATGCAAATACATGTTCATCAAACTAGCTCAGCAAATGTTTGACAATAATCTAACCTCAAGCTGGATCTTCTAAATGTTTGAATAACCTGAAGTTACAAACCAGTGACAGTGATGCTGAGAGAGCTGCTTCTCTGTCCGTCTGTGTCTTCACACCAGTATTCTCCACTGTGTGATGCAAAGGCAGGAAAAATGTTCAAGGATCTCTTTGAATCCTCCCATCGAGGAGCCTTTGATGAACTCGCCTGCATCACTCTCCATTCAGCTGAGCTGCCAAACCCCTCACAGTTTAATCGTATGGATTCATATTCAAAGAACTGCAGTCTGTTTGGGTCAATGTGAGGAAGAGCAGCTTCTGTGGAAAGGAAGAGAAAGGGCTGTTATTGGGGGCATTGCACATTATTGATAATGTTTATGTCTTATTGTCTCTACATCTGTGTTGAATATGATACTTTAGCTTGATTATTCATGTCTGATGCTACTTCCATTCCTGATAGAAACAATAAAGGACAGCTCAGTTAAATCACACTTCAGGAGTTCCTTCATAAAGATGTTTTCTCTTTTCCCTGTTGGTGCATGAGTGAATCCAATATAACACAGTCTCTACCATTAGAGGTGCAATCACATGTTTGGTAGTTTTAAAATAAAGCTTGACTCACCAACGTCTTCAGCCGAGTAACATTTGTGACTGTGGTCGGTCAGGAGCAACAGAACATACACCGCTGCAGAGACAAAAGAAGAGCGCGGTCCATCAGACACATACTTAATCACACCTTGACATTGACTGATAAGATGTTCAAGTTCTTACATGGTCACATCTTCTGTAAGTTACAGACTCAGTACTCACACAGTATGGGGTAAAGCAGAGTGACCTTCATGTCGTCTCGTAGCTGAGTGAGAGGAGGACTGAATAAGAAGCTAAATGTGTTGTCGTACTTTCTTTTCCTGTGCAGAGTCGTTGCTGCAGCTGGTCTCTGTCACTCTTGGGGATTAAAATAGCTTTGATTCATCGTGTGAACTTTCAGAGACTTTGTTGACTACAAAAACCACAGCAGATCTTTAAATAAGAACATCTGTAAAAACCAAGCACTTTGTAATGTCATCATTTATATAAAAAGGCACTCTGGTTGTCCACAGTTTGATGTGTGTGGTCGTCATGCTCTCTGTCTCTTCTCTGAAGGTGCTTTATCAAGTCCATTTACCATCAAGTCAAAGAACATAATCATAGAGCAAAGTTAATACAAGCAGTCGCTTAAGGTGCCGCGCATCAGGAGGGCTGGCGAGAGCCCCTATAGGCCAGTCAATCTAGCCCAAAAAAACAAAAAAATTGTAATGTCTCATAGTTTTTATTGGTCCTAATACCCTCCTGAATCATAAACTAAAAGTCTACCTCCATAGATGGAGTGGAACATATTTTTTTTCCAGATTAAAGGCCCAACACTCTCAGTACATTGAGTAGAATAGGAGAACATTTTAAATTAATAGCTATCACTATGAAACTTCTCCAGTTGATTAGTGACATCATACCAAAGAAAAAATGTATTACAAGTTTTTGAGATTTTATGTTTATATATGCAAATGAGGCCTTTCTTCATAAAATGTACCATCATTTGGATATTTCTCCTCCACAGTGTACGAAACCTCATTTTGAGAAAACGCCCTTTAAAGATTAGAGTGAAAGGGAATCACTTTTTCAGAGGAAACCACAACAGACAAGTCATTGAAATCTGTAAACAGACAATACGTACCCAAAACCACGACTCAAGAGACAGATGGAGAAGAGAAAGACCAGTAGGCACTTTAATGTACAAAATAGCAGGTAGGCCATAACACTTTTATTTCTTCCAGGCTTAGAGTTTTAGAAACAAACAAAACCACCAACTATGTTTATGTAAACATAACGCAAAAAAGCAAATAAAGCAAAACGGCTATCCACCCTCGCAACTTTTTTTTAATTTTTTTTTTTTAAATTTTATATACTTTATTAATCCCCTACGGGGAAATTGTGGTTCGCACTCTGTTATTTTTAGACATGCTTCTCACACACACAGGCCTGAATCACACACATGCACAACGAGACCTGTGGACATGCATTAATGGAGAGATGTCAGAGTGCGGTGGCAGCCCCTTGGGAGGCGCCCCCTGAGCTGGTGAGGGTTCGGTGCCTTGCTCAAGGGCACCTCGGCAGTGCTCGAGAAGTGGTCTGGCACCTCTCCAGCTACCAGACCAACTTCCATATTTTGGTCCGCATCGGGACTTGAACCGGCGACCCTCCGGTTCCCAACCCAAGTCCCTACGGACTGGGGGCTGGAGGATCCAAGACTCATGCCTCATTCCTGTCCATACTGACCAGGACCCTGCACCTCAATCTTTGTTCGAGCTTGTGCGCTGCAAGTGCAAGTCTGGTTGCAGCACAATGCGCTGCAATTGCCGTCGTCAAGGCCTCGACTGCTCCCTAGCTTGCACAGAGTGCAGAGGCGTATGTGCAAATATATCAGCAAACTTGGATGAGAACATGGATTGACCTTTTTTTTTTGTTGCCACAGAGTCAAATCTATAAGTGGATTTTACGGCCGTGCCACAGTGGATGGTTATTTTTTCTTTTGATAATGGTCTAATTTCCTGCTCTTTATTTGTTTACATAAACATAGTTGGTGGTTTTGTTTGTTTCTAAAACTGTAGGCTAGATTGACTGGCCTACTATCCCAAAACCATAATCATAGATGTCAAACCACTGATGCTGACAGAGTTTTATAATCTCAGGTTTAAACTTAAAGAGTTGTCAAACCAGGCAGGAAGAGTCAAACAAAAACACCTCCATGCTCAGTCAAATCAGGGCAAACTGAACTGGACCAGACTCAACAGGTTCATCTTATTTCTTTATATAGATTCTATCTGTCTGTCTCTTTCTCTACACTCACACATACACCCTGTTCTGTCACATTCTGCCCCCTGCTGTTAGCTGTTACACACATCAAACATTTCCTTCCTCTCTGCTGTCAACACATCAACAATAACTTCAAGAACTGGTGCTTATATTTAAGAATGTAATTCATAAACAGCAGGAAGGATGAAGTAACAGTTATAAGGTAGATTTATATCTTTGGACTATAAAGGGGTGAGGGAAGTTCCTTTATAGAGAACCCTTCAAACATAGAGCCAATCAAAGTCATTTAGACTGATAGGGAAGACCCATTAGCAACATTTAAATATAAAAAACCTCTACATTTGAAACACATTCAAATATCCATCCATCTTTTATCTTCCTCTTATCCGGGCCAGGGTCGTGGTGGCAGCAGGCTGTCTCATATTCCAGCTCCTCCTGGGGGATCTGGAGTTGTTCCCAGGTCAGAAGGGATATAGAATCCTTCCTGTGAATTCTGGGTCTGCTCCCACTTGGACATGCACGGAAAACCTCCAAAGGGAGCCAACCAGGAAGCATCCTTATCAGAAGAACCGAACCACCTCAAGACCCGTAAACAAGACCCTGAGATACCTAAACTCTTTCACTTGTGGCAAGGACTCACTCCCCACCCGGAGACAATAGTCCACTGTTTTCTGGCAGAGAACCATGGCCTCGGACTTGGAGGTGCTGACCCTCATCCCAGCTGCTTCGCACTTGGCTGCAAACCGCCCCAATGCATGCTGGAGGTCCCAGCCTTCAGAAGCCAACAGAACAACATCATCTGCAAAAAGCAGAGATGATATTCTAAGGTCCCCAAACTGGAAACCCTCCTCCCCCCAGGCTGCGCCTTCAGATACTGTCAATGAAAATCACAAACAGATTCCAAGACAAATGACAGCAGAGGCCAACACACAAGGAATGAGTCTTACTCTGTGCTGAGAAATGCCAACACAGCTCTCACTCTCCATGTTCTCGCAGTATCCCCCAGGGTACAAGAGGGTAAAGAGGTGGTCCACTGTCCCACGTCCAGGACGGAATCCACATTGTTCCTCCGGTATCCAAGGTTTGACAATCGGTCGGAGCCTCTTTTCAAGCACCCTAGAGTAGACTTTCCCGGGGATGCTGAAAAGAGCGTTACTTTATTGATCATTTTGTTCACAATTATAATGAAGCAGATTTTTACAAAGACACATTTATAACACCTTTCAGTTCACTCTAACCCTAACCCTTATGGAGTCAATATTGTACATTGTGTTACATTTGTATGTGTGTAAACATTTTGTATGTGCAGACATTTTTTTGTGAATGTGCAAATAAATTTCACCAAAGCATATAATACATCATTTTCAATGCGTAAGTGCATAAAGGAGATTTGCACAAAGTTTTGCAGTTACATAAAACACTTTTGCAATCACAAATCAGGATTGCAGTTACACATCTATAAAGATGGGTAAAGGGCAGATTAAACTGGTACTGATACATGCTCCTGGTCTCACAGCCGCTAAATAATAATTTCTCATTGCCCTATAGCAGTAGTTCTCCATCTTTTTAAACTGCGTACCACCTCCAAAAATATGTGGCTCTCCAAGTATCACCATTATTGTAGATGTTAAAATACAGAGTAGGCCTACACACATTTCACGCAGGAGGCAAATGTATTCATAAAAATAATATTATTTATTATTGACTGTTGGCAGCCACGCTGTAGGCCTACTAAGGGCTAGCGCTAGAACTGGCACTTAAACTCCACACAACTCTGACATTTGCCCAAATCAAAAAAAAGTGCAGAACAATAAAAATGACAACTTTATACCGACAACCTGTTTGAAAATATTTAGTCTCCAGTGTTTCCCACACATAGACGATAGGTGGGCAGGCTGCTAAAGTACATTTATGGCCGCATAAGTATATTTCCGACATGTTCTTATATAATTTTTCATTTATTCATAAAATTGCTGCGAGAGAGAGAGAGAGAGAGAGAGAGAGAGAGAGAGAAAGCGCGTGAGAGAGTGCAGGCGTGCGCTCCGTGCAGGCTCGGTGAAACCAGAGCCTCTTTAAAAAAAATTCCCTCTCGACTCCTGCAGAGAGATAAGACACAGCAAGTGCTTCATGCTTCGTTTTAAAAATGTCAATGTACAGCTGCTTGCTGCTGATGCTGTGCTGGACTGCTATAAATAACGGAATATGGAGTGGAACTTTTCAAAACGGGAGGCGTACTCCTGGTGTTCATGTCTGTGCGCGTGCGCGGATAAATTGAGCAGATTAAAGTTGTTTGTTGCAAAAACAACATTAATTTAGAGAGGAAAACACATTTGATATAAATACAAACCTAATAGATACAAGACAGATAAGATAAGACTATGACAAAAAAAAAGAAAATTTTCATTTTATGCTGAACGTTTTTTTTTTATTAGATTGTCGAGATTCCTTTGCGGGAGCCCGCGTACCATCAGTGGTACGTGTACCATAGTTTGAGAACCAATGCTCTATACCTTACTGCTACATGTCATTGGTTTTTTCTTCCATTTTCTACACATTGAATGCAGGAATTGGTGAGGTGTCAAGGCTGTTGGGGGGCCAGAGGGACACCTCACCCCCTGTCCATCCCAGCAGCTCCTGGACAACGACCTGTTTCTCAAGGCTGGGAGGATAGTGGGACACTCATTTTTACATGGTGTCCCAGGTCTGGCTGGGCTCCAGTTGTGCTTCACATGCTCTTAGGTGGCACAGCTGAGACATGGACCATTGCAATAGAGGATGTTCCTGACCTTAAAGGTCCCATATTATGCTTTTTCTGGTTTTATATGCTCTTTAGTGTGTTTTCTGTGTCTTGTGCATGTTTAGGCACATTTATGTGCAAAAATTCAAAGTCTGCGGAAACGCGGCTTCTCCTACCTCCTCCTGTTAGCAGTAGCAGTAGCTGCATGTAACGCTCGGTTCTAGCCCCCCTCGTTGAAAAGTGCCGTGTGATATCACACTGCGATGATGTCACTGATCCAAGCCCATTGGCTCGTTGTGGCAAGCATGTGTTTATAAAGTACAGATGTGTTTATGAAGTACAGATGTGTTTATGAAGTACAGATGTGTTCATAAAGTACAGATGTGTGATTGAGTACAGATGTGTGCATAAAGTACAGATGTGTTCATAAAGTACAGATGTGTTCATAAAGTACAGATGTGTGATTGAGTACAGATGTGTTCATAAAGTACAGATGTGTTCATAAAGTACATATGTGTTCATAAAGTACAGATGTGTTCATAAAGTCCAGATGTGTTCATAAAGTACAGATGTGTGATTGAGTACAGATGTGTTCATAAAGTACAGATGTGTTCATAAAGTACAGATGTGTGCTTGAGTACAGATGTGTTCATAAAGTACAGATGTGTGCTTGAGTAAAGATGTGTTCATAAAGTACAGATGTGTGCATAAAGTACAGATGTGTTCATAAAGTATAGATGTGTGATTGAGTACAGATGTGTTCATAAAGTACAAATGTGTTCATAAAGTACAGATGTGTTCATAAAGTACAGATGTGTTCATAAAGTACATATGTGTTCATAAAGTACAGATGTGTTCATAAAGTACAAATGTGTTCATAAAGTACAGATGTGTTCATTAAGTAAAGATGTGTTCATAAAGTACAGATGTGTTCATAAAGTACAGATGTGTTCATAAAGTACAGATGTGTTCATAAAGTATAGATGTGTTCATAAAGTACAGATGTGTTCATAAAGTACAGATGTGTGATTGAGTACAGATGTGTTCATAAAGTACAAATGTGTTCATAAAGTACAGATGTGTTCATTAAGTAAAGATGTGTTCATAAAGTACAGATGTGTTCATAAAGTACAGATGTGTTCATAAAGTACAGATGTGTTCATTAAGTATAGATGTGTTCATAAAGTACAGATGTGTTCATAAAGTACAGATGTGTGATTGAGTACAGATGTGTTCATAAAGTACAAATGTGTTCATAAAGTACAGATGTGTTCATTAAGTAAAGATGTGTTCATAAAGTACAGATGTGTTCATTAAGTAAAGATGTGTTCATAAAGTACAGATGTGTTCATTAAGTAAAGATGTGTTCATAAAGTACAGATGTGTTCATAAAGTACAGATGTGTTCATAAAATACAGATGTGTTCATAAAGTACAGATGTGTTCATAAAGTACAGATGTGTTCATAAAGTACAGATGTGTTCATTAAGTATAGATGTGTTCATAAAGTACAGATGTGTTCATAAAGTACAGATGTGTGATTGAGTACAGATGTGTTCATAAAGTACAAATGTGTTCATAAAGTACAGATGTGTTCATATAGTAAAGATGTGTTCATTAAGTAAAGATGTGTTCATAAAGTACAGATGTGTTCATTAAGTAAAGATGTGTTCATAAAGTACAGATGTGTTCATAAAGTACAGATGTGTTCATAAAATACAGATGTGTTCATAAAGTACAGATGTGTTCATAAAGTACAGATGTGTTCATAAAATACAGATGTGTTCATAAAGTACAGATGTGTTCATAAAGTACAGATGTGTTCATAAAGTACAGATGTGTTCATTAAGTATAGATGTGTTCATAAAGTACAGATGTGTTCATAAAGTACAGATGTGTTCATAAAGTACAGATGTGTTCATAAAATACAGATGTGTTCATAAAGTACAGATGTGTTCATTAAGTATAGATGTGTTCATAAAGTACAGATGTGTTCATAAAATACAGATGTGTTCATAAAGTACAGATGTGTTCATAAAGTACAGATGTGTTCATAAAATACAGATGTGTTCATAAAGTGCAGATGTGTTCATAAAGTACAGATGTGTTCATAAAATACAGATGTGTTCATAAAGTACAGATGTGTTCATAAAGTACAGATGTGTTCATAAAATACAGATGTGTTCATAAAATACAGATGTGTTCATAAAGTACAGATGTGTTCATAAAGTACAGATGTGTTCATAAAGTACAGATGTGTGATTGAGTACAGATGTGTTCATAAAGTACAAATGTGTTCATAAAGTACAGATGTGTTCATAAAGTACAAATGTGTTCATAAAGTACAGATGTGTTCATAAAGTACAGATGTGTTCATAAAGTACAGATGTGTTCATTAAGTATAGATGTGTTCATAAAGTACAGATGTGTGATTGAGTACAGATGTGTTCATAAAGTACAAATGTGTTCATAAAGTACAGATGTGTTCATTAAGTAAAGATGTGTTCATAAAGTACAGATGTGTTCATAAAGTACAGATGTGTTCATAAAGTACAGATATGTTCATAAAGTACAGATGTGTTCATAAAGTACAGATGTGTTCATAAAGTACAGATGTGTTCATAAAGTACAGATGTGTTCATAAAGTACAGATATGTTCATAAAGTACAGATGTGTTCATAAAGTACAGATGTGTTCATAAAATACAGATGTGTTCATAAAGTACAGATGTGTGCTTGAGTACAGATGTGTTCATAAAGTACAGATGTGTTCATTAAGTAAAGATGTGTTCATAAAGTACAGATGTGTTCATAAAGTACAGATGTGTTCATAAAGTACAGATGTGTTCATTAAGTATAGATGTGTTCATAAAGTACAGATGTGTTCATAAAGTACAGATGTGTTCATAAAGTACAGATGTGTTCATAAAGTACAGATGTGTGCATAAAGTACAGATGTGTTCATAAAGTACAGATGTGTTCATAAAGTACAAATGTGTTCATAAAGTACAGATGTGTTCATAAAGTACAGATGTGTTCATAAAGTACAGATGTGTTCATAAAGTACAGATGTGTTCATAAAATACAGATGTGTTCATAAAGTACAGATGTGTGCTTGAGTACAGATGTGTTCATAAAGTACAGATGTGTTCATTAAGTAAAGATGTGTTCATAAAGTACAGATGTGTTCATAAAGTACAGATGTGTTCATAAAGTACAGATGTGTTCATAAAGTACAGATGTGTTCATAAAGTACAGATGTGTTCATAAAGTACAGATGTGTGCATAAAGTACAGATGTGTTCATAAAGTACAGATGTGTTCATAAAGTACAAATGTGTTCATAAAGTACAGATGTGTTCATTAAGTATAGATGTGTTCATAAAGTACAGATGTGTTCATAAAGTACAGATGTGTTCATAAAGTACAGATGTGTTCATAAAGTACAGATGTGTTCATAAAGTACAGATGTGTTCATAAAGTACAGATGTGTTCATAAAGTACAAATGTGTTCATAAAGTACAGATGTGTTCATAAAGTACAGATGTGTTCATAAAGTACAGATGTGTGCATAAAGTACAGATGTGTTCATAAAGTACAGATGTGTTCATAAAGTACAGATGTGTTCATAAAGTACAGATGTGTTCATAAAGTACAGATGTGTTCATAAAGTACAGATGTGTTCATAAAGTACAGATGTGTTCATTAAGTAAAGATGTGTTCATAAAGTACAGATGTGTTCATAAAGTACAGATGTGTTCATAAAGTACAGATGTGTTCATTAAGTATAGATGTGTTCATAAAGTACAGATGTGTTCAGAAAGTACAAATGTGTTCATAAAGTACAGATGTGTTCATAAAGTACAGATGTGTTCATAAAGTACAAATGTGTTCATAAAGTACAGATGTGTTCATAAAGTACAGATGTGTTCATGAAGTACAGATGTGTTCATTAAGTAAAGATGTGTTCATAAAGTACAGATGTGTTCATAAAGTACAGATGTGTTCATAAAGTACAGATGTGTTCATAAAGTACAGATGTGTGCTTGAGTACAGATGTGTTCAGAAAGTACAAATGTGTTCATAAAGTACAGATGTGTTCATTAAGTAAAGATGTGTTCATAAAGTACAGATGTGTTCATAAAGTACAGATGTGTTCATAAAATACAGATGTGTTCATAAAGTACAGATGTGTGCTTGAGTACAGATGTGTTCATAAAGTACAGATGTGTGCTTGAGTACAGATGTGTTCATAAAGTACAGATGTGTTCATAAAGTACAGATGTGTTCATAAAGTACAGATGTGTGCATAAAGTACAGATGTGTTCATAAAGTACAGATGTGTTCAAAAAGTACAGATGTGTTCATAAGTACAGATGTGTGATTGAGTACAGATGTGTTCATAAAGTACAGATGTGTTCATAAAGTACAGATGTGTTCATAAAGTACAGATGTGTTCATAAAGTACAGATGTGTTTATAAAGTACAGATGTGTTTATGAAGTACAGATGTGTTTATGAAGTACAGATGTGTTCATAAAGTACAGATGTGTTCATAAAGTACAGATGTGTGCATAAAGTACAGATGTGTTCATAAAGTACAGATGTGTTCATAAAGTACAGATGTGTGATTGAGTACAGATGTGTTCATAAAGTACAGATGTGTTCATAAAGTACAGATGTGTGATTGAGTACAGATGTGTTCATAAAGTACAGATGTGTTCATAAAGTACAGATGTGTTCATAAAGTACAGATGTGTTCATAAAGTACAGATGTGTGCTTGAGTACAGATGTGTTCATAAAGTACAGATGTGTGCATAAAGTACAGATGTGTTCATAAAGTATAGATGTGTTCATAAAGTACAGATGTGTTCATAAAGTACAGATGTGTTCATAAAGTACAGATGTGTGATTGAGTACAGATGTGTTCATAAAGTACAGATGTGTTCATTAAGTAAAGATGTGTTCATAAAGTACAGATGTGTTCATAAAGTACAGATGTGTTCATAAAGTACAGATGTGTGCATAAAGTACAGATGTGTTCATAAAGTACAGATGTGTGCATAAAGTACAGATGTGTTCATAAAGTACAGATGTGTTCATAAAGTACAGATGTGTTCATAAAGTACAGATGTGTTCATAAAGTACAGATGTGTTCATAAAGTACAGATGTGTGCTTGAGTACAGATGTGTTCATAAAGTACAGATGTGTTCATTAAGTAAAGATGTGTTCATAAAGTACAGATGTGTTCATAAAGTACAAATGTGTTCATAAAGTACAGATGTGTTCATAAAGTACAGATGTGTTCATAAAGTACAGATGTGTTCATAAAGTACAGATGTGTTCATAAAGTACAGATGTGTGCTTGAGTACAGATGTGTTCAGAAAGTACAAATGTGTTCATAAAGTACAGATGTGTTCATAAAGTACAGATGTGTTCATAAAGTACAGATGTGTGCTTGAGTACAGATGTGTTCATAAAGTACAGATGTGTGCTTGAGTACAGATGTGTTCATAAAGTACAGATGTGTTCATAAAGTACAGATGTGTTCATAAAGTACAGATGTGTGCATAAAGTACAGATGTGTTCATAAAGTACAGATGTGTTCAAAAAGTACAGATGTGTTCATAAGTACAGATGTGTGATTGAGTACAGATGTGTTCATAAAGTACAGATGTGTTCATAAAGTACAGATGTGTGCATAAAGTACAGATGTGTTCATAAAGTACAGATGTGTTCATAAAGTACAGATGTGTTTATAAAGTACAGATGTGTTTATGAAGTACAGATGTGTTCATGAAGTACAGATGTGTTCATAAAGTACAGATGTGTTCATAAAGTACAGATGTGTGCATAAAGTACAGATGTGTTCATAAAGTACAGATGTGTTCATAAAGTACAGATGTGTGATTGAGTACAGATGTGTTCATAAAGTACAGATGTGTTCATAAAGTACAGATGTGTGATTGAGTACAGATGTGTTCATAAAGTACAGATGTGTTCATAAAGTACAGATGTGTTCATAAAGTACAGATGTGTTCATAAAGTACAGATGTGTGCTTGAGTACAGATGTGTTCATAAAGTACAGATGTGTTCATAAAGTACAGATGTGTTCATAAAGTACAGATGTGTTCATAAAGTACAGATGTGTTCATAAAGTACAGATGTGTTCATAAAGTACAGATGTGTGATTGAGTACAGATGTGTTCATAAAGTACAGATGTGTTCATTAAGTAAAGATGTGTTCATAAAGTACAGATGTGTTCATAAAGTACAGATGTGTTCATAAAATACAGATGTGTTCATAAAGTACAGATGTGTGATTGAGTACAGATGTGTTCATAAAGTACAGATGTGTTCATAAAGTACAGATGTGTTCATAAAGTACAGATGTGTTCATAAAGTACAGATTTGTGCTTGAGTACAGATGTGTTCATAAAGTACAGATGTGTGCTTGAGTACAGATGTGTTCATAAAGTACAGATGTGTGCATAAAGTACAGATGTGTTCATAAAGTATAGATGTGTTCATAAAGTACAGATGTGTTCATAAAGTACAGATGTGTTCATAAAGTACAGATTTGTGCTTGAGTACAGATGTGTTCATAAAGTACAGATGTGTGCTTGAGTACAGATGTGTTCATAAAGTACAGATGTGTTCATAAAGTACAGATGTGTTCATAAAGTACAGATGTGTTCATAAAGTACAGATGTGTTCATAAAGTACAGATGTGTGCATAAAGTACAGATGTGTTCATAAAGTACAGATGTGTTCATAAAGTACAGATGTGTTCATAAAGTACAGATGTGTTCATAAAGTACAGATGTGTTCATAAAGTACAGATGTGTATACAGCACTGAAATAACTTGAAGTGGAATAATGAAAAATGGCGGGTGGTATTTAAAGAATGTAAATGAGTCCACAGGGCGACTCTCAGAGGGAGGAGTTTTACAGTTTGACGGCCACAGACAGGAATGACCTCCTGTGGCGTTCTGTGGTGCATCGTGAGGGATGAGTCTAACACTCAATGTGCTCCTGTGCTTCACCAGCACATTGTTGAATGGGTGGTAGACATTATTCAGGATGAACAACAACCTAGACAGCATCCTCCTCTCCTCCACCACTGTCAGAGGTCACACACAGACACCAGCTGTTACGAGCATGATGCAGACGGGATGTGAATGACCTAGTCTTCAGGGAAACACCCGCGCTGGCATCTGGCTACGAGTTACTTTAAGAGCTGTAGCATTTTAAAATAGCCTAGCATGTGCACATACTGGATGGCTACTTCCACAGCTATGCTGCTATCCATGATCGGTGGCTAGTCTCAAATAAACACTTTGTGTTTCATGCTAATCATGCACACCAACAAAGCCTGCCGACTGTTAAGCTTTTTTTTTTTGTACTTTTTATGAGCGGAGAGTCGTTCATTACTTACAGAAGGAAGGACATCAACGCCTGACTTTCCAGGGGCATCCCAACAATAACCTTCTCCAATGTGAGATCTCTGAGAAATAAGATTGACAAACTTCATGCCTCTTTGAAACATCTGTACTAATTTAAAGTTGTGTTTTATGCTTTCTCAGACGTGTTTGGACTACCAGCGTTTGGGACACTGATACGCCTGGACAGAGAATAACAGGTTATTGGGAAGACGATTGGAGGAGGCGTGTGCTTAAACGTAAACAACAAGTGGTGCAAAAACTACTTTGTGAGGAACACAACAAGTTCAGTTTCCCTCAGGCTGACAGGAATTTGGACCGATTTTCGTGACATTGTTTTATTTCCCCCCAGATTCAAAAGCAGCCACAGAGACAATCATGTGCAGAATCTGGGAGCCTCCCCAGATGCACCATTATGTACAGTATATTGGATGACTTTAATGGCTGCTCGCTGACATCTGCGCTGCCACATTACCAACAATATGTTAAATTCTATACCCGAGGATCAAAACCAAGCGGCAACCTCCGTTCCAAAAAAATGAAGCCAATGCGGAAGTACAAAAAACTGCAGTTCATCGAGTGTCCGCTTGAGGCTGGCTCCAGAAGCACCGGAAGTTCCATAAGCCCCCAGCCAAAAAAGGCCGTTTTCACTACAAAAATTAACAGCCTGGTACAAAAAAGATTGACCCCCCTCCCCAGCCCCCTACTGGCCTGCGCTCAGACTGCTCCAGTACCAACTTGTGAGCACGGTTACCTCTTGTACATACATCATCACGACGTTACACTAGATAGTTGTGTATTTTCACAAAGTGCAGCTGACTCTGAATATTCCCGTCTGACCAAAGTTCGAGGAAACACTCGACCTTTGCATCGGACCAACGTGAACCGTTTGTCACTATTGTTTAAAATGACTGTCGAGAGGAACTGTGGCATCGACTCAACGACATGTCCATGTTGTGTTCCCGTTCCCGTTCACTACAAAAATTAACCCGTTTACAGCCTGGTACAAAAAGATTGACCCCCCTCCCCAACCCCCTACTGGCCTGCGCTCAGACTGCTCCAGTACACAAAAAACGAAATACATCTGATAAGTTAGTGGCCTCATGTGCTCCCACTGTGGGGGGGGTGAATTTTTTTCTAACTCCTCTGATTTTTTGTTATTAACGAAAACGGTCATGCCCATATAAGGGTTGTGGAGATTTGATTGACAGCTGCAGCGGCTGAGCTGTCTCAGGTCAGAAGCAGGTCAGGTCAGGAGGCTAGCAGCTGCTAGCTTGGTCCGTCGGACTTTTTTTCTTCGTGTGGAGTGTTTGTCTAGCAACAAATATGGCTTGCTGTGCGATTAATTGGATTAACAGACCATCCAAGACTGTGATGCTTCAGTATTTTTCGGTAAGTGATATAGTAGTTTTATATTAACTGCATACTCGTGTCGGTATCATAGACTGTAAATATTACGGTGTCTATTTTTGCGGTCCTAGCTTGTTTAGCGTTAGCTTGGTGATATACATAGGCTGTAAATATTAATGATATAGTGATATTGTTAAATGTCCTGCATACTCATCGGGAGGTGTCGGTATCTATGTAGACTGGCCTCAGTGTAGCCCATTATTTACGGTCAATGGTTTAACTTTAGCCGATCAAGAGACACCGATGCTAATGGAAACATAGCTATCCAGGACTAATAAACTGGAGGGTTAAACTAAGTCCGAAATGTTAGAATAGAAATTTGAATTGTTTAGATGTTGAAAAGAAAGAGTTTGTGTGATGTTATAAACTAAAGGCCCAACACGATGGTTCACCACAGACTGTAATGCTCACAGAGAGTTGGGACCGGTTATTATATTAGCTTGAATTTCCCTCGGGATCAATAAAGTATCTATCTATCTTTAAATCATTGAAGTATTTATTTCATGTTAAGATGAAGTACTATACCAAATAAATGCCTTCATGTTTCCTTACACTAAATCTGTGGCTGTATGTGGAATATCATTCTGCAAGTGAGTGAGAGCTGACAGTAGATTACAATAAGGTTTATCTTAGAATAGAAAGAATCATTTCCATGTTGATTACCTTCATACCTTTGTTGTCTGGGTAGTACACGGTTGAATTTATAAATGCACTCTGACACACAGATGAAAACAGAAAATGCACACAAATGGATTTAATGGATAACTGCTATTTTCTGTCTTTTTCTGTCATCCTGGAGACCCTGCACTAAAAGTCTCTCCTGGATCCATGTCACATGCTCAAGCTTCTTCAGTCTTTGCATCAGTGGAAGTTCTGCTGAGAGAAGATGGCCAGCAGATGAGATGGCCGTACATCAAGGAGCTCCACAAGCTTCAGGAGAAGGAGGGTTTGCATCTTGACAACAATTGTGGTGTAAGAAGCAGTTCAATAAAAATAAATCTCCATCAAACAACTTGCAGTCATACCCTTTTCTTCACATGTTTAAACCCTTTGTCTAGTTTAGATGGGAGAAAGCTGATATGATGTGATATTGATCTGGGAAGACATTTTGAACTGTGTTTTTATTCACAAGTTATTGATTGTATTTACTCTGTATGTATCTTGATTTAAGAATGGGGCTGTGTCTAAGGGCATATTTTTGCAATGACTCTGTTCCATCCCATTTTCAGAAATGAACTGCATTAGTATTTGGTAAAAGGTTGTGTCAAAGTAAAAACTTAGCTATTGAGTTGAGCATTAATGCACATTTTAGTCATTTCAAATCTAAAATGTATACTCAGAAGTAGAAACAAAGGAGTGCATTTAAATATTTATTTAATCTGAAAAAACACATTCAAGAACGCCTGTTTTTACACCAGAAGTTAACATGTTTACGGCTTGGTACAAAAAACCATTTGATGAAGGATAATTGTTATTCACAATAAGGGGCTCGATGTGACGGTTTGTCAGGAGGCTTAAAACCCGCCTCAGCTCCAGCTTTCAGCCTGTCGTTAGGTTGGCTGAAAGTTATGGTGAGAGCACTTCCAACATGGAGACCGCCATCGATGCAGGAACAAGTGGGTTACATCTCTCAGGCCATCCGGGGGAGACCTGCCTCGCAGTGAGTTGTTGAAGAAGGGAAGCAGGCCTTTCAACCAAAGTCCACCCCAGCAGAACCAACAAATGCAGATGTTGTTGAGGCCTAGGTTTCTTCTTCTGTCTATGCAGCTCTCTGGGCACATGGACGGACATAGCTGTCACCAACAATCCACACTGTCTATAGAAGAAAAACAAAAATGTTCAATGAATGCCTCAGATAAGGCAACATGTACAGTTCACTACACGTGACAGCTCAGGGTGTGTTTTGTTATTAGCCACATCTGCAGGGATAATATTGAACAAGGTAGGCATAACTCATAATAATAGATGCCAGACTTGAGATACATTTCTAATACCTACAGTTTTTGGGGTGTGCAGCTGACCCTTTGTCATCACTGGCCACAGACTCCATGACTTCAGGGCTCTATAGAAAATAAATATCTTATGATACATATAAAACATTTCTTTTTCAAGTGTCATGTTCACCCACATAGCTATCAGTAAATATAAGTCACAGACATTCCTCTTTCTGTCAGAACAGTAACAACCATGAACTGTATGCATTGTAATATTGATTTCTTCTGGATGTCTCTCATTTATTTACAGTCTATGGTCAAACAGTAGTTTTATCAACATCAACAAAGCTCCATCTTTGTCGTTTTAAAACGGACTTCTTATCCTTTAATATGTAATTACACCCAAGCAATGATTTGTAACACAATAGGAGAATTTATTTGTAAAGATCAGCCTCAAAGTGGTTCTTAAATTGTATGTTAAAACGATGCTAATGTATTGCTCTGCTAACCCGGTCTACTAACTGCTGTGACAAATAACTAATGACCATAAATATATATTTAAAAAAAGTGTAGTTTTAATACTAAAATGATATTTGGGATGACGATAATTCGTTTTAACTGTGTTGTAGAAAATTTTAATGTTAACTTACTGTTTATAGAGTTATCTCTGGACGAGTGGGAGCAGGAAAGCCGTAGGGGGTGATGTAAAGCAGACGTTAGCTTTGTTGTGAAGTGATCTGCTAGCTAGCGTCGAGCTGGTCGAGCATCGGTGGACTTTAGTCCCGCCTTAATGCTGTCGTTAGGTTGATCCCGCTTTGATCCAAGTTAGGTTGAGACAACAATTCCAATATGGAAGCGCCCGTCAATTGGACTCTTTTTAAGCCTCCGTCACAGACGGGATACGTCACTCAGGGTTCGTCCAGTATTATTTACAGTCTATGATCAAAACCCATGATCTTTGCTTGGCAATATAAAAGCTGCTTACAAGGTCACTAATAGGTGCAGCAGACCACGATACATCTGCTTCCATCAAACAGACCAAAACTGCAAACTGGAAAACCGAAATCAAGATCTGATAAAGTGTGGCATGACGACAGTGTTCATGCTTTGCTCTACTGGGAAGTGTTTGAATGCACAGCTGATAGGGTACATACTGATGTAGTAACATCTTACATAACTGTGTAGATAATGTGATCCCTACCAAACAAACACATGCTAACACTAAACCCTGGGTTACTCCTGAGATAAAAAAAAAGCTTTGAATTGAAAAACAACAAGCTGCTAAAACGACAGACGTGAAGAGAAACTAATACAAAAAGAAATACACATTTAAATTAACCAAACAAAAAGAGACTACAGCTAAAGTTGAAAGACAAAGGAAGGGAGACTCTCAACAGACAGACCAGAGGCAGCAGCTTGTTAACATCCATGGACAAGTCATCAGTAATCAGCACTTACACTGGGGTACCACTAGGGGGCATCCTCTCACCTTTGTTGTTCACTTTGTATACCAATAACTGTAAGTCATCAGAATGACTTCACATGATTTGCAGATGATGTTGATCTGTTAGTTTCTTTATACGACAATGAGACCAGTTTCAGAGCTGAGATCAACCACTTTGACAGGTGTTCTGATAACTCGTTGATTTTAAACACAAAGATAAATAAAGACATGATTATTAAATTTAGGAGACATTCATCTCTCTCCCCTGTGAGTATGAACGACACAGACATTAACCAGGAGTTTAGAGTTTGAGTATCCGGGCACCATTATTGAAGAGAGACTGAACGCCAACACAAACGCAAAACTAGCAAAAGCTCAACGTCTATATCTCTGGAGGAAAAAGTTTGAATGTTGGCATCACCAAGCTAAAGTTAAATTACTAAAGTTGAATACACTCATTAATTTATTATTTCATTCACTCAGGTCACTATGAGGCAGAAAGTGCAGCTGTCTCGTTTGGAGCCCCCTGCAGGCGGCTTTGAGTAACTGAGCTTTCTGTTAATCTGAACCAGCAGCCTGGGCTTTGTTTCCTTTATCAAAATCAATAATTAACACAGAAACCTCTGCCACAGGCTGTGCAGGTGATGTCACTGTGAACGCAACTCTCACGAGACGGTGCGAGATCCATGATGGCGGTGTCCAGCTGCTAGACAAAAACAAACAACTCCGATCGGACATTTAAGCATATTTCCTTCTGTATTCCTTCTACAAACTCCATTTCATTTTAATTTTTTCTAAAACCGGAATACAACCACAAGCGACCTGGACCCGCTGGAGAACTTTTTTGACGACTTCGACGACTTTTTCGACCACTGTTCCAAAAGTCTCGGCATCATGAGCACGACCACTTCATTCACCAAGAAACTCGGGAAATCCAGCCACTCTCCAGACTACAAAAGAGCACGTTCAGACTCACTACTCAGCACAGGTACATCTCCATCCACACCCCCGAAACCCTCCTGCTGCACCGAGGTAAGAGAAATACTCCTTTCAATCGAAAATAAACTTACCGGCCTCGACACCCGAATTGCACTGATTGAAGTCATACACCAGGAAGTTCAATCGCTACGCCAGAGCCTTGAATTCAGCCAAGAGCAAATTGAATCTCTTACCAAGGAAAATAAAACACTAAAACACTCCGTCAACACCATTGCCGACCAGGGGGGTATTCCATCAAGCAGGATTAAGCAGAATCCTCGCTTATTTCGATAAGTCTGGCTCATTTAAGTGGGAGTTTCGTTCCATCAACGTAGCTTATATGAATCCTCGCTGAGTTTGTCATGATTTGGTTTTTGTTTAGTTGTAATTTGTATCTGAGTTTAGATTTCTTGTTTTAGTTCTCTGTTTCCCTACTGTTGCTCGTTTCCCTGTGTGTTTGTTTCCTAGTGTGATTGTTTAGTCTTTAGCGTTTTCTGTTTTATTTTGTATATTCTTATTCTTGTTTCTCTGTGTTCTGTGTCTTAAGTGGTTCTTGATTTACTTTGTATTTTGTCCTCAGTGTTTCTTGTTCTAATTCCTGTCTGTGTTTCCCCTGTGCTGATTTGCCCTGATTGTCCTCACCTGTGCCTTGTTAGTTTCACCTGTGTTTTTGTCTCACCTGTGTTTGATTACCCCTGTCTATTTAGTCTTTGTGTTTCTTCCCCTCTGTGTCAGTTCATTGTTATGTCAAGCGTCGGTGTTGTATGTGTCTCCCAGTCTCTCAGTCTTCCAGTGATTCCTTGTGGCTACCTTTTTGGATTTTCTTAGTTGGACTTTGTTTTTTTGAAGTAAGTTTTGTTTGCCTTTTTGTTTAATTAAAAGATCGTTTTTGTTCCGGCAATTGGGTCCTCCTCCTTCCTCATTCCACCGTGACAGAATGAACTGACCATTAAAATGGACCCAGCAGGAATATTTTCGTTGGAACTACGTGAGGTTACGTATAACCTCACGTGCATTCGTAATGACTTCAAAATGGCTTGCTGTGGCGAGGAGAGAGAGGCAGCTATTTCTGCAGCGCAAGAGGAGATTCACTCAAGGCCATGGCTCAGGAACTTTCTCCCTGAGTGGACAAGAGACTTTTTCTCCTCTTCTTCCCAGCCATGCCAATCCAAGCCTCAGCTCAAGCCTCAACCTCAGCAGCCTGTCTACCAGCCCAAACCACAGCCTCAGTCCAGGCCTCAGCCTGGGCCTCAGCCCAGGCCTCAGCACGAGTCTCAACTCAAGCCTCAGCTTAAGCATCAGCCTGGGCCTCAACCCAGGCCTCAACCGACGCCTCCACAAAGGCCTCAACTCAGGCCTCAGCCCATGTTGATGCCCAGCGCACCCGAGTCTTCGCTGCTCAGCTCACCAGAATCTTCGCTTCCCAGCGCACCCGAGTCTTCGCTTCCCAGAGCACCCAAGTCTTCGCTTCCTAGCGCACCCGAGTCTACGCTGCCCTGCTCACCCGAGTCTTCACTGCCCAGAGCTCCAGTGACTTTGCCCCTGTGCTCCCCAGTGACTTTGCCCCTCTGCGCCCCAGGGCCTCAGCCTCACTGCGTCCCTGCAGAGCGCCCTCTGCTGCCTGTGACTGCTGAGCTCCGTAGTCCCCCTGTTGAAGAGAGGGGGATTCCTGCGGATTCCCTGTCGGCGGTCCGGCCGACTCCTGACGTCGCCTCGGCGGTCCGGCCGACTCCTGACGTCACCTCGGCGGTCCGGCCGACTCCTGACGTCGCCTCGGCGGTCCGGCCGACTCCTGACGTCACCTCAGCGGTCCGGCCGATTCCTGACGTCACCTCGGCGGTCCGGCCGATTCCTGACGTCACCTCGGCGGTCCGGCCGATTCCTGACGTCACCTCGGCGGTCCGGCCGATTCCTGACGTACCCTCGGCGGTCCGGCCGATTCCTGACGTCACCCCTGATGTACCCTCGGCGGTCCGGCCGACTCCTGACGTCCCCTCGGCGGTCCGGCCGACTCCTGACGTCCCTCCTGACGTCCCCTCGGCGGTCCGGCCGACTCCTGACGTCCCCTCGGCGGTCCGGCCGACTCCTGACGTCCCCTCGGCGGTCCGGCCGACTCCTGACGTCCCCTCGGCGGTCCGGCCGATTCCTGACGTCCCCTCGGCGGTCCGGCCGATTCCTGACGTACCCTCGTCGGTCCGGCCGACTCCTGATGTACCCTCGTCGGTCCGGCCAACTCCTGACGTACCCTCGTCGGTCCGGCCGACTCCTGATGTACACTCGGCGGTCCGGCCGACTTCTGTGTCTCTGTGGGAGGCCCTGCCAACACCTGATTCCAAGTTGGAGGTCCTGCCCACTCCTGTTTCTCGGTGGGAGGTTCTGCCCACTCCTGTTTCTCCGTTGGAGGATCTGCCCACTCCTATGTCTCGGTGGGAGGCCCTGCCAACACCTGATTCCAAGTTGGAGGTCCTGCCCACTCCTGTTTCTCAGTGGGAGGTTCTGCCCACTCCTGTTTCTCCGTTGGAGGATCTGCCCACTCCTATGTCTCGGTGGGAGGCCCTGCCAACACCCGCTTCCAAGTTGGAGGTTGTGCCCGCTCCTGTTTCTCCGTTGGAGGATATGCCCACTCCTATGTCTCTGTGGGAGGTCCTGCCAACACCTGTTTCCAAGTTGGCGGATCTGCCCACTCCTATGTCTCTGTGCGAGGCCCTGCCAACACCCGTTTCCAAGTTGGAGGATCTGCCCACTCTCGTGTCTCCGTCAGAGGTCCTGCCGACTCCGCAGCTTCCTGAGCACTCGTCTGGGGTCCTGCAGACTCCTGCGCCATCGTCAGAAGGCCTTCGGACTCCCCCTGAGCTGGTCTCTGTGTTTGGTCGGCCTCCTGGCCGCCCACCTGAACTGTTTCCTGTGTTTGGTCGGCTTCCTGGCCGCCCACCTGACCAGCTCACTGTGTTTGGTTGGCCTCCTGGCCGTCCCCCTGAACTGTTCCCCGTGTTTGATCGGTCTCCCGGCCGCCCCCCTGAACTGTTCCCCGTGTTTGATCGGCCTCCCGGCCGCCCCCCTGAACTGTGCACCATGTCTGGTCTGCCTTCAGGCCGTCCACCTGAACTGTTCTCCTTGTTGGGCCGCCCTCCTGAACTGTCCGGACTATGTGCCCTGCCTCCAGGCTGTCCGCCTGAGAGTCCGGAGTCCCTCCTCCGGACCCCCTCCACCCACCCTGTTTTGGTTTATTGACGTTTTGGAACGTCTGGGATCCGTCCCTTGAGGGGGGGGTTATGTCATGATTTGGTTTTTGTTTAGTTGTAATTTGTATCTGAGTTTAGATTTCTTGTTTTAGTTCTCTGTTTCCCTAGTGTTGCTCGTTTCCCTGTGTGTTTGTTTCCTAGTGTGATTGTTTAGTCTTTAGCGTTTTCTGTTTTATTTTGTATATTCTTATTCTTGTTTCTCTGTGTTCTGTGTCTTAAGTGGTTCTTGATTTACTTTGTATTTTGTCCTCAGTGTTTCTTGTTCTAATTCCTGTCTGTGTTTCCCCTGTGCTGATTTGCCCTGATTGTCCTCACCTGTGCCTTGTTAGTTTCACCTGTGTTTTTGTCTCACCTGTGTTTGATTACCCCTGTCTATTTAGTCTTTGTGTTTCTTCCCCTCTGTGTCAGTTCATTGTTATGTCAAGCGTCGGTGTTGTATGTGTCTCCCAGTCTCTCAGTCTTCCAGTGATTCCTTGTGGCTACCTTTTTGGATTTTCTTAGTTGGACTTTGTTTTTTTGAAGTAAGTTTTGTTTGCCTTTTTGTTTAATTAAAAGATCGTTTTTGTTCCGGCAATTGGGTCCTCCTCCTTCCTCATTCCACCGTGACAGAGTTACCATGGTAACGTATACTGGTGAACAAGTCTGCTCCGGACCAGGCTAACTGTCGAACTTAGTTTAGCTGTGTGTCAAAGAATGTCTGACGGGTAGAAACAGACTCATAAAAGACCGTTCCGTCAGGTAAATTGTCCGCGCTCACGTCACTCATGTCATGTTAGAATAATAGAAACAGATCATAAAACTGAAGTCTCAGCTTTGTTCTAAATCAGTCATGAATAAAACCCTTCATTATATCGCAAACGTCACACATCTAATGCAACTACACGTGAGGAGATATTAAAAAAGGTAAAACGAACATGATTTTATAAAAAGCCTAATAAATAATTAACATCCTACAAGGACCCGCCCGACTCTGTCTCTGATTGGCTGGTGAAACAAGAGAGACAGGCAGACAGACCAACAGAGAGAGAGAGATGCCAATAAAGCCTGGCGTAGGCCTACAGTACTGAAATGGAAATTGAGTGAGATAATTTATTACACAGAGAATGAAAGAAAGAAAACCACTCTTCTTCTGCCTCCATGGCATCTCCTTTAATTTATTATTTTAAGAAATATTATGACAGTAAAATTGACATTTCATTCCTGACCACTGTGGAGTTTAACATTTAATGTTACACAAACACACACATTAGTAGGGCTTATTAACAACCTGAATACTTTGTCATGTGTTGTCTGTTTCATGTTGGCCTGAAACACTATTTTAAACTTCTGATATTATGGAGACTACACACCATATAGTCACACAGCACTCTGCAGAGGGGAAGCACACTCCTGGATGTACAGCCTTTCCACATATCTGTTTTAAAGAGACAGCCTCTTGTTGGACACTTCATGTTGGATAATATATTACAACACTTTCACCTTAAAGTATGCACAGACTCAATGTGAATGTGCACCACCTCCATTCAGACACTGCTTTAAATGTTTTTGTGCAGCTGTAACAGAGGTCTGCTCTATGTTGGACAGGTCTCATTTTAATCTGTGATTTATATTGTATACAGGGTTCTCTGTAGGGGTTTCTTTTTAATGTTTGTGCAGGTCAATGGGCTCTATACATACAGGAGGGGGGGACGGAAGGTGTTGTTAGGTCTTATAAACATACTGGATGGATCTATCTATCTATCTATCTATCTATCTATCTATCTATCTATCTATCTATCTATCTATCTATCTATCTATCTATCTATCTATCTATCTATCTATCTATCTATCTATCTCAAATACGAAAGTTCAGACAAAGAAGTTTCAATCAAAGATAAAAGAGCACAGAATAAGAAAGTCAAATGAACCGGAAACTTTCATAACTCGCACATTTAGTCCGTCTGAACTTTTCTACCATGCCATCTCCCTGGTTTGTTATTACGACGGAGTATTAGAGCCACCTTAAAGAAAAAACTAGATAAAAAATTTCGAGATTAAACTCGTACATTAACGAGAATAAAGTCATACATTTACTAGTTTGGGCTCGAAATTTTAGATTTAGTTTTTCTTGAAGGTTGCCCTTATCCTCCGTCGTATATTATTATTTTCAGTTTGACTTTTTTAGTAATAAAATCTTTAACTTGTTGGAACAGCTCAATCAGCAGCGTTGGTTCAGCTGTTGAAACAAACGGCGCTCTAAGTCTCCCCTCTGCGTGACTCATTTGATCGTCTTTTCATTCATCCATTCATTTGGGCTTCTTGTAAACCTCGGGTGCGAGCACAAAGCGAGACTATGCAAGTCTGTCTTGAGTCAGCCCTGATTAAACAAGGCTGATCTGCGTTGATGGAACGACTTGAGCCTTAATTAGGAGATGGTGTTAGTTTCAGTCTGACTTTTTCAGGTGAGTGCGGCTTTCTTAAGCGACGTTGATGGAATACCCCCCAGCTTACCTCTGTCACGTCTCAACTCACCTCCGTCACCACCGATAACAAAGTTATGAAAGAAACTATTTTGGACCTTCAAGCACGCAGTATGAGGGACAACCTAGTTTTCACAGGCATCCCTGAACGCACCACCGATGACCCCGAAAGAGAAGTTAAAGATTTCATGGCAAAACAACTCAAACTTCCAACAGACTCTGTCAACAACATAACTTTCCATCGCGTCCACCGTCTTGGACCGAAAAACAATAATATCCGACCCCGTCCAATCATCGCCAAATTCGAACATTTTAAACAGAAAGAACTGGTTCAACGACAGGGAAGGCCCCCCCCCCCCCCCGTCTCTCTTTCAAATACACACACACTTTCTATCCCACAACACGCATACATCCTCACCAAACACACAATCTCTTACACACACACCCACTAGCACACACTTACTCACCCACACACTTTTTCAATCTCTTTTTTTTTTCCTTTAGCTTTAGACATACCCCAGGTATCACCAGCTCCGCTAATACTTAGTATAGCATAACTAAAATGATCTTTTATACATTTGCACCCATGTCTCGCAAAACTCAGTATTTGGTCTGATATTCGTCAGACTCAGTGCTTTTTTGCTCGTTTCCATGTGTCTAAATCTGTCTGTTTTCTCTGTTTTTTGTTTTCTGTTTAGGCTACAGGCCTTTCTGTGTTTCACATGCATGTACACACACACACAGAGACACAGGTACACCCGCACACATGCACACAAAAACACCCCCACACTCACACATAAACTAAGATACAGTCTCACATCAGCTATCATAAGTCTCTCAACATGTCAGCAATAAAATTTGTGTCCTGGAACATCCGTGAAATGGGCTCTCAGGCAAAAAGAACAAAAATATTCAACCATCTGGCAAAACTCCAAGCAGACATCTGTCTACTACAAGAAACACACCTTTCAGAATCTGACTACAATGCTTAATTCATCACAATTCACACACTCATTTTCTGCTAACTACAATAAAAAACAAAGAGGAGTATGTATTTTAATAAAAAACTCAGTATCTTTTGTTCACAACTCCACTATCACAGACCCAGAAGGACGTTTCATTATCATAAACATATCAATCAACATTAGTTC
This sequence comes from Tautogolabrus adspersus, assembly GCA_020745685.1. Classification (NCBI taxonomy): domain Eukaryota; kingdom Metazoa; phylum Chordata; class Actinopteri; order Labriformes; family Labridae; genus Tautogolabrus; species Tautogolabrus adspersus. The sequence goes on along the minus strand of CM036543.1, from coordinate 2,586,511 downwards.
ATTAACAATAGGTAGTCTTTATGGCCCTAATTCCGATGAACCATCTTTTTTTTACAACTTCTTTTCATCCATATCAAGCATTTGCAACTCCCCTATAATAATCGGAGGTGATTTCAACACAGTCTTAGACCCATCAATAGATAGATCAAATCTCTCAGGTACTAAACGTATCTGGCAATCCACTGAAACATGGAACCAGTTCATGAGGGATTTTGGTCTCGGCGATAGTTGGCGTCTGCAGCACCCTACCACTAAAGAATATTCATTGTTTTCACCAGTCCATCACTCATATTCACACATTGACTTCTTTATCACCAGCAAGTCAATCATTCCAAACGTGTCAGACAACAAGATCCACCCCATCACCATTAGTGACCATGCTCCAGTCTCATTCAAATGGAATTCACCCAGTCTACATAAACCATCACTAGATGGCGCTTCAACACATCTCTACTTAAAGACTGTGATTTTGACAATCTCATTCAAAGAGAGTGGGCATCCTTCCTAGAAATAAACGATTCCCCAACGTCATCACCAACACTGCTATGGGAAACAGGGAGAGCTGTCTTAAGAGGAATTATCATCTCATTCTCCGCCTACAGAAAAAAGAAAGAAAACCAACAAGAAGCCGAACTGGAACGAAACGTCAAACAACTTGAAACCATTAATGTCATTAACCCATCAGAGGACAGCCTGAATAAATTAAGACAGTAAAAACTCCAAATGAATGACATTTTGAATAAAAAAACTCAATTCTTGATTAACAGACTACATCAAGAAAACTTTCACCACAACAACAAATCTGGTAAATACCTGGCAAATCAAATTAAAAGAAACAAGGAAAAATCCACCATCTCTATCATTAAGGACTCAGCAGGGAAGCCAACAAACTCACCTGAAGAAATCAATAAAATCTTTAAAGACTTTTTTGCAAATATATACTCATCAGAAAATAACCCAAGCGAAGAAAGCATCAGATCATTTCTCAATGGCATAGATTTACCACAGCTTTCTACGGAACAAAAAAACACATTAGACTCACCTTTAACTCAGGAAGAATTCTATACTGCTCTCAACAGAATGCCCAATAATAAAGCACCAGGACCCGACGGCTTCCCTGCTGAGTTCTACAAACACTTCTGGTCAATTTTAGCCCCACTCTTTCACAAAATGATAACAGACATAATACAGAATTCCAGATTCCCACCCAGCATGAACACAGCATCAATCACACTCCTTCTTAAACCAAAAAAGGACCCAACTTTACCATCAAGCTACCGCCCAATATCACTTCTGAATGTAGACATAAAAATCATTACTAAGGCTCTCTCCCACAGAATAGAAAAGATCATTCCATCTGTAAATGACTCAGTAGTCTGTTAGTGTGTATTTTAATTTGAAATGTATTTCTTAAGGTTTTGTGATAACTTCCTGTTGGTTACATGAAAAGACGGATGCTCTTATTTTGAAAGGAAAATGACAGGAAGTGAAGGTAAAACGGAACGATGAAGGATGCGGTTAAAACTGCTTACATGTGTGTTTAAAAACGTTAAATAACTATGGTGATTTCTTTGATTAAGCGCCCCGCTGTTTGAGGCACGAGTTCTTACGGTGTTTTCATTGAGAACGGAACGAAAGGGAACTTTTTCAAATAAAAACTCTGAAACATCAGTTTGAGATCCAGACCATCTATTCAGCCGGGGGAATGCTACAGTAAGAACTCAACCTCATCAGTTCCACCACGCTTCATTCTGATGCTGAGAAAACTACAGTGGGACTCGATGTGATGGTTAAATTCTGTGACCCTCTCTCTCAAAATGGAAGCATCTGATAATGTACCTTTGGACATTAAAGACTCAGACCAGACTACAGATGCCTGTCAGGCCAGCGAAGAGGAGCTACTTCGCCGTTCTGGTCGCACACGGATTCCCACGGAAAGGATGCTGTCATTTCAGAGGGAGGAAGCTCACAGGAAGGAGAAAAGGCTCATTCATCTTTATGAACTATGGAAGATTGAAGCACGTAAGGCTAGAGAGCAATTAAAGCAGGATATAGCTCAGAGTCAAATCGCGTCTCTTATAGACACTCTAGAGAAAAGTAAAGAAGATGTTACCAACATTTATGTGGAAGTTAGAGATCATCTCACTCCATCCAGTGAAACAAGACGTCGTATAGATGCATGTGAGGCGGTGACAAAGGACATTGTTAAAGTTGCCTATGAAAGGATATCAGGTATAGATGGAGAATTTAACAGTGAAACAGTTAAACAGCGACTTCGTGAGCTGCTTCAAAGAGACTATGCTCGCTCAATCTATGGTTCTACAGTCTCACCTTCAAGTCAACACTCAGGTAACACTCCGAGCCAACACTCTGTGAGCTCTGTGGTAGCAGCTAAAAGAGCAGATGCTGCAGCAGAGTTAGCAGCAAAGGAAGCAGAGTATGAGATGGTATTAGAGGAGGAAAGACAAAGGGCAAGGATCCAGCTCCTAGAGGAACAGCAGAGGAGAGATCTTGAGGCTCAGAAACGTGAGCTTGAAAGACTAAAGGCAGAAAAGGATGTTAAGGCTGCACGAGCTAGATTGGCTAGTTACAATCAAGAAATAATGCAGGAGGAGAGTGTTTACTCAGCTGATTACGACACAAGACCGCAGCACGTATCTCCCCTGCAACCTGTGTCTTCAGCTCCCATTCAACAGCCAACCAAACCAAAGGCTGTATCGCCTCAACAGACAGATGTATCATATCTCGCTCAGACAGTCCAAGATGCTATATCATTAAACAGGCTTCCGATGCCAGAACCACCTGTGTTTACTGGTGACCCGATACAGTTTATTGAGTGGAAGGCTTCATTTATATCACTTATAGACAGAAAGAACATTTCTTCAGCAGACAAACTACATTATTTAAGGAAGTATGTAGGAGGTCCTGCTCGAAAGACACTTGATGGCATCTTTTATAGAAGCGATGAGGAGGCCTATAAGGATGCATGGATCCGTCTCAACCACAGGTATGGTCAGCCCTTTATAATACAAAGAGCATTTAGAGAAAGATTGGCAAAATGGCCGAAGATTCAGCCAAAGGATGCTAAAGGATTTAGGGAATTTGCTGATTTTCTACATGCATGTCAAGAAGCAATCCCTCATGTAAAAGGTCTTGACATTTTGAACGACTGCGAGGAAAATCAAAAACTGGTTCAAAGGTTACCTGACTGGGCAGCATCAAGATGGAACCGTCAAGTCACGCAACTCATGAAAGATGAGCAGGAGTATCCAAGCTTTGAGCAGTTTGTTAACTTCATGTTAATGGAAGCAGAGATTGCCTGCAATCCTATCACCTCGTATCATGCTCTACATTCAACAGAGACACCTACAGAAAAATTCTTTCTACAGGATAAAAGGACTAAATCCAGTGTTCTTCACACTCAGACAGTAACAGAGACCGAAATGCAAGTGAAGTCAAAAACAGGTCCAAGGCCACCATGTATGCTCTGTCAAGACATTAAACATCGCCTACACTCCTGTCCTGAGTTCAAGGAGAAAACTCTAGATAAAAGAAGAAAATATGTGAAGGAAAATAGACTTTGCTACGGTTGCTTGAAGCCAGGCCATAGTGCAAAAGACTGCCGTCACAGACATTCATGTGACATCTGCAAGTGACGACATCCAACCTGTCTTCATGACGACAGCTATAGCAAAGCTAAAAAAGTTGTGGTCTCTCATCAGAACACTACAGATGAAACAGCAACCACATTTTCTCTCAGTATTGAAACTGAGGAGTCATCCAACAACACTTCAATGATTGTACCTGTATGGGTTTCTTCTGTCAGCAATCCAGGTATTGAAAAGCTTGTTTATGCACTTCTTAACACCCAAAGTGATTCAATCTTTGTTGATAAAGAAGTTAGCAGTAACTTGCAAATCGAAACACATCCTGTAAGACTAAAGCTAACTACCATGATTGGAAAGGATGAATTAGTGCAAAGTGAAAGGGTCTCAGGTCTTACAGTACGTGGCTACAACTCAACAGTACTCATTCATCTCCCTCCGGCTTACACCAAAGATTGTATTCCAGTGAATCGAACAAACATTCCTACCTGTGAAACGGCAAGGCATTGGAGTCATCTCAACGTAATCGCAGATGAAATTCCACCACAGCTAGAATGTGAAGTTGGTCTTTTAATAGGATACAACTGCTCAAGGGCACTGGCACCACGGCATGTAATCTTGGGAGGAGAGGATGAACCTTATGCAGTTCGCACAGAACTAGGGTGGAGTATTGTTGGCTGTTCACCACCACACCTCGACTCACCGAGCATCACCAATGTGTGTCACAGAGTCGCTGTCAGAGAGCTTCCTCCAGTGACTCCCTCAGATTGATAATGCTTTATTTGTCACATAGTCAAAGACCAGTGAAATTATGCCATCTCCTCTCCATACATATACAGACATACATACAATGTAACAGGGGGTGAACAGGACAGGAGACGGAGCAATTGGAAAAATACAGCATAACATGAGGAAGGGTAGGAGGGAAAAAGCAACCCCCAAACTATGCTCCTGTAGAGCACAGTGTGGGAACATAAAAAAACTCCTCAGCACATAAGCACATAAAGAGTCCACGTTACAACATGAAAAACACACGACTGGCAACACGGTAGGGGAGGGGGGAGATGCTCTTAAGGTTCTCGAGTCTGACTTTAAGGACAACGTTAAAGACACTAAGACTGTGTCTCAGAATGACATCCTTTTCCTGAACATTTTGGAAGAAGGCATTCAAAGGAACACTTGTGGACATTGTGAAATGCCATTACCCTTTAAAGAGAGACCCCATCTCCCTGACAATAAGCAACAAGCTATTGTCCGACTCAATCATCTGAAAAGGAAGCTGCAAAGAGATGAAAACTACAAAGGGCAGTACGTGAAGTTCATGAATGAAGTCATAGAACGGGGTGAGGCAGAAGAAGTCCATGATAAGGGGAAGGAAGGAGAGACATGGTACATTCCCCACCACGGAGTCTACCACTCAAAGAAACCAAACAAGCTCCGTGTTGTGTTTGATTGCTCTGCTAAGCACACTGGAACAAGCCTTAACGACCACCTACTGTCAGGTCCAGATTTGATAAACAATCTGACAGGTGTACTCATCAGATTCAGACAACACAATATTGCTTTGATGTGCGATATTGAAAAAATGTTCCACCAGTTTTATGTGAACAAAGCTGACAGGGACTATCTACGGTTTCTCTGGTGGAAAAATGGAAACCTTAGTGCAGAACCACAGGAGTACCGCATGAAAGTTCATCTCTTTGGTGCTGCATCGTCACCTGGATGCGCCAATTATGGACTGAAACACCTTGCTAAGGAGAACGAGAACCTTTTCCCTCTCGGATCACAGTTCATTATGAGAGATTTCTATGTTGACGATGGTGTCACAAGCAAGGCATGTGAAGAAGAAGCGATTCAGCTTGCAAAGGAAGCTCAGAAAATTTGTGCTTCTGGTGGTTTAAGACTGCACAAGTTTGTGTCTAACAATAAATCAGTTCTACAAAGTATACCCCCCTCTGAGCGCGCCATTGAAATGAAGGCTCTTGACCTTTCCTTCAAAGATTCTACCTTAGAGAGAGCTTTAGGGATCCTCTGGCACATTGAATCTGACACCTTTAGATTTCAGATATGCTTGAAAGATCAGCCAGCAACACGTCGTGGGATACTATCCACAGTGGCCTCCATTTATGATCCGCTGGGGTTAGTTGCTCCCTTCCTGCTCATTGGGAAAAAGGTACTTCAGGAAATGTGTCGACATGGCACAGGATGGGACGACCCTCTCCTTGGTGAACTACAACCAGTTTGGGAACGCTGGAAACGTGATCTTGTGAACTTGGAAACAATCAGCATTCCTCGCTGTTATGTGCCAACTGACTTTGACCGCGTGTTGAGAAGAGAGCTACACCACTTCTCGGACGCAAGCACATTTGGTTACGGCCAGTGTTCATACTTAAGACATGTAAATGAAGATGGAAGGGTTCATTGTGCTCTGGTTGTAGCAAAGTCCAGAGTAGCTCCCATCAAGGTCACAACAATCCCAAGGTTAGAGCTCACAGCTGCAGTGGTTTCAGTCTCAGCAAGCAATACCCTGAAGGAGGAATTTGACCTCAAAGACACTGATGAATACTTTTGGACCGACTCCAAAGTAGTTCTGGGGTATATCAACAATGAGGCACGTCGATTCCACACGTTTGTGTCAAATAGAATACAGAAGATACACCTCAGCACAACTCCTCAGCAGTGGAGATATGTTCCCACAGACAAAAACCCTGCAGACCTTGCTTCAAGAGGTTCAAGTGCAAACGAGCTTTGCACATCAAATTGGTTTACAGGACCTCAGTTCTTGTGGGACAAGGAGTTACCTCCAGCTGTGGAGGTCATCACAGAAACACCCATTGGAGACCCTGAAGTTAAAAAGGTGCAGACACTGAATGTACAGACTACAGAACAAGTAAGTCTAACAGACCACTTGTCAAGGTTTTCTTCATGGTTCACAGTCACCCAGGCTATCGCACGTCTCCTGCGCTGGGTTAAAGGCAACAAGTCAACAGATCACAGCACTGTACAAGAACGAGAAGATGCAAAGGGCATCATCATAAAAGACTTACAGAGACAAGTTTATCCTGAAGAACTCAAGTTGCTGAGTAAGGGAAAAAGACTTTCTCCTCAGAGTAAACTCTATCAAATGGATGCTTTTCTTGACCAGGATGGAATCCTCAAGGTGGGAGGAAGACTGAAAAACTCAACACTCCCTACCTCACAAAAACATCCAATGATACTCCCAAAGGATCATCACATTACCAGGATGATAATTGCTCATTATCATCAGCAAATCCAACATCAAGGCAAGGGTTTTACCATTAATGAGATAAGATCAAATGGATTTTGGATTCCAGGAATCAACAGAACTGTTGCTACATATGTGCGTCAATGTGTTTCATGTCGAAAACTCAGAGGATGTGCAGAAGAGCAACGAATGGCAGATTTACCAACAGAGCGTGTCAACCCATCTCCGCCATTCACCTATTGTGGGATGGACTGCTTTGGTCCATTTCCCACCAAACAAGGACGCAAGGTGAACAAACGATACGGACTGCTTTTCACATGTCTTTGTTGTCGAGCAGTTCATATCGAAATGTTAGACGACATGTCAACAGACGCCTTCATTAACAGCCTTCGCAGTTTCATTGCCTTAAGAGGAGCTGTGCGTCAAATACGGTCTGATCAAGGGACTAATTTTGTTGGAGCTAAAAATGAACTGCGTGAAGCTCTAAAGCAAGTGGATAACAATCGCTTGACCACGTTCCTGGCTGAGAATCAATGTGACTTCATTATGAACGCTCCCCATTCAAGCCATGCAGGAGGTGTATGGGAGAGACAAATCCGAACAGTAAGGAATGTTCTTCGTGCCACTCTCTCACTCTCATCAGGAAGACTGGACGATGGTTCTTTGCGGACATTCTTCTACGAGGCTATGGCTATTGTGAATAGTCGTCCACTCACAGTCGACAACTTAAGTGATCCAGATAGTCCTGAACCACTGACGCCTAATCACCTACTCACCATGAAGCCTGTTGTAGCTTTACCACCTCCAGGCAGATTCATCAGAGAGGACATGTATGCGCGCAAGCGATGGCGCCATGTTCAGTATCTTGCGGAGCAGTTTTGGAGCCGTTGGAAAAGAGAATACCTCTCCAATGTTGCTACTAGACAACGCTGGCACAAGCCAAGAAGGAACCTAGAAGTTGGTGATATAGTCATGGAGAAAACAGATGATCTTCCAAGGAATGAGTGGAGGTTGTCGAAGGTTGTAGAGACAGTGACTGATAAAGATGGACTTGTAAGAAGAGTAAAGATTTGTGTTGGAGATAAGAAGATGGACAAAGAGGGACAACGTCCGAGTAAGCCATCTATCGTCGAACGCCCAGTTCAGAAGCTGATTCTGCTCTTAGAGACTGTTTGACAGTCCTCTTCTCTCCATCACCATATCCTTTATAGTTTGAAGAATTTCAAATATGTATGGATAATCTAATAGTGTCATATAAATGTTTTGACTTTAAGTATTTAGTGAACCTTTTGTGTTAAAGGTCATTTTGAGTAAATCTTTCGTGTTTATGCATCCGGACTCAGGAAGAATTCTATACTGCTCTCAACAGAATGCCCAATAATAAAGCACCAGGACCCGACGGCTTCCCTGCTGAGTTCTACAAACACTTCTGGTCAATTTTAGCCCCACTCTTTCACAAAATGATAACAGACATAATACAGAATTCCAGATTCCCACCCAGCATGAACACAGCATCAATCACACTCCTTCTTAAACCAAAAAAGGACCCAACTTTACCATCAAGCTACCGCCCAATATCACTTCTGAATGTAGACATAAAAATCATTACTAAGGCTCTCTCCCACAGAATAGAAAAGATCATTCCATCTGTAAATGACTCAGTAGTCTGTTAGTGTGTATTTTAATTTGAAATGTATTTCTTAAGGTTTTGTGATAACTTCCTGTTGGTTACATGAAAAGACGGATGCTCTTATTTTGAAAGGAAAATGACAGGAAGTGAAGGTAAAACGGAACGATGAAGGATGCGGTTAAAACTGCTTACATGTGTGTTTAAAAACGTTAAATAACTATGGTGATTTCTTTGATTAAGCGCCCCGCTGTTTGAGGCACGAGTTCTTACGGTGTTTTCATTGAGAACGGAACGAAAAGGAAATTTTTCAAATAAAAACTCTGAAACATCAGTTTGAGATCCAGACCATCTATTCAGCCGGGGGAATGCTACACCATCCATAATTCACCCAGACCAAACAGGATTTATAAAAGGCAGGAACTCATCCAACAACACCCGTAGACTATTCAATTTAATGCATTATTCATCCTTACAACACGAAAAACTCATCATAGCCACTTTAGATGCAGAAAAAGCCTTTGATAGAGTAAACTGGTCATTCTTAATAAACACACTACACAGATTTGGCTTTGGGGAATCATTTATTAACTGGGTCACTACACTATACACCTCACCAACAGCTACTATTATCACCAATGGACAATCATCACAAAACATCACACTGCACAGGGGAACTAGGCAAGGATGCCCACTCTCCCCTTCTTTGTTCACACTCTTCATCGAACCATTAGCAGCAGCCATCCGTCAGAACACCAACATAAAAGGAATTCAAACCCCAAACGTGCACCATAAGATAAGTCTGTATGCCGATGACATTCTACTCTTCCTACAAAACCCTCAGTCTTCAATTCAAGAACAATTAAACTTATTGAATCATTCTCCACCATCTCCGATTACTCCGTTAACTGGAGCAAATCCTCCATTCTGCCATTAAATAGTAACAGCTTGGATGTGGCAGCCCACACATCACCCATCCCTTTATGCACAAACCACATCACATATTTAGGCATTAAGATATCTCCCAGGCTGTCAGAGTTGATCAGTCTTAACTTCACTCCACTACTGAAAACAATAAATGACGATCTCCACCGCTGGATGAACCTCCCACTATCCATCTTAGGTAGAATAGCAACTGTTAAAATGACAATTCTTCCAAAAATTAACTACCTATTTACAATGATTCTGACACACCCATCTCTCACCTGGTTTAAATCTCTAGATTCAACTCTCACCAAGTACTACTGGAAAAAATAAGACACCAAGAATAAAACTGGCTACTTTACAAAAAACAAAATCACTAGGCGGTCTCGAGGCACCACATTTTTACCACTACTCACTTGCAAATCAGCTTCAGTACATTTACAAATGGACCCACCCCAATCAATCAGATAACACATGGATATACATAGAAAAGGCAGTTAGTAAAGACATTCACATTTCAGACTTACCATTTCTCAGCCAGACCATAAAACACCATTCCTGTTTTAAAAATTTGACAATTTCAAGAACTCTGACAGCCTGGTGGAAATTTCACAAAATCACTCATTCCACTATGGCACCCTCTGATCTTACACCCATTTGGCACAATCTGGATTTTCTCAGCAATAAAAAAACACTTAATTTCCACAAATGGAGAGAAAAAGGCATTACCCATCTCAAACATATCTTTGACAATAATCAGCTGCTCTCATTTCCCCTGTTGGTCCAGAGGTTCGGCATTGGGAGCAATCAATTTCTAGAATATCTGCAAGTTAAATCATCTGTTCAGACAACACTTAAAACTACTCCAGTCAACTTAGATCCTTCTCCATCAACCCTAGCTCTAATTAACATCACCTCGCACAAAAAGCTTTTGTCAAAAATATACAAAATAATCTCCCAGGCGGACACAACCTTATCAATCCCAACAGAAAAATGGGCTATAGACCTCTCCATTGCTCCCAATGCCGACTTCTGGACGCAAATTTGCAAAAACATCTATTTCATGACAAAAAATTCCAATTTACAACTCATACAATACAAAATACTTCACAGAACTCACCTCACGGGACAAAAAATGTTTAAGATGGGATTCTCATCTCAAATCTGCCCACATTGCACACAGAACTGCATAAACAGCTACATTCACGCCACATGGCACTGCACACCTGTTAAACTTTTTTGGAAAAACATCACAGAGTTATTATCGCGCTTCCTGGGCTGCCACATCCCATTATCCCCCGCCCTCTGTCTATTGGGAGACATATCAAGAATAAAACTGGACAAAACAAACAGTCAGCTACTCACAGCCCTAACTATCGCCAAGAAAACTATCCTCATGAACTGGAAATCAAGAAACTCCATACATATCTCACACTGGAAAAACTTACTCATCGACTACACATCTCTGGAAAATTCAACCTCCTCTTCAGATAACAATGTCCACAACTCCATCTGGCTATCATTTATGAACTTTCTACAAACATGACACAATATCTCCTGTTATTATCATAATTATCTTCCATTTTTGTTTTTGTTCTGCCTGACCGCCCTCTTCCACGTCAAATATAACTAATTAGACACCATATCATTTTATCATTTTTGTTTTCATCTCCTGCTGTCATTAGATTACATTACATTTATTTATTTATTTATTTTCTGTTTTTTCTTGGTCCATTTATATTGATTTTTTTTGATTTTTTATTTGCTTATTATTATAACTTTGTATTTATTTATTAGTATTTTAACTGCTTTTATTTGATGTTGTTTATTTTTATTATTATTACTCTCTCTCTCTCTCCTTTTTCTTTACTATTATATCTGTCACTAATGCTATTATAAAATATATAGACCTATTATATATTACCTATTTATTTATTATTATTTTTATTATTTTCCCTTAATCCCTGTTTGCAATATCCATCAAAAAATCTCAATAACGTTTACCAGAATCTATTAAACACACACACACACACACACACACACACACACACACACACACACACACACACACACACACACACATATACACACATATACACACACAAACACACACAAACTCATAAATACCTACACACACACACACACACACTTTTTCTGGCCTGTACTGTAATGTAATTGTCTCTCGTATTGTTTTGTAAGTGTATTGTCCCTTGTCTTGCAATAAAAAAAAATAAAAAAATAAAAAAATCAATAATTAACTGTTTAGGTTTACTGATTAAAGAATATATTAATTAACTGTCATTTATTTAAATCTTTTTCACTGACTCTTTGGTTGACGTTCGACTCCCTGAAACGAGTCTTGACCTTTCGGGGTCGTCACACCGGTGGAAATAAGCCTGCAGATGTGAAGAGGATCATGAAAACAGAGTTCAGAGGTTTGAACTTCAGTCAGGTGATTCTTTATGAAAGCGGTGAGACGTCCTTTGTTCATGTGATGCTGAGTTTATTTCCTGCTCTGTGTTTTATTTTCAGACCACATCGTTCAGCTGTGAATGTTTCCATCGTCTTGGTTCTCTGTTTCTTCATCTTCTCTGTGAGAAACAATCAAATAGTCTTATTAGTTCATTTATAGACCTGCCTCACTGATATGAACAGGTGACCACAGAGTGTCTGCAGCGCGTGTCTTTAAGCAGCATCCTTAAATATGAGCGAGGAGGTTTAACCGCCACGCTCTGACAAACCACGGCGTTTAAAAAAACCTCATGCTGTGAATACGTCCTGAGCAGATACAAAGCCCCCTGCTAATAATAAAACTTCATGAGATATTAAGATGAGAAGACGTGTTGATAGGACAGCACGCCTTTCTAACACTTTGCATCAAACGTTTCATGTCGTGCATTTAATGAGTTTCATGATCAGGACATCGACCATCCTCGTCGTGGTTAAATAATAAACACTGGTTTTATAAGTTTCATGTACTTAAAGAAATAATTCAAAATAGAAGAAGAAGTCATGTTGAGTAATGGTTGGAACTGTCTCTGGGTAAAGTCTTTTTTTTTTTTTAACAACTTTATTTTCAATTTTACATATTGTTCTATCAAAGTCAGATGAACATTCACATCAAGAAATTGTTAACCCTAATCCCACCCCCCACCCCCTCCAGGTGGCGTCCCCACATACATACAAAAACCCGTAGACAACAAGGCAATAACAACAACAAATAGAGGGTGTATTAACGTGCACGTAAGCACACATATATAGAGCAATATGCATCTAGATGTTGATCCTCTTAAGATAGCAATATACAAGTTGATGCCAGAGAGACAGAAAGGAATAAGATAGACATAACAATAATACAACACCAAGGAAAAAAAAAATAAAAATATAAATTCCACACAAAAATAAAACAAACAAACAAACAAAGCATTGGACATACAAACACAAAAATAACCCAAACTGGCATGTTTAGATTATGCTACTCGCAGTAACAGTATTCCAAACCCCTCAGGAAAAAGGGTAGGTAACAGCTCTGACAACCATAATCGAAGTCACCCAGCTCCTCTGTCACAGAGCCGATATATCATCTCAGGTTAAAGATAGGCCTCTCACATGTGTGATAAAAAGTGACCAAGTATTGTCATACTTATCCCCCAATCCACGTACGTCATATCTTAGTTTCTCCAGATCTAATCCCAACATTATTTCTCTGATCCAATGAATATAAGTGGGGGGAATCCTTCCTTTCCAATTGAGTAGTATTAAACGGCGGGCATGTAATGACGCATAAGCAATAGCATTTTTGTGGCGGCGTGAAAACATCGATTCATCACCAACTGCTCCAAAAATAGCTGTTATTGGGTTGGGGGGTATCGTCCTACCAGATATTGCCGAGAGTGATTGGAAAACAGATATCCAGAAACTGTATAATGATGGGCATGCCCAGAACATGTGCCCCAAGGAAACAGGAGAATGGTGACACCTGGGACAAATTGGGGCCACATTAGGATATATTTTAGCTAACCTGTCATTAGAGTAATGCAATCTATGGACTATTTTAAATTGAATTAATCCATGTCTGATGCAGAAAGATGAGGTGTGTATTAAAGAAATAATGCTTTCCCAAGTATCTTCTGAGATGAGCTCCCCAATGTCTTCTTCCCAAGCTGACTTAGTTTTATCCCACGTATGGGGGCAACTATTCAAAATAAGTTTGTATATTTTTGATACTGCACCTTTATTGAATGGATTGACATTGAGAACTGAGTAAGCTAGGTCTTTAGGGGGTGGGCGTGGATATCCTGGGAAGTGTTTAGAGACAAAACTCCGAGCCTGAAGGTATCTAAAATAGTGTGAATTGGAAAGATTGTGGTCCTTGCACAGAAAACTAAATGACGCAAAGCTGCCATCAGTAAACAGATCCTGAAAAAAGACCAATCCGCTTCTACTCCAGACTGCAAAAGCCAGATCTAATTGAGATGGCGCAAAAAGATGGTTAGACATTATTGGGGAGAAGCCACATGTATTATTGAGGTTCAAATATTTTCTGAACTGGCCCCAAATCCTAATTGTGTTTTGAACCACGACATTCGTACTCAAATCCTTTGCTTTTACATTTAATGGGAGGGGGGCAGTTAAGAAGGAGATCGGGGAGACTGGGAGAGAAGATTGCAACTCCATATGAGCCCAAATAGGGCCTTCCTTATCCGCAAACGTGGTAATCCAATATGACATCTTGGCAATATTAGCAGCCCAGTAATAAAATAAAAAATTAGGCAAACCCAGACCACCCTCTGATTTGACTCTTTCTAAGTTTGATTTCTTTGTGCGTGCAGGTTTCTTGTTCCATATAAACGATGAGATCAGGCGGTCTAGCTGGGTAAAATAGGATTTTGGGAGAAAAATGGGCACCATTTGAAACAGGTATAAAAACCTGGGTAGTACTGTCATTTTTACTGAATTAACCCGGCCCGCCAGGGTAATAGGGAGCTTCGACCACCTATCCAGATCACTCTTGGAGCGCTCTAACATAGATTTAAAGTTGTATTTAAAAATGTCCTTGACTGAACAAGCTATCTCAACACCCAAATATGTAAATTTTTCTTTCTCAACTTTAAAGGGAAGATGGTCGTAATTGATCTGTCGCGCCAAATCATTTAGTGGGAATAACAGGGATTTAGACAAATTAATCTTGTATCCGGAGATATTCCTAAATCTCTGTAGTAAGGAGAGTAGGCAGGGAATACTTTCTATCGGATCTGACATTTGCACAAGTAAATCATCCGCGTAGAGAGACGTTTTATGGATCATGCCACCCCTTGTAATGCCCTTAATCCTATTATCTGATCTAATGGCAACTGCTAACGGTTCAATTGCAATGTCAAACAAAAAGGGCGACAGGCAGCAACCCTGCCTCGTACCCCTATGCAACATAAAACATTCAGAGATATTATTATTGGTTCGAACAGCAGCCATGGGTACAGAATATAAAATTTTTATCCAGTTGCAAAAAACAGGACCCAATCCAAACTTTCCCAAGGCGGCAAAAAGATAGTCCCATTCAATCCTATCGAACGCCTTTTCAGCGTCGAGACTTAGGATAGCCTCAGGTTGTACTGAAGAGTTGGGGGACAGTAAAACATCAAACAACCTCCGTACATTAAAAAAAGACTGACGTCCAGAAATAAAGCCTGTCTGGTCCTCGTTAATGATGGTGGGAATAATGGCTGCTAATCGCTGCGCAAGGATCTTGGTTAAGATTTTATAGTCGCAACCAAGAAGGCTGATTGGCCTATAAGAGCTACACTCTAGGGGATCCTTGTCCTTTTTCAATAGCACCGAGATCGTCGCTCGAGAGAATGTTGGTGGTAATTTCCCATTGACCAATGATTCATCATAAACAGATTTTAGTATCGGCACAAGTTTCTGAGAAAGTACCTTGTAAAACTCAATAGGGAACCCATCAGGGCCCGGTGCCTTCCCTGTTGGAGTTATTCTAATGGCATTTGCTATTTCTTCAGATGACAATGGCTGTTCCAAGGACGACTGAGAGTCCGAAGAAAGTTTGGGGACATCTAAAGAGTTGAGAAATGAGTGGATTTCAGACACGTTAGTGGCTGTCTCCGATTGATACAGGGCAGAATAAAATTGTTTGAACTGATCATTAATAATTTGAGGATCATTTGAAATTAAACCAGCACCTATATTGATCCCTTGGATCATCCGTTCAGCAGACTGTTGTTTAAGCTGAAGCGCGAGGAGTCTCCCTGCTCTATCTCCATGTTCATAATAAAGTTGTTTAGATTTCAAAATATTTTTTTCCGCCCTCCACGTTGAAAGTGTATTAAACTCGGATTGAAGTAGTAATTTTTCTTTGAAGAGCTCAGGTGTAGGCGAGCGAGCATAGCGTCTATCAACATCCGCAATGCTGTCTGTTAAATCCCTAAGTAGCCTAGAACGCTCCTTATTCCTTTGCGCAACATAAGAAATAACTTGTCCCCTGATGTACGCTTTCAGAGACTCCCACAGAATACTTCTTGAGATGTCTGGAGTGTCATTAAATTCAAGGAAAAAGTCAACCTGGTCATTAAGATACGTCTTAAAGTGTTTGCACGACAGCAAGTGGGGGTCTAGGCGCCAGGTGCGCTGAGGCGCTATATTACTAGGAAATATCAAGTCCATTTGTACCGGGCCATGATCTGATAGCACTATGCTATGGTATCGACTACAGGGTATCAAGGAGAGCAACTGGTCATCTACTACGAAATAGTCAATCCTAGAATAGCTATGGTGGACGGGGGAAAAAAAAGAGAATTGTTTCACATTAGGATTCTTTGCCCGCCACGGATCTGATAGGCCGTGAGAGCGAAGGAAGGAGTTTATGGCCACTGCAGATGTTGACAAAGTACCACTCGGTCTCGGGTTCGACCTATCTAGGTTGGCATGAAGCACACAGTTAAAGTCCCCACCTAACACAAGTTTATGGGAATTAAGATCAGGGAGGATTGAAAATAAATGTATAAAGAATTGTGAGTCGTCCCAGTTTGGTCCGTAAATGTTAGCAAGTATTAATGATGTATTAAAGAGTCTGCCAACTGCAACAACATATCTACCATTGCTGTCAGATATAATTTCCGAAAGTTCAAAAGGAATCCCCTTTCTAATCAAAATTGCCGTTCCCCTGGTTTTGTAATCAAAACGAGAGTGATATACTTGCCCGATCCACTTACATCTTAGCCTCTTTTGAGAGTTGATATTTAAATGTGTCTCTTGCAGGAATATGATATCAGGTTTTAGTGACTTCAAATGGCTAAAGACTTTGCTCCGCTTGACCATGTTATTCAGGCCTTTGACATTCCAGCTAATGAAAGAAATTGCATTACGCTTATCTATGCTATCTGGAGCCATAGTTCCATAAATGAGTATATGAACTGGTACAACACAACAGCAAAGCCTGCACAAATATGTATATGATTGGGTTAAAACATGTAATGAAAACAAAACTGCAAGACAAAAAACAAACAAAAACAGATAGGAAAACAAAAAAGAACCTCTTACCATCCTGGATCCCAAGGCTGGTCTTCTGTACCCCTGAGACTGCCTTAAACACACTCATCACACTCCTAAGCATATAACACATCAAGGCTAACCTAAACTCTCACACGAACTGTGCATGGGCAGAACAAAATGGAACAGGGCCCACCTAGCACCATATTTACAACATGTATAGCTACAGGTACTTAAATGATCACAGGCTGAGACATCTCTTAAATCTACATTAAGAGGATTGATATAACCACTCAGATATAAAATAACTAAATAAAAAATGTTACCCGCAATATATGAACAGTTATAAAAGTGGTTATAAAAGAGAGAGAGAGAAAACAAAACAAAAAAGATAAAAGAAAAAGATGGCTTAGTGAAGGCTACAACACAGATAAATAACCATTCAGTCTAAAGTGTAGCATTGTAATAAAGCCACCAATAGGCTAGTGGCTGTTCAGAGTTTAGACCACGAGAAATTGTGTTGAGTCTTTCTTACCGGAATAAGCCCATAGTCCAAACAAAAGATGGAACCAACTATATTGTGGTAAGTACTTAAGCATTTCGTCAGCCTGAGCATCAATATAAACATAAAGCATCAACAGTACCCGTAATGGCCACAAATTGAGGATTTTTCACTCTCCCTCCGTCTCCCGCGGACGCAGATTGGCCTCAATGTACTGCCTCGCCTTGGTCGGGTCTTCAAAAGATGTTTGCTCGCCAGCTGAGGTCGTGATCTTGAGTGTGGCTGGATATAGGAGACCGTATTTCACACCTTGACATCGGCGAAGTAATCCCCGAACTTCGGTGAAGGCCGCTCTCTTTTTCCTGACTGCCGCCGAGTAATCCGGGTAGATGTGGAAGCGCTTGCCGTTGTGGGAGATCGGTCCTGACCCCATAGCCTTCCGGAGAACGTCTACTTTCTCCTGAAAGTAGTGGAATTTAATAATTATGGGTCTCGGTGCATCCCCATCTTTCGGCCTCCGCTGTAAGCTCCTGTGCGCCCGGTCAAGCGTCGGGGTGTAGTCAAGGCTAAGTGTATCCTGTAGCAGCTGAGCAACAGCCTTCTCCGGTCGTATATTTCCAAAACCTTCCTCCACTCCGAGTAGTCTGCAGTTATCTCTCCGTTGTCGGGATTCCAAGTCGTCAGTTTTATCCACTAAGCGGGTTATCTGTGCTGACATGGTGACAACTTTAGCCTCAAGCTCCACGACCCGGTTAGCATAGCCGTTAGCCCCCTCCTCAAGATCCTCAAAACGTGTTACAAACGATGCGTTTTCCTTCCGCACATCTTCAATAACATTTCTAAATTCTGCACGCACGTTTGAGATTTCAGACCTCAAGTCCGCTGTCAGGTCGTCTATTTTTTTGTGCAGCTCACCTGTAGCCGCCATCACGGAGGAGTCAATCTTGGTTAGCACACATTGCTCCGTCCGTTTTAAGGCGGCCATGATTGTGTCGGCATCCGACAGAGGTGTCGCTCCTCCAGGTGAGTCCGCGTCTGGCAGGTCTGCGGCTTCGGGGCCTGCCTTTGACTTTTGAAACTTCGGCATTTTAGACGACTTAAACTTTCACCCAGACCAAAAAGCGATTAAATATAAAATCTTAGATATTTGAGACACAATCCTGCCCCAGGAAAGCGGGCAGGGAGAGCAATATTTAGTAAAAATGTCCTTTCCAAGCAGAGCTCACAAAACCACGTCCTCACATGTCGCTGCTCCCTAGCGCCCCCCTCTGGGTAAAGTCTTGATTAGATCACTGACGTCTTCACCTGACCTTAGGGTAACCCTAACCCCGACATTCTCCTGAGCTTTAGGGTAACCCCGACATTCTCCTGGGCTTTAGGGTAACCTCGACATTCTCCTGAGCTTTAGGGTAACCCCGACATTCTGCTGAGCTTTAGGGTAACCCCGACATTCTGCTGAGCTTTAGGGTAACCCCGACATTCTCCTGGGCTTTAGGGTAACCCCGACATTCTCCTGAGCTTTAGGGTAACCCCGACATTCTCCTGGGCTTTAGGGTAACCTCGACATTCTCCTGAGCTTTAGGGTAACCCCGACATTCTCCTGAGCTTTAGGGTAACCTCGACATTCTCCTGAGCTTTAGGGTAACCCCGACATTCTCCTGAGCTTTAGGGTAACCCCGACATTCTGCTGAGCTTTAGGGTAACCCCGACATTCTGCTGAGCTTTAGGGTAACCCCGACATTCTCCTGAGCTTTAGGGTAACCCCGACATTCTGCTGAGCTTTAGGGTAACCTCGACATTCTTCTGGGCTTTAGGGTAACTCTGACATTCTCCTGAGCTTTAGGGTAACCCCGACATTCTCCTGAGCTTTAGGGTAACCCCGACATTCTGCTGAGCTTTAGGGTAACCCCGACATTCTGCTGAGCTTTAGGGTAACCCCGACATTCTCCTGAGCTTTAGGGTAACCCCGACATTCTCCTGAGCTTTAGGGTAACCTCGACATTCTTCTGGGCTTTAGGGTAACCCCGACATTCTCCTGAGCTTTAGGGTAACCCCGACATTCTGCTGAGCTTTAGGGTAACCTCGACATTCTTCTGGGCTTTAGGGTAACTCTGACATTCTCCTGAGCTTTAGGGTAACCCCGACATTCTCCTGAGCTTTAGGGTAACCCCGACATTCTGCTGAGCTTTAGGGTAACCCCGACATTCTGCTGAGCTTTAGGGTAACCCCGACATTCTGCTGAGCTTTAGGGTAACCCCGACATTCAGCTGAGCTTTAGGGTAACCCCGACATTCTGCTGAGCTTTAGGGTAACCTCGACATTCTCCTGAGCTTTAGGGTAACCCCG
This sequence comes from Tautogolabrus adspersus, assembly GCA_020745685.1. Classification (NCBI taxonomy): domain Eukaryota; kingdom Metazoa; phylum Chordata; class Actinopteri; order Labriformes; family Labridae; genus Tautogolabrus; species Tautogolabrus adspersus. Next base: position 2,566,778 of record CM036543.1, on the reverse strand, counting down.
ACATTCTCCTGAGCTTTAGGGTAACCCCGACATTCTGCTGAGCTTTAGGGTAACCTCGACATTCTTCTGGGCTTTAGGGTAACTCTGACATTCTCCTGGGCCCCCCCCCCTCCCTTCGGGATCGTAGGTGGACGGCCCACCTGAACAACACCCCCCCCCCCCCCCCCCCCTTTTTCCCTTGTTCCCTATCCCTCTTCCTGCATCTTATCCCATCTCCCCCTATCCCGTTCCAAGCCCGGCGCAGTCTAGGCTGTGAAGGCTGTTTCGTCATGAGCCGGGGGTCACTGCCAAAGATTTCTGCCTTTCAATAAGGAAGTTTTTTCTGACCACTGTATCTTTTGCTGCTTTGCTAAAGTGCTCATGATGGATTAAGCTGGGTCCTTGTAATATAGCAATAAGTAAGGTCTTTTACCTGCTTTTTGTAACATAACAATGAGCATGGTCTTTTTACCTGCTCTTTGTAATATTAATAGACAAAGAGTAAGGTCTTTACCTGCTTTTTGTAAAGCGTCTTGAGATAACACTTGTTATGAATTGGCGCTATACAAATAAAGATTGATTGATTGATTGAGGGTAACCTCGACCCAGAACCTCTCATCACATCTGTGCATATGACAAGCAGTTATAATAATAACAATAATAATAATATTAATACTTAATTTGTAGAGCACATTTGAAGACGGTAGTGCAAAGTGCTTTACAGAAGCAATTTTAAAACAATGATCACAATTAGAGAAACATAAACAGCAAAAATTCAGTCATACAGTGAAAACAAAAGACACTTCAAAGTAAAAACTGACAGTAAAAAATGGTCTTTCTGTTCTCAGTAACAGTGTGTAAAAAAGAGTCTTAAGGATTTAGAAATGGACACAGAGTCAGCTGAAAGGATGGAAAGTGAACACTGTTCCAGAGCCGAGGTGCCATAACTGAAAAAGCCCGATCGGCCTTTGACCTCCACCTTGACTCGAGTACGGTGAGCAGGCGTAAGGCAGCCGATCCCAGAGGTCTGCTTGGGCAGTAAAGGTTAAAAGCTCATTTAAATATTGCAATGCCATGTAGGGCTTTGTAAGCTGACAGTAACATTTTAAATCAATTCTAAAAGAGATTGGTGAACAGTGCAGTGAAGCTAAAACAGGCGTGATGTGAGAGGTGCGCTCTGTCGTTGTAAGAAGTCTGGAGTTCTGAACAGTCTGACGTTGTTTTACGGCCGTGTACTTAGGCAGGTAATCCAGCGTAGAGGAAATAACAGCATGAATCATTTTTTCTGTATTGTGAAAGGATAAAAGTGACCTGATCCTTGAAGTGTTCTGAAGTTGATTAAAACAGGATTGAACCAGTTTCTTGTTGTTTAGATCCAAACTAAAGTCAGAGTCAAACATAACTCCCAAGTTTCTGAAGTGGCTTTTAACATCAGGGACTAGTGGGCCGAGTAGTGGGCCGAGAAGCAGCTGAATCTGGTTCAGAATATTCTTAGGGCCAATGAGAAACACTTTTGACATCATGACTTCTTTGACATCAGATAAACAGCTTTGAAGAGTGGTCAGTTTATTCCATTCTGTAGGTTTGATGGAGAGATCTAATCGGGTGTCATCAGCATGACTATGAAATGAATAATATGATGACGGATGATATGCCCCAAACAGAAGTGGTCCACGAATTGATCCTTGGGGTACACAGCATGATGTCTTTACAGTAGAAGAGATGAATGAACCAACTGAGACGAGACGGTGGTTGAAAGATAACCAACAGTCCAGGTACCAGAAAATGTTCATACACATACTTAAAGTTTGTTTTCACTCAGACGCAAAAAAGAGGAAATGATGAAACAAAGGGAGATAATTTATTCATACACAGTTTGTCAAGTCTCCTTCAGTCGGTTTCCTGAAAGACACAAAGAAATAAAGCTGTGAACAAATATAATTATATATTAAAACATTTACAATACAAATTTAATGATATATTGATAATAATAAAAATAATAAATAACATGAATAACATTTTCATACCTGTCTCTCTGGTCGTGGTGAGACTGAAGCGTAGACTACTTCGTTCTCTCCTTTAATATTTCATAAAAACTGATCGTTAGACATTTTAAATGGTTACAAATAAAGAATAAAAACAATCTGAAAACTATTCAAACAAAGAATAGAAATAAAAGATATATAGTTTAAAGGGGACATATTATGAAAATCCACTTGTACAGTGTTTTTGAACATATATTTGGGTAACCTGAGTGTCTACAGACCCACAAAATGTGAAATAAACCCATCCAGTCCTTTGTTTATGGTCTGCATAAGTCTTCCACACAGAGAAAAATGCTCCGTTTCAAATTTTCTCAACTTGTGACATCACAAGTTGGATTCTGGTAAAAAAAATACCCTCCTCTCCCCTGGTTTCTCCACCCATGGACTCCACCTCCAGCCTAGAGCAAAACTTTTGCACAGGTCTGCCATTTTTATTCTGGCTACAGAGGAGTGATGTCTACTGGGAAACTCAGGGGGGGCTCATTGCATTTAAAGAGACACACACACCAAAACGGAGCGTTCTGAGAGAGCTGGTTTATACAGGGTCACAAACCTCCTCTGGTGCTTGATTCATGTTATATTTGGACCAAAGCACAGCACAGATATTTCATTTAGATCACAGGGGACTGTTTGAAAAGGGGAAAAAGGGGAATAATATGTCCTCTTTAACCATTAAAGATCATTTCAACACTCTAAGAGTCACATTAAATAATAAAACCATATTTCTGCATGGTTTCAGCTTCTTTTATTATTAAATATATAAAACATCATAACTTAAAAAATACCTCTCCCTGTCTTCTTCTTCTTTGAGACAGAGACAACAGAGTACGTCATGTCGTTCACGGTCGACTCAGGACACTCTGAAAAAAATCAGAATCAAGAACAGCGTCAATCTATGTCAGTCTATAAATGTCTACAAGTATCTATTGAATGTGAGAAATATTAAAGACTTCATTCATCTTTTTAATAACAGAAACATAAATACCTCTTCTTCTTCTCTTGTTTTTTATGACTTTAGCGTAAATGTCTCGTTGTGCTTCGGCGTCAGCAACATGTTCATACACTGAAATAAAAAATAATAATATTCATAAATGTTTGAAATCATTAAGAAGTGTTAAAATAAGAATCAGATTTAACGAAAAAATGTCATAAATAAAGGGAAGTTTAGGTCACTAGTATGAGGAGTCATTAATAGGGGGAGTTACTATAGGGGGAGTCACTAATAGGGTAATAGTGGGAGTCAGGGTACTAGGGGGAGTCACTAATAGCGGGAAACATTAATAGGGGGAGTCACTAATAGGGTAGTAGGGGGAGTCACTAATAGCGGGAAACATTAATGGTGGGAGTCACTAATAGGGTACTAGGGGGAGTCACTAATAGCGGGAAACATTAATAGGGTAAAAGTGGGAGTCACTAAAAGGGTAATAGTGGGAGTCAGGGTACTAGGGGGAGTCACTAATAGCGGGAAACATTAATAGGGGGAGTCACTAATAGGGTAAAAGTGGGAGTCACTAATAGGGTAATAGTGGGAGTCAGGGTACTAGGGGGAGTCACTAATAGCGGGAAACATTAATGGTGGGAGTCAGTAATAGGGGGAGTCACTAATAGCTCGAGCCACTAATAGCCCTGAAGCTAGACAGAAAGCTAACATCGAGGACCTCTTCGTAGAGATGACCAAAATCGGCACCACCTTGAAGGGAGTTGGAACTGAATGAACTGTTTCAATAATGAAGTCCAACACAGCGGAGCTGAAGAATACGATGAGTGCTCTACAAACGTGGATAGAAGAGGCGGAAGGCCGTATTGCTAAAGTTGAAGACCAAACAGCTAGCATTGCTAACGTAAACAAAGTGCTTGAGAAACATGTGGAGCAACTTTAGAGCCGAGGTTGAGGATCAGGAGAACAGAAACAGAAGAAACAACATCAGACTGGACTTAAAGAGTGGAACGAAGCAGGAAGTGAGATGAATGACTACATAAAGCAGATATTGTCTGAAGGATTAGGGCTATCGGGGGAAGAATACGAGATCGAAAGGAGCCACCGAAGCTTCAGAGCATGTCCAGATGATTCTGGTGAAGCTTTTACGTTACGCAACTCCACAGAAAGTTACAGCCGCTGCAAAGAAACAAAAAGGGAGGTCTGTACTCTGTCAATCTATGAGGAGACAGTTTACACTGGTAATGAAAGCTATCTGACAGCACAAGGTCAAACACACGCTTGCACAACCGGCTTCCCTCAGGTTCGGGGGGAAAGGTAAAACAACTACGTTTTACTGATCCGAAGAAGACAGCAGATTTTGTTGAAAGGAGTTTTCAGACCACGGAGGACAAAGATTGAGTGACTGACTGATATGTACTGCGAGCAAAGCAGAGCTTTATTTTAAAAGGTACGACGGGGTCTGGGTCCCTGTTCACAGGATTCACATGGACCAAAACAAAGATACTAAATCCAGTGAGAGGCACACTACACTGTTATGTATATTTTAAACACGGTGTTTTTTATATTGTTTTTATGCTCCTTTGAGAAATGTTTTACAAAGGATGTTTTTGTTTCTTTTGATTTAAGTTTTATAATAGCAGGAACATGGTTTAACAGACTATACAGGGATAAGAAATGGTGCACTAATGATGTTAAAAAGGTACAAATATAGGGTTTACACAGAATGGGTACAGGATACGTTAACATTGTCTCGTGTATATTAATGGCTGTGGCACTCCAGTCAAACATAAAAAACCTCTCACATACCTTAAATCTAAAAATGCTGACATAGCTTTGATACAAGAGACACATTTCAGAAATGAAGACGACGCTTTGAAAATGAAAAGTGACGGGGAGGGTAATGTATTCCATTACTCAATATCCAGTGAGAGCTGTGGAGTTGTCAATCTTGTTAATAAAGATTAAACTTTGACAACAATGGAAAGATAGTGATGGACTTATTTTGCACATATCTATAAACAGTATATGTATGAACTTTGTTGACTTACTATCTGATGCTTACCTGGGTCATGTGATGCTGTTGGTGGCATGTTGTCAGAAAGACCTGAAACTTTAAAGCAAAGCAGAGAAGAATAGAGATAACATCAATAAAAAATGGCATGATTTGGTTTTGTATTTTGTATTTTTGTATAGTGTCCCAATCTATCCTAGTGTTGCATGTTTCCCTTGTGTGGTAATGTTTCCTAGTTTGGTCTTTAGTGTTTCCTGTTTTATTTTGTAATGTATTATCCTTGTGCCTCTTTATAGTGGTTATTGTTATTGGTACATTCTTGAGTTCTCTGTGGCCCTTTCCGAATTGCCACAGTTCAGTATGCAGTGCGTACTATTCAGTAGGGAGTTTCAGTAGACTGAACTCTCGTGGTCATTCAGTATGCATTTTTTGTGTCCACCTCAGTATACTGAACATTTCAGCATGAATACTAACTTCCGGGTTTTATGCAGTATGGATCGGATGCATGCTATCAGGAAATGAATTGTATTTTAACTCCCACAATGCTGTGCGAAATTAAACGTAAAACGTCACCTCACGTGCGCCTCCAAATCAAAACAAACGAGCATGGATTAATTTAATCAATTTTTAATTTAGAGTTAGAGTCCCTTCTAAAATCGCTCCTTTTAATTAAGAACAGAAAATGTAACAAATGTCTGCATGATTATAAAACCTTTCCCCCTCTATTTAAAGAATGATTTATGTATTTATGTCTGCGTCTTTATTGGTTTATCTTACATTACATACTGTATATTACTTTCTTTTCTGTATGTACTGTGTGTTATTTTATTATTTGATCGGTTTTTAACTTTATTTACATTGTGATTTCGTTTTTATTTACTGACTGTATATGCTGCGTTCCGTACTCTTCTTGAATAAAGCTAAACAAATTTGCGTTTTTGGGAAAAAACAAAAAAATCAAGGATGGAGGCGGCCAGTTCAGGTAACGCAAATGACGCTACTTCCATACTGAATGAATCAAATGAAGTAGGCACAAATATCTGCCTAATGTGCTGTCTACTGAATAGTAGGTACTAACAGTATACAGCACGGATAGTAGGTACTGTCTACTGACTACTGACAGATTGAGTAGGCACTTTGCAATTCGGATGCACCCTGTGTCTTCAATGCTTCTTGATTTACGTTGTAGTAGTCCCCAGTGTTTCTTGTGTTTATTCCTGCCTCTGTGTGTTTCCCTCCAGTCTGATTGCCCTGATTGTGTTCACCTGTGTCATTAGTCTCACCTGTGTCTGATACCCTGTGTCTATGTGTTTCTTCCCTTCTGTGTCAGATCATTGTTGTTTGTTGGTCAGTGTCAATCTATGTCAGATTTTCCAGTGTGTCTAGTGGCTCCTTGTTTTCCCTTTTTGGTTTGAAGAAAGTAAGTTTTTGTTTAAATAAATACTTTTAGTTTAATTCTGCATTTGGGTCCACCTCCTTTGTTTTTTCAATCTAACCGTGACAGAAGAAAGACAAAACACAGCAATGATTCCAGTGTTATATCTCATCCTGTGGTCAACTTCAGAAGGAGAAAACTTCTAGATTTAATAAATGAAGGAGCAGACAGCCCACCCATAAGGATTGTATTCAGTGTTGGGGAGGAGCGCTGTCTGTACAAAATAAGAACAAACTGGACAAGGTTGTTAAACTAGGCAACAAGATAACTGTTAAGCAAATGTAGGCTACAGCATTTCTTACCTGACAGACACATTGAATTTAGCCATCAAGATCACAGCTGACCCTCTGCACCCCCTTTGTATGTAGTATGAACTCCTGAATTCAGGGGGCAGGTACAGAATGCCCAGGATGAGGACTAGAAGAGGCATTACATCCTTTGTACCACGCAGCATTCAGCTGCTTAATAAGCTCTGATCATAGAGGCTGAACTCGGCACTCTGCACTTTATTTAACTTGCTGAAATCCCTCATTTAATGATGTGATGCTTTAGTGTGTTTTATGTGTTTTTATGTGCTGTCCTGTATATGTTTGTTTGTATAGTGTTTTGTATGCTCTCTGTGCAAGGCAAATTCCCCTAGGGGCAATAAAGGTTTCATTCATTCATTCATCCTGCCTGCTGACTGTAACCATGCAGACTTTCAGACTGTACTTCCAAAAGCACACCAGCATGTTGACTTTCCTACAAGAGGTAACAACACCCTGGACTTGTTTACACCACACACACAAAGGAGCATACCAGGCTTCACCCCTCCCCCACATCAGACTCTGACCACATGCTAAAACCAGCATACACCAAACTGGTTCAGAAACATGTGTGTGGCCTCCTCTGCACTCAAGGACTGCTTTGACACCATAGACTGGGAGATGTTTAAGCAGGCAGCCACATTCAACAATCAGACAGACATTGAGGAGTACACAGACATCTTTATACGTCAGGAAATACACTGATGATGTGACCCATACCAGAACCATCACCACCAGGGCTGACAGAAGAGGGCCACTGGCTACTGAGGGCCCTGAGCATCGCCTTCATGAGGTATAGTGAACACAGCAGGAAAGATCATCTCCCCTACATTCTGGACATCTACAACGCCCGCCTCACCCCCAAAGCGTCCAGCATTGTGAGTGACCCCAGCCATCCGTCACACAGACTCTTCAGCCTCCTGCCATTTGGGAGAGGGTACTGGAGCCTCCGAGCCAGCTCCACCAGACTCATAAAAAGCTTTATCCACCACGTGGTCAGGAAGCTAACCTCTCCCCCCTGGCCCCCTCAAACCTCCACCACCAACCTCTCTCTCTCTTTCTCTTTCTCTCTCTTTCTCTCTCTTTCTCTCTCTCTCTGTCTCTCGCTGTCTCTCTTTCTGGAACAGGAAACAGGAAAACTAAAATAAACACCCGACATTTTACACTGATGTCCCTTTTTAACTTTCACGTCTACTGTCCTGCTCTCATCAGCAACCAGCAGCCTCTCCATCTGTCACTTTTAGACCAAGGACTTCAAATAATACACTGAGTACCATCTTTTTTTAGTTACTGCCTTATATATATATATATTTATACACAGTTCAAGTCATGTTGCTTTTTGTTTTTAATGCACACCATTCGCACGTTATCTTAATATTGTAGTATGTATTTATATTTGTATTTGCTATCATTATAATTGTTTATACTATTACAGTTTGCACTGTGGTTGATTTTTCTGTATGTCCGGTACGTATGGCAAAATGAAATAGTTCATTTTGAAGAGTTCTCGTTTTTTAGTACCTCTGTGTTTCCGACAGTGAAGAAGTCCCAGCACCAACAGCAGCGCTGCTACAAACAAGATGGTGGAGATAACTGGTAACAGTGTGGAGAGATGAAGAGACCCTGCAGGAGGAGGAGAGGATGCTGGACCCTCTTCAGGTGTTGTGTCTTCTACAGGTGAGGAAGGGTGATATGCTGTCAGCACTGTCAGAAGAGGTGGGAGGAGAGCTGAACACAAACTTCACCATTGGTGGATAATAAAGATTTATTTTATTAATGTCTACGTGTGTCCCGGCTGAAGGTAGGTCAACGTTGCTCTTTGGTTTAGACTGAAACAAAGTGAAAACTCTCACCATATTTATTTTGTCCTGCTCATGGTAAAGATGTAAGGTAGAATCAGGCTGATATTATGGGCTGTAGTTATGATTGACACCAAAGTGATACAGGAGAGTGATCTTTTACCAAACTAAACTTTATAATATAATTAGTTTAATCATTGATTTGATGTTTGATGGATATTTAATAATTAAAGTCTGACCTCTGACAGCCAGCCGACTCTCTGCTGATTCTCCGGCTCCAGAGATTCTGCACTTGTACCGTCCTTCATCAAACTTAGAGACGTTGGTAATAATCATCTCTCCTTTATATCTGGTCTTTGGGAAATGTCCGTCTCTATAGAAATCAGCTGCTGAGTTGTGAGGTGGTTTCTTCTTTCTACAGAGCAGAATGACGGTCTGTCGCTCCATCACAGGGAGAGCTGGACTGTCCAGGATCACTTCATCATCTGAACAACAGGACAGAGAACACTTAGATTAAACCACCATGCTGGGCTCAGCCAGATGACCAGGTCACTTCTCTGAGAGGTGACAGCTGAAGGTTTTAGTACAAGGCTGTGGCTCAGTCGGTAGAGCCATTGACTCTCAACCGGAAGGTCGAGGGTTCAATCCCCAGGTCCTGCAGCAACAGGATGTGTCCTTGGGCAAGACACTTAACCCCGAATTGCTCCTTCTGCTTCGCCGGCGGCGTATGAATGGATTAGTTACTTCTGATGGTCTCACTATATAACAGCCTCTACCATCAGTGTGTGAATGTGTAAGTGTGACATGCGGTGTAAAAGCGCTTTGAGTAGTCAGAAGACTAGAAAAGTGCTACCGTATACATGCTCAAGTCCATTTACCATTTATAAATGCATCAACCTGAAACAACAACAGTCTACATTAAAAACTAATGTTTTCTGCAACCCTTCTTTCTCAAAAGTTTTCTACTTCATTCAGTCTTTTTAAAATAAGAAATGTTTCTTAAATCTCGTGTTTTTAAAACTTACCTTTTACAACAGTGATGTTGAGAGAGCTGCTTCTCTGTCCGTCTGTGTCTTCACACCAGTATTCTCCACTGTGTGATGCAAAGGCAGGAGAAATGTTCAAGGATCTCTTTGAATCCTCCCATCGAGGAGCCTTTGATGAACTCGCCTGAACTCTCCATTCAGCTGAGCTGCCAAACCCCTCACAGTTTAATCGTATGGATTCATATTCAAAGAACTGCAGTCGGTTTGGGTCAATGTGAGGAAAAGCAGCTTCTATGGAAAGAACAATAATCATGAATATATTTCAGTCAGAACCACTTTGTCAAGAAAAAACAACTTTATTTACAGTTCTGTATATTTGACAGTATGGTCAGAGTTAGAGCTCTGTTCTGTATATTTGACAGTATGGTCAGAGTTAGAGCTCAGTTCTGTATATTTGACAGTATGGTCAGAGTTAGAGCTCTGTTCTGTATATTTGACAGTATGGTTAGAGTTAGAGCTCAGTTCTGTATATTTGACAGTATGGTTAGAGTTAGAGCTCAGTTCTGTATATTTGACAGTATGGTTAGAGTTAGAGCTCTGTTCTGTATATTTGACAGTATGGTCAGAGTTAGAGCTGAGTTCTGTATATTTGAAAGTATGGTCAGAGTTAGAGCTCTGTTCTGTATATTTGACAGTATGGTTAGAGTTAGAGCTCTGTTCTGTATATTTGAAAGTATGGTCAGAGTTAGAGCTCTGTTCTGTATATTTGACAGTATGGTTAGAGTTAGAGCTGAGTTCTGTATATTTGAAAGTATGGTCAGAGTTAGAGCTCTGTTCTGTATATTTGACAGTATGGTTAGAGTTAGAGCTCTGTTCTGTATATTTGACAGTATGGTCAGAGTTAGAGCTCAGTTCTGTATATTTGACAGTATGGTTAGAGTTAGAGCTCTGTTCTGTATATTTGACAGTATGGTTAGAGTTAGAGCTCTGTTCTGTATATTTGACAGTATGGTCAGAGTTAGAGCTCTGTTCTGTATATTTGACAGTATGGTTAGAGTTAGAGCTCTGTTCTGTATATTTGACAGTATGGTTAGAGTTAGAGCTCTGTTCTGTATATTTGACAGTATGGTCAGAGTTAGAGCTCTGTTCTGTATATTTGACAGTATGGTCAGAGTTAGAGCTCAGTTCTGTATATTTGACAGTATGGTTAGAGTTAGAGCTCTGTTCTGTATATTTGACAGTATGGTTAGAGTTAGAGCTCTGTTCTGTATATTTGACAGTATGGTTAGAGTTAGAGCTCTGTTCTGTATATTTGACAGTATGGTTAGAGTTAGAGCTCAGTTCTGTATATTTGACAGTATGGTTAGAGTTAGAGCTCAGTTCTGTATATTTGACAGTATGGTCAGAGTTAGAGCTCTGTTCTGTATATTTGACAGTATGGTTAGAGTTAGAGCTGAGTTCTGTATATTTGAAAGTATGGTCAGAGTTAGAGCTCTGTTCTGTATATTTGACAGTATGGTTAGAGTTAGAGCTCTGTTCTGTATATTTGACAGTATGGTCAGAGTTAGAGCTCTGTTCTGTATATTTGACAGTATGGTCAGAGTTAGAGCTCTGTTCTGTATATTTGACAGTATGGTCAGAGTTAGAGCTCAGTTCTGTATATTTGACAGTATGGTTAGAGTTAGAGCTGAGTTCTGTATATTTGACAGTATGGTCAGAGTTAGAGCTCTGTTCTGTATATTTGACAGTATGGTCAGAGTTAGAGCTCTGTTCTGTATATTTGACAGTATGGTTAGAGTTAGAGCTCAGTTCTGTATATTTGACAGTATGGTCAGAGTTAGAGCTCTGTTCTGTATATTTGACAGTATGGTTAGAGTTAGAGCTCTGTTCTGTATATTTGACAGTATGGTCAGAGTTAGAGCTCAGTTCTGTATATTTGACAGTATGTTCAGAGTTAGAGCTCAGTTCTGTATATTTGACAGTATGGTTAGAGTTAGAGCTGAGTTCTGTATATTTGACAGTATGGTTAGAGTTAGAGCTCTGTTCTGTATATGTGACAGTATGGTCAGAGTTAGAGCTCAGTTCTGTATATTTTACAGTATGGTCAGAGTTAGAGCTCAGTTCTGTATATTTGACAGTATGGTCAGAGTTAGAGCTCAGTTCTTTATATTTGACAGTACGGTTAGAGTTAGAGCTGAGTTCTGTATATTTGACAGTATGGTCAGAGTTAGAGCTCAGTTCTGTATATTTGACAGTATGGTCAGAGTTAGAGCTCAGTTCTGTATATTTGACAGTATGGTCAGAGTTAGAGCTCAGTTCTGTATATTTGACAGTATGGTTAGAGTTAGAGCTCTGTTCTGTTTATTTGACAGTATGGTTAGAGTTAGAGCTCTGTTCTGTATATTTGACAGTATGGTCAGAGTTAGAGGTCAGTTCTGTATATTTGACAGTATGGTTAGAGTTAGAGCTCAGTTCTGTATATTTGACAGTATGGTCAGAGTTAGAGCTCAGTTCTGTATATTTGACAGTATGGTCAGAGTTAGAGCTCTGTTCTGTATATTTGACAGTATGGTCAGAGTTAGAGCTCAGTTCTGTATATTTGACAGTATGGTTAGAGTTAGAGCTCAGTTCTGTATATGTGACAGTATGGTCAGAGTTAGAGTTCTGTTCTGTATATTTGACAGTATGGTTAGAGTTAGAGCTCTGTTCTGTATATTTGACAGTATGGTTAGAGTTAGAGCTCTGTTCTGTATATGTGACAGTATGGTCAGAGTTAGAGTTCTGTTCTGTATATTTGACAGTATGGTTAGAGTTAGAGCTCTGTTCTGTATATTTGACAGTATGGTTAGAGTTAGAGCTCTGTTCTGTATATTTGACAGTATGGTTAGAGTTAGAGCTCTGTTCTGTATATTTGACAGTATGGTTAGAGTTAGAGTTCTGTTCTGTATATTTGACAGTATGGTCAGAGTTAGAGTTCTGTTCTGTATATTTGACAGTATGGTTAGAGTTAGAGCTCTGTTCTGTATATTTGACAGTATGGTTAGAGTTAGAGTTCTGTTCTGTATATTTGACAGTATGGTCAGAGTTAGAGTTCTGTTCTGTATATTTGACAGTATGGTTAGAGTTAGAGCTCTGTTCTGTATATTTGACAGTATGGTCAGAGTTAGAGTTCTGTTCTGTATATTTGACAGTATGGTTAGAGTTAGAGCTCTGTTCTGTATATTTGACAGTATGGTTAGAGTTAGAGCTCTGTTCTGTATATTTGACAGTATGGTTAGAGTTAGAGCTCTGTTCTGTATATTTGACAGTATGGTTAGAGTTAGAGCTCTGTTCTGTATATTTGACAGTATGGTTAGAGTTAGAGTTCTGTTCTGTATATTTGACAGTATGGTTAGAGTTAGAGCTCTGTTCTGTATATTTGACAGTATGGTCAGAGTTAGAGCTCTGTTCTGTATATTTGACAGTATGGTTAGAGTTAGAGCTCTGTTCTGTATATGTGACAGTATGGTCAGAGTTAGAGTTCTGTTCTGTATATTTGACAGTATGGTCAGAGTTAGAGCTCTGTTCTGTGTATTTGACAGTATGGTTAGAGTTAGAGCTCAGTTCTGTATATTTGACAGTATGGTTAGAGTTAGAGCTCTGTTCTGTATATTTGACAGTATGGTCAGAGTTAGAGCTCTGTTCTGTATATTTGACAGTATGGTCAGAGTTAGAGCTCAGTTCTATATATTTGACACTATGGTTAGAGTTAGAGCTCTGTTCTGTATATTTGACAGTATGGTCAGAGTTAGAGCTCAGTTCTATATATTTCACACTATGGTTAGAGTTAGTGCTCTGTTCTGTATATTTGACAGTATGGTTAGAGTTAGAGCTCTGTTCTGTTTATTTGACAGTATGGTTAGAGTTAGAGCTCTGTTCTGTATATTTGACAGTATGGTTAGAGTTAGAGGTCAGTTCTGTATATTTGACAGTATGGTTAGAGTTAGAGCTCTGTTCTGTATATTTGACAGTATGGTTAGAGTTAGAGCTCAGTTCTGTATATTTGACAGTATGGTCAGAGTTAGAGCTCAGTTCTGTATATTTGACAGTATGTTTGACAGTATGGTCAGAGTTAGAGCTCAGTTCTGTATATTTGACAGTATGGTCAGAGTTAGAGCTCAGTTATGTATATTTGACAGTATGGTTAGAGTTAGAGCTCTGTTCTGTATATTTGACAGTATGGTCAGAGTTAGAGCTCAGTTCTATATATTTGACACTATGGTCAGAGTTAGAGCTCAGTTCTGTATATTTGACAGTATGGTCAGAGTTAGAGCTCAGTTCTGTATATTTGACAGTATGGTCAGAGTTAGAGCTCAGTTCTGTATATTTGACAGTATGGTTAGAGTTAGAGCTCAGTTCTGTATATTTGACAGTATGGTTAGAGTTAGAGCTCAGTTCTGTATATTTGACAGTATGGTTAGAGTTAGAGCTCTGTTCTGTATATTTGACAGTATGGTCAGAGTTAGAGCTCAGTTCTGTATATTTGAAAGTATGGTCAGAGTTAGAGCTCTGTTCTGTATATTTGACAGTATGGTTAGAGTTAGAGCTCTGTTCTGTATATTTGAAAGTATGGTCAGAGTTAGAGCTCAGTTCTTTATATTTGACAGTATGGTTAGAGTTAGAGCTGAGTTCTGTATATTTGAAAGTATGGTCAGAGTTAGAGCTCTGTTCTGTATATTTGACAGTATGGTTAGAGTTAGAGCTCTGTTCTGTATATTTGACAGTATGGTCAGAGTTAGAGCTCAGTTCTGTATATTTGACAGTATGGTTAGAGTTAGAGCTCTGTTCTGTATATTTGACAGTATGGTTAGAGTTAGAGCTCTGTTCTGTATATTTGACAGTATGGTTAGAGTTAGAGCTCAGTTCTGTATATTTGACAGTATGGTCAGAGTTAGAGCTCTGTTCTGTATATTTGACAGTATGGTTAGAGTTAGAGCTCAGTTCTGTATATTTGACAGTATGGTCAGAGTTAGAGCTCTGTTCTGTATATTTGACAGTATGGTTAGAGTTAGAGCTCTGTTCTGTATATTTGACAGTATGGTTAGAGTTAGAGCTCAGTTCTGTATATTTGAAAGTATGGTCAGAGTTAGAGCTCTGTTCTGTATATTTGACAGTATGGTTAGAGTTAGAGCTCAGTTCTGTATATTTGACAGTATGGTCAGAGTTAGAGCTCTGTTCTGTATATTTGACAGTATGGTTAGAGTTAGAGCTGAGTTCTGTATATTTGAAAGTATGGTCAGAGTTAGAGCTCTGTTCTGTATATTTGACAGTATGGTTAGAGTTAGAGCTGAGTTCTGTATATTTGACAGTATGGTCAGAGTTAGAGCTCTGTTCTGTATATTTGACAGTATGGTCAGAGTTAGAGCTCAGTTCTGTATATTTGACAGTATGGTTAGAGTTAGAGCTGAGTTCTGTATATTTGACAGTATGGTCAGAGTTAGAGCTCTGTTCTGTATATTTGACAGTATGGTCAGAGTTAGAGCTCAGTTCTGTATATTTGACAGTATGTTCAGAGTTAGAGCTCAGTTCTGTATATTTGACAGTATGGTTAGAGTTAGAGCTGAGTTCTGTATATTTGACAGTATGGTCAGAGTTAGAGCTCAGTTCTGTATATTTTACAGTATGGTCAGAGTTAGAGCTCAGTTCTGTATATTTGACAGTATGGTCAGAGTTAGAGCTCAGTTCTTTATATTTGACAGTACGGTTAGAGTTAGAGCTCAGTTCTGTATATTTGACAGTATGGTCAGAGTTAGAGCTCAGTTCTGTATATTTGACAGTATGGTTAGAGTTAGAGCTCTGTTCTGTTTATTTGACAGTATGGTTAGAGTTAGAGCTCTGTTCTGTATATTTGACAGTATGGTCAGAGTTAGAGGTCAGTTCTGTATATTTGACAGTATGGTTAGAGTTAGAGCTCAGTTCTGTATATTTGACAGTATGGTCAGAGTTAGAGCTCAGTTCTGTATATTTGACAGTATGGTCAGAGTTAGAGCTCTGTTCTGTATATTTGACAGTATGGTTAGAGTTAGAGCTCTGTTCTGTATATTTGACAGTATGGTCAGAGTTAGAGCTCTGTTCTGTATATTTGACAGTATGGTCAGAGTTAGAGCTCAGTTCTATATATTTGACACTATGGTTAGAGTTAGAGCTCTGTTCTGTATATTTGACAGTATGGTCAGAGTTAGAGCTCAGTTCTGTATATTTGACAGTATGGTTAGAGTTAGAGCTCTGTTCTGTTTATTTGACAGTATGGTTAGAGTTAGAGCTCTGTTCTGTATATTTGACAGTATGGTTAGAGTTAGAGGTCAGTTCTGTTTATTTGACAGTATGGTTAGAGTTAGAGCTTTGTTCTGTATATTTGACAGTATGTTCAGAGTTAGAGCTCTGTTCTGTATATTTGACAGTATGGTTAGAGTTAGAGCTCTGTTCTGTATATTTGACAGTATGGTTAGAGTTAGAGCTCTGTTCTGTATATTTGACAGTATGGTTAGAGTTAGAGCTCTGTTCTGTTTATTTGACAGTATGGTTAGAGTTAGAGCTCTGTTCTGTATATTTGACAGTATGGTTAGAGTTAGAGGTCTGTTCTGTTTATTTGACAGTATGGTTAGAGTTAGAGCTCTGTTCTGTATATTTGACAGTATGGTTAGAGTTAGAGGTCAGTTCTGTATATTTGACAGTATGGTCAGAGTTAGAGCTCTGTTCTGTATATTTGACTGTATGGTTAGAGTTAGAGCTCAGTTCTGTATATTTGACAGTATGGTCAGAGTTAGAGCTCAGTTATGTATATTTGACAGTATGTTTGACAGTATGGTCAGAGTTAGAGCTCAGTTCTGTATATTTGACAGTATGGTCAGAGTTAGAGCTCAGTTATGTATATTTGACAGTATGGTTAGAGTTAGAGCTCTGTTCTGTATATTTGACAGTATGGTTAGAGTTAGAGCTCAGTTCTGTATATTTGACAGTATGGTCAGAGTTAGAGCTCAGTTCTGTATATTTGACAGTATGTTTGACAGTATGGTCAGAGTTAGAGCTCAGTTCTGTATATTTGACAGTATGGTCAGAGTTAGAGCTCAGTTATGTATATTTGACAGTATGGTTAGAGTTAGAGCTCTGTTCTGTATATTTGACAGTATGGTTAGAGTTAGAGCTCAGTTCTGTATATTTGACAGTATGGTCAGAGTTAGAGCTCTGTTCTGTATATTTGACAGTATGGTCAGAGTTAGAGCTCAGTTCTATATATTTGACACTATGGTCAGAGTTAGAGCTCAGTTCTGTATATTTGACAGTATGGTTAGAGTTAGAGCTCTGTTCTGTATATTTGACAGTATGGTTAGAGTTAGAGCTCTGTTCTGTATATTTGACAGTATGGTCAGAGTTAGAGCTCTGTTCTGTATATTTGACAGTATGGTCAGAGTTAGAGCTCAGTTCTATATATTTGACACTATGGTCAGAGTTAGAGCTCAGTTCTGTATATTTGACAGTATGGTTAGAGTTAGAGCTCTGTTCTGTATATTTGACAGTATGGTTAGAGTTAGAGCTCTGTTCTGTATATTTGACAGTATGGTCAGAGTTAGAGCTCTGTTCTGTATATTTGACAGTATGGTTAGTGTTAGAGCTCTGTTCTGTATATTTGACAGTATGGTCAGAGTAAAGGCGCATTCACACATACTCCGTGCGCGACGCGGTCCGTCAGCGCCGCGCACTACGCCGTAGTTAGCCGCCACTCTAGTCAATCATTGTGTTCACACAGCGGGCGCTGCGGTCCGTCTCCGGAGCGTGCCACCAGCGTCACGTCGCTCTGCTCCGTTTCAAATACGCTGCAGGTCTATTTTCGACGGAGTACGCTGCAGACACGCGTCAAGCTAGACAGAATATCACAACCCGGACAGGAAGTCAGACAAGGAAACTCACAGAGCATCCGGTCAATTTCAAAATAAAACACAATATACGGACTCGCGATCGTATTTTTCATCACTTTATCAACGTAATGTCAAAACAGGCACCGAACGAACAACACATCATCCTCAGACAGACAAAGAGACATGTTGTCTGCACGTTTTTCTCTTTATTCCCGCGTGATCTTGTAGTTCTCCCGTGATGTGTGTACAGCTGATCATGAGTGCGCTTCGCTGCGCTGACGTTCCAGAAACGGATCCAGTGTGAATGGGCGTCCGACGGAAGAAAACCGTGGCGCAGACGGACCGCGGCGCGCACGGATTATGTGTGAATGCGCCTTTAGAGGTCAGTTCTGTATATTTGACAGTATGGTTAGAGTTAGAGCTCAGTTCTGTATATGTGACAGTATGGTCAGAGTTAGAGCTCAGTTCTGTATATTTGACAGTATGGTTAGAGTTAGAGCTCTGTTCTGTTTATTTGACAGTATGGTTAGAGTTAGAGCTCTGTTCTGTTTATTTCACAGTATGGTTAGAGTTAGAGCTCAGTTCTTTATATTTGACAGTATGGTTAGAGTTAGAGCTCTGTTCTGTATATTTGACAGTATGGTTAGAGTTAGAGCTCTGTTCTGTATATTTGACAGTATGGTTAGAGTTAGAGCTCTGTTCTGTATATTTGACAGTATGGTTAGAGTTAGAGCTCAGTTCTGTATATTTGACAGTATGGTTAGAGTTAGAGCTCTGTTCTGTATATTTGACAGTATGGTTAGAGTTAGAGCTCAGTTCTGTATATTTGACAGTATGGTTAGAGTTAGAGCTCAGTTCTGTTTATTTGACAGTATGGTTAGAGTTAGAGCTCTGTTCTGTATATTTGACAGTATGGTTAGAGTTAGAGCTCAGTTCTTTATATTTGACAGTATGGTTAGAGTTAGAGCTCTGTTCTGTATATTTGACAGTATGGTCAGAGTTAGAGCTCAGTTCTGTATATTTGACAGTATGGTTAGAGTTAGAGCTCTGTTCTGTATATTTGACAGTATGGTTAGAGTTAGAGCTCAGTTCTGTAAATTTGACAGTATGGTCAGAGTTAGAGCTCTGTTCTGTATATTTGACAGTATGGTTAGAGTTACAGCTCAGTTCTGTATATTTGACAGTATGGTTAGAGTTAGAGCTCTGTTCTGTATATTTGACAGTATCGTTAGAGTTAGAGCTCAGTTCTGTATATTTGACAGTATGGTCAGAGTTAGAGCTCTGAGAGTGATCACCAAAAAGAAACGTATTCTGTTAATCATGATGTTCTTCTTTCTAAATGATGGGTTAACGGTATCAGAGGTATTATCTTTAATTGGTTACAGAGCTATAGCAATAGGAAGCAATATGTAATCGTGATTATAAATCAGACCTACAGGGTGAATCAGTTGGAGTTCCACAAGGATCAATATTACATCATCCATCTTCTGTTTTCTGCTCGGTGTTGATTTCAACATGATTTACATTGTAAATGATTTGTTAATTCATTTGTTAATATTGTATTAAATAAACGGTTTGACATCAATGAATTAACTTTAAATGTGAGTAAAACTAGATTTATTTTAGAGAATAGAAGGAGAGATGCAGCGACCATTTGAACAAGATGGGAACAACATTAAATTACTCGGTATGATAACAGATGTGCTAGAATTATTTCAGTTAGAGCCAATCTCAAATAAAATGTTGTTATATTACATAAAGTTAAATACCTGCTGGATGAAAACACATTTAAAGTGTTGTTTTCATTAATCATATCTCAGCTGCTGAGCTGTGGGGTCAAACCTAAAAGAGCGATCAGGATCTGAAGAGGAGTCCAAGAGAACAAACTCACGAATGGTTGATGAATCATTCAATTAGTGAAACTTGAAGATCTGATCAATTAAAAAATCTAGTTCATTCATGTTTTAAGTGTGGTTCATTACCTTTTAATTTACAAAGTTATTTATCATTAGAGATAAGTCAGGATAAAATATAATTTCAAGTTAAATTCTTTCAGAACATTCAAAGATGTGTTTCAGTTTACGGAGTAAAATGATGGAACAGTAAAGAGAGAGCCTCAAACATTACTGTGTTAACATTCGACACGTCAAATCTGTTTACGTGAAGGACAGATTTGAATGAATCAGAAGAACGACGATCCAGTGGATTAGATTAAACTGTTTAACTTTAAAGATTATTTCTCTTTTCTCTGTTCAGCCTGTGGACTGCAGGATAAGCAGGATGTGTGATGGATTGTATAAACATGTGGTTTATTGTATGAATGTATTTAAGAACATAGAACAATATATGGTCACTAACATCTCCATAAACTGTTCCTCATGTTCTCCCTCTCTCTGCTCCGTCTGAAGCTCTGTCTCTCAAAGCATAAAGCTCTGATGATATTCACAAAGTGTTGGTGCAGTTTCTTCTTGTTTAGTGAGTGAATGTGAAGAGAAGCTTTGTCCAAAGTCAAAGTCATATTTACAGACTTTATTTACCGAGCTTTTATTTTGAAGGCACACAGAGGTGAAATGGTTTTCCTGCGTCACATCTCTTGCCACTACACTATTGTCTGCCTTGTATATATTAGTCTTTGCTTATTTATGTTTATATTTCATGTTATACAGAGCACAGTTCACTGAGGACAAATTCCTCGTGTGTGTGCGTACATGGCCATGGCTGATCCTGATTCTGATTCTAAATACTGCGGCGCAGTTTCCACCAACTCTCAGCAGACGCAGATTTTTTTCACTCTAGCTGTGCGAGGCTGATTTACAGAGAAAGAGACAATTGTTCCCCAAATGACTGAATAATAGATCATTTAAATACAAACAGCAGCGACGCACAGAGACACTGTTTGCACCCCCCCTCACTCCCCAGGTGTGTTTTGAGAATCAGACGGTTTCTTCTTAATTAATTTGCATTTTAGCAGGTTTTGTGGACAAAAAGCAGCACAAGCCTTTATTGAACCAGTCCCTAAATACATCCAATTAGACTGCAGATGTAAATCAGCTCGAAGCTAATTCTGGACAAATGCATCCAATGGCAACATTCATGTTTAATATTGAACAAGGTCTCTTAACAAATAAAGTAAATTAAATACATGACGAAATGTTGTGCCATATGAACAACCTTCAACTCACCAGCAGTCTGAGCCCTGGAACTGATCGGAGCTGAGGACGTGGTCTGAGCAGAGGACCTGGTCTGAGCCGGGGACCTGGTCTGAGCCCAGGACCTGGTCTGAGCTGAGGACCTGGTCTGAGCTGAGGACCTGGTCTGAGTGATCAGCAGCAACATGTTCACCACTGGGGAACAAAAAACACACAAGCTGCATATCAATGACACACGTATACATGTGAACACATAATGTGTGCATACTTTACATGATACTGCTGCAGTGCATAATTAAGACCTGTGTTTAAGTAAGTAAATACTATATTTAAAGCAAGTACAGTTTAAATATAGTCTAAGAAGTTAGAAAGATACTATCTAAAAGTCGTATCTTGTTTCACTCGTTCAGTCAAAAAGTCTAACACTTGGACAAAGAACACACAATAACTTTGACTTACTTAGGACAACGCAACTAAAACATGTTTGATTAATTATAATTATTCATTCGATGACTGGACCAATAATTTTAAATCTCTCTGTTTTTTAATTCATAGTAAATAGAGAGTAGACTCACACAGGAGAAGAGATGTGACCTCCATGGTGTCCTGGTGCTGACTGTCAGAGATCGAATGAAAACCAAATATGATGAAGTGCTTCCTGTTCCTGTACAAAGACGAGGTGGTTGCAGTTTTTAGCATGACGACCTTCACGCCTCGGTTTCTCTCACCAACATAAATACTTGAATTCATGTGGTCGTCAGGTCACGTTCAGTCACATTCAAGACAGAAAACCTGAACACTTCTTCAAAGTGTTTATACATAAACTTCACATGTCACAGGGTACCAAACAGTATATTGTCTTCATGGAGAACATTTGTAGATTCAACGAGGACCCTGAAATGTTCCTAATGTCACAGTTATCATGGGTCCAGGTCCTAAAGCACCAGGGGCCTCATGTGTAAAAGACTCACAACAAAACAGGTCCTGTTTCTGCGCACCTTTCCTTTATACATCCCCATTAACGTGAAACTGAGCGCAGCTGCACGTGCCACTTGGCCCGCCTTGTCTCCTCCCATTAATAACTATGCAAATTACTTTAAATACACCACATGCTGCAACCTATGGGCCACATAACGATGTAAATGGAACGAAGAAGAGAGATTTCACTGACTGTCACATTAAGGTGCTTGTTACTGAGGTGGAGGCCAGAAAACACTTTTTATTTGTTTTTTTGGGGAATTAGAGGCTGATCTGAGGCCAGCGTCTCCAAAGCAGCTGACTGTGTGCTGGAATCACAGAGACTGATTGTATGCCACGGAAAATATATTCAGCGAATAAAAAAAGAATGACGTTCTGGTGGACTAAAAATACCTTGTTAAATAATGAGGAGAAATGTTTGCCTCAACTTCCTGCATTGTTTCACATTCACACATTCGGTGTATCCTGGTGCTGTATAGTTGCGTTTGGCTCAGTGTCAGGTGCCGGGCCAGTGTCAGGTTCGTCCATCTGTAGCTCCTGAGGCACAAGCACACCACGTTGCCACACTGTGCAGCGTGCTACATGCTTGCACAGGAGGTTTAAGTTTAGATGTGTTTTTGTTGTTCAAACTATCACAAATATGTTTTAATTTATCCCACTTCATGAAAAAAGTTCAGTAAAATGAGTGGCAAATTTATTATTTCTCGTCTGGTGAGTTTCAGAACTATATCGTTTGGTACTGTCAAATAACACATTCTCACGTCACACTGATTTTTAAACAACCCGACGTGTGTGTGAAACACAGCGTACTCAACATTTCAGTGTGCACGCACCTTTTATACATGAGGCCCCTGCCCTGGTCTTAGTCAGAGGCTTGATTAATAACTGGTTACATGTAGTTATAAGACTTGATTATGTGCAGGGGGAGTACAGCAAAGGACAGACATGAGTTGCATGATGGGAAGTGTAGTATTAGTTGACTTGGGGTTAACTGAGGCTAAAGCCAAGACACCTGAAGCTGAGCTGCATTAACAGAAGTAGCTCTACACTGCCCCCTGCTGTCAGAGTCAGTCTCTTGTTTTCCCTCTTTTATTTTGGCTGAGACACCAAGAAAAAAACATCTATAACTGTCCACGTTTGATCCTTAAAAGAAGCACAGAAAAGTCTGTGTAATTCACCAACCCCCTTTGCTCTTGTACAAAGTATACAGCTCAGTGTTCTTTAATATAAAGTATCTGGACAGATCTCTTTAATGTCCTGGACTTAAAAAAATAGTTAAAAAAAATGTATTTATTTTATATACTTTATTATCCTCAAGGGGGAAATTCTGGTTCGCACTCTGTTATTTAGAAACATGCTTCTCACACACACAGGCCTGAATCACACACATGCACAAACACGACCTGTGGACATGCATTAATGGAGAGATGTCAGAGTGCGGTGGCAGCCCCCACGGGAGGCGCCTCCTGAGCTGGTGGGGGTTCAGTGCCTTGCTCAAGGGCACCTCGGCAGTGCTCGAGAAGTGGTCTGGTAGCTCGAGAAGTGGTCTGGGAGTTATCAAGAAAGTAGAGGAGCCCACAGAGTGGGTAAACTCCATGGTTTGTGTTGGGAAAAAGACTGGTGGCCTTCGTGTGTGTATGGAT
Source organism: Tautogolabrus adspersus (assembly GCA_020745685.1). Lineage (NCBI taxonomy): Eukaryota > Metazoa > Chordata > Actinopteri > Labriformes > Labridae > Tautogolabrus > Tautogolabrus adspersus. The sequence continues at coordinate 2,543,613 of CM036543.1, read as the reverse complement.
CCAAAAGATCTGAATGACAACATAAAGAGGGAACATTACCAGATACCAACTAGGGAAGAAATAACAAGTGAAATGGCAGGAGCCAAGTTCTTCACTAAACTGGATGCATCACAAGGATTCTGGCAGATAAAGCTCCATGAGGACAGCACAAAATACTGCACATTCAACACACCATTTGGGCGCTATTCGTTTCAAAGAATGCCCTTTGGAATCTGCTCTGCTCCTGAAGTGTTCCACAGGGCCATGGAGCACATAATTGAAGGCATTGAAGGTGTGCGGGTCTATGTAGATGATATTGTCATGTGGGGAAGGACACTCGAACAGCACAATGAGAGACTGGAACAGGTGCTGCAGAGAATCCAGAAGTACGGCCTGAAGTTAAACAAAGACAAATGTCAGTTTGGAGTAAGAGAAATAACATTTCTGGGCGACAAGTTGTCAGATGCAGGCATAGAACCAGATCCCAGTAAGCTGAAGGCAATACTGGAGATGCCCAGACCAGAGGATAAAAAAGGTGTATTAAGAATATTGGGCATGATCAATTTTGTTGGAAAATTCATTCCAAACCTGTCTTCCAAGACTGAACATCTGAGACAGCTGTTGCACAACAAGGAAGAGTTCAAGTGGACTGACAGCCATGAACAGGAATGGTCACAGCTGAAAAAAACCCTCACGACAGAGCCAGTTTTAACATTTTATGATCCATCAAAGAAAACCAAAATATCAACTGACTCTTCAAAAAATGGGATTGGAGCTGTGTTGCTGCAAGCTGATTATGATGAAAATTGGAAGCCAGTTGCCTACGCATCAAGAACGATGACGGCAGCAGAAGGTCGATATGCTCAAATTGATAAAGAGTGTTTAGGACTGGTATATGGCTTTGAAAAGTTTCACAACTATGTGTATGGGCTACCAACATTTGAAGCGAAAACTGATCACAGACCCCTAGTGGCCATCATCAAGAAAAACCTCAGTGAAATGTCACCAAGAATTCAGAGACTGATGATGAAGCTACAACGTTATGACTTCAACCTGAGCTACATTTCAGGTAAGCACATTGTGCTTGCAGATGCCCTCTCAAGAGCCACGACGAAGAGTGATGTCTACGGTAATAGCTCCACAGAGACTGATGTTACACTCCATGTGAACATGATCACAAAGTCGCTTCCTGTTTCTGATATGAAATCTCAACAAATTGCGGCAGAAACAAAGACAGACACAATTTTGCAGAGAGTCATCAAAAATATGGATGAGTGCTGGCCAAAAGGTGACTGTAAATAGTACTACAACATCAGAGCAGAGCTGAGTGTTGTGAATGGACTGCTATTGAGAAAAGAGAGACTTGTCATTCCAGAGTCCTTGAGACCAGAGATGTTAAAAAGGCTGCACGAGGGGCACCTCGGCATGGAGAAATGTAAGAGAAGAGCCAGAACATCTGTATATTGGCCAGGAATAAATGCTGACATCGACAGGATGGTGTCCAGCTGTGAAATCTGTTTGAAACATCAGGTAAAACAACCAAAAGAGCCTTTGATCGTCACAGACTTACCACAGGAACCATGGCAGAAAGTGGGAACTGATCTGTTTCACCTGGATGGGAAGAATTATCTACTGGTGATCGACTATCTGTCAAATTACCCAGAGATGGCGCTGCTTCCTAGCATGTCTGCAACCAGTGTTATTCGACACATGAAGTCAATTTTTGCCAGGCATGGAATCCCTCAAATGGTTTACAGTGACAATGGACCATGTTACAGCTGTAAAGAGTTCCAAGATTTTGCTCGTGAGTATGACTTCCAACATGTTACTTCAAGTCCTCTGTATGCACAGTCAAATGGCAAAGCGGAAAAAGGAGTACACATAGTCAAACAGCTGTTGAAGAAAGCTCGAGACAGTAATTCAGACCCATATTTAGCACTGTTGAGTTACAGAGCTTCACCATTGGAACATGGCATGTCTCCTGCTGAATTACTGATGGGGAGGAGGCTACGTACCACAATTCCACACACTGCGCAAAAGAAAAGAAACAAGGTGAAAAAAAAATTACGACAACTGCAAAACCGACAAAAAATGAATTATGACAAGTCAGCAAAGAGTCTTATTCCATTACAAAGATATGACACAGTGAGATTCCAGGATTGCAACAACTGGGCAAAAAAAGCTACGGTATTGGAGGAAGTACGTCCAAGGTCTTACGCAGTCAAAACAGGAGATGGTGATCTTTACCTTTAGCTTTTACCTTGAGTCTGCACCTGCCTCTAGTATGAATGAGCTGTCCATTATAGGCTTTGAGTGGCTTTTCTTGTCTTCGTATTTGAGGTTTTATCTTCATGTCTCGGAGGTCATGTTCATTGATTAAATTGGCTTTTGCACCAGTGTCCAGCTTAACAGTCATAACTGTTCCATTGATCCCACTCCTGGTACCATGTGTTGTTTCTACTTCCAATAAGAAACAGGGTTCTCTTAGTTTGGCGTCCTTATTTACTTTATTTAAGATTTAAGATTACTTTAGAGAATGACAGGAAGCATCTTCATCACCAGATGCTGCAGAGACAGCAGGGGGAGCCCACGAGTCACAAATACAATTTTATTACTGGTGTGGAAGTAAAGCTGTACAATCTCATGCTTTAGCAGCCTTTCTTAACTAAAACTACTTTTGGTTTTAAACTTGAAGTTCTAAAAATGAATCAGTGTGAGACTCGTCTGTAGATCCAACTTGTTGTTAACACAGACTGTATAGAGCGTGTTTCAGTGACAGACATGTCAAATAATACTGTGAATTATTGTAATCATAACATTTGACTTCACCTTCAATGAAGGCCTTCCTGTTTGGACTTTTGAACTTCTAAATTATCACAACATAACCCTAACCCTATAAAAGGAAAGTTATTAAAGATGACATTATTGAAGTATTCATATAATCAATGTAATGATTAACTAGAATGGGAAATTCCTGAAGAAATTTCAGTGTGAGAGCTGCAGAGCATGGTTAAGCTACCATAAGAGCAGTGGCTGTTGTAGCTATTGCTACCACAGTCTCATTTGCAGCTTTTATAACATAACCAGCTCCTCTCAGGACTCGAACCCATGACCTTCGGTTTACCTGAGCAGCAGTTTTACCAAGTGAGCTACAGAGAAGACAAGGCACCATAAAACTATTCCAGAACATGAGGGGATGACAAAACAATGGAAAAACTTTTTTTAACCTTAATCTTAAAACACATTTATTTTCAAAATGTGGAAAGTAAATGTAAAAAAGATTGAGTTGTGAATATCTAAATCAATGACTGTTGACACCACAGGAACAAGTTTCCATCATGAAGGAAATCCATTAGTAGTCTCAGGAATCGAACCCCCAATCGTCGGATTACCTGGGTAGCAGTCTTACCCACTGAGCTACGGAGAAGACATGACACCATCAAACCATACCAAAATATGAGGCAATGACAAAACACTACAAAAACTTTTTTAAGACCTTAAACTTAAAACACTTTTATTTTCAAAATGTTGAACATAAGTATCAAACATATAGAGAGTAGTGAACTTCTAAATTGAATACAGCTTGCAGCACAGCAAACAATCAGCATGATCAAAAACATGCTGTGCAAATATTACTTTCCTAAGGCTAATGGTAAACGAGTAATGAGCCCTGAAAACAAAACTCTTGATGACTGACCAGATGGTGGCGCTATAGGATCATTTATGAGTATATTGAGCATACAAAAAGTAACCATAGGGCCAAGTTTGAATACTATAGCACTTTTAGTTTTTGAGATATCAGCTTTCAGGACCTGCTCCAATTGATATTTAATATTTCTAAAGTTCATTTAAAATCACTCAAACATTTAAGTGTTGAGAAAAGCAAAAGCCCTCACAACACACGACCAGGAGTCAGCATGTTAGTGAGGAGCTTATGTGTTTTCTCGGGAATTGAACCCAGTATCTTCGAGTAAGGTGGACTTGCCATCAGCCTAAGCCTTTGCGCCACAGTAAAGACAAAGATTCAGCATGCGCTTTCACTACATGAGGCAATGACATCACATGGGGAAAACTCTTTTAAGCTTTAAATGCATCAAATTTTCAAAATTTGATCATAAAATTCTGAAAATAATCACACAATATCCTGAAGCTTTCCTGAGGGCTGTTCACAAATTTGGTGAAGTTTGATCAAACATTTAGCGAAATAGAAAATGTTTTGCCTACAGTACTGATTACAGTAAAACGTTTACTGTCCTCACGGGCACACCGTTTAAGTGATCTATATGAAATTCGTTTTGTGGAGTGGGAAGTATCTCACCAATGGCTGTACCAATTTTGGTATGATTTGAGTAAAGGCTCGATAAGTTACAGTAGTTAATTGGTTATACATATTTTGAAAAATATAGAGTGACGAACTTCTGAATTGACCCTAGGTTGCAGCGCGGCAAACGATCAGTAGCATCCAAGGAACACGCTGTGCGCATATTATTTCCATACGGCTAACTGTTAGCAACTTATTAGCATTGAAAGCAAAACGCTTAATATCTCACCACATGGTGGCGCTATGAGTACCATCGTTTAGTATGTTAAACATTTTACCATTAGGGACCATATTACGAGGTTTGAGTACTTTAGCACTTTTAGTTTTTGAGTTCTGAGCTTTCAAAAATGCGTTCCATAGGATTCAATTCATATTTTTACAGTTTAAAATATTCATATAAAATCACTGTACCATTGTAGCATCAATAAAAGTAGTAGCGCACTTCTCGTCACCAAACTCTACCATTTCCAGTTGGAACCATGTTTCTAGCACAAACCGTATAGGAGGAGATACCAGCCAAAAAACGGCGGAATAATAATAATAAATAAAAACTAGAATGGGAAATTCCTGAAGAAATTTCAGTGTGAGAGCTGCAGAGCATGGTTAAGCTACCATGGGCAGTTTTCATAGCATAACCTGCATCTCTCAGGACTCGAACCTACGACCATCAGATTACCGAAGTAGCAGTTTTACCAAGTGAGCCACAGAGACGTCAAGACATCATCAAGCAATACCACATGATGAGGCAATGACAAAACACTGTGAAAGCTTTGTTTTAACCTTAAACTTAAAAGACATTTATTTTCAAAATGTGGAAAGTAAATGTAAAGAAGATAGCAGTGAACATCTACATCAGTGACTGTTGACACAACAGGAACAAGTTCCAATCTTAAATGAGATCTAGTACTACTCTGGGGATTTGAACCTATAATCATCGGGTTACCTGCTTAGCAGTCTTACCATCTGAGCTACAGAGTAGACACACACCTTCGAACAATTCCACAAGATGAGGCAATGACAAAACACTGGAAAAACTTTTTTTAAGACCTTAAACTTAAAACACTTTTATTTTCAAAATGTTGAACATAAGTATCAAACATATAGAGAGTAGTGAACTTCTAAATTGAATACAGCTTGCAGCACAGCAAACAATCAGCATAATCAAAAACATGGTGTGTAAATATTACTTTCGTAAGGCTAATAGTAAACGAGTAATGAGCCCTGAAAACAAAACTCTTGATGACTGACCAGATGGTGGCGCTATAGGATCATTTATGAGTATATTGAGCATACAACAAGTAACCATAGGGCCAAGTTTGAATACTATAGCACTTTTAGTTTTTGAGATATCAGCTTTCAGGACCTGCTCCAATTGATATTTAATATTTCCAAAGTTCATTTACAATCACTCAAACATTTAAATGTTGAGAAAAGCAAAAGCCCTCACAACACACGACCAGGAGTCTGTGTGTTAGTGAGGAGCTTATGTGTTTTCTCGGGAATTGAACCCAGTATCTTCGAGTTAGGTGGACTTGCCATCAGCCTAAGCCTTTGCGCCACAGTAAAGACAAAGGTTCAGCATGTGCTTTCACTACATGAGGCAATGACATCACATGGAGAAAACTCTTTTAAGCTTTAAATGCATCAAATTTTCAAAATTTGATCATAAAATTCTGAAAATAATCATACAATATCCTGAAGCTTTCCTGAGGGCTGTTCACAAATTTGGTGAAGTTTGATCAAACATTTAGTGAAATAGAAAATGTTTTGCCTACAGTACCCATTACAGTAAAACGTTTACTGTCCTCACGGGCACACCGTTTAAGTGATCTTTATGAAATTCGTTTTGTGGGGTGTGAAGTATCTCACCAATGGCTGTCACAATTTTGGTATGATTTGGGTAAAGGCTCGATGAGTTACAGTAGTTAATTGATTATACATATTTTGAAAAATATAGAGTGACGAACTTCTGAATTGACCCTAGGTTGCAGCGCGGCAAACGATCAGTAGCATCCAAGGAACACGCTGTGCGAATATTATTTTCATACGGCTAACTGTTAGCAAGTTATTAGCATTGAAAGCAAAACGCTTAATATCTCACCACATGGTGGCGCTATGAGTACCATCGTTCAGTATGTTAAACATTTTACCATTAGGGACCCTATTACGAGGTTTGAGTACTTTAGCACTTTTAGTTTTTGAGTTATGAGCTTTCAAAAATGCGTCCCATAGGATTCAATTCATATTTTTACAGTTTAAAATATTCATATAAAATCACTGTACCATTGTAGCATCAATAAAAGTAATAGCGCACTTCTCGTCACCAAACTCTACCATTTCCAGTTGGAACCATGTTTCTAGCACAAACCGTATAGGAGGAGATACCAGCCAAAAAACGGCAGAATAATAATAATAATAAGATATAAAAATAAAGAGCGAAGATAACATAAGTGTGAGAGCTGCAGCTCTCACACTAACTAGAATGGGAAATTCCTGAAGAAATTTCAGTGTGAGAGCTGCAGAGCATGGTTAAGCTACCATGAGAGCAGTGGCTGTTGTAGCTATTGCTACCACAGTCTCATTTGCAGCTTTCATAACATAACCAGGACCTCTCAGGACTCGAACCCATGACCTTCTGATTACCTGAGCAGCAGTTTTACCCACTGAGCTACAGAGCAGACAATACACCATAAAACTATTCCAGAAGATGAGGCGATGACAAAACAATGGAAAAACTTTTTTTAACCTTAAACTTAAAACACATTTATTTTCAAAATGTGGAAAGTAAATGTAAAAAAGATAGAGCAGTGAACATCTAAATCGGTGACTGTTGACACCACAGGAACAAGTTTCCATCATAAAAGAAATCCATTAGTACTCTCGGGAATCGAACCCCCAATCATCAGATTACCTGTGTAGCAGTCTAACCCACTGAGCTACAGAGAAGACAAGACACCATCAAACCATACCACAACATGAGGCAATGACAAAACACTGGAAAAACTTTTTTTAAGATCTTAAACTTAAGACATTTTTATTTTAAAAATGTTGAACATAAGTATCACAACTATAAAGAGTAGTGAACTTCTAAATTGAACACAGCTTGCACCACAGCAAACAATCAGCATAATCAAAAACATGCTGTGTAAATATTACTTTCCTAAGGCTAATGGTAAATGAGTGATGAGCCCTGAAAACAAAACTCTTGATGACTGACCAGATGGTGGCGCTATAGGATCATTTATGAGTATATTGAGCATACAACAAGTAACCATAGGGCCAAGTTTGAATACTATAGCACTTTTAGTTTTTGAGATATCAGCTTTCAGGACCTGCTCCAATTGATATTTAATATTTCTAAAGTTCATTTAAAATCACTCAAACATTTAAGTGTTGAGAAAAGCAAAAGCCCTCACAACACACGACCAGGAGTCTGCATGTTAGTGAGGAGCTTATGTGTTTTCTCGGGAATTGAACCCAGTATCTTCGAGTTAGGTGGACTTGCCATCAGCCTAAGCCTTTGCGCCACAGTAAAGACAAAGACTCAGCATGCGCTTTCACTACATGAGGCAATGACATCACATGGGGAAAACTCTTTTAAGCTTTAAATGCATCAAATTTTGAAAATTTGATCATAAAATTCTGAAAATAATCACACAATATCCTGAAGCTTTCCTGAGGGCTGTTCACAAATTTGGTGAAGTTTGATCAAACAATTAGCGAAATAGAAAATGTTTTGCCTACAGTACTGATTACAGTAAAACGTTTACTGTCCTCACGGGCACACCGTTTAAGTGATCTTTATGAAATTCGATTTGTAAGGTGGGATGTATCTCACCAATGGCTGTACCAATTTTGGTATGATTTGATTAAAGGCTCGATGAGTTACAGTAGTTAATTGATTATACATATTTTGAAAAATATAGAGTGACGAACTTCTGAATTGACCCTAGGTTGCAGCACGGCAAATGATCAGTAGCATCCAAGGAACACGCTGTGTGAATATTATTTTCATACAGCTAACTGTTAGCAAGTTATTAGCATTGAAAGCAAAACGCTTAATATCTCACCACATGGTGGCGCTATGAGTACCATCGTTTAGTATGTTAAACATTTTACCATTAGAGACCATATTACGAGGTTTGAGTACTTTAGCACTTTTAGTTTTTGAGTTATGAGCTTTCAAAAATGCGTCCCATAGGATTCAATTCATATTTTTACAGTTTAAAATATTCATATAAAATCACTGTACCATTGTAGCATCAATAAAAGTAATAGCGCACTTCTCCTCACCAAACTCTACCATTTCCAGTTGGAACCATGTTTCTAGCACAAACCGTATAGGAGGAGATACAAGCCAAAAAACGGCAGAATAATAATAATAATAAAAAGATATAAAAATAAAGAGCGAAGATAACATAAATGTGAGAGCTGCAGCTCTCACACTAACTAGAATGGGAAATTCCTGAAGAAATTTCAGTGTGAGAGCTGCAGAGCATGGTTAAGCTACCATAAGAGCAGTGGCTGTTGTAGCTATTGCTACCACAGTCTCATTTGCAGCTTTTATAACATAACCAGCTCCTCTCAGGACTCGAACCCATGACCTTCGGATTACCTGAGCAGCAGTTTTACCAAGTAAGCTACAGAGAAGACAAGACACCATAAAACTATTCCAGAACATGAGGCGATGACAAAACAATGGAAACACTTTTTTTAACCTTAATCTTAAAACACGTTTATTTTCAAAATGTGGAAAGTAAATGTAAAAAAGATTGAGCAGTGAATATCTAAATCAGTGACTGTTGACACCACAGGAACAAGTTTCCATCATGAAAGAAATCCATTAGTACTCTCAGGAATCGAACCCCCAATAATCGGATTACCTGTGTAGCAGTCTTACCCACTGAGCTACGGAGAAGACATGACACCATCAAACCATACCACAACATGAGGCAATGACAAAACACTGGAAAAACTTTTTTTAAGACCTTAAACTTAAAACACTTTTATTTTCAAAATGTTGAACATAAGTATCAAACATATAGAGAGTAGTGAACTTCTAAATTGAATACAGCTTGCAGCACAGCAAACAATCAGCACGATCAAAAACATGCTGCGAAATATTACTTTCCTAAGGCTAATAGTAAACGAGTTATGAGCCTTGAAAACAAAACTCTTGATGACTGACCAGATGGTGGCGCTATAGGATCATTTATGAGTATATTGAGCATACAACAAGTAACCATAGGGCCAAGTTTGAATACTATAGCACTTTTAGTTTTTGAGATATCAGCTTTCAGGACCTGCTCCAATTGATATTTAATATTTCTAAAGTTCATTTAAAATCACTCAAACATTTAAGTGTTGAGAAAAGCAAAAGCCCTCACAACACATGACCAGGAGTCTGCATGTTAGTGAGGAGCTTATGTGTTTTCTCGGGAATTGAACCCAGTATCTTCGAGTTAGGTGGACTTGCCATCAGCCTAAGCCTTTGCGCCACAGTAAAGACAAAGACTCAGCATGCGCTTTCACTACATGAGGCAATGACATCACATGGGGAAAACTCTTTTAAGCTTTAAATGCATCACATTTTCAAAATTTGATCATAAAATTCTGAAAATAATCACACAATATCCTGATGCTTTCCTGAGGGCTGTTCACAAATTTGGTGAAGTTTGATCAAACATTTAGCGAAATAGAAAATGTTTTGCCTACAGTACCGATTACAGTAAAACGTTAACTGTCCTCACGGGCACACCGTTTAACCAATCTTTATGAAATTCGTTTTGTGGGGTGGGAAGCATCTCACCAATGGCTGTACCAATTTTGGTATGATTTGAGTAAAGGCTCGATGAGTTACAGTAGTTAATTGATTATGCATATTTTGAAAAATATAGAGTGACGAACTTCTGAATTGACCCTAGGTTGCAGCGCGGCAAACGATCAGTAGCATCCAAGGAACACGCTGTGCGAATATTATTTTCATACGGCTAACTGTTAGCAACTTATTAGCATTGAAAGCAAAACGCTTAATATCTCACCACATGGTGGCGCTATGAGTACTATCGTTCAGTATGTTAAACATTTTACCATTAGGGACCCTATTACGAGGTTTGAGTACTTTAGCACTTTTAGTTTTTGAGTTATGAGCTTTCAAAAATGCGTCCCATAGGATTCAATTCATATTTTTACAATTTAAAATATTCATATAAAATCACTGTACCATTGTAGCATCAATAAAAGTAATAGCGCACTTCTCCTCACCAAACTCTACCGTTTCCAGTTGGAACCATGTTTCTAGCACAAACCGTATAGGAGGAGATACAAGCCAAAAAACGGCAGAATAATAATAATAATAAGATATAAAAATAAAGAGCGAAGATAACATAAGTGTGAGAGCTGCAGCTCTCACACTAAAAAGATATAAAAATAAAGAGCGAAGATAACATAAGTGTGAGAGCTGCAGCTCTCACACTAATAAAGAGCGAAGATAACATAAGTGTGAGAGCTGCAGCTCTCACACTAAATAAAAATAAAGAGCGAAGATAACATAAGTGTGAAAGCTGCACCTCTCACACTAAATAAAGAGCGAAGATAACATAAGTGTGAGAGCTGCAGCTCTCACACTAAATAAAGAGCGAAGATAACATAAGTGTGAGAGCTGCAGCTCTCACACTAATTACAGAGTAAAAGTTGAACTATAGTTACATGACCTCTACATGTTCAGGAGTTTCTGCTTTTACATCAGTCTGAATATTTAAATAAATATCTTTCTGTCTTACTGACATGATGTGAACCAAAGGGGACGGTTGTATTTGTAGAAGTGGCAGTTTGATAAGATCTCTTTGTGGTAATCATAAACCTCACAGCTGCCGTTGGGTCTCAGGTTAATCGTTGACTTATATGACATTTCTGAGTGATGGTGAAAGTGAAAGAAAGACAGAACCACATGCTGTTGTTGCAGATGATTTAGTGATTATCAGTCTCTGATTAAATATTAACCCGTCCAGTTTTATTGCAGAGAACAAAAAGCAGAGTTTGATTTTAATTGAACTTTTTCTACTATTCTTTTTTGTTCTATAAACAGATTCAGGAGGTGGACTTTATTTTAGTTTGTCTTTTATTTAAAAATCTAAAGGCCCTTACTACATTATTTCTAGGTCATGTAGACTTTCAGACAAGAGGTTCTGATAAAACCTGTTTGGTATATTGATCTCTGCTTGCAAACAAAGCCATCACTAAGCGCTGGTTACTTCCTGAATCCCCCACGATACACGAGTGGATTGAGATTGTACTTTATATCTATGTTTTGGAAAGGATAACTTTTTGTTTCCGTCTACAGAAAGATGTTTTTTGTTGAACTTTGGTCCAATTGCTAAATATATAAAGTCACTCAGGACAGACTGCAGAGCTGAGTATTTGTAATCTCTCCTATGTGCAGCCTTTCTCTGTCCCTCTTTACAAATGGTAAATGGCTTTTCCAGTCTTCTGACTACTCAAAGTGCTTTTTCACTCTTTGTCACACCTACACATTCACACACTGATGGCAGAGGTTGCTATAGTGAGACTGTTACGTTCCCCAAGATGGAGAAAGGAATGTGGATTTCCTGACAAAAGAAGTCTCAGTGTGACTCAACTGGTACAGTTGCAGACATGTTTAAAAAAATAAGGAAGGTGAGGTCTAAGAAAAAAATTAACAAAAAAAAATTGGAGGAGATTGAGAAACAAATGGAATGTTGGAAAATGTGGATGACAGAGGCAGAAGTCAGAGACAGAAAACAGACAAAGAAGGTTTTACCAAAAATGAAAAATGATGAAAAAGAAAAACCAAGTGCTTTCACTGATAACTCCACCACACCTGTGTCTGCTCTTTATCCCTCTCTGACCGGTGGAGTTCGAGGCAAAGAAGATTGGGTTCCCATCTACACGGCTCCACCTGCCCTGCCCCTACAGCCACAGCAGCTCCCATCCCCACAGCCACAGCAGCCCCTGCAGTTCTGGCAACAAAACCCACCACCATACCCCGAACAACAGCCCATCATCAACCCCCATAACCCCTTTTTCGGACAACCTCAAAACGAGAAAAAAAAACAGAAATTTCCACATCATCAACCCAACAGACTGAGGACGACAAACTGACGACAGCCTCTGGAGGAAGTCTGATACGATCAACACCTCCAGGGAGCCCAGACACATCCTCCACTGACAAATCCATGTTCGAATCCTTCATTGGCAAAACTCTGGCCGAACTCATCTCCCCAACACCCAAGGAGACACATAGAAGGTCCACAAGATAGAGAAAAGTGCCCGCTCACTTCCAAGCCCCCATGGTCGAGTACCCAGCCGGTGCAAACGGTGCCCCAGTCCTCATCTACAGACCCGCTGATGACGAAATGAAAACAGCCGCAAAAGACTGGCCACCCATGGAGAAAGGAGGGGAAGAATTGGCAAAAACCCTCCTCCTCTTCTGCAAAATGTGGAGACCCACTGCCGCAGAATTGAGAAAGCTTCTCCTCGTGCATATGGGGCCCCAACACTACTCCAAGATTCAAGCAACTGTGGAAACAGACAACTTTGAGACACTGACAGCCAAGCTGGTTGCATGGACAGATGCTGGTGACTGGGAGATCTGGGTCACCACCATCTGTAACAAACTGAGAGAAAGTTTTGCTGTAAAAGTGGACTACGGACGACTGAGAGACTGTAAACAACAAGACCATGAAAGTGTGTCAGATTATTTCCACCGCCTCCTTGATGTCTGCATCCTTCACTCAGGACAAGTAAAACCCAACGTGTGGGAGGGTGCAGAAACTCCCTTTGAAAACATCATGAAAATGGCCTTTGGGGAAGGCCTCCACAAGCCCATCTTTACCCAAGTTCGCTCCACCCTCGTGGGAGGCTGGGCTGAAAACAGACTGCCAGAGTTCCTCAAACACGCCAAACACGGTGAGCAGAGAGAGAAAGAAAAAAGAGACAAAACTGCCAGGAACCTTGACACTGCCACTTTGAATGCCCAGCTGGCTCTGGCCCACTTGGACAGCCGCCCTTTCAGAGGACAAGGTAGAGACCGTGGACGCGGAAGGGGCCAAGGGCGCGGACGCGGACGTGGAAGACCCCGCACATATGACCCCACCAAATGTTTTAACTGCGATAAGCACGGCCACTGGGCCAAGGACTGTCCGGAAACACTGAGAGAGGGAGGCGGAGGACACCGTTGTGTGGGCTGGCAGGATGACGAACAAGTTCCCTATGCCTCGGACTGACCGTCAGAGTTGGGTGTTGGTAATGTAGACACACAGAAAAAAGTCAAAAAACACACGCACATCACTTGATAAGGTGCTGAGTCGGAAAAATATCTAAACTGCAAAAAAGACTGGCAACACTAAAGCTCCCAATTATACTCGTATTTAATCACAACGTTTCGAGCCGTCCGGGCTCTTCCTTAGGTGCTGTACAGCACTCTTCCTCAGGTGCAGCAAATGATTGGCAGCCTGCCACTGGAAGTTCGTGTGTGTTTTTCTCTCACTCACTGCAGGCATACAGACACCCTTTACCTCTTAAAGCACATTGTCTCCACTCAACACATCTCATAGATGATATGAGAAAACGCACTTCCTCATATCTATTTCAAGCGCTCTCACACGCAGAGATCTCTCCTTTGCTGGCACAAGTCCCTAGTACACTCTGGGCAGCCAACAAATACGATGTAGGCCTGATTAAAAACTGTGAACCTGTTCAGATAATCCCAAAGTCAATTTACAGACCCCAGCAACGCCAATACCCACTTAGAAAAGAAGCTATAGAGGGCATAACACCAGTTTTTGACTCTCTCCTCGAAGCTGGCATTATTATTCCATGTGAAGATTCACCAGTACAGACTCCGATCTTTCCAGTAAAAAAGATCCGTCCTGCTGGACAGCCCACAGAGTGGCGTTTTGTGCAGGACCTACAAGCTGTAAACTCTGCCATCATTGCCCCCACTCCTATTGTTCCCAATCCATACACCATTCTCAGCCAAATCCCCTCTTCTGCTAAATGGTTTTCTGTTGTGGACCTGTCTAATGCTTTTTTCTTTGTCCCCGTTCAGAAAGACTCCCAGTTTTGGTTTGCTGCTAACAACAACCTCCGTGAGTGACGCAATATGACGATTGTTGCGTCTATTGCGGAGGCATCTCAGAAAAGAAAATACAGATTTTTCCCGTCTCAGGGGGAAATGAGGGCTGGATGCAAGACCATTCAATCAAAACACAAGTTTACTACTGATACAAAGCTTAATGCAAATGGGTGAAGTATCCCTTTAAAATAGGACACATCACCTAAAAAGTCACTTGTTTTCACACATTTTTTACTTGTTTCAAGCAAATTTTCACTTGAAATTTGAATATAATATATACTACATAATACTGCACGTTAACAATGAATGATCGTACGATAACTCACCACTATACATTGCACAGCCCTTTTTGCATCACAGTAGAACTTTCTCTATTACAGTAAAACATCACGCCAGACGCTGTCCAGAGGATTACTTCAGCTCCCCCTTGTTGTATGGTATCAGTTTACCCACCGCTTTATTTTTAGCTATACTGGCCTTGACTTCTGCATCATTTTGAATGATGTCTTCATATCTGCTGACAAAGTCAGCTATCTTATCTCTGTTGTGGTATCCTGCCAGTAGTTCCTCGAATTTATCTGGGGAAGCTATGGCAAGCTCCGGGATTGCCACTTTAGACCTATGTCTCTGTGGGAGGCCTTGCCAACACCCGTTTCCAAGTTGGAGGTTGTGCCCACTCCTGTTTCTCCGTTGGAGGATCTGCCCACTCCTATGTCTTTGTTGGAGGCCCTGCCAACACCTGTTTCCAAGTTGGAGGTCCTGCCCACTCTTATGTCTCCGTGGGAGGCCTTGACGCTTCCTGAGCCCTTGTCAGAGGTCCTGCCGACTCAGCAGCTTCCTGAGCCCTCGTCGGAGGTCCTGCCGACTCTGCAGCTTCCTGCGCCCTCGTCAGAAGGCCTTCTGACTCCCCCTGAGCTGGTCTCTGTGTTTGGTCGGCCTCCGGGCCGTCCACCGGACCTGTGCTCCGTGTCTGGTTGGCCTCCGGGCCTTCCCTCTGAACTGTGCTCCGTGTCTGGTCAGCCTCCGGGCCTTCCCTCTGAACTGTGCTCCATGTCTGGTCGGCCTCCGGGCCGTCCACCTGAACTGGTCTCAGTGTTTTGTCGGCCTCCTGGCCGCCCTCCTGAACTGTCCTGGCTATGTGCCCTGCCTCCAGGCCGTCCGCCTGATGGTCCGGAGTATCCCACAATGCATTTTGAAAAGTAGTGGACAAGCGATGGTCACTATCCGAGCAATATATACCATCATGCATTGCGGTTTTACGAGCGGAGAGTGGCGTTTCACTCGGCTGCTCTCAGACGGACGAGAGGAGCGACCAATGAGAACACGGAAACACAATAAAGTTCATATCTGGAGCGTTTTTACTGAAATCTTTGTTATGTTTAAATAAAGAGTAAATATCGTTAACGTTAGTAACGGTAGTTTGTCCTTATGATGATGACAGACACGAGAGGAGGGTCTGTGAACATAAATAAATGAGTTTTGGTCCCAAAAAATGTTTCATTATGTTTAAAATTTATATTTTATATGTATTTATTCTTTGTAAATGTTTTCGTGAAAATCCACTCAGTATAATAGAATATCACTGAAATTCATGCCGTTATTTACCGTTATTATTGATCCTCAGCCGTTGTTAAGCTGCACGTTTTAGATGCGCGACAACAATGACGTCACTGTCGCGGCCGGCGAGTGAGTGAGTGGTGTCCGAAATGTTTTTTTATTTTTCTGAGTGAGTGCACTATATAGTCCACTGCATTAAACTCACTATATAGTGAGTAGTAAGTAGGGAATGAGTGAGTGATTTCGGACACAGCCTGTGTTTCATGATTTAGATTATAGTAGTCCCCAGTGTTGTCTTTACTCCAGTATGTGTTTCCCCTCAGTCCTGATTGTCCTCACCTGTGTCTTGTTAGTTTCACCTGTGTCATTAGTCTCACCTGTGTCTGATTACCCCCTGTCTATTTAGTCTCTGTGTTTCTTTCCCTCTGTGTCAGTTCATTGTCTTTCGTCGGTGTTGTATGTTGCTGTTGTCTCTGTGATTCCTCGTGGCTCCCTGTTTTTTCCGTGTGGACTTTGTTTTGATTTAGTAAGTTTTGCCTTTTGCTTTTTAGTTTAAATAAATCGTTTGTTCATCTGCACTTGGGTCCTCCTCCTGTTTCCAATCATGACACCTGGACCAGACAGCGGCAGCTCTTGTAGGCTGAAATCAGGACATGACATTAACCAGCGCGCAATCCGCAGACCTGAAAATTATCCCACGAAAACAAAAGTCTTTCTGTTATGTCGAGATAACTAAATAAATGAATTCGTTATCACGAGAAAACAATGTTTGTTATATCGAGATAATAAGTCGTTATCACGAGATAACAGTGCATAAAAAAAGAAAAATCAATGGCCGTTCTCGGCTTCCGTAGAAGACACAGGTTATAAGAAGAATGTATTTGTGTTTACAAGACATACTTGCGTTACATCTTTACATTTATTATGTTTGTTGTAAAACATTTCTTCTTGTGTAGAACAAGGGCTGTGATCAGATTCCCAGTAAAACAAACAGGTGATCTCAGGTTTACAGCAGGACTTTGATCAGGAAGGGGATTTTACTGAGGTGAGCTGAGGTGAGCTGAGGTGAGCGGATTAGTCGACGCATAATACTCAGGTATGTTTGCATTTAAACAAATTCAACATTCTTCTCGTTTCAAAAAGAGTTTTTAAAGTGTCTGTGTTCTGTTATCATTATTATCATCTATTGATAGAGTGTTTTATGTTCAGTTACTCAGACGTAAGAAGGAAAACTAAAACCCGAGCCAGGATGTGTTCGTCACTAAAGAAACTATTTTAGTCTTAAGACGACTGTAAGTGAGAAAATTCACCTTTAAGTCAGATTTATATTTCTAATTACTTTTCAGGGACCATAACAGTATATGTATATATATATATATATATACATATACATCAATCATTGATATATTCGAACACTAAGCTTTATTTAAAGTTCTGATAGGGTAAAACTAAAGACACTGTTTAAAACTGAATTACTTTTTAGAGACTGAATATAGACTCAGTACTGAGCTGTACTCTCCCTGAATATCTACATGATTTACTTCTTTATACAACTTCGTTTTAGAGGCAGACGTTATTACATTAGATTACATTTATACTTGATACATCATTTATTTATTCTATAACTCCAGAAGCAGCTGTTTGGTAAGTTGTCCTTTACATTTGCATTAGGATTTTAAATAAAACATTAATTACAGGGTGTGATTAAATGACCTTGCTTTATATGAAATAGTAAAAGTAGATCAATCTCTAACTTTGAAACAACTTCATCCTTGTAACCCTTTCTGATCATATCGATTGTGAAGGTATAATAAAGATGTCATAAATAAAGATAGATTTATAAGTCACAGGGGCGTTTTACCTGTACCTGTAAGATCATGAATGTCCTTTGGAATCACTAACTGTGCTTTCAATCTTCAGTTATTTAATGACTCTTAATTTAAAAATATCTTCAGTTAAACTTTGTAAAGTGAAACGTCGCCCAATCCAACTCCAATCTAGAAACATTAAACTGAATAAACAGAGAGTAGAAACAGTTGAAGGAATGACCCTCCCATTGTTTTATTGAAATGTTTAAACTTTTAATCAGATATCTTTAGGCAGAAGGACTTTGAGTTTCCTGCTCCTCGAGGTCAGAATATAGAAGCATCAATGACTTTTTGTAAATGATCACCTGAAGAAAACCTCTGGTCTAAATGTTGTGACTCAATAAAACCTTTTGAGGATCATTTCCTTCTTCTCTCTGCTGGTTTAGTTTTACACTGCGCCTACGTGATGTGCGTATATTTAGCCATTTTCTTACTTTATGTAAAGCTTTTATTCTGAAAAGACAAAGAGGAAACAAGATGTGAGTAAACTATGAGATGTGTCCAGACAATGTGCTTCTGACACAGATAAATGTTAATGGCCACCATCAGAGTGATGAATCATACTTTACTACCTGGAATAATGTTGAGCAGAGGTCAGACAATCACAGTACAATCTGTGAAGTTAGCTTGAAGGGAAATATGTTGCTGAACGGCCTTTCTTTATTCAGTACGAGTCGACTGAGGGCTCATCTTAATGCATCAGATTACAACCACAGAGTGCTACTTTCATCATTAGTAAGAACACGTCTACATTCATTTAATCCATGTTCATGTGGTAATATACTCTGGCCTGAGTGTGATGTGAGATAAATATGCTGTATTTCTGTGTTCTCAGCTGAGAGCGTTTGGCTCATTTCTAAACATGTTTTTAGGATGTTCTGCAGAATGGATGGATTCTTCTTTAAACCAAAGCGCTGTACCTTCAGTGTTTTGTTTTTACTGAACATTGTGATGCTTCTTTTGTTGACTGAAACTTATGGAGGTAAGCATTCTTTTCCCCTGAGAGGATCTCTGGTACGATTTCATCATTTGGAACATTTGTTACTGTTACTACAGTAGTTGGGGGTTAGGGTTATAATTTTTGGCCAAAAGAGGGCACCAAACATCTTTCTATTCTCCACCACAAAAGCCTGTTTTTATCTATTTTAATTTTAAACTATATTCCTGATATTATTTCTGGTGGACATTTCTACATGATGCACTGTTTATTAATAATTGAATCTACTATCATCAGGTTTTTTCTCCCCTCCTGCCATCTCTGGTCTTGACAGAAGCACCAGTGAAGTGTTGTGTAATCAGAAAAAGTTGTTTTGGCAGTTTGAAATGATTCAGGTTTTTTACATCAGCTGTTGGATTTCTATCCTTACTCGACTGTTTGTATCCATTAGACATAAAAGTCCCAGCTAATAGTCAGAAGCTTGCATTGGGTATGTTTTAGCTTCATTGTCTCTTGCTTTGTAACACAATAATTGTGCATATTGAAACTAGCAGCATGTTTCTGATAGTGGTTGTGTTGTTTTTCACTTATTTCTAAGAAATCTTGAAATTCTGTTTTGGGATTCATGCTTTGACATTTATTTGCTCACTTTCAAATAATTGTTTTGTGTTGTTTTAGCAACTATCGACTGTGAGAAATAATATAAATGGATTTTGGGAAGAAAAAAACAATACTGGAACTTTAAGATTTCTACATCAGCCTCTGAACGACTTTTAAACAGCACTTAACATTACAAACATGGTGCTGAGACAGAAACAGAGATGTGACAAAAGACATGATGAATGAAGTCTGAGTTTAAAAAACAGGCCAGTAAATGCAACTACAAAGTGACACTAATTTCAAATTCATCACACTGATGTTATCCACTATTCATCTTTTGTGAAGTGTTTTAAAACGTCTTTCGTCTTTGTCCCCAGTTTCGTCGAAACCGCTTCTTTCTACCAACGGTGAACAGGAGCAAAGGGAGAAAGTTACAGAACACAAAGCATCATGCCCAGGTATGTCACCGGGTTTGATGTAAAAGAAAGAACTTTAATAAATTGTGAGAAGAAGTTTGACCATTAAGTTAAAGAAAAAGTTGGATGATTATTAGAATAAAAAGAATATGAAGATTTCAGTGTTTGTATTCTCTCTTCAAAATCTTTTTTGCATCATGTTTTTATTTTAAATTCAACAATTCTTTCTGAATGATTTGTAAAGATTTCTTTGTATTTATTATTTCAGGTCAGGAATGTTTCACAAGCGTGAGCTGCATCTTAATCAGTTTGTTTCCTGGCTTGGTTTGTTGCATCGTGATGTTTGGAGGTTTCTTTTGTATCAACAGAAACAGTCAGTCTGAAATAAGTAATAAATATATAACTTGTTCTTTCAACCAAATGTGGTTTTTATACTGATTTTCTACCTTGACCGTGTGTGTTTTTATGTGTTTGTTTAGTGTCAAGCCATGTCTCAGCGAAAAAGAAGAGTCGGGTTGAAGAAGAGACTCTGCTCAAGAAAGAATCCCAGAAGAAACAAATGTTGAACAAAGTGAAGACCGGACTGGAGGAACAAAAGTCAGAAATCAAATCGCAGTTAGAGACAATAGATAAGGAGAGGGATAAAAACAAGGAGAAGGTTAAAGAAGTGGAGATGAAAATATCTGACAGTAGGAGGGAAAATGCTGCTGACAGAGCAGAAGGATATGTGAGAGAGAAACAGAGCCTGTTCGATGCTCAGGGTAAACTGGAGAGAAGACAGGAAGAGCTGGATGAACAGGAACTAAACACAAACCGACTTCTCCAGACATTAGAGAGAGTGATTAATGATATGACAGAAAGCCTTCAGAGCAAAGAAAATTAAACGATGCAGATTGACTTACAACTGGAACAGGAGAAAGTGAAGACGATATCACTCACCTTCACAGAGAGTAGTCAGGGTTAGAGTTGGGAAACACAGTCAGTGTATCACATCTGTGCACTGATTCTTTTCATCTGTCATAACAGCTACAGTATATGAAATAACAGCTTTAAGAAATGTTTTGAGTTTAAAAGAAGAAGAGAAAGTCAAAGTGTTGTGATTCTGTCTAAAGTTTTGCAGCACTTTAAAACCCAACAAACTTACCCTAACCCAGTGGTTCCCAAACTTTTTTTGCCGGGCCCCCCCTTGAACAAAAAAATGGCTTTGGGCCCCCCCACACCTTACCAAATACATTTTGTGTGTATATGTGTGTGTAGGCCTATACAAAAAATACTGACAATAACATCCATTGCAGTCAAATATCTGTATTTCTAGAATTTATCTGAGATTTGCCAAAACAGAAAAAGTATGGCAGCATCAATGTGTGAAGATTAAACTTAAAAAAATATCAAGCCAATTCTAAAGTAGCAATAAAGAGTATAACTGCAACATTCAACTGAAGACTCTTTTAAGATGCAGCAGTAATAAGGCCCCGTGTCCACCTAGCATCTTTTTTCTCAACGCCAGCGTCTTTTTTCAGTTTTCAATGAGTAGAGAGCGTTTGCAGCAGAAAGCGGCCGTCTGGATGAAAAGTGCAGCGCCAAGGGTCTTTTCAACAAGCGCTCTGCCGTTTTTGTTCGGCTGCTCCGAGCGCTCAAGATGAAAATCTTTCAACTTTTCAGAAAGGCGCTATTGAGGTCACCGGCGCTCTTTTCAACATGTATGATATTCCCCGTATTTTAGCCTCCTACGGATCGTGTCTTGTACCCGCATCCTCTTTGCTCCGTGTCTGCTGGGGTAAAAAGCGATCTCACATATAAAACATGAAGTAAAAAGTCACGGAGACGTGTCGGTCATACAGCGATCGTTGTCAACCGTCATCAACAGACAGTTGTCATAGAGACAGGACGGACGTGCAGCGCCTTTCTTCTCAGCGAACAACCGCTTCATGCAAACACTCCCGAGCGCACAGCCAGCACCTAATAATTGTTTATAACAATTTCTTGACTTGACTTTCAAGCTCCATTCTCCCTGTCCTGCATGAATTTCAGTGACTTGTGTGTGCTTGTTTTGTGATCTTCTCCAGCCTGGGCACTTTGGGAACCACTGCCCTAACCCTAACCCTTCTCCGGTCCAAACAAATCCAGAGCATTCAGGACCAGAATCTAAAGTTAGAAGGAGGACATACTGGCTGCTGCATTGTTGTCAGAGAAGCCAGCACTTCAACATAGCATGTTTCCTTAACGTCTGATCATAGAGTAAGCTCACTTTATCATTTCACTCACTACACATCTCACTGATTGGACCTGAATGTCTGATGATATAGTAAGGTTATAGTAAAAATAGAGTAAATAATTAATAATCAGTAATCATTTTCACATTTGTTGCTTGTTGCTGATAATGATTTAATATTCGTATCAAATTGTAAGAATTCATTGTTTCATGTTTTCTGATATTTTTGATAAAAACTGATAGAAGTGATCCAGAGAGGGAACAACCATGACACCAGACTTTACCCTCAGGCTGATTTATGACTTTGATTTCTTTATTACATGTCATTAAAAAGTTGTGGATAAGAGTGATAAGTAACCATGGTGACCACTTTGTAAATCAATCATGTTTTCATCATGAACAGAGGAATGAACAATGTGATGAATATATTTAGAATAAAAAGCTTTATTAGACTAATGCGTCTGTGATGTAGATTATTTTTGACTTTAAATTAAGTATAGATTGATTTTATTTCTGTGTCTTGAAGATATAATAAGCTTCGTTATGTCATTATGTAATATGACATTTTACATATTTTTCAGATTGTGGTTCATGAAGTCTTACTGTAAGTGACGGAGTGCGTCAGTTTACCTTCACTTTAATGTGTTACTGTAATTTATTGAGTCTGTGTATTAAAGACAATGAGAAAATAAACTTCTGTAACCAGGTAAACACTTGTTGATCCTTGAAAATGATGTGTGTATTCAAAATGTCTGAATCAGAATTAAAAAGAAAATTAAAATATTGTTTTTTATTTATTTTTTATTTCTTCACTTTATGAAAATAAACTCCAGGGAACCTTTTCTAAGATAAACTGCACTAATTTAAAACCTTTAAAAATAATGAAGTGTGGAAAACATTGAATGATTTTAATGATTAAAATGAGATTAGAATGATGAATGAACTGAATCATGTTGTGATCGTCATGTTGTGAGCGGGTACATTCAGTGTTACTCATTAATTTACCGCCTGGAGATCATTAAACAGGATCTTAGATACTGACGCGTGGAGACAAAGAGATCCGTTAGAGACGAGTCAGCTATAAAAGAAGGTTGTTATTATCAGAGTCCTTCTTTAATCAACATCAGATATTCTACAGGTAGATTACAATACTTCAACAAAGAGACCACACCTTACTGAAGTCAAAGTTCGATTTATTTCATACAGCCTTAGAGACTTTATAGACGAGGGAGAGAAAGGACACGGAGAGTAACAGGTATGTGTCTTTATTCTCTGTTTTTTTGTGATCTTTTTATTTAAATGTAACATAAGATGCTTGTACACAAGAGATTGAAGGAGAGAAACCTAAGACAGCGTCATCAAACAAACAAACTATAAACTACAGATCGCCAGCAGCAAAAATACAGCAGCAAAAAATGTTTTACCTGCTGCAAAATATATTTCACCAAGTGAATTATATTTTGCAGAAGGTAAAACATTTTTTTGCAGCAGGTGAAATATATTTCGCTGTCCCTGAAAATCTTTTTTGAAATGTTTTTGTGTTTCATGAAACACTTTTGCATGTAGTGAAATGTTTTTTACAATCATTAAATATTTGCACAGTTGACCTTCATTAGACTTTTGTTATGTTAAAGAATCGCTCATCAAATATAATGGAGATAAAGAGAAGCGGTTACAGCTTCAGACTTTGGTCTAACATTTATTCTGTTTAGCTGAAACACATTTGATGCTTCCTGGTTTTAAATCTTCAGTTATTTAATGACTCTTAATTTAAAAGCATCTTCAGTTAAACTTTGTAAAGTGAAACGTCGCCTAATCTAACTCCAATCTAGAAACATTAAACTGAAGAAACAGAGAGTAGAAACAGTTGAAGGAATGACCCTCCCATTGTTTTATTGAAATGTCTAAACTTTTAATCACATATCTTTAGGCAGAAGGACTTTGAGTTTCCTGCTCCTCGAGGTCAGAATATAGAAGCATGGATGACTTTTTGTAAATGATCACTTGAAGAAAACCTCTGGTCTAAATGTTGTGACTCAATAAAACCTCTTGAGGATCATTTCCTTCTTCTCTCTGCTGGTTTAGTTTTACACTGCGCCTACGTGATGTGCGTATATTTAGCCCTTTTCTTACTTTATGCAAAGCTTTTATTCTGAAAAGACAAACAGGAAACAAGATGTGAGGAAACTGTGAGATGTGTCCAGACAAAGTGCTTCTGACACAGATAAATGTTAATGGCCACCATCAGAGTGATGAATCCTACTTTACTACCTGGAATAATGTTGAGCAGAGGTCAGACAATCACAGTACAATCTGTGAAGTTAGCTTGAAGGGAAATATGAACGGCCTTTCTTTATTCAGTACGAGTCGACTGAGGGCTCATCTTAATGCATCAGATTACAACCATATCTTAAACAACAGAGTGCTACTTTCATCATTAGTAAGAACACGTCTACATTCATTTAATCCATGTTCATGTGGTAATATATTCTGGCCTGAGTGTGATGTGAGATAAATATGCTGTATTTCTGTGTTCTCAGCTGAGAGCGTTTGGCTCATTTCTAAACATGTTTTTAGGATGTTCTGCAGAATGGATGGATTCTTCTTTAAACCAAAGCGCTGTACCTTCAGTGGTTTGGTTTTACTGAACATTGTGATGCTCCTTTTGTTGACTGAAACTTATGAAGGTAAGCATATCTCAAACTTTATGTGAGTGTAAGTAATGTATGATGCAACTTGTTTTCTAAAGCTGATGTTGCTCTTTTTTTCTCAAGTTTATGGGGGTAGCTTCAAATAGAAGCCCCAGACTCCTATTTAGGCTCAGGGAATCTTTAACCACCAGGCAGTCATATTGTGAATGCCACCCTTGAAACTCACCCGTTATGTTTTTTGGTTTGTCACTTTAAGATGTTCACTTATTCACACGACTCAACCAGAATATTTGATACTTGAAAAACAGGACGACCAAAAACCCTTTAAAAACATTGAATATAAATCAAAGGGTACATTATCCTTTAAGGTAACCCCTTGAAAAAATCAAAACAATAAACATAATTTCATATAATGTGAATGGTATTAATATCCCAATTAAGCGCAAGAAGTTACCACAACAACTGAAGAAAGCGGAGATATAATCTTCCTTCAGGAAACGCACCTGGTGAAATTAGAACATGAAAAACTGAAGGAATGTACAAAGGCCCAGATATACCACTCATCATATAAATCCTCAAGACGAGGAGTGGCTATATTAATAATGCCTAAAATAGCCTTATTACAGCATACAGCATATTGCAGGTTGAAGACACCAGTGAACTAAGTTATAGGAAAATGACTTAACAATACTATTTTGAAAGAAATTCAGAAATGAATAAACCACAGGGTCTCCTGGAGACATTTTAGTACGTTTGCTTTTACTTCCGCATTCGAATGTGACGTCACATGAGGGAGTCCCTCTGAATCCGCCTCTGTCAATGAAGAGGAAGAAAATCTGTATTCCTATACATATGATGGTCCACTGGCTTATTATTATGAACCTCGTAGGTGTGATAGAGAGCAGGAACAGGGCAGGATTAGGAGGAATAATGTCCACAGGAGAGCAGTTGAGTTGTGGTGCGAGGAGTGACCCAGTGGAGAACCGGGCCGGTGTCCTGCTCAGTGACCGGTGTTAGCTAGCCATATGTAATGCTGTGTTCACATCAGCATCTGTAAAGTTTGTAATCGGATACAATAACTTAAAAAATAAGTAGTATTAAGTGCAAGTGCTGATCATTAACCGTTCAGTTGTGATCGCCTTGTAAAAACTGTAAATTTGTAGGCTACTACGTTTCACGGCGCCACAGCGCTGTGCGTGAGAGAGACAGAGCCCGATCATACAGCCGGTGCAAATACAGCACAGGTGTCTTTATATTTTATTCCTGATGCAGCCCAGTGCTCACGTTGTTTAAATAGAGAATTAAAAGGCTAGCCAATAAAGTCTATGGTGCAGTATGTTCCTGATATTAAAGAGTATACGAGTTCACAGTGCACGTCCTCTTAACTTAATCCACACACACAGGATGCACAACAGCGCACATACTCCACAGTTTAATATCAGTGCATTTGCTGATACAATTAAATGCGTTTTACTGGGATAGAGGACTGAGAGACGAAAAGCTTTTGTTTCTGTTTGTTTCCAAACTCTCCAACCTGCGCGTTCTGTCTGTAGCCTACACAGAAACACATGCAGAAGCACACACACTCAAACGCTCTCTTGCAAACGGGAGTTAGATTTATACATAGAACGCACCACCGATGACCCCGAAAGAGAAGTTAAGGATTTCACGGCAAAACAACTCAAACTTCCAACAGACTCTGTCAACAACATAACTTTCCATCGCGTTATCGTCTTGGACCGAAAAACAATAATATCCGACCACGCCAATCATCGCCAAATTCGAACATTTTAAAAAGAAAGAACTGGTTCAACGACAGGGCAGGCAGCTGAAAGGAACGGACTTCGGTCTGAATGATCAATTCCCCAAAGAAATCATGGACAGGCGCAAGCAGCTTTTCCCCATCCGAAGACAAATGATTAAAGAAGGGAAAAAAGCAGTAATCTCAGTGGACAAGCTTTACATTGACGGACAATTGTACCGCAATAAGGACATTACCCCCTGGTTGGACATTACCCCCCCCCCCCCATCTCTCTGTCAAATACACACACACTTTCTATCCCACAACACGCATACATCCTCACCAAACACACGCTTACTCACCCACACACTTTTTCAATCCCTTTTTTCCTTTAGCTTTAGACATACCCCAGGCATCACCAGCTCCGCTAATACTTAGTATAGCATAACTAAAATGATCTTTTATACAATTGCACCCATGTCTCGCACAGCTCAGTATTTGGTCTGATATTCGTCAGACTCAGTGCTTTTTTGCTCGTTTCCATGTGTCTAAATCTGTCTGTTTTCTCTGTTTTTTGTTTTCTGTTTAGGCTACAGGCCTTTCTGTGTTTCACATGCATGTACACACACACACAGAGACACAGACACACAGGTACACCCGCACACATGCACACAAAAACACCCCCACACTCACACATAAACTAAGATACAGTCTCATATCAGCTCTCATAAGTCTCTCAACATGTCAGCACTAAAATTTGTGTCCTGGAACATCTGTGGAATGGGCTCTCAGGCAAAAAGAACAAAAATATTCAACCATCTGGCAAAACTCCAAGCAGACATCTGTCTACTACAAGAAACACACCTTTCAGAATCTGACTACAATAAGCTTAATTCATCACAATTCACACACTCATTTTCTGCTAACTACAATAAAAAACAAAGAGGAGTATGTATTTTAATAAAAAACTCAGTATCTTTTGTTCACAACTCCACTATCACAGACCCAGAAGGACGTTTTATTATCATAAACATATCAATCAACATTAGTTCATTAACAATAGGTAGTCTTTATGGCCCTAATTCCGATGAACCATCTTTTTTTCACAACTTCTTTTCATCCATATCAAGCGTTTGCAACTCCCCTATAATAATCGGAGGTGATTTCAACACAGTCCTAGACCCATCAATAGATAGATCAAATCTCTCAGGTACTAAACGTATCTGGCAATCCACTGAAACATGGAACCAGTTCATGAGGGATTTTGGTCTTGGCGATAGTTGGCGTCTGCAGCACCCTACCACTAAAGAATATTCATTGTTTTCACCAGTCCATCACTCATATTCACACATTGACTTCTTTATCACCAGCAAGTCAATCATTCCAAACGTGTCAGACAACAAGATCCACCCCATCACCATTAGTGACCATGCTCCAGTCTCATTCAAATGGAATTCACCCAGTCTACATAAACCATCACTAGATGGCGCTTCAACACATCTCTACTTAAAGACTGTGATTTTGACAATCTCATTCAAAGAGAGTGGGCATCCTTCCTAGAAATAAACGATTCCCCAACGTCATCACCAACACTGCTATGGGAAACAGGGAAAGCTGTCTTAAGAGGAATTATCATCTCATTCTCCGCCTACAGAAAAAAGAAAGAAAACCAACAAGAAGCCGAACTGGAACGAAACGTCAAACAACTTGAAACCATTAATGTCATTAACCCATCAGAGGACAGCCTGAATAAATTAAGACAGTACAAACTCCAAATGAATGACATTTTGAATAAAAAAACTCAATTCTTGATTAACAGACTACATCAAGAAAACTTTCACCTCAACAATAAATCTGGTAAATACCTGGCAAATCAAATTAAAAGAAACAAGGAAAAATCCACCATCTCTATCATTAAGGACTCAGCAGGGAAGCCAACAAACTCACCTGAAGAAATCAATAAAATCTTTAAAGACTTTTTGCAAATATATACTCATCAGAAAATAACCCAAGCGAAGAAAGCATCAGATCATTTCTCAATGGCATAGATTTACCACAGCTTTCTACGGAACAAAAAAACACATTAGACTCACCTTTAACTCAGGAAGAATTCTATACTGCTCTCAACAGAATGCCCAATAATAAAGCACCAGGACCCGACGGCTTCCCTGCTGAGTTCTACAAACACTTCTGGTCAATTTTAGCCCCACTCTTTCACAAAATGATAACAGACATAATACAGAATTCCAGATTCCCACCCAGCATGAACACAGCATCAATCACACTCCTTCTTAAACCAAAAAAGGACCCAACTTTACCATCAAGCTACCGCCCAATATCACTTCTGAATGTAGACTTAAAAATCATTACTAAGGCTCTCTCCCACAGAATAGAAAAGATCATTCCATCCATAATTCACCCAGACCAAACAGGATTTATAAAAGGCAGGAACTCATCCAACAACACCCGTAGACTATTCAATTTAATGCATTATTCATCCTTACAACACGAACAACTCATCATAGCCACTTTAGATGCAGAAAAAGCCTTTGATAGAGTAAACTGGTCATTCCTAATAAACACACTACACAGATTTGGCTTTGGGGAATCATTTATTAACTGGGTCACTACACTATACACCTCACCAACAGCTACTATTATCACCAATGGACAATCATCACAAAACATCACACTGCACAGGGGAACTAGGCAAGGATGCCCACTCTCCCCTTCTTTGTTCACACTCTTCATCGAACCATTAGCAGCAGCCATCCGTCAGAACACCAACATAAAAGGAATTCAAACCCCAAACATGCACCATAAGATAAGTCTGTATGCCGATGACATTCTACTCTTCCTACAAAACCCTCAGTCTTCAATTCAAGAACAATTAAACTTATTGAATCATTCTCCACCATCTCCGATTACTCCGTTAACTGGAGCAAATCCTCCATTCTGCCATTAAATAGTAACAGCTTGGATGTGGCAGCCCACACATCACCCATCCCTTTATGCACAAACCACATCACATATTTAGGCATTAAGATATCTCCTAGGCTGTCAGAGTTGATCAGTCTTAACTTCACTCCACTATTGAAACAATAAATGACGATCTCCACCGCTGGATGAACCTCCCACTATCCATCTTAGGCAGAATAGCAACTGTTAAAATGACAATTCTTCCAAAAATTAACTACCTATTTACAATGATTCTGACACACCCATCTCTCACCTGGTTTAAATCTCTAGATTCAACTCTCACCAAGTACTACTGGAAAAATAAGACACCAAGAATAAAACTCTCTACATTACAAAAAACAAAATCACTAGGCGGTCTCGAGGCACCAAATTTTTGCCCTGCCTGGTCCCTGCTTCTGCAGGGACAATGTGAGGCCGTCGACCGTCTCCCAACTGGAGGGTCGGGGGTTTGGTCCCCGGCCGTAGGGAAAATGTGGCCTCAGGGGCGAGGCGAATGTCTCCCGACTGGAGGGTTGGGGGCTCGGTCCCAGGCTCCTGTGCCTGCTTGTCTGATGTTTCCTGGGTCTGGACACTAAACCTGGTTTTGCTCCCGCTGCTGCACAGGGACAATGTGGCTCCGGGGGAGGTTGATCGTCTCATGACCGGGGGGTCGAGGGCTCGGTCCCAGGCTCCTGTTGCCACTTATCCGTGTGGTCCCTTGCACGATCTTGTGGGACTGACACATCACCTGTCTCCATTGAGAACATGGTACAGCTTGTTTGTTCTTGATGAAAGGGTGATGATGGTGGCGATTGTGACATTGTTTTGGACATTATCATTGCTATAACGTCAAGCTACTTATTTTATTCATTTATTTTTTTTATTTATTTTATGTCAGTAGTAGTGGCTTTGTATTTCTTCCTCTCCTTCTTCCCACTCTGACTTTCCATAAAAAAATCCCAGTAGCTTTCACCTGAATCTATCACACACACACACACACACACACACACACACACACACACACACACACACACACACACACACACGCGCACACACACACACACACACACACACACACACACACAAACTCATAAATATCTACACACACACACTTTTTCTGGCCTGTACTCAATGTAATTGTCCCTTGTCTTGCAATAAAAAAAAATAAAAAAAGATTTATAATACATCGTATGATTACGAGTGCCTCCCATATATATTAATACAGACTGTCCAGTGTCTATTACGCGCACATTAGAGAATTTAACAGAGGATTCCAGCAGAGCAAATTATTAAATGTTGACAGCCTGCGTATATCTTCTGTTAAACACCCAGAGCACGAGTTAACATAGATCCTGTCGGCGCGTCTGGAGATTTGAATCATGAGGAAACACTTCTGTGCTACTCAACTTGTCGATTTCATCGTTTCTGAGGTTGTGGAAATAATTCAGCGCATTTAAGGCAGAGAGCTGACACTCTGATAGGTTGGATTCACACCCAAAACACACGATATAATCAAGCCAAATAATCCATCCGCTCTGTGCCCAGATTGTGCGCCGCATAAATTCCAAAATATAGTCGGACATGCCCCAAATCGCAACGCGCCACGCGCTTTAAGCCGTCATAATAAAGCCCATACATAGAAAGAGGGAGAGGGGTAACAGTCTCCTGTAACTTTAGTTTGATAGGTGCTTGTGCAGGATATGTCAGCCCATAGCTTCAGCCGTGGAGAGTCTATTAGCTTTGTTTATACATTTTTGATTGTGTAAATAATAATCATCTGCTCAAAACGAACCCAGGCACAAAGCTAACTCCATGTTTCTTCCTATTGGGGAAACAGTGGACTCGATGTCCCGTTTAGATTGTATTCAGTGCATCCAGCACTAAGTCAACATTTAACCATCTTAATGACTGGTCAAATTTAATGTAATAAGATGGAAGAAACACAATAAACACAATCCGAAACGCCCGCTCTCACTCACTACCGCCTACTACACAGCAGCGTCAGAGGACACGAGTCCCCCATGCTACGTCATATGACGCGAAGTTGAAAAAAAGAGTGTTCTAAACAGCTACACTGAAAAGGGGCCACTTTCTCCTCTAAATTTGTGCCTTTTGTGTTGGAGAACATATCAAATCAATAATTGACTTCTTCTAAAGCCATTTTCAGACCATTTTAAGTGTTAATTTGCAAAAAAATTTAACCTGCAATATGCTCTTTAAGCTGGAAAAGTTGATAACAGACAGAGAAGGTAGATCTGTAATGGTAGTTGGATAGATGGATGAGGTAATGGTCTCATTCCTGAATGTCTATTACCCCCCTGAAGAAGATAGATAGATAGATAGATAGATAGATAGATAGATAGATAGATAGATAGATAGATAGATAGATAGATAGATAGATAGATAGATAGATAGATAGATAGATAGATAGATAGATAGATAGATAGATAGATAGATAGATAGATAGATAGATAGATAGATAGATAGATAGATAGATGTACTTTATTGATCCCAAACTGGGAAATTGTGGAAGAAGGCCCAGACTTAATCAAAAAGGTAGTAGAAATAATAATCTCAGAAAGTCAAGGAATAACAATCACTGCTGGTGATCTAAATTTAATTATGGACATCCAAAGAGATAGACAACATAGCTCAGATCTAGCTGCTAAAATGTTGAGAGCAGTAACAAAGGAGATAGGGTTGATAGATGTGTGGAGAGCTCTTCATCCCAAAGAAAAAGACTACACTTTTTTCTCGAAAGCGAATTGTAAATATTCACGATCTGACTATTTCTTTATGTTTAAGAACCACGTATCAAGGGTAGTAGAATACAATATAAATGTAATCACACTGTCTGATGCTCACATTAGTTTATTTTCCAGCAAGTGTTTCCTGTTAGTATTCAGTATTTTAACTCTGATGATGCAAACATTATTTTTAAATGTAGTGTATGTGTAGAGTCTTATGTCTTAGCATATGGGTATGATTTTTATTGTAATATGATGTGAATTTATATGTTTTACTGTATATGTTGTATTCTGTGTTGACGTGCCCAGGGACTGCAGATGGAATTTAGCAAACTGCTATAATCTGGTACGAAGCATCTTTTCTCTGTGAGATCAATGTTATTTTTGTACATGGTCCCTGACAACTAAACAAATAAACTAAACTAAACTGATCACGCTCAATTAACGATGAAACTTAATCTTGACCTGGAAGCCGGCCGTAACCTTTGGAGACTGAATAATTCCTTGTTACAAATGGAAGACTTTAAGATTAAAATAAGAACAATAATTCAAAACGATTTAGAAATCAATGATACAGAAGAAATTGAACCAGTGACACTGTGGGAGGGAGCAAAAGCAGTACTGAGAGGAGAAGTTATATCTTATGCTTCATACAAGATGAGAGAGAGGGGAAAAAGAGGTAGAGAAATAGAAAAATCAAGCAGCTTTCTAATTATAGTAATACACAAAGAAGTTAAGGATCCCTCTGACTGTGGATCTTATCGGCCGATTACCTTATTGAATGTAGATCAAAAGATGCTAAGCAGTATCCTAGCAGATAGACTGTCAAAGATGATTTCACACATTATAGGTCCAGACCAAACAGGCTTTATCCCAAATAGATATTTATCTGAAAATGTTAGACGTACTTTGAACATTATGTACTAATCACAAGAAATGAATGTCCAAACATTGATCCTCACCCTGGACGCAGAAAAAACATTTGACAGGGTGTCATGGCCTTTTATAAAGAAGTTATGAAATTTGGTTTCCATGGCACCTTTATCAAATGGCTCCAAGCCATGACTAAAACAACAAGAGCTCAAGTCAAGGCAAACGGGACACTGTCAGATTGTTTTGAGTCAAAATGAGGAACGATACAAGGAGACCCACTATCTCCATTAATTATCGCAATCTGTATTGAACCTCTGGCAGCATACATCAGAGCGACAGATGATATTGAAAGTGTGAAAATATCAGAGGAATGCCACAAACTGGCCTTATATGTGGATGACGTGGCCCTGTATATCACAAACCTCAGAAATTCACTACCAGCACTCATATAAATCATTGTTAATTACAGCTTAGCATCAGGATACAAGCTTCATACACAGAAGTGCGAAAAATGGCAATAGGCGCGCCAGTCAGCAGAGAAATGTATATTAGTTACTTGTGGAAATGGGACATGGACAGTATTAAATACTTGGGAACTGTGATTCTAAAGAATATTAACTTATTACATCACATGAATTTCAATCGCCTAGAGGCACAAATTAGGCAGGATCTGAACAGGTGGAGAACAGTTGTCTTATCAATGAATAGAAGAATAGAGACAATTAAGATGAATGTACTCCCTCGTTTCTTGTTTTTGTTTCAGACAGTACTACTGTACATTAGTGCAAATGTTTTAAAAAATGTGGAAAAAATGAAAGTACATTTCTGTGGGAGGAGATCAAATGAAAATGTTGAAAATGTCTAAAGAAAAAGGGGGACTCGCTGTCCCTACCCTAAAGCACTATTATTATGCAGCTCAAATACAATCAATACCCACCTGGCTAAATGATAACTCTGTAGCAAGGTGGAGATCAATAGAAAAATACATGTGCCATGTTCCAATAAAAACCCTTCCCTTCTGTACAAAGAATGAAAGTAGGACACAACTAATCAACAACGTATTAGTAATAAACACCTTAAAGATTTGGCGCATCATTTAAAAAAAATGCAAAATGAAGGAGGACTTAATTGTACTAAGAGAGATAAAAGAAGATCCTGAATTTACTCTTTACAGGATACAGTCTTTAATACATGGGCACAGAAGGGACTGACCATATTTGGACAATGTCTAAACGAAAACGGAATTATACCATTTGAATCTCTAAGGACACATTATGACTTACCACACTCCCACTTCTTCCGATATTTACAACTGGGAAGTTACATTCAGAACAGTGAAATTGGAAGGAAGACAAGCAGTGATCTCCATCCACTCGCGCAATTATTGGGGAAGAACTACAGTAATGTAAGGGTACCACATCAAATTTCAACTGTGTATAATATTTTAGAAAATAGTCAAAACCCTAAAGATACATGGGCAAAGCTAAAATGGGAGGAAGAACTTAACACCCACATATCTGAGGATACCTGGAAGGAAATGAATCGGAATGTGCACACAACTACCAAATCTCCATACTGGAGAGAATATGCATGGAAAATACAATCATGTTATTTTATAACACCAGTGCAACAAGCTAGGTACAGTGGACAAAATGCAGAATGAAAACGATTAATATTTATTAAGAATTCTGCGTATAGCAGCACTGAAACAAATAACAAGAAACTGGCTCCAAAAAACATGTCCCTCGATATATAAATGGAGAGAAACAATTCAACAAATATATCAGATGGAAAACTTAACTTATAAAATGAGGGGAACTCAAAATTATTTGAAAAAAAGATGGTCTAAGTGGTCAACATATTATGGATGTAAGGAAATGAACTGAAACCTCGGGATTATGATCATCTACAATATGGCTGACAGTCACCTAGGAGAGCATCATATAAACCTGGTTCTTTTTTTCTCTTTTCTTTCTTTTAATTCAATTTTATTCTACTTAGTTATTTATCTATTTTTTCAACCCTCTTTTTTTTCATCTCCCTCTTTCATTTTAACTTATTTGTTTGTCTTTCCTGTTAAATATCGAAGAGAAAGTGGAGAAAACCTTAATGGAGGGACAATTCATGAATTTATCAGTTTGATTTCAATATACTTCAAACAACTGTAATAATAATATAATAATAATAATCTTTATTTATAGAGCACTTTTCAAAAACAAGTTACAAAGTGCTTTACAAGGACAGCAAAACAAATGTAAAAACAGGCGGGTCATAGAATAATAAACAAGGTAAGATGAAGAATAAACAGCCACTTTAAAGGGATACTTCACCCATTGAAACATGAATCTGTATTGACATTTGGTCATATATGTAGTAGAAATGTGAAATAAATTTTGAAATTGGTGCCTTCTTGACCGAGTTTCTGAGGAAATGAGTGTCTTTTTGCCTTTTCTCGGCAAAGACAACAACTCCCAGAATGCACAGCACCGCAGGACACTCCCGCTGAAGGAGAGGTGCATTCATGTGGTATCGGAAAAATGAGATTCCGAGTTGTAAAATGCACATGAAACACCTGATCAAGTCAGTTTTGTGTTTTGTTAACATACTTTTTATTCAGGCACGTATTGCACATCAACTTTTTGCTTAAATATAACTTGACTATAAGATTTCTCCGAGTTGGGAAGTCGGAAGAACGACTTCCCAACTCGGAAACTATGACCACCCAGTCAGCACCTGAATGCAGCATTACTCGCGGACATTTACAACAATAATACGGCCGTTTCCACAACTGATTCAGAGTTTTCTTCCAGAAGGAATTGGCATCTTGGAAATTCCTGGAAGAAAACAGACTCTATGTCTGTGTCCATAGGCAAACAGTGACAACACAAGTCTGCCCCGGCTCCTTCTTCCTCTCACAGCTGCGGACCTAGCCAGCTAGGCTAGCTAGCCTGCCTGTCGGCACCAGCAGCCAGCTATATTGCGGCTTGTATAAAGAACCACAAACATCCGATTCGAGCAGAAGACCTTCAAAATCCCCTTCAGTCATATCAGTATGAAGTTGAAACATACTTTTTTCACCATTGTCAATTGTTTTTAGCTTTCTCCATAGAGCCTGGTAGCATAGCTTTCAAGCAAGATGGCGGATGTTAAGTTTCGATTCTGGCAGTGAAGCCCCGCCCACTGATCTGTGATAGGTCTGTAGCTTCAGTGGTCGAAAACATGAGGAACTAGCAATGTAGTTTCACCCCTGCTAACCACAACAGCCGCAAGTGACGCAATATGACGATTTTTGCGTCACCTGCGGCAGCTTCTCAGAAAATAAAATAAAACATTTTTCCGTCTCAGGGGGAAATGAGGGCTGGATGCAAGACCATTCAATAAAAACACAAGTTTACTACTGATACAAAGCTTAATGCAAATGGGTGAAGTATCCCTTTAAGATGTAAAATCCGTTTAAAAGAACTGAAAAAGACAAACAATTCTTTTAAAGGAAATCTAAACAGTGAAATTCCGGTAACAATTTAAAATCAACTAAAATCAGGAAAGGCTCGTCGGTTAAAGTGTGTTTTAAGAAGGGACTTAAAAAAGATGACTGATTTGGCTGACCCGATCTCCTCGGGCAGGTCGTTCCACAGTCTTGGAGCCCTTGCGGCAAACGCTCTAGCCCCTTTAGTTTTTAGTTTTTTATTAGGACCACCAGGAGACCTCTGCCCGAGGATCTCAATGTGCGAGTGGGTTCATATAGTACTAAAAGGACAGATAAATAGCTGCGAGAAAGGCCATGGAGAGCTTTAAAAGTGATCAGTAAAATCTTAAAATTGATTCTCAAACACACAGGGAGCCAGTGTAGAGATGCTAAAACAGGAGTGATGTGGTCATGTTTTCTGGTTCTGGTTAAAAGCCTGGCTGCTGAGTTCTGTACAAACTGGAGTCCATCGATAGTATTTGGTTCAGGCAAGTAATAAGGCTGTTACAGTAGTCAAGACATGATGAGATAAAAGCATGTAAAATTGTCTCTGTGTCTTTAACGTTAAAATTGATCGAATTTTTGAGATATTTCTGAGCTAATAAAAACAAGACTGTACAAGCTTTGTTGTGTGCTGCTCAAAATTGAAGTTGTTGTCAAACCAGACACCCAGATTTTTGGCAGCAGGTTTGATGTGGTTTACTAGGGGACCAGCAGTATACATGTGTCTGTATTGTAAGTGTTATTTTTACTGCAGTTATGTTATTTTCTTTAGTATTTCCACATATCACTGGGGTACACAACCTTTTTACACCACAGCATTTATAAAAATGTATGTTAAGAAAAAAAGTATTTGTTTTAAAACTGTATGTGAGTGTAAAGGGGAAAAATACAGGTTAGCTATCAAAAGTGAAAACCTTTTGTCTCTTCAGGAGAGTCTCAGGGGGTTGGACCCTCTCAGACAATAACAGCATTAGTTGGTGAGGACATTATCCTGCCATGCCAACTTGAACCTGCAGGTGACGCTGTTTCCCAGACTGTGGAGTGGGGAAGACCTGACCTGGAACCAAGATTTGTCCATGTGTGGCATGAAGGTCAAAACCTGTTGGACAACCAGAATCCATCGTACAAAGGAAGAACATCAGTGTCCGTGGACAAACTGAGACGAGGAGACCTTTCCCTGAACCTGTCTGCAGTGAGACTCTCTGATAATGGAGTCTATAGATGCTACTTTCCCTCACAGGATAAACAGTCCAACGTTCAGCTTGTTGTTGGTAAGTTGTATATACAGTATGTGGTAAAAATTCATACATAACTCAGCTTTTAGGGGTTCCAGAGGAGCGGGGCCTGATAACTGAAGGCTCTACCTCCCATAGTACATTTAGAGACTGTAGGTACCACGAGCAGGCCTGCATTCTGGGAGCATAATGTTCTCGAAGGGTAGTACGGCACTATTAGCTCTTTAAGATAAGATGGTGCCTGACCATTTAGAGCTTTGTAAGTGAGAAGAAGGATTTTAAATTCTACTCTAGATTTTATAGGGAGCCAGGGCAGAGAAGCCAAAACTGGATTAATGTGGTCCCTTTTCCTAGTTCTTGTCACGAGCGTTGAAAAACAAAGGAGTTGGACCCAATTGCAGAACTAAAAAAACTATTTATTTTCTTAAACAAAAAGGCAAACAAAAACGTACTTAAATACAAATCCAAAAAATCCACAAGGAGAAAACGAGGTAAACCACAGGAGCACAGGGAGACGACCGACAAAGACTACATCCAAAAACTAACAACAATGATCTGACACTGAGGGGAAGAAACACAGAGACTAAATAGACACAGGGGTAATCAAACACAGGTAAGACCAACAAGACACAGGTGAGGACAATCAGGCCAAACACAGAGCACAGTTCAGCTGGACAGCCCGGAGGCCGACCAGACACAGAGAACAGATGAGGAGTGCGACCCGGAGGCCGACCAGACACGGAGAACAGTTCAGGAGGGCGGCCCGGAGCCCGACCAGACAAAGACACGAGACCAGTGAGAGGCAGGGTCTCCTATGGAAACACAGGAGTGGGCGGAGTCAGCAGAATCTCTGATGAGGGTGCAGGAGTCAGCAGGACCTCAGACGAGGGGGCAGGAGTCAGCAGGGCCTCCGACAAGGGCGCAGGCGTCAGCAGGGCCTTAGACGAGGGTGCAGGCATCAGCAGGGCCTTCGAAGAGGGCGCAGGCGTCAGCAGGGCCTCCTACGAGGGTGCAGGAGTCACCAGACCTCCGACGAGGGCGCATGAGTCACCAGAAACTCCAACGAGGCTGCAGGAGTCACCAGATCCTCCGACGAGGGTGCAGGAGTCACCGGAACCTCCGACGAGGGTGCAAGAGTCGCCGGAACGTTCGACAAGGGAGCAGGAGTCGCCGGACCCTCCGACGAGAGCTCAGGAGTCTGCAGAGTCAGCAGAACCTCCAAAGGAGTCACAGGAGTGGGCAGAACCTCCCACAGAGACACAGGAGTGAGCAGATCCTCCCACGGAGACACAGGAGTGAGCAGATTCTCCCACGGAGACATAGGAGTGGGCAGGGCCTCCCACAGAGACACAGGAGTGAGCAGGGCCTCCCACAGAGACACAGGAGTTGGCCGGACCGCCGAGGGGACGTCAGGAGTTGGCCGGAACAGGGGGCCAGAGTCGCTCAGCAGGCACAGGGGGCAGACGGCACTCAGCCAGAACAGGGACTGGGGGCACACGGCGCTCTGCTGGTATGGTTGGCAGACAGCGCTCTGCAGGAACAGAAACTGGAAGCAGACGGCGCTCTGCTGGAACTGGTGGCCGACAACTAAAAAAATCTGCTGGGTCCATTTTGTTTTGGTTAGATCATTGTTCATCAGAAATGCATGAACTAGTTTTTCTGCATCGTTTTGTGTCAGGATCTGCCTGATCTTAGAGATATTACGAAGGTGGAAAAAAGCTGTCCTTGAAATTTGTTTTATGTGAGAGTTAAAGGACATATCTTGATCAAATAAAACTCCTAGATTCCTAACAGTGGTGCTAGATGTCACGCTGATGCCATTAAGGGCAGTTGTATCATTAGAAAAAGTCTCTCTGAGGTTCTTAGGTCCAAGCACAATAACTTCAGTCTTATCTGAGTTAAGCAGCAAAACATTTCTGTTCATCCAAGTCCTAATGTCCTTAAGGCACGCTTCTAGTTTACATAACTGATTGGTGCCATGAGGTTTCATTGATTTTAAGGAAACTGTCATACTTTTACATGACCAAACCATAATGACAATGTTTTATCATGCTTTTATTGAATCAGTTCTCGGTTTGATCAAACATCTTTAAAAGAGAGAAACTCCTTGTTAAATGGTCTGGTTGTCTGATTGGTGAGTCACAGCTCTTCCCAGCATCCCTGTACACTAGACAGTTGCAGCAGATAGCTACCTCGATTTTAATTTATGATTCCTACCTTCTGTATAGTGCTTTCAGCTTCTCCACTCTGGAGGGAGACTTGTAGTCCCAAGGTGCAGAACAAAGCGGACCAAAAACAGCTTTGTACCTGCTGCTATCACTGCACGGAACAAGCTGTAGCCATACACTTTATTTATGGCCAGAACTTATTTCTGCCTGAAGAGATTATTTATTTGTGATTTTAATTTATCTTATCGGTTGAGACTTCTATGTCCCTTAAGCTCTGATTGGTGGCTCCTCGAGTACTTCGATCACTTTTAACATCTTTTTAGGTTTTTATCATGTTTTAGTCGGTTTAATAGTTATCTTTCCCTCTAATGTGTTGTTCATTAGAACATCTGTTTGGTAATTTGTTTCAAGATGGATGTCGATCTTGCTGGCTGCAAACAAATCTACCTACGAGTAAAAATAAAGTAACCCGAACCTGATCCATTGGAGCTGTACCTTCACATTATGACAGGAGAAAGAACCAGTGGAGCTTCTTTTGAAGGAGCACTTACATTTTAAAGCTGCTCATTTTGCTTTTGCCTCTCTGTTTAAGTCTGTCCAGCACTCTTTAGATCAAGTGTAGTTTCTCTCTTCTGGTCATAGATGATGTGTAGAGGATGAAGAAATCTCCATTGACACTGTCTTAGTTAGGAGAACAGTCGTAACCTATGTCCCAGTTAACTTTAGACACCTCACAAGTATTTATATCCTCGATCCTGTTCACAGAACTACATAGTTTAAATATAGATAGGGTCCGTTTCTTTTTTTTTCTTGGAGACTATCTCTTCTATGATTTCATCAATTGGAACATTTGTCAGCTTTGCCACAGTAGTTGAATATTTTTTGGCCTTTATTTATTTTAATTTTAAACTATATCGCTTATATTATTTCTGTTAGACATTTCTACATGATGCACTGTTTATTAATGATTTGTTCTACTATCATCAGGGTCTTTCTCCCCTCCTGCCATCACTGGTCTTGACAGAAGCACCAGCGGAGTCATGTTGCAGTGTGAGTCTGAAGGCTGGTATCCAGAGCCTGAGGTGTTGTGGCTGGACAGTGAGGGAAACCTCCTCTCTGCTGGATCTACAGAGAGCGTCAGAGGTCCTGATGATCTCTATACTGTCAGCAGCAGAGTGACTGTGGAGAGGAGACACAACAACATGTTCACCTGTAGAGTCACACAGAACATCATCAACCAGACCAGAGAGACACAAGTACATGTTTCAGGTGGACGAGTTATGTTGTCTACTTTGCTCCTGTTTTCCATTTTCAAAACCTGAAGTCA
Source organism: Tautogolabrus adspersus (assembly GCA_020745685.1). Classification (NCBI taxonomy): domain Eukaryota; kingdom Metazoa; phylum Chordata; class Actinopteri; order Labriformes; family Labridae; genus Tautogolabrus; species Tautogolabrus adspersus. Next base: position 2,502,440 of record CM036543.1, on the reverse strand, counting down.
GTGTTTCAGAAATGTTTTCATGTTTGTCATTTCAGACAAGGTGTTCATGTCACCGCGTCAGTGTGGTGCTTGTATCGCCGTGGTCGTGTCTTTTGGCCTGTTACTTCTTACAGTATTATTTGTTTTTCTTTGGAAACGTTTCCACAAGAAAGAAGGTAAGTTAATATCTGATTTATTTACTGCTAAGCGTCAGTGATTATCACTTAAAAGGATTTAGCATGGGTCCAGTCTTTACAGCGTTACTGTGGATGATGTTGTTTCCTCTGCTAGCAAACATGCTGTTTATTTGATTAGTCTGTCCGGCTACACTTGGACAACAATGTGCATCAAATCTGAAAAGAAAACGGTAGGAGATAACAGCTGACATGTTGTTTTAATAATATATACAGGTTAAATGAATAGTGTCGAGGAAATGATCAAGACCTGACTTCACACAATCAGACTCTCATGAACTCAGATGGCTTACGTTGATGAAAGTGTATTCACAAGATGAATACTCGATGAGAATGGATCAGCATCACACGTCTGGTTCAGTGTAATGCTCAAACATAACTGACGAATCCTTACCAAGCCTTTGCATATATTGAAAAAGATATTACCATTATCAGGGTCGTGTCATATTGACCCAGCTAGACTCATCTGTGACGTCCAGGAGCTTGGAGTGAACAAGTTTTCCCAAACATCAGATATCAGAACCGACCTGTTGAGACTCTCCAGCTCTCAGGTCTGACTGACATTTAGGAACACTGAATTAACATAATGATTTTATACACCTCCAACTAAGTAATTACAGAAATTCCACAACAAATAGGACCTATTTGTTTAGAGTTGTGTTATCTTAGAAAAAACACATGATTTCATATCTTCTGTTTTGGTGTTACTAATGTACGACAGAGCATTATGGCCATTTAAAAAAAAAAAAAAAAAAAGTAAAGATTAAACTTGTAAATGTACCAGAATAAAGTCGTAAACCAATTTAAATGAGGCTATGTAAGTTATTATTCTGAAAGGTTGTAGCCTATCAGAGAGCAGCTAAAATGATGAAAGGAGATCCCTTAAAGTCTTTTCCTCTGACACAAAAGACAACTTCCAGTCAGTGTGGTTCTTTCTTTGGAAGTTTCTTGCAGTATCTTTCAGCTGTTTTGGTTTAACATTTTCTTTTGTGCCCTATTTTGACAGCATTCGGCACGTTGTCTAAAGTGCATGGTGCACAGCAATCTGGGGCGTGTCCGACTACATTTTAACCCCTGACAGCGTGTGAGTGTGTGTGCTGCTGCGTGTGCTTCTGTGTGTATTAGACAGAACACACACTGGAGAGAGCTTGGAAACAAAGCTTTCCGTCTCTCCGCTCTCCAATCCATTAAAAACTCAGTTTGAATATGTGAGTGAATGCTCTGGTATAAAATGTGGAGTATGTGTGCTGTTGTGTGTCGACTTATTTCAGTGGATTTGCAATGTGAACTTGTCTGTCAATCTTTCTTTTTCTTTTGCAGTTTTACACAGAGTGAATAAATAATACATCCCTCTTTGTAGAAAATAAAGACCTTTGGCAGAAAAGCCAAACAGGAAAAGGTGTGATCCAAGAGACGAACAAGACGCACAGAACAAACGGGACAAAACCAGAAAGACAAATAGGATAGAATCCAGAAAAAAAATTGCAGGGTCATACTGATTGAGCTGACAGTAGCAGTGGTCTAGTATGTTGTAATTTTGTTGTATTTGGTCGAAGGTCAGGAGCAAGCCATCATTGAGTAGGTGCCCCAGGCTGGTTACTCCTTTCCCATTCCAGTATACTATCCACTATATTTGATGCTGAAAGCGTTGTGTTGATTGTGTTATTGTTTTTATAGCAGCTGTGAGTTTTAATGGATTTGTCTACAAATGGGAGAGTGTGTATTTGTCATTTTCCAGCTAAACTATTTTCAATATCTAACCAGGGTGGATTGTTGTTGTTTGTCCAGTGTCTGATGTATAGTACTTGGTATTGGTAAAACAAATTTGGGGCTCCCAGTCCACCATATTGTTTAGGTTTTTGGATGGTAGACAGTTTGATTCTTGTTTTTTTTCTTTTTTCCAGTAGAAATCAGTGACTGTACTATTGAGAGAGGAGAACCAGCCCGGGGGTGGGGTAGTAGGGGACATTGAGTCTTGGTGTGCACTTTGATCATGTTTTTAAATTTGGCAAACAGATATCCACTGTTGTGAGATCTAGTTTTTACCAGCTCAGACTTATAGCCAAAATAAAATCATACCTCACTGCAAATGATCTAGAAACAGTAATACATGCATTCATAACATCTCGCCTGGACTACTGCAACTCACTATATGTGGGCTTGGACCAGTCATCCATCCAACGCCTGCAGCTTGTCCAAAACGCGGCTGCTCGCCTGCTAACAGGCACAAAAAGAGGGACCACATAACCCCTGTGCTCCGTTCTCTCCACTGGCTTCCTGTTCGCTACAGGATTGATTTTAAAATTTTACTTCTGGCTTTTAAATCATTAAATGGCTCAACACCTCATTACTTAAGTGAACTTCTACATGTTCATGCTCCATCCAGAGCACTATGGTCCTCCAACCAGCTGCTCCTGGACGTGCCCAAAACAAGGCTTAAAACTAGGGGCGATCGAGCCTTTTCTGTTGCAGCTCCGACACTTTGGAATAGACTACCTTTTAATATAAGACAACAGAACTGAACAGTTGAAGTCATTTTTAAAAACCCATTTATTTTCCTTGGCTTTTACCTCTAGTTCAATGTTTTATCCCAGCAGCAGTGTCCACTAGAACGTTTACTTTTTTTTAGCATTTTAATGTACTTTTAATTTTTGCTTTTACGTGTTTTTATGATGTTTTGGATGTAATGTATTTTGCCAAACTTACTGTACAGCACTTTGGTCTGCCTCGGCTGTAATAAATGTGCTATATGAATAAAGTTGACTTGACTTGACATTGCAAAGAGGTAGTTGACTTTAGGGAGGATGTTCATTTTGATGGTGGAGATTCGGCCTATTAAGGATAATGGTAATATGTTCCATCTTTCCAGAGTGTCTTTTATTTCTTGCAGAAGAGGAGTGTAGTTAAGCTTGAATCAATCATTTGAATTTGGAGAGATACAAATTCAAAGGTATGTAATACATGTGGCTGAACGTTTTAGGAGAGGGTCCTCAGCCCCAGCATCCCAGTTGAATGTGGTTATGGGCAGAATCTCAGATTTTGACCAGTTGATGGAGTAGCCAGACACCTTACTGTAGTTATTGATCAGATTATGGACTGATCAAAGAGATGATGATGGATTTGTGATATATAATAGGATGTCGTCAGCGTATAGACTGATTTTGTGGTGATGTGATTTGGATTAGATGCCTGAGATATTGTCACATTGTCTAATGGAAGCAGCTAGGGGTTCAATGAAAAGTGCAAAAAGAATGGACATCCTTGTCGAGTTCCTCTTTGTCATTGGAATGGTTTTATGACAGATGTTGTAGGTGAATTATAGCGTTTTAATCCAGTTAATAAAGTATGGCTTGAATCCAAAGTGATTTAGGGAGGTGAAGAGAAAGGACCAGTCCACCCTGTCAAACGCCTTTTCCACATCCAGTGATGCTATAATGAATGATTTGCTGTTTTGGGAGGGGTTGTTTTTATGAAAGTTGATTAGGTTGAATAATCTCCGAGTGTTTTCTGAGGAATGTCTCCCTTTAATGAAACCAGTTTGATCTATGTGAATTAAAGATGAGATTCCTGATTCAAGCCTAACTGATAAGGCCTTACTTCTGAGTTTTGTGTTCATTAATGAGATGGGGCGGTAGTTAAAGCATTGAGTGGGGTCTTTATTTGGTTTTGGGATCAGTGTAATGTAAGCAGTGTTCATATGATGTGGTATAGTGCTGTTTTGTTCAATTTCAGATATTACTTTAGAAAACAAAGGTGAAATGAGGGGCCAAAACTGTTTGTAGAATTCTGCAGGGTAACGTCTGGTCCAGGTGATTTATTGTTTTGCATGAGATGCAGTGCGTTGGTAATTTCTTCTGAGGAGAGAGGTGCTTCTAGGGTTTCTGATTGGGTTAGGGTTAGTTTGGGTAGGGAGACATTCCTCAGAAAAATGTCGGCCTCTTCTGGGGAGGTTTTTTGTTCTGCAGTGTAGAGTTTTGTATAGAAGGATCTGAAAGAATCATTAATTATGGAAACAGGATGGTCATTGAAGACTCGACTAGAGGAGTATAGTACATTTAAAGCAGTTGATTTGATGGTATTATATTTGTTACATTTGTTAACATAAGGGCTTTTTTAGCAGTAGGTGTATAATAAATATGAAAATGAAATAAGCAAACAAACAAAGAAAAACATAGTAATACAAATCACAATAAAACAATAATTCAGAAAGATAAATGAAAGAAAGATGAATTATATAAATGTCAATACCTTATATAGGCTACTATGAAGGCACAGGTGTACAGTGGGTTTTTTTCAGTGTTAATCTTCACACCATTGTCTAATTGAGTCATAGTCATTAGTCTCTTGACAAAAATGTCCTTTATATTTAGTCAGATATTAGTCATTTCTTATTGATTTCATTTAGTCAATTAATCACTGACTAAAACTGCATATCATTTTAGTTGACGAAAATATAAAATATTTTAGTCAACAAAATCGTCATGGAACATTTTTTGTGAAATCCCCCTGCTGTGATAGGTGTTGAGGAGTAATAGTAGAGGAACAAACCCCCAAAAAAGGCTTTAGTTTTCGAGATACCCCTACCCGAGGTAGAACAAAGCACAACCATATTTTTTCATAACTTGAACATGTCTAGTTTATGAAATGGATGGTTGTATAAAAATATTTTACTGCAAAATTACTTTTTTTTTATGTTTTATGCATCTTACCCAAAAATGAAAATAGTGAAAATTACAGCTTCTCCGAAAGGGACAGCTCCTGCCTTATCACATGTATCTCTGAAAATCAAAATCAGAATGTCACCAAATGTGGATAGGATGTTCACAGATAGTTATTAATTACAACTGAGCAAAGTTTTTATCAATACCATTTTCAATTTTTGAAATGTACACACTTAAACACACATGTAGTTTAGGCGGAAATTAAAAATTGAAACAAAAATTCAAAATGAATGTATATCAAAGTCTGTCATTTTTTTAAGTAAGGACACCAATCATTAAAATATGTCATTTTTATCTTCTTAAGAGTGTTATCTTAACATAAAAACAAGTTGTTTGACCTTTCACTTGACCCTCTGCTGTCACCAGCCCCTAACAGGAAACTAGTGCAGCCAGGATTTCAGGGCGACCTGTACAATGGGGCCCTATTGATGTGTATGTGGGTGGAGGTGGCCACAAACAACAGATTAAGACTAAACAACAAGACACAATATAACTGTATTCTATAATATATATAATAAAACATTTTATAGTTATTCCTAATACATTCTGTCTCCTATTTTCTATCTTACATATGATTTATATGATGACACTCGGAGTCAACCCGCTGCTTTCAACAATATCGTCACCTAGCATGAGATTTTTTCTGTGTCATTGTAAAAAACAACAACATTGTCTTGCAATCAGTTGTGAAATATGAATGAATTAAAATACAGTATTAATCTATATAACCTTGAGTTCTTAGAATTAGTACATTCTTCATAAAGTCTATTTGTATATCGGACTTACGGCCTGTTGTAGTTTTTTAATGCAATTCAGTCATATAAAGATGGCGTGTAGTCACTATATCTCCTGCTTTTAAGATGAACCCTAGTTACTGCAGAGGATACACTGGATGAAGGGATAGTTTTTATGATACCCTAAGTATGATAAAGTGTTAAAAAAAAAAGCTTCCAAATCAAAACAACACAACCAAATCAAGACAACACAACCAAATCAAGCTATCACAACCAAATCAAGACAACACAACCAAACAAAGACAACACAACCAAATCCAGACAACACAACCAAACAAAGACAACACAACCAAACAAAGACAACACAACCAAACAAAGACAACACAACCAAACAAAGACAACACAACCAAATCCAGACAACACAACCAAATCAAGCTATCACAACCAAATCAAGACAACACAACCAAACAAAGACAACACAACCAAACAAAGACAACACAACCAAACAAAGACAACACAACCAAACAAAGACAACACAACCAAACAAAGACAACACAACCAAACAAAGACAACACAACCAAACAAAGACAACACAACCAAATCCAGACAACACAACCAAATCCAGACAACACAACCAAACCAAGATATCACAACCAACTCAAGACAACACAACCAAATCAAGACAACACAACCAAATCAAGACAACACAACCAAACAAAGACAACACAACCAAATCCAGACAACGCAACCAAACAAAGACAACACAACCAAATCCAGACAACACAACCAAATTCAGACAACAAAACCCAATCAAGACAACTCAACCCGATCAGGACAACACAACCAAATCAAGATATCACAACCAAATCAAGACAACACAACCAAATAAAGATATGGCAACCAAATCAAGACAACACAACCAAACAAAGACATTACAACCAAATCAAGACAACACATCCAAATCCAGACAACACAACCAAATCAAGACAACACAACCAAATAAAGATATCACAACCAAATCAAGACAACACATCCAAATCCAGACAACACAACCAAATCAAGATATCACAACCAAATCAAGACAACACAACCAAATAAAGATATGGCAACCAAATCAAGACAACACAACCAAACAAAGACATTACAACCAAATCAAGACAACACATCCAAATCCAGACAACACAACCCAATCCAGACAACACAACCAAATCAAGACAACACAACCAAATCAAGACAACACAACCAAATCCAGACAACACAACCAAATCATGATATCACAACCAAATCAAGACAACACAACCAAATCAAGACAACACAACCAAATCAAGACAACACAACCAAATCCAGACAACACAACCAAATCAAGACAACATAACGAAATCCAGACAACACAACCAAATCAAGATATCACATCCAAATCCAGACAACACAACCAAATCATGATATCACAACCAAATCAAGACAACACAACCAAATCAAGACAACACAATCAAATCAAGACAACACAATCAAATCAAGACAACACAATTAAATCAAGACAACACAACCAAACAAAGACAACACAACCAAATCAAGACAACACAACCAAATCCAGACAACACAACCAAATCAAGACAACACAACCAAATCAAGACAACACAACCAAATCAAGACAACACAACCAAATCAAGACAACATAACGAAATCAAGACAACACAACCAAATCAAGACAACACAACCAAATCAAGATATCACATCCAAATCCAGACAACACAACCAAATCATGATATCACAACCAAATCAAGACAACACAACCAAATCAAGACAACACAATCAAATCAAGACAACACAATCAAATCAAGACAACACAATCAAATCAAGACAACATAACGAAATCCAGACAACACAACCAAATCAAGATATCACATCCAAATCCAGACAACACAACCAAATCATGATATCACAACCAAATCAAGACAACACAACCAAATCAAGACAACACAATCAAATCAAGACAACACAACCAAATCAAGACAACACAACCAAATCCAGACAACACAACCAAATCCAGACAACACAACCAAATCAAGATATCACAATCAAATCAAGACATCACAACCAAATCAAGACAACACAACTAAATCAAGACAACACAGCCAAACCAAGACAACACAACCAAACAAAGACAACACAACCAAATCAAGACAACACAACCAAATCAAGACAACACAACCAAATCAAGACAACACACCCCAATCCAGACAACACAACTAAATCAAGACAACACAACCAAATCAAGACAACACAACCAAATCAAAATATCACAACAAAATCAAGACAACCTAACCAAATCAAGATATCACAACCAAATCAAGAAAACACAACACAATCAAGACAACACAACCCAATCCAGACAACACAACCAAATCAAGACAACACAACCAAATCCAGACAACACAACCAAATTAAGACATCACAACCAAATCATGATATCACACCCAAATCAAGACAACACAACCAAATCCAGACAGAACAACCAAATCAAGATATCACAACCAAATCAAGACAACACAACCAAATCAAGATATCACAACCAAATCAAGACAACACAACCAAATCAAAATATCACAACCAAATCAAGATATCACAACCAAATCAAGAAAACACAACACAATCTAGACAACACAACCCAATCAAGACAACACAACCAAATCCAGACAGAACAACCAAATCAAGACAACATAACGAAATCCAGACATTACAACCAAATCAAGACAACACATCCAAATCCAGACAACACAACCAAATCAAGACAACACAACCAAACAAAGACATTACAACCAAATCAAGACAACACATCCAAATCCAGACAACACAACCCAATCCAGACAACACAACCAAATCAAGACAACACAACCAAATCCAGACAACACAACCAAATCCAGACAACACAACCAAATCATGATATCACAACCAAATCAAGACAACACAACCAAATCAAGACAACACAACCAAATCAAGACAACACAACCAAATCAAGACAACATAACCAAATCCAGACAACACAACCAAATCAAGACAACATAACGAAATCCAGACAACACAACCAAATCAAGATATCACATCCAAATCCAGACAACACAACCAAATCATGATATCACAACCAAATCAAGACAACACAACCAAATCAAGACAACACAATCAAATCAAGACAACACAATCAAATCAAGACAACACAATCAAATCAAGACAACACAACCAAATAAAGACAACACAACCAAATCAAGACAACACAACCAAATCCAGACAACACAACCAAATCAAGACAACACAACCAAATCAAGACAACACAACCAAATCCAGACAACACAACCAAATCAAGACAACATAACGAAATCCAGACAACACAACCAAATCAAGATATCACATCCAAATCCAGACAACACAACCAAATCATGATATCACAACCAAATCAAGACAACACAACCAAATCAAGACAACACAACCAAATCAAGACAACACAATCAAATCAAGACAACACAACCAAATCAAGACAACATAACGAAATCCAGACAACACAACCAAATCAAGATATCACATCCAAATCCAGACAACACAACCAAATCATGATATCACAACCAAATCAAGACAACACAACCAAATCAAGACAACACAATCAAATCAAGACAACACAACCAAATCAAGACAACACAACCAAATCCAGACAACACAACCAAATCCAGACAACACAACCAAATCAAGATATCACAATCAAATCAAGACATCACAACCAAATCAAGACAACACAACTAAATCAAGACAACACAACCAAACAAAGACAACACAACCAAATCAAGACAACACAACCAAATCAAGACAACACAACCAAATCAAGACAACACACCCCAATCCAGACAACACAACCAAATCAAGACAACACAACCAAATCAAGACAACACAACCAAATCAAAATATCACAACAAAATCAAGACAACCTAACCAAATCAAGATATCACAACCAAATCAAGAAAACACAACACAATCAAGACAACACAACCCAATCCAGACAACACAACCAAATCAAGACAACACAACCAAATCCAGACAACACAACCAAATTAAGACATCACAACCAAATCATGATATCACACCCAAATCAAGACAACACAACCAAATCCAGACAGAACAACCAAATCAAGATATCACAACCAAATCAAGACAACACAACCAAATCAAGATATCACAACCAAATCAAGACAACACAACCAAATCAAGATATCACAACCAAATCAAGAAAACACAACACAATCTAGACAACACAACCCAATCAAGACAACACAACCAAATCCAGACAGAACAACCAAATCAAGACAACATAACGAAATCCAGACAACACAACCAAATCAAGATATCACATCCAAATCCAGACAACACAACCAAATCATGATATCACAACCAAATCAAGACAACACAACCAAATCAAGACAACACAATCAAATCAAGACAACACAACCAAATCAAGACAACACAACCAAATCCAGACAACACAACCAAATCCAGACAACACAACCAAATCAAGATATCACAATCAAATCAAGACATCACAACCAAATCAAGACAACACAACCAAATCAAGACAACACAGCCAAACCAAGACAACACAACCAAACAAAGACAACACAACCAAATCAAGACAACACAACCAAATCAAGACAACACAACCAAATCAAGACAACACACCCCAATCAAGACAACACAACCAAATCAAGACAACACAACCAAATCAAGACAACACAACCAAATCAAAATATCACAACAAAATCAAGACAACACAACCAAATCAAGAAAACACAACACAATCAAGACAACACAACCCAATCCAGACAACACAACCAAATCAAGACAACACAACCAAATCCAGACAACACAACCAAATTAAGACATCACAACCAAATCATGATATCACACCCAAATCAAGACAACACAACCAAATCCAGACAGAACAACCAAATCAAGATATCACAACCAAATCAAGACAACACAACCAAATCAAGATATCACAACCAAATCAAGACAACACAACCAAATCAAAATATCACAACCAAATCAAGATATCACAACCAAATCAAGAAAACACAACACAATCTAGACAACACAACCCAATCAAGACAACACAACCAAATCCAGACAGAACAACCAAATCAAGATATCACAACCAAATCAAGACAACACAACCAAATCAAGACAACACAACCAAATCAAAATATCACAAACAAATCAAGATATCACAACCAAATCAAGAAAACACAACACAATCTAGACAACACAACCCAATCAAGACAACACAACCCAATCCAGACAACACAACCAAATCAAGACAACACAACCAAATCAAGACAACACAACCAAATCCAGACAACACAACCAAATCCAGACAACACAACCCAATCCAGACAACACAACCAAATCAAGACAACACAACCAAATAAAGACAACACAACCAAACAAAGACAACACAACCAAATCAAGACAACACATCCAAATCCAGACAACACAACCAAATCAAGAAATCACAACCAAATCAAGACAACACAACCAAATCAAGACATCACAACCATATCAAGACAACACAACCCAATCAAGACAACACAACCAAATCAAGACAACACAACCAAATCCAGACAACACAACCAAATCCAGACAACACAACCAAATCAAGACAACACAACCAAATCCAGACAACACAACCAAATCAAGACAACACAACCAAATCCAGACAACACAACCAAATCAAGACAACACAACCAAATCAAGACAACACAACCAAATCCAGACAACACAACCAAATCCAGACAACACAACCAAACAAAGACAACAAAACCAAATCAAGACATCACAACCAAATCAAGACAGAACAACCAAATCAAGATATCACAACCAAATAAAGACAACACAACCAAATCAAGATATCACAACCAAATCAAGACAACACAACCAAATCAAGACAACACAACCAAATCAAATGATCACAACCAAATCAAGATATCACAACCAAATCAAGAAAACACAACACAATCTAGACAACACAACCCAATCAAGACAACACAACCAAATCCAGACAGAACAACCAAATCAAGATATCACAACCAAATCAAGACAACACAACCAAATCAAGATATCACAACCAAATCAAGACAACACAACCAAAACAAGACAACACAACCAAATCAAAATATCACAACCAAATCAAGATATCACAACCAAATCAAGAAAACACAACACAATCTAGACAACACAACCCAATCAAGACAACACAACCAAATCCAGACAGAACAACCAAATCAAGATATCACAACCAAATCAAGACAACACAACCAAATCAAGATATCACAACCAAATCAACACAACACAACCAAATCAAGACAACACAACCAAATCAAGATATCACAACCAAATCAAAAAAACACAACACAATCTAGACAACACAACCCAATCAAGACAACACAACCCAATCCAGACAACACAACCAAATCAAGACAACACAACCAAATCAAGACAACATAACCAAATCCAGACAACACAACCCAATCAAGATAACTCAACCCAATCCAGACAACACAACCAAATCAAGATATCACAACAAAATCAAGACAACACAACCAAATCAAGATATGGCAACCAAATAAAGACAACACAACCAAACAAAGACAACACAACCAAATCAAGACAACACATCCAAAGCCAGACAACACAACCAAATCAAGAAATCACATCCAAATCAAGACAACACAACCAAATCAAGACATCACGACCAAATCAAGACAACAAAACCCAATCAAGACAACACAACCCAATCCAGACAACACAACCAAATCAAGACATCACGATCAACTCCAGACAACACAACCAAATCATGACAACACAATTAAATCAAGACAACACAACCAAACAAAGACAACACAACCAAATCAAGACAACACAACCAAATCAAAATATCACAACAAAATAACGACAACACAACCAAATCAAGATATCACAACCAAATCAAGAAAACACAACACAATCAAGACAACACAACCCAATCCAGACAACACAACCAAATCAAGACAACACAACCAAATCCAGACAACACAACCAAATTAAGACATCACAACCAAATCATGATATCACAACCAAATCAAGATAACACAACCAAATCAAGACAACACAACCAAATACAGACAACACAACCCAATCAACACAACACAACCAAATCAAGACAACACAACCAAATCAAGACAACACAACCCAATCAAGACAACTCAATCCAATCCAGACAACACAACCAAATCAAGACAGCACAACCAAATCAAGACAGCACAACCAAATCAAGACAACACAACTAAATCAAGACAACACAGCCAAACCATGATATCACAACCAAATCAAGATAACACAACCAAATCATGATATCACAACCAAATCAAGATAACACAACCAAATCAAGACAACACAACCAAATACAGACAACACAACCCAATCAACACAACACAACCAAATCAAGACAACACAACCAAATCAAGACAACACAACCCAATCAAGACAACTCAACCCAATCCAGACAACACAACCAAATCAAGACAGCACAACCAAATCAAGACAGCACAACCAAATCAAGACAACACAACCCAATCCAGACAACACAACCAAACCCAGACAACACAACCAAATCCAGACAACACAAACAAATCCAGACAACACAACCAAATCAAGACAACACAACCAAATCAAGACTACACAACCAAATCAAGACAACATAACCAAATCCAGACAACACAACCAAACAAAGTCAACACAACCAAATCCAGACAACACAACCAAATCAAGACAACACAACCAAATCAAGATATCACAACCAAATCAAGACAACACAACCAAATCACGACAACACAACCAAATCAGGACAACACAACCTAATCCAGACAACACAACCAAATCAAGACAACACAACCGAATCCAGACAACACAACCAAATCCAGACAACACAACCAAATCCAGACAACACAACCAAACAAAGACAACAAAACCAAATCAAGACAACACAATCAAATCCAGACAACACAACCAAACAAAGATAACACAACCAAATCAAGACAACACAACCAAATCAAGACTACACAACCAAATCAAGACAACATAACTAAATCCAGACAACACAACCAAACAAAGTCAACACAACCAAATCCAGACAACACATCCAAATCTAGACAACACAACCAAATCCAGACAACACAACCAAATCCAGACAACACAACCAAACAAAGACAACAAAACCAAATCAAGACAACACAACCAAATCCAGACAACAAAACCAAATCCAGACAACACAACCAAATCCAGACAACACAACCAAACAAAGACAACAAAACCAAATCAAGACAACACAACCAAATCCAGACAACAAAACCAAATCCAGACAACACAACCAAATCAAGACAACACAACCAAATCCAGACAACACAACCCAATCAAGACAACACAACCAAATCAAGACAACACAACCCAATCAAGACAACACAACCAGACAAAGACAACAAAACCAAATCAAGACAACACAACCAAATCCAGACAAGACAACCAAATCCAGACAACACAACCAAATCAAGATATCACAATCAAATCAAGACATCACAACCAAATCAAGACAACACAACCAAATCAAGACAACACAACTAAATCAAGACAACACAACCAAATAAACACAACACAACCAAATCAAGACAACACAACCAAATCAAGACAACACAACCAAATCAAGACAACACAACCAAATCAACACAACACAATCAAATCAAGATAACACAACCAAATCAAGACAACACAATCAAATCAAGACAACACAACCAAATCAAGACAACACAACCAAATCAAGACAACACAACCAAACAAAGACAACACAACCAAACAAAGACAACACAACCAAACAAAGACAACACAACCAAACAAAGACAACAAAACCAAATCAAGACAACACAACCAAATCAAAACAACACAACCAAATCCAGACAACACAACCAAACAAAGACAACAAAACAAAATCAAGACAACACAATCAAATCCAGACAACACAACCAAACAAAGATAACACAACCAAATCAAGACAACACAACCAAATCAAGACTACACAACCAAATCAAGACAACATAACTAAATCCAGACAACACAACCAAACAAAGTCAACACAACCAAATCCAGACAACACATCCAAATCTAGACAACACAACCAAATCCAGACAACACAACCAAATCCAGACAACACAACCAAATCCAGACAACACAACCAAACAAAGACAACAAAACCAAATCAAGACAACACAACCAAATCCAGACAACAAAACCAAATCCAGACAACACAACCAAATCCAGACAACACAACCAAACAAAGACAACAAAACCAAATCAAGACAACACAACCAAATCAAGACAACACAACCAAATCAAGACAACACAACCAAATCAAGACAACACAACCAAATCCAGACAACACAACCCAATCAAGACAACACAACCAAATCAAGACAACACAACCCAATCAAGACAACACAACCAGACAAAGACAACAAAACCAAATCAAGACAACACAACCAAATCCAGACAACACAACCAAATCCAGACAAGACAACCAAATCCAGACAACACAACCAAATCAAGATATCACAATCAAATCAAGACATCACAACCAAATCAAGACAACACAACCAAATCAAGACAACACAACTAAATCAAGACAACACAACCAAATCAACACAACACAATCAAATCAAGACAACACAACCAAATCAAGACAACACAACCAAATCAAGACAACACAACCAAATCAACACAACACAACCAAATCAAGACAACACAACCAAATCAAGACAACACAATCAAATCAAGACAACACAATCAAATCAAGACAACACAACCAAATAAACACAACACAATCAAATCAAGACAACACAACCAAATCAAGACAACACAACCAAATCAAGACAACACAACCAAATCAACACAACACAATCAAATCAAGACAACACAACCAAATCAAGACAACACAATCAAATCAAGACAACACAACCAAATCAACACAACACAATCAAATCAAGACAACACAACCAAATAAACACAACACAATCAAATCAAGACAACACAACCAAATCAAGACAACACAACTAAATCAAGACAACACAACCAAATCAACACAACACAATCAAATCAAGACAACACAACCAAATCAAGACAACACAACCAAATCAAGACAACACAACCAAATCAAGACAACACAACCAAATCAAGACAACACAATCAAATCAAGACAACACAATCAAATCAAGACAACACAATCAAATCAAGACAACACAACCAAATCAAGACAACACAACCAAATCAAGACAACACAACCAAATCAACACAACACAATCAAATCAAGACAACACAACCAAATAAACACAACACAATCAAATCAAGACAACACAACCAAATCAAGACAACACAACCAAATCCAGACAACACAACCAAATCAAGACAACACAATCAAATCAAGACAACACAATCAAATCAAGACAACACAACCAAATCAAGACAACACAACCAAATCAAGACAACACAACCAAATCAACACAACACAATCAAATCAAGACAACACAACCAAATAAACACAACACAACCAAATCCAGACAACACAACCAAATCAAGACAACACAATCAAAACAAGAGAACATAACCAAATCAAGACATCACAACCAATACAAGATATCACAACCAAATCAAGACAACACAATCAAGACAACACAACCAAATCAAGACAACACAACCAAATCAAGACAACACAACCAAATCAAGACAACACAACCAAATCAAGACAACACAACCAAACAAAGACAACACAACCAAACAAAGACAACACAACCAAATCAAGACAACACAACCAAACAAAGACAACACAACCAAACAAAGACAACACAACCAAATCAAGACAACACAACCAAATCAAGACAAGACAACCAAATCAAGACCAAATGGATTACACACAACCACTCTTCCTGTCATTACCTCCAGACGATGTTACAGTCTGTAAGAATCTCGTCATGCCTGACTGATATCTCTAAATGGATGAATGAATGCTACCTAGTCATCCCAACCAGTCCCTCTATGCAGCCACAGATCAATATCCAGCTTGGTACAACCAAACTCATACCAACAAAGTCTGCTGGGTGTCATGATTGATGACCATGTCGATAGGTCCTGTAAAACATCAGGAAGGTCAGACCTTACCTGTCAGAGCTGCACAGCTCCTGGTACAGACTCTTGTGATATCATGCATTGACTATTGCAACTCCCTACTGGCAGGTCTTCCTGCATGCACTATCAAACTCCTGCAGATGATCCAAAATGCAGCAGTGCGACTGGTCTTCAACCTACCCAAAAGAGCACGTCACTCTGCTGTTAATCTCCCTCCACTGGCTTCCAGTTACTGCTCTTATCAAATTTAAAACTCTGCTGCTGTCTTACAAAACAGCCACAAAAATGGCTCCTCCTTACCTAAACTCCCTCATCCAGGTCTACACTCCCCCCGCCCACTAGGCTCTGCCAATGAAAGGCGTCTGATCCAACCTTTACAACAGGGTCCCAAGACGCTAACAAGTCTCTTCTCCTCTGTTGCCCCCCGGTGGTAGAACAAACTACCAAACTCCATTCGATCTGCAGATTCCCTTTGCACCTTTAAGAAAAAGCTAAAGGCCAAGCTCTTTATGAACACCTATGACCTTAATGAGGATGATGACGATGGTTTTGATATTATTGATGATGATGATGGTAATGACGATAGTTTTGTTTTAATAACCATGATTTTAAGATGGTTTCTATACTGGTTAGAGCTCTCAAGAACAGCCATCAATGTTGTGCTTTGCCTGTCAGCATTAGTGTCTGATCAGACTTAAAGTTGTTCATTTGCACTTACTGACGTGTTTCCTTTTTTCTAGATCCTTGCTTGTGTTGTACTTACTCTCTGATGTACGTCGCTTTGGATAAAAGCGTCTGCTAAATGAATTGTAGAATTGTAGAAATACATTCAACACAACCAAATACAGCAAAATAAAGACAAGGCAACAAAAAGAAGACAATACTGACACCATAACCACATTCAGCCACAGAACAAAATGCAAAGAAAAGGCATTACCATCCACAGGCAATCCAGCTACAGACAATAGAACATAACTAAAAGTATTTTTAAACAAAAAAGTTGTGTGTTTTGTTTTATGTTGTCATTTGTCTTAGAATAGATTGATGCATATATGCAGAATCTGTAGGTACAGTTTTTGGGGGCTATTATCTTTGGAGGCAGGGTAATGTTGATCAGAGGTTAAATGCTCATCAGACTAAAGCCAGTGGGTCTACAATTGATGTGATGTCTGCATAAGATTTTGCCATCTGCCATCTATTCTATTGTATATATTTGGTTGTGTTTTCTACATTTGGCTGTGTACCATTTAAAGTAAAATATACCATTTTGTAGTCTGTATTTTTTTGGTTGTGATGTCTTGATTTGATTGTGATGATCAGTGAATAGATAAGAGGTAAAACTTTGTCTACAGGGGATGTTAATTGTGACACAAAAGTTTTTAGTTGCACGGTGTTAGCACTCAGGTTCACAGTAATTTTGTCTTAAGTGGAAATCATCCTTTGTAATTAGCATTTAAAATCCAATTTCATTATACATAATGAGGTAAAATAAATGTATAAAGAAGGTTCTTATAAACATGTTTGCATGATTATTATCCTAATTCACCTCACACACATTAACACCATCACAAGAGTTGTTTTGTGTGGCAGCTCCATTGGTTGCATGTTAAATCGTTCAACCAAAAAAAGCTATTGTAGTTTTTTTTTTAACACTTTATCATACTTAGGGTATAATAAAAACTATCCCTTCATCCAGTGTATCCTCTGCAGTAACTAGAGTTCATCTTAAAAGCAGGAGATATGGTGACTACACGCCATCTTTATAGCAATAAGTAAGGTCTTTTACCTGCTTTTTGTAACATAACAATGAGCATGGTCTTTTTACCTGCTCTTTTGTAATATTAATAGACAAAGAGTAAGGTCTTTTACCTGCTTTTTGTAAAGCGTCTTGAGATAACACTTGTTATGAATTGGCGCTATACAAATAAAGATTGATTGATTGATTGATTTATTGATTTATATGACTGAATTGCATTAAAAAACTACAACAGGCCGTAAGTCCGATATACAAATAGACTTTATGAAGAATGTACTAATTCTAAGAACTCAAGGTTATATAGATTAATACTGTATTTTAATTCATTAATATTTCACAACTGATTGAAAGACAATGTTTATATTTTTTACAATGAAATAGAAAAAATCTCATGCTAGGTGACGATATTGTTGAAAGCAGCGGGTTGACTCTGAGTGTCATCATATAAATCATATGTAAGATAGAAAATAGGAGACAGAATGTATTAGGAATAACTATAAAATGTTTTATTATATATATTATAGAATACAGTTATATTGTGTCTTGTTGTTTAGTCTTAATCTGTTGTTTGTGGCCACCTCCACCCACATACACATCAATAGGGCCCCATTGTACAGGTCGCCTTGAAATCCTGGCTGCACTAGTTTCCTGTTAGGGGCTGGTGACAGCAGAGGGTCAAGTGAAAAGTCAAATAACTTGTTTTTATGTTTAGATAACACTTTTAAGAAGATAAAAATGACATATTTTAATGATTGGTGTCCTTACTTAAAAAATTACAGGCTTTGATATACATACTGTACATTTTGAATTTTGTTTCAATTTTTAATTTCCGCCTAAACTACATGTGTGTTTAAGTGTGTACATTTCAAAAATTGAAAATGGTATTGATAAAAACTTTGCTCAGTTGTAATTAATAACTATCTGTGAACATCCTGTCCACATTTGGTGACATTCTGATTTTGATTTTCAGAGATACATGTGATAAGGCAGGAGCTGTCCCTTTCAGAGAAGCTCTAATTTTCACTATTTTCATTTTTGGGTAAGATACATAAAACATCCAAAAAAAGTAATTTTGCAGTAAAATATTTTTATACAACCATCCATTTCATAAACTAGACATGTTCAAGTTATGAAAAAATATGGTTGTGCTTTGTTCTACCTCGGGTAGGGGTATCTCAACTTTTAGGGGCCTAAGTTCCTCTACTATAACTAACTTACTGTAAAGTGGAACGATTAGCACTCGTTCCTATGATACACATCAATGTAGATCACGATAAAGACTTTGATTCCTCATTTGACCTGTTAAGCGGTTGTTGTTTGGATTTAAAAAATGTTTCATGACATATGTGCTTCTTTGTAAGCTTGTCTGTCTTTCTGTCTGTCTGTCCGTCTAATCTGTCTGTCTGTCTGTCTGTCTATCAGGCTATAAGGTTAATATTATTAGTGATCGTTGTGTTTTCCTGTTAATATCAACAACAAAGCTAAACAACAACAACAGCAAGAGAAGAGATGGTCATATTATTCATATTAGTATTTTACCGTTAGCATTAGCAGTATTAGCATTGAGACTTTACTGGTTGTGGCAGTAACAAAGAATAGTAAATAGTAGTAATGATAATAATAAAACAATAGTCTCATATTCATCAGCTTAATATTAATATCATATTACCACCACTATCGTCAGTCATAACTACATTATTATCAGTAGAACTGGTTCCGATCATAATGTTAACATCTACTAGGTCTGCATGATACTCATAATAACAGTAAGAGTAATAATAGCTGTATTGATAAAAGTAGGGTAATGATAGTAATAATAATAATACACTTATAAACATTGTAATAACATGAATACTTTTCATCACCGTCATATTCATAGCAACAGGGTTAGAGCCTAAACAGCAACAATGGTTGTGATCATAAAAATAGCAAGTTGGATATATATAATTATATAACACACAAACATATACCATATATATTAATCAACACAGAAAACCCACAAACACATAACCAAGACAAATAAACATATACCCACACCCACCTACATTGACCTCTAAAATACTCTTAATGATTTTAGACCTATTGACACCAACTGTGAAGGAAACCTTTGAGAAACTGGTGAGGTCTGAAAAAGAAAACAGAACGTGACCTGGTCCCATGCAGTTTGCTTATCGGCCACTCAGAGGAGTGGAGGATGCCACAGTCACTTTAATGAACCTGCTTTTTAAACATCTGGAGGGAAAAGGAACACATGTTGATTTTTCATCTGCTTTTAATACAATCCAGCCACACATTTGAACTCAGAGGCTTTAGGAACAGTATAAGTAATAATCGTGTGAGCTGGATTCTGAGCTTCTTAACTGAAAGGACACAAAGAGTCAGGGTGAATGGAACCCTGTCTGACCAGGTTTGCTCCTCCTCCAGCTCCCCACAGGGATGTGTGCTCTCTTTACACGAATATGTGTCGCAGCAGCAGAGAGGACTGAACCATTTTAAAATACACAGACGATTCTGTTATTGTCAGTCTGCTGCAAGACGATGAGACTAGTCACGGTCCAGTCATTCAGGACTTTGTTGAATGGTGTGAGGAATCCTTCCTCCAGATGAACATTCCCAAAACCAAAGACATGGTAACTGACTTCTGAAGGCACCCCATGCACAGGGGATGACCACGATAAACCGTCAAACAGTGGAGTGTGTGGAAACTTTCAACTCGGCACTGTCATTGACAATAAACTGAACTTTGAGGCGAACTGCGAAGCTGTTTGTAAAAAGGGACACCAGCAGCTGTTCTGCCTGAGGAAACGTTCTTCCTTCCACATCGACAGAACCTTAATGACCTTGTTTTATCGTGCTTTTATTGAATCTGTTTTATCCTTCTGCTTGGTGTCATGGTTTGGGAACCTGTCTCTTAAAAACAAAAACTGTCTGAATCAAATAGTGAAATGGTCCAGCAGGCTGATCAGAGAGTCACAGCTGAACTCAGAACCCCTGTACATCAAACAGTTACAGAGGATATCCAGCTCCATTTTAGAAGACGACTCCCACCCCTTAAATATTGAATTCCAGCTCCTCCCGTCAGGACGTCGCTACAATAGTACCATGAACTAAAAACAGCTTTGTCCCAGCAGACATTAGTGAGATGAACAAGATATCATGCAGAAGCAACCTTCTTTTGGAGCATTCTTAGTTTATTTATTGATCTCTGCACTTTTTATCTTCTTTCCTTTATCTTGTTTTTACTGATGGCTCATTTCTACGCATGCTTTTACTCACCATGTTTTATTGATGGGTGGTAAAATCCTATCCTTATCTGGCTTTTACTTTACTTGATTGATGGTATAGTTTAATTTTTGATCTTGTTTTTATTGGTCGTATTCTTACAATGCGTTACTGTATCTTTGTTTTTTACTAAAGGCTTTTCTCTTATACTCAGCACTTTAAAGTCACTTTACCATGTTTTGTCCTGTGCTGTCTTTGTGTGTGTAAAAAGAGGCCGACTACCTACGGGTACAAAAAAAGTTACCTTACCTTACCTAGATGTATACTAAGGGGAGTATTTATTCATTGATCCTTCTCTAGTTCTTAACTCGGGAGCTTTTTGTTTTTTTTGTTTTTATCCTTTGCAAACACGTAATTAAGTCTTAGGGCGCTCTTTTTTGACAGTCTTTACTGACCCAGAGTGGTAGAGGTTAATTTGTCCAGGGGCTGATGTTTGGGTCTCTGAAAAGTTTATTGTGTATGTACAGTTAGTTAGAGATTGGACTAACCCGGTTGTCGTTTCTTCGGTTGTTGTGGTAAAGGGGAAAAAGGACTCTTCCTCGCTCCGGGTGGAGCTGCGGGAGTTTTGAGTGCGCTGGAGTTTGTCTTCTTTTTCCCAATCGGGTGGACTCAGGCAAAGGTAATGTTGGTCACTGTCTCCTCTGGGATGTTTAGTTCATTCCTCATGTCCCCTTACCGGGTTTTGGGGTGCTGAAAAGTGTTTCTGCAGTGTCTGTTTTAGCGGAGGAGCTCATGTCTCTGTTGGTTGCTGCGGTGTTTGGAAATTGGAGGTATTTTCCAAAGACAGACTTGTTGTTGTCCAGCATTGTCTGAAATGTTGTTGCAGTCCTGTTTGAATCCAGTTTAAATTGTTAAAAGTCCGCAAATCCATGCAGATACTTCAAAAAAGAGTTAAGCGAGTAACTTCATGACCGGCGTTTTGGCGTGCTAGTGTGACGTCATCCTGGACGTCTGTCTATTTTTCTAATGCGTCCTTTTATTATCAGGAACATACTGCTCCAGATACAGACCAGGTTTTAGGTGGTTTTCTGCATCTTCCAGGACTGTGCCAGCTTTTCATCTGAACACACTTTAATTTAAAACATAACCCTGGGCGCTAACGGGAACACAATGCTTTATAAACAATGTAATGCGCTTACTTATGCGTTAAAATGACGACTGTGTCAGGAGAAAAATATGAAAGACCTGTTCTGCAAGCAAAGACACTTTGCATCAAGCGTACGATGGAGCCCAAAGTGTCATTATAGAGTTCAGACTGGTGACCTGTGTGGAGTGAACCCAGCGTCACATCCCTGGATTCAGCCCACTCCTCACCCGTTAGGGATTAATTTATCGTACTGTCAAAATTCAACCGTCATTTCAAAATAAGAACTATAGTTGTAACATAATGACTTTCTCTCTAATGAAACAGTAACACTTTCCTGTATTTTCACAGATGAAGCAAAGAGACAGTCTGAAAGTGAAAGTCCAGAGAGAGAGCAGCTCATGGCAGGAAGAAAGAAAATGGAGGAGAAAAAGGAAACACTTGAAGAAGAGTTGAAGAGGAAAGAGGAAGAACAGACAGATCTGGAACAGATGATTCAGAAACTGACGGAGAAAAACAAAGAACTGAACCACCAGATGGATAAAGTCAGAGGTGAACAGGAGGACTCGACGAACATCAGTGAAGATATTGAGAAGAAGATGAAGTCAGCAAAGAATATAGCAGAAAGAGACGAAGGTCAGGGATGTATTGAGCTGACGAGCATCGCTTTAACAGCCATAAAACATCTGAACCAAAGAAAACAAACAGATCAGAACCTTTACCATGAAACAAACAAAATGCAGATCTTCACAGCTGGTTTGTTACAAACAACGTCCGACAGGAAGACGTCATTAGAGGAGCAGAAGAAGAAAGTCAAAGATCAGCTGGAGGACCTTCAGAGGAAACTTTCTGAGGTTTGACCTTTAGAGGTCATCCACAGACAACAAGTGAACAACATGTTCACTTAGTTCAGCTCTGATGAATATTCTGTGTTTCTATCAGTCAGACAGTCAAACATGTTAACATCACTTTGCAACTTCTCTTAACTCAACATTATTATAAATACAAACTTTGAGATCTCTTATTAAATGTGTTTTTAAATATCTGCTTTGCTTAATGTTCAACATCTGCGACTTTAACTTTTAATTTTTTATTAAACATTTTTTTCACATTTAGTGGCGAAGTGTTTTTGTATTGTTGAGCCTGTGTAACATTTGACCTGGGGGTATTCCATCAACGTCGCTAAAGAAAGCCGCGCTCACCTGAAGAAGTCAGACTGAAACTAACACCATCTCCTAATTAAGGCTCAAGTTGTTCCATGAACGCAATCCAGCCTTAATTAGTCAGGGCTGACTCAAGACAGGCGTGCATAGTCTCGCTTTGTGCTCGCACCCGAGGTTTACAAGAAGCCCAAATGAATGGATGAATGAAAAGACGATCAAATGAGTCACGCAGAGGGGAGAGTTAGAGCGCTGCTTGTTTCAACAGCTGAACCAACGCTGCTGATTGAGCTGTTCCAAGAATTTAAAGATTTTATTACTAAAAAAGTCAAACTGAAAATAATAATATACGACGGAGGATTAGGGCAACCTTAAAGAAAAACTAAATCTAAACTTTCGAGCTCAAACTAGTAAATGTATGACTTTATTCTCGTAAATCTTAATATTTTTGTATCTATTTTTTTCTTTAAGGTGACCCTAATACTCTGTCGTAATAATAATCCAGAGAGATGGCGTGGTAGAAACATGACGACGGACTAAATGTGCGAGTTATGAAAGTTTCAGGTTCATTTGACTTTATTATTCTGTGCTCTTTATCTTTGATTGAAACTTCTTTGTCTGAACTTTCGTTAAGACAGACAGACAGACAGACAGACAGACAGACAGACAGACAGACAGACAGACAGACAGACAGACAGACAGACAGACAGACAGACAGACAGACAGACAGACAGACAGACAGACAGACAGACAGACAGACAGACAGACAGACAGACAGACAGACAGACAGACAGACAGATAGATAGATAGATAGATAGATAGATAGATAGATAGATAGATAGATAGATAGATAGATAGATAGATAGATAGATAGATAGATAGATAGATAGATAGATAGATAGATAGATAGATAGATAGATAGATGTACTTTATTGATCCCAAACTGGGAAATTGTGTCGTTACAGCAGCAGGTTATCAAACACACAATGTTAGTAACTAAATACAAAGTGAATAAGCACTGGAATATAAAAATACAAAAAATAGGATTAAGAAGAAATATATACGTCCAGGATTTAACTAAACATTACTACTAGTCTAGAGTGTGAAAAATTAGATAGAACATTTGTAAGTCATGTTTAGCTGAATGTAAACATACTTTCCAGGAGGTAGATGAACATGTGTAAAAAACAGTGATAACAGTATTAAAAGAGCAGTATTGATATAAAGAGCTGTCCAGAGCTGTGCAATCAATGATACCTATATTAAAGTGCAGGAGTGTAGACATATATCATCTGAAACTATTGACTATAATGATGAGTAGGCAAGACAAATGAAGTGAACTTGAGTGCAGGGATAATTTGTAAACTTTACATGAGCAGAACAGATTACAATATGAAGAGACAGAGATGATCATGAGGAGAGTTCTCTGCTCGCAAGAGGTGAGCTGTTGTACAGGGTTATGGCTTTCGGTAGGAAAGATTTCCTGTACCTGTCCTTGTGACAGCGGAGTTGGATCAGTCTGTTAGAGAAGGTGCTCCGCTGTCTGTCCAGTAGGTGGTGCAGAGGGTGATCAGGATTATCCATAATGGATAACAGTTTGTTCAGAGTCCTCCTCTCTGTCACCACTACAAAAGAGTCCAGCTTGCAGCCAATCACAGAGCAGGCCTTCTTAATGAGCTTGTCCAGTCTCTTAATGTCACCGGCTCCAGAACTGCTCCCCCAACAGACCACAGCAGAAAACAGTGCACTGGCAACAACAGACTGATAGAAGATCTCCAGCATCTTGCTGCACACGTTGAAGGATCTCAGCTTCCTCAGAAAGTAGAGTCTGCTCATCCCCTTCTTGTACATGGCCTGAGTGTTGGCTTTCCAGTTCAGTCTGTTGTCTATGTTGACAGCCAGGTACTTGTACTCCTCAACCACAGTCACATCCTCTCCCAGGATACACAGCGTCTGTGGCGCTGTCCTCTTCCTTCTAAAGTCAATCACCATCTCTCTGGTCTCGTCCAAGTTCAGAATCAGGTGATTTCTTCCTGTCCACTCCACAAAGTTGTCCACCAGCGTCCTGTACTCCTGTTCCTGCCCATCACTAATACACCCCACCACTGCAGAATCATCTGGAGGTGGTGCACATTTACATTGAGTCTGTGCAGACTTTAAGATGGAATCTGTCTTAGAGCTCTCTCAACAAAATACTCCAACATGTATCCTCCACACAACAAGGTGAAGACTGAATTAAATACCCTCACTAGGGAAAGAGGTAGTCGACCTCGCCATTTTTTGGCCAATAAATTACGTAATATCGACCATCTTGCAAATATTGCAACCATTAAATCTGAAGAGCTGCTTACTGATCCTAAATCAATTAATCTCAGATTTAAAACATTTTACAAACAAATTATAAACCTCAGAGGGTGAACTCTCTTCTGAAGGGATAGACACTTTTTTACACAGGATTAAACTTCCCTCTCTATCCACAACAGAAGCCGCTACATTAGGTGACCCGATATCTCTAGAGGAACTTAGGGCAGCTTTGGAAACAATGAATACAAGCAAATCACCCGGGTGGAACGGCGTCCCTCCCGAGTTCTATTTGAGGTTCTGGAACCAGCTAGGCCCATTACTATTGGAGATGATGAGTGACGTGAGCGCGGACACTTTACCTGACGGAACGGTCTTTATGAGTCTGTTTCTACCCGTCGGACATTCTTTGACACACAGCTAAACTAAGTTCGACAGTTAGCCTGGTCCGGAGCAGACTTGTTCACCAGCATAAGTTACCATGGTAACTCAGCGAGGATTCATATAAACTACGTTGATGGAACGAAACTCCCACTTAAATGAGCCAGACTTATCGAAATAAGCGAGGATTCTGCTTCATGGAATGACCCCCCTGAAATAAATACAGTCTGACTTTCACTGGGAAGTTTACTAACAGCCTAGCTCAAACTAAACTAACCACTAGAGGGCGTCTAGCAACTGAGTGTTTTTGTATTGTTGAGCCTGTGTAACATTTGACCAGATGAATGAGTTGTGTTGTGTTCACCCTCACAGTAAATATTGATATCTGCTCCCTGCTGTATTTCATTTCCTGTTTTTATTACTAAAAGGTTCAACTCTTTATTTTCATGCTTTGTTTCATAGAAACTGAAAATCTGATGATTTTAGATTTAAAGAAACAAAAAGCTTGAATGAGTTTTAGACAGTTTGAATAAAAACACTTTTTTATTAAATCATTATTAAACTTATTTAAACGGCCTCTTGTGTATTTATTAGTTTATTAGTTGAACTGTTTGTTGTTGTTTAGTCGTTGTTCAGCACGGTACGGGACAACTGGGCCGACTGGGAGTAGTCGAGTCTATTTCCTCTGAGATGTAGATTCATGCTGTGGTTCATGTGAAGAGAATCATTATTAAAATAAGGAACATGATTCTACTGAAGTGTTGGAGCCTGGAGACAGTCAAGCTTCAATCATTTAACCTTTGACCTCAATAAGACGGGCGCTCAGCGTCTTTTAAAAAGTGATTTCATACTTTTGTCTTTAAGAAAGCTGATTCATGATTATTGAAACAAATCCTTCATCATCGTCTTTAAGAATAAGATTTGAAAGCAGCGTGGGTTAAAGAGCGGTAAGTTTGAATGTGTCATCAACAGTCACACACTTGAATTATCTTTGTGTCCATTTAAAGATCTGTCACACTGTGACTGCTTCTCTGCTCAGTCTGATGAAGGTGATGAACATCAATGAGTGTGTTTTAAATCTGCAGCAGCTCTGTAGTTATTAACACGTGTGAGAGTAAACATGGTGGTTCAGTTCTACCACACGCTCTCACAAAGAGACCCTGATGCTGTCTGTTAGCAGACGCCCTCACAATCAGATTCATGATTAAGATCATGCACAACCTGATGAGCTGAACTGCTGACAGACAGAACTCACAATAAACTAGAGTAAGGACACAAACAGAAATAACAACAGGAGTCTCGTTGATCACAAACGTGTTGTTTAAGTTACAAAGTCAGAGCTGGATTAAAAAGGTCACTGAGTTCAAGCTCTACAAGATGTTTTCACCTCTCATCTGATAAACTTCTTCAGGTTCTTCCATTTTTAACAGACTTTGAAAAATGGTTTAATTTTTTTATGTTTGTAAGGCTTCATAATAAGGGTAAGAACTTTCATACAGGAAGTCGGGACCTTTGCATTTTGTCAATCACAAAGGGCTGTTGTGTTTCTTTCAGAGATAGTGGTTCTTCCAGTTGTTCCACGAAAGCTTCACCTCATTGAGGTTTTTTTAAATGAATCAAGTCTGAAGTAGAGAGAGTGGAATAAAATATTTTAATAATAAATTGGACTCATATAGCGCCTTTCTAGATACTCAAAGACGCTCTGACAAGGAGAAACAAAAAAGAGTAAAAACAAACAAACAAAAAGGACTGGGACAGTACAACGAAGAAGCAGTGTGTGTGTGTGTGTGTGTGTGTGTGTGTGGGGGGGGGGGGCGTTAGTGGTTGTAGGCAGTATTGAAGAGGTTTTTAGGGATTTCTTGAAGGAGGTGAGTGTGGGGGATTTTAAAGTCATCATTAATCTTCTGCTCATCGTAACAAATCTGACCATCATGTTTTCAAATACTTGTCATTAAAGTGGAGGCAGTGGATCGTATTGACATTTCATTGAAGGATAACCTCTTGAGATGCACCTTCTTGTTTTCAAGGGGGTCCTTTACACAAATGAAAAGACAAAAGGCTTTATAGTTCTGCCCTCCAAAGCAGCATAAGAGATAATCTCTCCTCTTAAAGCAGCTTTGAGAGATTCTTAAAGAGTGGATTTACTTTTATCTGGTGTATTATTTATGGACAGGAAAATATCAATCTGTGTATTTATATGATTTACAAATGCCTCATCAGCAAGCAATCAATTACAAAAACTCCAGGGCGCTAAGCGGCTCTCTTTGGAAAGGATGTTTGCAATGCTACAGGTCCATGGTCTGAAATAACAATGCTCTCACACATCTAACAGAGGTCAGTAGCTGATTATCAATTTTAAAATAATCTATTGGAGAATAGGAATGATGCACAGCAGAGAAAAATGAGTAATGTCTTAATTGAGGATGAAGGAAGCGTAATGTGTTACTAGTCTTTGCAGATCACCTCCTAATATAAGCCTGTGTGTATTCAGGCTGTGAGGATAGAAACATTTTCATTAGCTGTACATCAGGAGCATATACTGTTCATTAGCCAATATGTGGGGAACATTGTACAGCGTATACTTTAGTTATGAGATGGATATCTCATATATTTACCTCCATCAGAATGTTGGGGCACCTCTTCTTTTTATAGGAAGAAATAAAACCTTAGTTGTTGTAATCAATCAATCAACCTCAAACCAGAATTGATGAACTCTTCAAGATGGTTTCTCAGTAATAAAACACAAGGACAAAGCTCTTTAAGTTTACGTGCAGATTTATTCATGAAAAATAAACGTAGATAAATGACGTGAATACAACGATAACTTCAGTGAACGATGATGACAAGATGACAAGCAGAACATGACGGTGAAATGGTTTACTAGAGGTCTTAATCTCAATGGACTGATATGGTAACGTTATGGTACGTGACGGGATAACATTGAAATACAAATGTTGAATTTGGATTCTGAATTCAGCTGAATAAAGCTGGTGGAGATTGTTGATAGGTCACTTCTTGGCGTCAGCTGCTCCGGGTTGATCGAGCTGTAATTCTTGCATAAACAACTTAACTCGAGACAAATCCTGACGACCAATCTTAATCAGCTGGAATTATAAACATTGCTTTGGGAAAGAGGACGAACAAAAACTAACTTCAAAAGACTTCATACTTGAGAAGTAAAGAAAAATATAATAAAACTTGAGGCAGGAACAAAAGAAGACAAAACTAACTGAACCAAACGACGATGAAGACTAAAGTCAAACTGAAGTGAGACGCTTCGATTGCCCTTTATCTCAGAGAGAGAAACGAGGGGTTTCCACCCACTCATTTCCACCCACCTACGTTTCAACATTATGAGAAATAACAGTTAAACATTGAGATGAGTGAATCATTGTTTTCAATCTGCATTTCAAGAAAATCAATTTATTAAACAATCAACACAAATGAAGTCATTAGTAATGAAACACAGATCTAGTATTTATCAATAACACATCCTAATCTAGAGTCAATAAAAGTGATATAATCCAAACTATCTAATCATGAAAATACAAATTCAACTATGAAGGCAAAAATCTAGACGGTGTTATATTTCTAATGAAAACCCGATAGCAACCACTAGATGGCAGCCATGCTCCACATGTAAACTTTAGGTTTAGAGTAAAAAACACTCTTTCACAACAAAGCGTCCCAGATCCTAGAAAGATCAGAGTTAGATGATTTTATCCAGCTTAATGAAAGGATTTGTTTAAAATGACTTAGAAATTAAAAAACCTTTATTTGACATATTCCAACTGTTTGATTTGAGTTTCATTTCAACATGAAAACTGTCCATCTCCTGTTTAATTATGTTCCCCAAAAGCAGGTGAGAGGTGCCCATTTCAGATTTAACAAGCTGAAGGAGAGCGTTGTCCTTGGACTCTTGGGTTGGTGACACATGAGGGCGCATTGCTAGCATTACTCATTACCCGTTTGTTTGAATGCAGGGCTAGTTTGACTTTGCACCGCGACCTTGGCTGACTTCTGGGGACTGGATTCTACTCGCCATTTACTCGTCAGATATTTAGAAATGAGTAGGCTGTTGGGTTGTATCAACAAAATATTGATATATTGTGTTTTACTGAACTTCCTTGAGGCCAAGCAAAAGTCCTACTGCATAGCCTCCTCGAACACCACCCACAAACGGGTCTTTGCTTTCACATCCACTGAAGCTACAGCCCCGAGCTTCCCAATACCTGTCTGCTACTTCCAGAGACCCCTGGGCTAACTAAGCCCGAAAGGCCTCCTCCTTCAGACCCCGAACCTTCCGGTTGAGAGACGATTGACTCTACCAACTGATCCACAGCCGCCCCCTGACCAGGTCCCATGGAGGAAAAACTTAAGGAGAAATTTTGCTCAACAAGAAAAACGATTAGGACAGCACTCCAAAATTGTATTTGAGTTGCCACCAGACCGTTTAGAGCAGACGCTCTTCTTCAGCGTGTGTTATGTCCTTTGTGAAGAACATTTAATATTGTTTGAGTGAAGTTTTGTTTCACACTGCCCCCTCCTGGTTGTTTAAGTGAACTGAGCATAATGAGCATGTGTGGTGTTAATTACCACCAGATCCCTTTAAGTGCCATGGAGTGCAGACAGCAGTTGTTTCACCTCCTGCAAAATGATCTACGACATTGTTGCCTTGGACACTAATTGTCCCGTAAAATGTTGCCGCGTACGCAGCAATTTTTAGTTTGGCCCATTCAGGATCATAACCATACAGCAAAAACATTTGACGCTTACTGTACAGCAGTGGTTCTCAATGTATTAGCCTTAGTCAGAGTGTACAAATAGAACCAATTGACCCAACAGTAAGATACAAGACACAGAATGGCTCATTTTGTGCACGTTTACTTTGGGATTCTGTATAAAAAAAGTAATCAAATAGTAAACAGATATGTAGTATACAGATATGTTGCAAGAAACATTTGAATAAAAATGAAAAACCCCAAAAGGTAATGTTTTAACATCTTTGAACATCCCCACACTACATGCAGCTAATACCAATTTAAAGCCCCCCTTGGTAGGATGAGCTAGGATTTCCCCCTCTGCTGGAGAAGTTGTGCATTACTTTATTTCAAACTGAACAACTAATGGCATTAAGCAAATGTGGATTTGTTTACAAGCTGTGGTAACACTAACAGTCAGCATAAATTCGGCAGAACAATGTGGACTTTACAAGGTAAGAAACGTAAAGGAGGCTAAGAGCTGTGCACTTTGTTGTACTTGCTTGTGGCCTTTTTTGAGGCATAAACACTTAAACATACATACCTGAAAAGGGGGAAATCGACGTCTCTCTGCCATCTCAGTTGAGAATGTTAAGTTGTAACCAGTGGTTGTGACTTTGTTTTGACAATGTAACAGCGGTCTCTGGTTCTGGTTCCAACGGCGCGAGATCCAAGCTCCGCCCCCTCGCTGGCTTTGAAAGCTTAACTAATCGGGGGTGTGGCGTGAGAGCGTGTGAAGCCGATCAAATGTGTGTGTCTCACATGCTTACGTCTTTCAACACCAAAGTAGTCAATGAGATATTTAACTTGAGGTACATATGCTATGTCATATAAATCCACTAAAACAAAAAGTCTTACAGTAGGTAAAGAAACATCTGTGATCAGTTCACAAGAAACAAATGAATGACATGTCCTCATTTAAACGTCCACCTGTGTGTGTTTGAGAAAACTGCCCGTCACACGCTGAAGAAGAGCGTCTGCTCGAAATGTTCGTGTGGCAGTTAAAATACACATGTGGAGTGCTGTTGTAGTTTCTCTCTTCTGGTCATAGAAATGCAATATAAGGACATGTGTTTCTCCTATATTATTAGTCAGGTCAACACCTTCCCACAGATCCTGCTCTCCTAAATGCTCTAGACACATGGACCCCCCTTAGATTGATGTCTTCCTGTGTATCTTTAGAAGCAACACATGTTTACATGTTTACCTAGCTCACATGTGTCAAACTCAAGGCCCGCGGGCCGAATCCGGCCCGCCAGCAGGTTTCATCTGGCCCGCGAGACGTTTTGGCCAGCAGGTTTCATCTGGCCCGCGAGATGTTTTGGGAAGAAGAGAGACATTTTTGAAAAATATTTTTAATATGTTTTCACCAAATAGTAAAACACTGTATATTTAGCAACATAAAGGGTAATATGATGATACGAAAATTAATTAAACATGGCACTTTGAAATATCTTCTCAGCAGTGAGTAACATAAAAAAGACGAGTTGGCCGAGTACACGAGCTGCATTGCGTCAGCAGGTGACACTGAATGCAGGTGTTCAAGAGAGATTGAAGGAGAGGTATTTCTTTAGTTTTATTTGCTCAGAAGTTGCCAGAATATCAGAGCTACGGGACTGCGTCATGCGTAACGGCCCAGACCGTCTCCACACATCCGTAAGTGTATAGTTGCGGACACCGGCGTTGAGCCTGATGCATCTCCAGACTTATTTTACCTCTGATTATGGTAAAAATCATTAATTTAAAATGAATATTAACTGATTTTATTTACAGAAGGTTCATTTTTAGGTCACCGAGAGGTGAAAGTGTGCTGATGATCACTTTTCAGTTTCAGTGCGACATCACTTCTAAATAGAGTCCTGCTGTTGCGCCTTTACCACCAGCTCTCATCCGGCTGTAAATATGTAATTATTACTGAACATTTCCTTCTTATCCGAAAACGATATCACGCACAGGCGGCCCGATCATACACAGGTCCGCTGGTTTAGCCGCGGAGCAGCGCTGAAATGCTTCCTTGAATTACGCACGGAGATGGCACAGATTCATGGCGCATAAAAAGTCAGTGACAGCGTTAGATTACGATGGTACGGACACTTAGCAGAACGGACTGCCGGGCTCATATTAAGTGAGAAAGTGGAACTCAACACGGAGCTGATCAGACCGCAGTGCCCAACGCTGAAGGATACTTTCCCGTCTGTTCGTTTCTCTCTCTCTCTCTCTCTCTCTCTCTCTCTCTCTCTCTCTCTCTACTGTACTCTGCGTTATTAAAGCATTGATCCCAGGGCAGGTAATATAACCATTGTGTCAAGGGTTAATCTATTGAACAGCAATTAAAAATATAGTAAAGTTGGCAATGACAGAGATTTTGTGTTTTAAATCTGATTCCTGCAGTCTTATAAATTTATCTTTAGTGAAAGTCAAAAAAAAATTCAAATTTCAAACTTTTTATCACATGATGCAAGGATAGCATAATGATTTACGCCTGACCTGATTTGTAACTATTAACATAAAGTCATCAGTACAAGTAGCTTATTTTGATTTGTTTTTAATCATACAGCCGCCTATATATACATGTTCTGAGTTATAGTGAAGTTGGCAAAATTAGTCCGGCCCACTGGAGGTCTCATTGGAACAAATCCGGCCCCGACCCAATATGAGTTTGACACCCCTGACCTAGCTGTTATCCCACACATTCTAAGGAAAACAGTACTAACATTTGTCCCAAATAATTCACCTCACTGTCCTAATCGTTTTTCTCCCATGGAGGAAAACCCAGCCACAAGACGCGGCATCAAGCCCCAAGCCACAAGCCTAATTCTTTTATCTTTAATATAAGTGCAACTTAATATCTCTGCTATGAATATTGATGCATGGTAGAAAACAAGATATACCTTTACCAGAGACACACCTTGATTTTATGAGCCTGGTCAAAGTACAGTATTCTTTATAGCTTCAGGGTTTAGTGACAGAGTGCTTCAAAGTTTAAGGAAACAGTCGACTAAAGAGGCGAGTATGTCTTTAGTTTTGTGAATATATTTCTGTTAAGATGTTTACAGTAGTATCATCACCTTTTCATTGTAGAATGAGTGGTTGCACAGTGTGGAGGTAAAGCAGACGTCACATTTACATGGTTGATGAAGGAGCTTCTGAAGCTGCAGAACAGATATTTCACTCTTTGTGTTTGACTGGTTTGTGTTTGATGTTTCCTACTTTGACACATTTCATGCTCCATTCATGAATTCAGATATTATAAAACTCTGTGTAAGTTTCACTTTTTGAAGGGACCTTGTGCTTTGAGTTAAATGTCGAGGTACGACCTCCTACCGACATCATTTTCATTTCTTTGTGGTAAACAGGAGAGTAACCTCCAAACAACACTCCCAGAGGAACATGAAAGTCTGTTAGAGGTCAAACTTTGAAAGCTCTTAAGAGCAGCTCTGGTGACACGTCAGTTCTCTCAGTGCCGTCCTTCTTTAGTGACCTCGCTCTGAATGTCTGAATGTTACTGCAGTGGGCAGATGAATTGTGTTGACTTTAGTGTCCTTCTGTCAACATATTTCATTTCATGAAGTAGCTCTAGTCACTTATTTCTTTACTTATTGCAGTGATTCCCAACCTGTGGGCCGCGGCCCCCTGGTGGGCCGCGAAGGTATTGCAAGTGGGCCGCCAATCATCTCCAAAATAGTATGATTTTTTTTTTGGGGGGGGAATAGTGGTGTGCCATATAGCGATCTTAGATCGTGAAGGTGTTGACGATCTGCCAAAGTAGAGAGATCGTAGAACCGGGCTAATGTGTTTATTCCATCATGCTGCAGTTCTTACACAGACTCGTCTCCCCCTCACCGTCTGCTCCGCAGGATCACCTCTGAACATGAAAACGAAACTTAAGAGTTAGTCCGTCAAAAGAACTCTATCCTGGTTATATACATCTGTTTGAGATTTGTCCAAACTGACAGGGCTCGAGAAACAGTTATCTGAAGAGTTTGCAAAGTTAAGGTTTGTAGCCTACTTCAGATGGCGACACAACGAACCGTTTTAACGAGCCCAAGAGACGTTCACAGTCTGCAGAGAGTCACACAGAGCAGAGCTCAGACAGTCAGTGATGGGAGATATAACCCCGGTGTTTAAACTGATGCTGTCGGTGTTTTCTGCTCTCTCTCGGTTTTTACAAGTTACCAACAAGCCTCTCCACCTGAAGCTCACCTGTTGTGATAACGGAAACGAGAATTTAACGATGTTATGAAACGGAGGGAGGCGATGATATCCGCGAGGTCCGGACCTCGGTGGTTTAAAAAAATGTTTGAATTAGTACAATCATTTATTTCAATACATTGATTTCCATGCACACTGCTAAATTTCATGGCCATCAGGGGGCTTGTTTTTTTCTGTTCCTATCGTCTCACTTTCTCCTTTTTTAAACTTGTTTTGTATAGATCATGGATTTTCTTAAATAGACTGACCTCAGACCAGCTCATTAACTTCTCTGCTTTGTGTCCCTGCACACACAGAACACACACTGGACTCTGTATGACATGTTGATGGTAGATTTTAGTAATATTTCACTGAATTATTCCCACAACATCAGAAACGATCAGAAAGACACAGTAAATATTTCAGCATGAGGCACACAAACATATCCTCATTATTTATTAAAATCTCCAGACACGCAGGCAGGATCAGAATAATGATTTATATCTTCTCTGTTTTATCTCCAGAACTCCAGGATGTTGTCCCTGTTTCATGGATTGTTCCTTCAAACTAAGACCAGGTCCTGCAGAGCTTTGGTTTTCCAGCACACTGTGACCCTCCTCCTCCTGACACACCTTTGTACAGGTAACTTTCTCACAGACAGCAGTGACAGGTAAAGCCAATTTGAAAAAAAGACTATTTGTTCCTTTATATGACTCATTGAAAACTGCTCTAGTTCTGAGCACAGGATTTCAGCTTTAAATTATTGAGCATAAAAATGACATCAAAATAATTATTCAACCATCACCCATTTATATCAGCTTTAGGGCGCACTCACCCTAAGCTATCTGTACCATGCCCGAGCACGTTTGACCCCTAAAGGCCGTTTCTTTCGTCTAGTGTGCATGCTCCGTACGGCACGGTTAGAAGAGGTGGGCTTCAACACGGTACGCTTGTTCATGTACGATTACAAGAACGGGAACACAACATGGACATGTCGTTGAGTCGATGCCGACAATCATTTTAAACAATAGTGACAAACGGTTCACGTTGGTCCGATGCAGAGGTCGAGTGTTTCCTCGAACTTTGGTCAGACGGGAATATTCAGAGTCAGCTGCACTTTGGGAAAATACACTATCTAGTGTTACGTCGTGATGATGGATGTACAAGAGGTAACCGTGCTCACCAGTTGGTACTGGAGCAGTCTGAGCGCAGGCCAGTAGGGGGCTGGGGAGGGGGGGTCAATCTTGTTTCAGCACGGTACGGGATGACTAGACCTAGTGTGAGTGCGCCCTGAGTTCTGTCCATATGAGAATTAAAGAATCTTTGTCTTTTCAGGCCAGTCTTTGGGGGTCGGATCATCTCAAACAATAGCAGCATTAGTTGGTAAGGACGTTATCCTGCCATGCCACCTTGAACCTGCAGGTGACGCTGTTTTAAGGAGCGTCGAGTGGGGGAGACCTGACCTGGAGCCAAGATTTGTCCATGTGTGGCATGACGGTCAAAACTTTCTATCTAACCAGAATCCATCGTACAAAGGAAGAACGTCAGTGTCCGTGGACAAACTGAGACATGGAGACCTTTCCCTGAACCTGTCTGCAGTGAGACGCTCTGATAGTGGAGTCTATAGATGCTACTTTCCCTCACAGAGTAAACAGTCCAACGTCCAGCTTGTTGTTGGTAAGGGAGCAAACAAGATGACGCTATTTTGTGCACATTCACTAAATTATTTTAGATATCATTTTATATCATCTATAAAATGAGTTTAGCTTCTACACACACACACACACGCACACACACACACACACACACACACAGTGATCATGTTCTCAGGTTTTAAAGATTTGACCCTGTCAGAGTAACAGGTCTTACATTATTTGTAACATTAAATCAATATTAAGGTTAAAGTAGTTTATTAGCTGAACTATAATCATCAGGTCGGGGTGACGCCTCTTTACACAGATGAACAGAGAACATACTGTAGAGCTTTCTGTTGGTGACTAATTATTCATGTCTCCACTTTAACTTTAACTGCTGCATTAAAAGAACCAGAGAAGCAGGCGCACGAGTAAAACACATCTTTGTTCCTGTTGATTGTGTTCATGGAGATGTTCAAGAGACTTTAATCATCATTTATTTCTCTCTGTTAACAGGTTCAGCCTCCTCACCTTTCATAGCAGGGATCAACATTAGCAGCAACACTGTGGATCTTCAGTGTGGGTCTGAAGGCTGGTATCCAGAGCCTGAGGTGTTGTGGCTGGACAGTGAGGGAAACCTCCTCTCTGCTGGATCTACAGAGAGCGTCAGAGGTCCTGATGATCTCTATACTGTCAGCAGCAGAGTGACTGTGGAGAGGAGACACAACAACATGTTCACCTGTAGAGTCACACAGAACAACATCAAGCAGACCAGAGAGACACACGTACATGTTTCAGGTGAGTTCAGTCCCTAACATCTCTGACCCATCTATCTCTTTTTAACAGCTCAGGTGGTATTTCATGTGATTCATATTGTTCTTTGTGTTTGATCATTTCAGGTGATGTGTTTTTTGCCTCTGCTGCTGCTCGGGTCAGTATCATCGTGGTCATTTCTCTCAGTTTGATTGTAGCAGCTGCCGTCGTTTTCTGGAGATGGAGTCAAAACCAAAGAAAAGGTTGGTGCAGCTGTTTTAGTTTAACATGT
Organism: Tautogolabrus adspersus; assembly: GCA_020745685.1. Classification (NCBI taxonomy): domain Eukaryota; kingdom Metazoa; phylum Chordata; class Actinopteri; order Labriformes; family Labridae; genus Tautogolabrus; species Tautogolabrus adspersus. The sequence goes on along the minus strand of CM036543.1, from coordinate 2,463,977 downwards.
TTTAAAAACATTAATGGGCCCTATTTGACAGTAGGGCTGCACGATATCGGTAAAAACTGAAATTACAATTTTTTTTTTCCTGCAATATATATTTGGATATGATTTTTATTTTTTTTTCACCAGATGACTTGAATTTGTAAATAATCACTCAAGAAGGATTTTTTAGGGAAGTGCATTTGCATAGAAAATAAAAATAATAATGAAATGCATTATGAAAATGTCTTTTTACTGTGAACACATCCTTTCTTAACTTTAATGTCATACAATTGGTTTCAATGTACCAAACAAAGAAGCAGGTGAGTGCTGTAACTACTCTACTGAAGTGATTTTGGAGGGAGAAATAAGGTAGTGTAATGCACTGGTTGACTCACCATGACACCATTCATATATTACTCATAGATCTAACATGTGATCACATTAATAATGCATGTTGTTTAGCCTAACAAAGGGGGCTCATCTGTGAATAAAGAAGGGTGGTGCTAGAAGGGATCCAGGAGACTAGAGGTAGGCTCCATCTCTCTGTATTCAGGTTTAAACAGCCTTCAGCTAAGGGAGCTTCATTATCACATAAGGGAATAAACAGGAGTGACAAAATAGATCATTTCACATTTTATTCTGTGTGAATAACTTAGGAGTAGTGGTAACATCTTTCAAATAAAAACAGAAGCTATACATCAGCCCCATGAGTGGTTTAGAAAAATACAACTTCAAATAAATATTGTGTTATAAAACAAACACTGTGTAATGAGGTCAATTAAACTTGTAATAAATAATCTATCCTCTTGTAAGAATTACAAAAATATCACCACAGAACCATTTAGTTTCACAACAATGTTCTTTTTTAAAATGATTCCCTTTGCAACAGTGCCAAAGTAAAACAAAGTGTTGCTCATCATCGCTTATCAAATAAAGAAATTAAACTTCCATTGTACAAAATCTAGTTTCTGTCTTTCTTCACAGAGTACCTACCTGCCAGATACATACATCTCAATTATTTCTTAGAGGGTTTTGGCCAGTAACAGCAGTCTATCTACCATTGCAGGCTTGAGACAAGATCATTGTAAAGTGTCTATGTTGCCACTTGCACTGAAAAGCCTCTCTGAGGGGGAGCTTGTAGCTGGAATGCATAGAGACTTGCTGGCAAGCTTGGCGAGTCGTGAAAAGCGTACTCTGTGTGTTTTCCACCATGCGAGTGGATCTTCCTCATTGTCTATGGAAGGTGTGAGTAGGTAGTTAACTCTGCTTCAACAGCATCCTTGAGAGCCATACTCAGAGAGGAATCAGCTTTAGCTGCAGCACCGCTCTGTTTAAAGAAACTTCCCAAGGACTTCTTGGCTTTCTTTGCCTGAGGCCGGTCAGAAACTCTGGGCTCCACTTCAGTGCTGCAGCTTGATGTCTTCTGGCATTCCATCATCTCTGAAGTCACTCTGGTCTTGACTTGGGCCTTGTTTTCTGCACTAATGAAGTCCATCTTGAACCGGGGGTCCAAGCAAGATGCAACATCTAGCAGCTCCTGCGTAGCTTCATCTTCATATTTATTGTTGATGTAGTCCAACATTTCATTCTTCAGGGTCTTGGTCAGGTCTGTGTCTTCCTCTTGCATTACCAGCATTGTAGTGTTGAAGAGTGTTGAACTGCCTCCACATGGGAGACACTAACTGAGTCTTCCCCTGAGAGTGCGTCTGTGAAGTCCAACAGGGGACCCAGTGACTTGCTGACAGATTCCAGGTTGGAATCAGAAGTCTGCAGACAGGACCTGAGTTATAGCCTTCTGCTGCTCTAGTATCCTGCTGATCATCACCTGTCTGGAACCCCATCTTGTTTGGCATTCTGTTACGAGGGAATGTGATGGTAGATTGAGTTCCTTCTGATCTTCTTCAACAGCACGTCTGGCCTTCCAGCTTTGAGAGACGTGACCCACCAGCTTCTTGCAGACACCTGCAGCACGGTCGATGCCTCCATCTTTTTTCACTGCATTTTCTAAGAGTAAAAAACAAAACAAATTACACATTAAATAGTATACACATTTATTTTTTGCACAATAAAGTGCTCTTATTATATATATTTTGAAAAATATAAAAAATAATATTAACATGTTTCCGTTATTCCAGACATACTTCTTTTGTAGATGAAAAAAATAACTGGATGAGTTTATCTTTTTTATCAATCAGCAAAGGAGTTATAGAATGACGTGTTTGAGTCAATTTCCCTTAATTCACATCGCATGTCCTGTGATGTGACTATTGCACATGCACACATTGCGATGACGATGCTAAAACAATATATCATGCAGCACTATTTGACAGTGTTCAGTGCGTTGCATGGGGCTCAGCAATCTGGGGCGTGTCCGACTATTTTGTGCACATAAGGTGAAGAGTGTCATGATTTGGTCTTGGTTTAGTTTGTATTTTGGAGTTTAGATTTCTTTTATTGTTTTATTTCTCTTCTTCCCTAGTGTTGCTTGTTTACCTGTGTGTTTATGTTTCCTAGTGTTGATTGTTTAGTCTTTAGTGTTTCATGATTTACTTTGTAATTTCTTCTCCTGGGGCCTGTACTACGAAGCAGGATTTGGGGTTAGCGAGGTAACTTCAGGGTTAACCCTGGGTTTTCAGTCCTACGTGGGTCGTTCACTTTTTACCTGGGTATATCGCCACGGTAACTTACGCTGCACGCCTAACCTGGGGGGTATTCCATCAAGCAGGATTCAGCAGAATCCTGGCTTATTTCGATAAGTCTGGCTCATTTAAGTGGGAGTTTCGTTCCATCAACGTAGTTTATATGAATCCTCGCTGAGTTACCATGGTAACTTATGCTGGTGAACAAGTCTGCTCCGGACCAGGCTAACTGTCGAACTTAGTTTAGCTGTGTGTCAAAGAATGTCCGACGGGTAGAAACAGACTCATAAAGACCGTTCCGTCAGGTGAGTTTCAGCGCTCACGTCACTCATGTCATGTTAGAATAATAAAAAAGATCATAAAACTGAAGTCTCAGCTTTGTTCTAAATCAGTCATGAATAAAACTCTTCATTATATCGCAAAAGTCACACATCTAATGCAACTACACGTGAGGAGATATTAAAAACAGACAGACCAACAGAGAGAGAGAGATGCCAGTAAAGCCTGACGTGGGCCTACTGAACTGAACTGGAAATTGAGTGAGATAATTTAATAAACAGAGAATGAAAGAAAGAAAACCACTCTTCTTCTGCCTCCATGGCATCTCCTTTAATTTATTATTTAAGAAATATTATGACAGTGAAACTGACATTTCATTCCTGACCACTGTGGAGTTTAACATTTAATGTTACACAAACACACACATTAGTAGGCTTATTAACAACCTGAATACTTTGTCATGTGTTGTCTGTTTCATGTTGGCCTGAAACACTATTTTAAACTTCTAATATTATGGAGACTACACATCATATAGTCACACAGCACTCTGCAGAGGGGGAAGCACACTCCTGGATGTATAGCCTTTCCACTTATCTGTTTTAAAGAGACAGCCTCTTGTTGGATAATATATTACAACACTTACACCTTAAAGTATGAACAGACTCAATGTGAATGTGCACCACCTCCATTCAGATACTGCTTTAAATGCTTCTGTGCAGCTGTAACAGAGGTCTGCTCTATGTTGGACAGGTCTCATTTTAATCTGTGATTTAAATTGTATACAGGGTTTTATTCATTTAAGTGTTCATTTGCTTTTGAATGGTGTATGTCTATTTTTTTATTGAAGGCAATACTTAGATGTTGATCTCTGCAGGGGTTTCTTTTTAATGTTTGTGCAGGTAAATGGGCTCTTTACATACAGGAAGGGGGGCAGCAGGTGTTGTTAGGTCTTATAAACATACTGGATGGATCTATCTATCTATCTATCTATCTGTCTATCTATCTATCTATCTATCTATCTATCTATCTATCTATCTATCTATCTATCTATCTATCTATCTATCTATCTATCTATCTATCTATCTATCTATCTATCTATCTATAATACGAAAGTTCAGACAAAGAAGTTTCAATCAAAGATAAAAGAGCACAGAATAATAAAGTCAAATGAACCTGAAACTTTCATAACTCGCACATTTAGTCCGTCGTCATGTTTCTACCACGCCATCTCTCTGGATTATTATTACGACGGAGTATTAGACCACCTTAAAGAACAAAATAGATAAAAAATATTAAACATGTACATTTACGAGAATAAAGTCATACATTTACTAGTTTGGGCTCGAAATTTTAGATTTAGTTTTTCTTGAAGGTGGTCCTAATCCTCCGTCGTATATTATTATTTTCAGTTTGACTTTTTTAGTAATAAAATCTTTAACTTCTTGGAACAGCTCAATCAGCAGCGTTGGTTCAACTCTCCCCTCTGCGTGACTCATTTGATCGTCTTTTCATTCATCCATTCATTTGGGCTTCTTGTTCCGCCCACTGACCAATCAGATCTTTAGATCGTGGAGCTCCCGGAGCTGTTCGAGAGGGGGGGGGGGGGGACACACTTCATGTGTCCCGTATGATTTTACATTATAGTCCGTTAAGTTAATGATTATTTTTCACTGATATATATCGTCCTTCATCCTTTAACAGAGACTAAAAAGGCACTGGAGCATTTTAGTTGTGTTTTTAAGATGCACAATTATGAATAGCTTCTTATGGCTTTGAATGATATCTTCATATGAATGTTTAATGTCTCCATGCCGCTCTGTTTGTGATGGTCAGAGCTGCAGCTTCTCAAACTGTTCTACTCTCCACATGAAAGAGTCAAAGCAACACATTCAGTTCAGAGAAGAAACAGGAGTTATTATGGTCAGTTCTCAGGTGAACTAACGATGGAACAAATATAATAAGTCGCAGTTTGCACGTTAACACTCGCCGTTTTTTCTTTTTTATGCCATTTGTTGCTGCAGCTTTGTAACTTTAGTCTTTGGGAGTCTGTTTGTCTTAAACGTATTTATATTGTTAATAGTATAGTTTGATCAGAGTTTGTTATATATGACGATCTGCTGACGGCAGACGCAGTTATGATTGTGATAGGTTAAATGAAGATAACTCCGCCCTTTTATGTGAACGCGCTCTTGGTAACTCTGGGTTTACCTATCAGGTTGATAACCAGCTTCGTAGGACTGTTAAGCACAATCTCTTATGTTAGGGTTAGTGAAGCCAGATCACCCAAAGAGACCCTGGGTCTTTTTAACTCGATTCGTAGTACAGGCCCCAGGGGGGTATTCCATCAACGTAGCTAAAGAAAGCCAGGCTCACCTGAAAAAGTCTGACTGAAACTAACACCATCTCCTAATTAAGGCTCAAGTCGTTCCATCAACACAATCCAGCCTTAATTAGTCAGGACTGACTCAAGACAGACTTGCATAGTCTCGCTTTGTGCTCGCACCCGAGGTTTACAAGAAGCCCAAATGAATGGATGAATGAAAAGACGATCAAATGAGTCACGCAGAGGGGAGAGTTAGAGCGCCGTTTGTTTCAACAGCTGAACCAACGCTGCTGATTGAGCTGTTCCAACAAGTTAAAGATTTTATTACTAAAAAAGTCAAACTGAAAATAATAATATACGACAGAGGATTAGGACCACCTTCAAGAAAAACTAAATCTAAAATGTCGAGCTCAAACTAGTAAATGTATGACTTTATTCTCGTAAATGTACGAGTTTAATCTTGATATTTTTTCTTTTATTTTTTTCTTTAAGGTGACCCTAATACTCCGTCGTAATAATAATCCAGAGAGATGGCGTGGTAGAAAAGTTCAGACGGACTAAATGTGCGAGTTATGAAAGTTTCAGGTTCATTTGACTTTATTATTCTGTGCTCTTTTATCTTTGATTGAAACTTCTTTGTCTGAACTTTCGTATTTGAGATAGATAGATAGATAGATAGATAGATAGATAGATAGATAGATAGATAGATAGATAGATAGATAGATAGATAGATAGATAGATAGATAGATAGATAGATAGATCCATCCAGTAGCAGTTTATAAGACCTAACAACACCTGCTGCCCCCCCTTCCTGTATGTAAAGAGCCCATTGACCTGCACAAACATTAAAAAGAAACCCCTGCAGAGATCAACATCTAAGTATTGCCTTCAATAAAAAAATAGACATACACCATTCAAAAGCAAATGAACACTTAAAGGAATAAAAGCCTGTATACAATTTAAATCACAGATTAAAATGAGACCTGTGCAACATAGAGCAGACCTCTGTTACAGCTGCACAGAAGCATTTCTATGGAAATGTACAGCAGTATCTGAATGGAGGTGGTGCACATTCACATTGAGTCTGTGCATACTTTAAGGTGGAAGTGTTGTAATATATTATCCAACATGAAGTGTCCAACAAGAGGCTGTCTCTTTAAAACAGATAAGTGGAAAGGCTATACATCCAGGAGTGTGCTTCCCCCTCTGCAGAGTGCTGTGTGACTATATGATGTGTAGTCTCCATAATATTAGAAGTTTAAAATAGTGTTTCAGGCCAACAGGAAACAGACAACACATGACAAAGTATTCAGGTTGTTAATAAGCCCTACTAATGTGTGTGTTTGTGTAACATTAAATGTTAAACTCCACAGTGGTCAGGAATGAAATGTCAATTTTACTGTCATAATATTTCTTAAAATAATAAATCAAAGGAGATGCCATCGAGGCAGAAGAAGAGTGGTTTTCTTTCTTTCATTCTCTGTTTATTAAATTATCTCACTCAATTTCCAGTTCAGTTCAGTAGGCCCACGTCAGGCTTTACTGGCATCTCTCTCTCTGTTGGTCTGTCTGTTTTTAATATCTCCTCACGTGTAGTTGCATTAGATGTGTGACTTTTGCGATATAATGAAGAGTTTTATTCATGACTGATTTTGAACAAAGCTGAGACTTCAGTTTTATGATCTTTTTTATTATTCTAACATGACATGAGTGACGTGAGCCCTGAAACTCACCTGACGGAACGGTCTTTATGAGTCTGTTTCTACCCGTCGGACATTCTTTGACACACATCTAAACTAAGTTCCACAGTTAGCCTGGTCCGGAGCAGACTTGTTCACCAGCATAAGTTACCATGGTAACTCAGCGAGGATTCATATAAGCTACGTTGATGGAACGAAACTCCCACTTAAATGAGCCAGATTTATCGAAATAAGCGAGGATTCTGCTGAATCCTGCTTCATGGAATGACCCCCAGGTGACTCTCTGTGTTTTGTCTTTACTCCTGCCTCTGTGTGTTTCCCTCTTGTCTTGATTGCCCTGATTGTCCTCACCTGTGTCTTGTTGGTCTCACCTGTGTTTTATTACCCCATGTCTATTTAGTCTCTGTTCCTTCCCTTCTGTGTCGGATCATTGGCTACCTTTACATGCACACCATATTCCTGTATTAATCGGAATAATGACAATATTCCGATTGTGTAGGAGTCATGTAAACACCTTATTCCAATTGTCATAACCCGAATAAGACCCCTGGCATATGCCCGTATCAACCCGAATATTGGGTCATGTAAACGCGTTAGTCGGAATATGCTCCTGAATATGCTACTTCAAGGATTTTGTTATACAAGTAGCGTATGTCTGTCTGTGAAGGAGCTCAGTGCGCATGTGTGTGGGTGGTGGAGCGAGTGAGGAGAGAGAGAAAACGAGGCGAGTGTGTGTGTTCTGCAGATGTGTGTGAGAGGCGCGTTATGATGCCGGGGACCGGAGCAGAATTAGGCAGAGAAACGTTAAGCTCAATGGTACTGTTATACAAGTTCTGTGTGTGCGAGATAAACGGCCCGACACCTCAAGCTACCAGCCGGACTCTCCGTGTCTGTTTTACCCCAGTCAAAGTGACAGGGGTTAGCCCCGAAGTTGAGAGATTGTGCCCTTGAGCAGACGAATAAGTCTCCCCTGTGCGCTCTGACCACGGTCGGAACGCCGAAGCAGGACAGGTTAACAATTTGTTTACGACCCTAGATGACGTCTTGTCATGACGCTACTACTAAGGTTTATTCGGAATATGCTGATTAACATGTAAACAGGAATATTCCAGTAGCTCAGCACTCTGCGGAGCATGTAAACACCTTTTTCGGAATATTGCTTTAACCAGAATATGGACCTTAATCGGAATATGGTGTGCATGTAAACGTAGTCAATGTCAAATGTTGGATGTGGTGTTTGTCTCAGTCTCCCTGTGTTTCCTTGTGGCTACCTTTTGGATTAATTATTTAAGTAAGTTTTTGTTTGCCTTTTTGCCTTTTTATTTAAATAAATAATTTTTGGTTCCTGCAATTGGGTCCTCCTCCCTGTTTTCACCAGCCGTGACAAAGAGGATGGATTATGTTACTTGATTCTATAGCTCATTTAACACACACTGGACTCTGTATGACATGTTGATGGTAGATTTTAGTAATATTTCACTGAATTATTCCCACAACATCAGAAACGATCAGAAAGTCACGGTGAATATTTCAGCATGAGGCACACTAACGTATCCTCATTATTTATTAAAATCTCTAGACACAGACAGGATCTATGATAACTCGTGTTCAGTGACTCAACATCAAATAAAGAAGGCTGTAAACATTTACTTACTGATTTTCTCTGCTGGAGTCCTCAGCTGTATTCTCTGATGCTGCGTAATGAACACTGGACAGTGTGTGTTCATACCTGTGGCACTCAGTGGCCCTCATTCTGTGTGTATTAGACAGAACACACACTGGAGAGAGTGTGCACGGAGGAGAGCGGAGAGTGCTGATGTGCATCCAGTTTGTGTGTTGATTTATTGACAGGATCAGAAATAAGAACTATAGTTGTAACATAATGACTTTCTCTCTGATGAAACAGTAACACTTTCCTGTATTTTCACAGATGAAGCAGAGAGACATCAGTCTGAAAGTGAAAAGGCAGAGAGAGAGCAGCTCATGGCAGGAAGAAAGAAAATGGAGGAGAAAAAGGAAACACTTGAAGAAGAGTTGAAGAGGAAAGAGGAAGAACAGAAAGATCTGGAACAGATGATTCAGAAACTGACGGAGAAAAACAAAGAACTGAACCACCAGATGGATAAAGTCAGAGGTGAACAGGAGGACTCGAGGAACATCAGTGAAGATATTGAGAAGAAGATGGAGTCAGCAAAGAATATAGCAGAAAGAGACGAAGGTCAGGGATACTTGGAGATGAATAGAATCGCTTCAACAGCCCTAAAACATCTGAACCACAGAAAACAAACAGATCAGAACCTTTACCATGAAACAGAAAAAATGCAGAACTTCACAGCTGGTTTGTTAAAAACAACGTCCGACAGGAAGACGTCATTAGAGGAGCAGAAGAAGAAAGTCAAAGATCAGCTGGAGGACCTTCAGAGGAAACTTTCTGAGATTTGACCTTTAGAGGTCATCCACAGACAACAAGTGAACAACATGTTCACTTAGTTCAGCTCTGATGAATATTCTGTGTTTCTATGAGTCAGACAGTCAAACATGTTAACATCACTTTGTAACTTCTCTTAACTCTACATTATTATAAATACAAACTTTGAGATCTCTTATTAAATGTGTTTTTAAATATCTGCTTTGCTGAATGTTAAAAATCGACTTTAATTTACATGTTTTATGAAACATTTCTCTCACGTTGAGTGACTGAGTGTTTTTGTATTGTTGAGCCTGTGTAACATTTGACCAGATGAATGAGTTGTGTTGTGTTCACCCTCACAGTAAATATTGATATCTGCTCCCTGCTGTATTTCATTTCCTGTTTTTATTACTAAAAGGTTCAACTCTTTATTTTCATGCTTTGTTTCATAGAAACTGAAAATCTGATGATTTTAGATTTAAAGAAACAAAAAGCTTGAATGAGTTTTAGACAGTTTGAATAAAAACACTTTTTTATTAAATCATTATTAAACTTATTTAAACGGCCTCTTGTGTATTTATTAGTTTATTAGTTGAACTGTTTGTTGTTGTTTAGTCGTTGTTCAGCACGGTACGGGACAACTGGGCCGACTGGGAGTAGTCGAGTCTATTTCCTCTGAGATGTAGATTCATGCTGTGGTTCATGTGAAGAGAATCATTATTAAAATAAGGAACATGATTCTACTGAAGTGTTGGAGCCTGGAGACAGTCAAGCTTCAATCATTTAACCTTTGACCTCAATAAGACGGGCGCTCAGCGTCTTTTAAAAAGTGATTTCATACTTTTGTCTTTAAGAAAGCTGATTCATGATTATTGAAACAAATCCTTCATCATCGTCTTTAAGAATAAGATTTGAAAGCAGCGTGGTTTAAAGAGCGGTAAGTTTGAATGTGTCATCAACAGTCACACACTTGAATTATCTTTGTGTCCATTTAAAGATCTGTCACACTGTGACTGCTTCTCTGCTCAGTCTGATGAAGGTGATGAACATCAATGAGTGTGTTTTAAATCTGCAGCAGCTCTGTAGTTATTAACACGTGTGAGAGTAAACATGGTGGTTCAGTTCTACCACACGCTCTCACAAAGAGACCCTGATGCTGTCTGTTAGCAGACGCCCTCATAATCAGATTCATGATTAAGATCATGCACAACCTGATGAGCTGAACTGCTGACAGACAGAACTCACAATAAACTAGAGTAAGGACACAAACAGAAATAACATCAGGAGTCTCGTTGATCACAAACATGTTGTTTAAGTTACAAAGTCAGAGCTGGATTAAAAAGGTCACTGAGCTCAAGCTCTACAAGATGTTTTCACCTCTCATCTGATAAACTTGTTTTTTTATATAATAAGGGTAAGAACTTTCATACAGGAAGTCGGGACCTGGTGCCTTTGCATTTTGTCAATCACAAAGGGCTGTTGTGTTTCTTTCAGAGATTGTGGTTCTTCCAGTTGTTCCACGAAAGCTTCACCTCATTGAGGTTTTTTTAAATGAATCAAGTCTGAAGTAGAGAGAGTGGAATAAAATATTTTAATAATAAATTGGACTTATATAGCACCTTTCTAGATACTCAAAGACGCTCTGACAAGGAGAAACAAAAAACAACAAAAACAAACAAACAAAAAGGACTGGGACAGTACAACGAAGAAGCAGTGTGTGTGTGTGTGTGTGTGTGTGTGTGTGTGTGTGTGTGTGTGTGTGTGTGTGTGTGTGTGTGTGGGGGGGGGGGGGTGTTAGTGGTTGTAGGCAGTTTTGAAGAGGTTTTTAGGGATTTCTTGAAGGAGGTGAGTGTGGGGGATTTTAAAGTCATCATTAATCTTCTGCTCATCGTAACAAATCTGACCATCATGTTTTCAAATACTTGTCATTAAAGTGGAGGCAGTGGATTGTATTGACATTTCATTGGAAGGATAACCTCTTGAGATGCACCTTCTAGTTTTCAAGGGGGTCCTTTACACAAATGAAAAGACAAAAGGAACATTACAAGACATTAACATTCACACATACACAGAGCTCTCCCACACCAACCCCTCCCTCACCCACCTGGAGATTCAAATATACATGCACTAGTTATAATGAATAAGAGTAGAGATACACAGGCCCACATTCATATAGAAACATCATGTATTCATTTACATACATTTGAACAAGAGCTTATCAATCCACATATCAGCATCACCAGAACTACAAACAGGAGCAAGCTGAAGATAAGAGAGGAGATTGTAAGAGTAGCTGTTCTTTATGGGCTGTGGTCATCAACTCAAACTCTGTCTGCAGAGTAGATCAGTCTTTAAAAAGTTCAGGGGAGGGAGCAGTTGAATATTTACGGTCTAATTCTGATGATCAGAAAGCTGTTAAAGATGCAGTTTTATAGTTCTGCCCTCCAAAGAAGCATAAGAGATAATCTCTCCTCTTAAAGCAGCTTTGAGAGATTCTTAAAGAGTGGATTTACTTTTATCTGGTGTATTATTTATGGACAGGAAAATATCAATCTGTGTATTTATATGATTTACAAATGCCTCATCAGCAAGCAATCAATTACAAAAACTCCAGGGCGCTAAGCGGCTCTCTTTGGAAAGGATGAATGCAATGCTACAGGTCCATGGTCTGAAATAACAATGCTCTCACACATCTAACAGAGGTCAGTAGCTGATTATCAATTTTAAAATAATCTATTGGAGAATAGGAATGATGCACAGCAGAGAAAAATGAGTAATGTCTTAATTGAGGATGAAGAAAGCGTAATGTGTTACTAGTCTTTGCAGATCACCTCCTAATATAAGCCTGTGTGTATTCAGGCTGTGAGGATAGAAACATTTTCATTAGCTGTACATCAGGAGCATATACTGTTCATTAGCCAATATGTGGGGAACATTGTACAGCGTATACTTTAGTTATGAGATGGATATCTCATATATTTACCTCCATCAGAATGTTGGGGCACCTCTTCTTTTTATAGGAAGAAATAAAACCTTAGTTGTTGTAATCAATCAATCAACCTCAAACCAGAATTGATGAACTCTTCAAGATGGTTTCTCAGTAATAAAACACAAGGACAAAGCTCTTTAAGTTTACGTGCAGATTTATTCATGAAAAATAAACGTAGATAAATGACGTGAATACAACGATAACTTCAGTGAACGATGATGACAAGATGACAAGCAGAACATGACGGTGAAATGGTTTACTAGAGGTCTTAATCTAAATGGACTGATATGGTAACGTTATGGTACGTGACGGGATAACATTGAAATAAAAATGTTGAATTTGGATTCTGAATTCAGCTGAATAAAGCTGGTGGAGATTGTTGATAGGTCACTTCTTGGCGTCAGCTGCTCCGGGTTGATCGAGCTGTAATTCTTGCAAAAACAACTTAACTGGAGACAAATCCTGACGACCAATCTTAATCAGCTGGAATTATAAACATTGCTTTGGGAAAGAGGACGAACAAAAACTAACTTCAAAAGACTTCATACTTGAGAAGTAAAGAAAAATATAATAAAACTTGAGGCAGGAACAAAAGAAGACAAAACTATCTGAACCAAACGACGATTAAGACTAAAGTCAAACTGAAGTGAGACGCTTCGATTGCCCTTTATCTCAGAGAGAGAAACGAGGGGTTTTCCACCCACTCATTTTCACCCACCTACGTTTCAACATTATGAGAAATAACAGTTAAACATTGAGATCAATCAACACAAATGAAGTCATTAGTAATGAAACACAGATCTAGTATTTATCAATAACACATCCTAATCTAGAGTCAATACAAGTGATATAATCCAAACTATCTAATCATGAAAATCCAAATGTTATTCAACTATGAAGGCAAGAATCTAGACGGTGTTATATTTCTAATGAAAACCTGATAGCAACCACTAGATGGCAGCCATGAATCTAGATCCTAGAAAGATCAGAGTTAGATGATTTTATCCAGCTAAATGAAAGGATTTGGTTAAAATGACTTAGAAATTAAAAAACCTTTATTTTACATATTCCAACTGTTTGATTTGAGTTTCATTTCAACATGAAAACTGTCCATCTCCTGTTTAATTATGTTCTCCAAAAGCAGGTGAGAGGTGCCCATTTCAGATTTAACAAGCTGAAGGAGAGCGTTGTCCTTGGGCTCTTGGGTTGGTGACACATGAGGGCGCATTGCTAGCATTACCCATTACCCGTTTGTTTGAATGCAGGGCTAGTTTGACTTTGCACCGCGACCTTGGCTGACTTCTGGGGACTGGGTTTTACTCGCCATTTACTCGTCAGATATTTAGAACTGAGTAGGCTGTTGGGTTGTATCAACAAAATATTGATATATTGTGTTTTACTGAACTTCCTTGAGGCCAAGCAAAAGTCCTACTGCATAGCCTCCTCGAACACCACCCACAAACGGGTCTTTGCTTTCGCATCCACTGAAGCTACAGCCCCGAGCCTCCCAATACCTGTCTGCTACTTCCAAAGACCCCTGGGATAACTAAGCCCGAAAGGCCTCCTCCTTCAAACAGATAGTCGAACCCCAAACCTTCCGGTTGAGAGACGATTGACTCTACCAACTGATCCACAGCCGCCCCCTGACCAGGTCCCATGGAGGAAAAACTTAAGGAGAAATTTTGCTCAACTCCCTTTCAACGTAAAACAACTGGGTGCTGAATCCCGAAAAATGTCAAACAAGAAAAACGATTAGGACAGCACTCCAAAAGTGTATTTGAATTGCCACAAGAACGTTTAGAGCAGACGCTCTTCTTCAGCGTGTGTTATGTCCTTTGTGAAGAACATTTAATATTGAGTGAAGTTTTGTTTTCACACTGCCCCCTCCTGGTTGTTTAAGTGAACTGAGCATAATGAGCATGTGTGGTGTTAATTACCACCAGATCCCTTTAAGTGCCATGGAGTGCAGACAGCAGTTATTTCACCTCCTGCAAAATGATCTACGACATTGTTGCCTTGGACACTAATTGTCCCGTAAAATGTTGCTGCATACGCAGCTATTTTTAGTTTGGCCCATTCAGGATCATAACCATACAGCAAAAACATTTGCCGCTTACTGTACAGCAGTGGTTCTCAATGTATTAGCCTTAGTCAGAGTGTACAAATAGAACCAATTGACCCAACAGTAAGATACAAGACACAGAATGGCTCATTTTGTGCACGTTTACTTTGGGATTCTGTATAAAAAAAGTAATCAAATAGTAAACAGATATGTAGTATACAGATATGTTGCAAGAAACATTTGAATAAAAATGAAAAACCCCAAAAGGTAATGTTTTAACATCTTTGAACATCCCCACACTACATGCAGCTAATACATATTTAAAGCCCCCCATGGTAGGATGAGCTAGGATTTCCCCCTCTGCTGGAGAAGTTGTGCATTACTTTATTTCAAACTGAACAACTAATGGCATTAAGCAAATGTGGATTTGTTTACAAGCTGTGGTAACACTAACAGTCAGCATAAATTCGGCAGAACAATGTGGACTTTACAAGGTAAGAAACGTAAAGGAGGCTAAGAGCTGTGCACTTTGTTGTACTTGCTTGTGGCCTTTTTTGAGGCATAAACACTTAAACATACAAACCTGAAAAGGGGGAAGTCGACGTCTCTCTGCCATCTCAGTTGAGAATGTTAAGTTGTGACCAGTGGTTGTGACTTTGTTTTGACAATGTAACAGCGGTCTCTGGTTCTGGTTCCAACGGCGCGAGATCTGAGCTCCACCCCCTCGCTGGCTTTGAAAGCTTAACTAATCGGGGGTGTGGCGTGAGAGCGTGTGAAGCCGATCAAATGCGTGTGTCTCACATGCTTACGTCTTTCAACATCAAAGTAGTCAATGAGATATTTAACTTGAGGTACATATGCTATGTCATATAAATCCACTAAAACAAAAAGTCTTACAGTAGGTAAAGAAACATCTGTGATCAGTTCACAAGAAACAAATGAATGACATGTCCTCATCTAAACGTCCACCTGTGTGTGTTTGAGAAAACTGCCCGTCACACGCTGAAGAAGAGCGTCTGCTCGAAATGTTCGTGTGGCAGTTAAAATACACATGTGGAGTGCTGTTGTAGTTTCTCTCTTCTGGTCATAGAAATGCAATATAAGGGCATGTGTTTCTCCTATATTATTAGTCAGGTCAACACCTTCCCACAGATCCTGCTCTCCTAAATGCTCTAGACACATGGACCCCCCTTAGATTGATGTCTTCCTGTGTATCTTTAGAAGCAACACATGTTTACATGTTTACCTAGCTGTTATCCCACACATTCTAAGGAAAACAGTACTAACATTTGTCCCAAATAATTCACCTCACTGTCCTAATCGTTTTTCTCCCATGGAGGAAAACCCAGCCACAAGACGCGGCATCAAGCCCCAAGCCACAAGCCTAATTCTTTTATCTTTAATATAAGTGCAACATAATATCTCTGCTATGAATATTGATGCATGGTAGAAAACAAGATATACCTTTACCAGAGACACACCTTGATTTTATGAGCCTGGTCAAAGTACAGTATTCTTTATAGCTTCAGGGTTTAGTGACAGAGTGCTTCAAAGTTTAAGGAAACAGTCGACTAAAGAGGCGAGTATGTCTTTAGTTTTGTGAATATATTTCTGTTAAGATGTTTACAGTAGTATCATCACCTTTTCATTGTAGAATGAGTGGTTGCACAGTGTGGAGGTAAAGCAGACGTAACATTTACATGGTTGATGAAGGAGCTTCTGAAGCTGCAGAACAGATATTTCACTCTTTGTGTTTGACTGGTTTGTGTTTGATGTTTCCTACTTTGACACATTTCATGCTCCATTCATGAATTCAGATATTATAAAACTTGTTATGTGTAAGTTTCACTTTTTGAAGGGACCTTGTGCTTTGAGTTAAATGTCGAGGTACGACCTCCTACCGACATCATTTTCATTTCTTTGTGGTAAACAGGAGAGTAACCTCCAAACAACACTCCCAGAGGAACATGAAAGTCTGTTAGAGGTCAAACTTTGAAAGCTCTTAAGAGCAGCTTTGGTGACACGTCAGTTCTCTCAGTGCCGTCCTTCTTTAGTGACCTCGCTCTGAATGTCTGAATGTTACTGCAGTGGGCAGATGAATTGTGTTGACTTTAGTGCCTTACAGTATATTGTCTTTCTGTCAACATATTTCATTTCATAAAGTAACTCTAGTCACTTATTTCTTTACTTATTGTTCTCTCTGGGAATAATCATTGATATCTTCTCTGTTTTATCTCCAGAACTCCAGGATGTTGTCCCTGTTTCATGGATTGTTCCTTCAAACTAAGACCAGGTCCTGCAGAGCTTTGGTTTTCCAGCACACTGTGACCCTCCTCCTCCTGACACACCTTTGTACAGGTAACTTTCTCACAGACAGCAGTGACAGGTGAAGCCAATATGAAAAAAAGGAACAAAAAAAGACTATTTGTTTCTTTATATCACTCATTAAAATCTGCTCTATGTCTGAGCACAGGATTTCAGCTTCAAATTATTGAGCATAAAAATGACATCAAAATAATTATTCCACCATCACCCATTTATATCAGCTTTAGTGCGCACTCACCCTAAGCTATCTGTACCATGCCCGAGCACGTTTGACCCCTAAAGGTTTCTTTTGTCTAGTGTGCATGCTCCGTACAGCACGGTTAGAAGAGGTGGGCTTCAACACGGTACGCTTGTTCATGTACGATTACAAGAACAGGAACACAACATGGACATGTCGTTGAGTCGATGCCTCAGTTCCTCTCAACAATCATTTTAAACAATAGTGACAAACGGTTCACGTTGGTCTGATGCAGAGGTCGAGTGTTTCCTCGAACTTTGGTCAGACGGGAATATTCAGAGTCAGCTGCACTTTGGGAAAATACACAACTATCTAGTGTTACGTCGTGATGATGTATGTACAAGAGGTAACCGTGCTCAGCAGTTGGTACTGGAGCAGTCTGAGCGCAGGCCAGTAGGGGGCTGGGGAGGGGGGTCAATCTTGTTTCAGCACGATACGGGATGACTAGACCTAGTGTGAGTGCGCCCTGAGTTCTGTCCATATGAGAATTAAAGAATCTTTGTCTTTTCAGGCCAGTCTTTGGGGGTTGGATCATCTCAAACAATAGCAGCATTAGTTGGTAAGGACGTTATCCTGCCATGCCACCTTGAACCTGCAGGTGACGCTGTTTTAAGGAGCGTCGAGTGGGGGAGACCTGACCTGGAACCAAGATTTGTCCATGTGTGGCATGAAGGTCAAAACTTTCTATCTAACCAGAATCCATCATACAAAGGAAGAACGTCAGTGTCTGTGGACAAACTGAGACATGGAGACCTTTCCCTGAAGCTGTCTGCAGTGAGACGCTCTGATAGTGGAGTCTATAGATGCTACTTTCCCTCACAGAGTAAACAGTCCAACGTCCAGCTTGTTGTTGGTAAGGGAGCAAACAAGATGACGCTATTTTGTGCACATTTCACAAAATTATTTTAGATATCTTTTTATATCATTTATACAATAGGTTTAGCTTCTACACACACACACACACACACACACACGCACACACACACACACACACACACACACACACACACACACACACAGTGATCATGTTCTCAGGTTTTAAAGATTTGACCCTGTCAGAGTAACAGGTCTTACATTATTTGTAACATTAAATCAATATTAAAGCCCCTGTATGTAACTTCTCAGTTGTGGTGCGCTTTGGCGCCAACAGCAGGTCTCTGACCGAACTGCACTGTCGTAAAACGGTTACGTCTCCCCGTCTGAGCCAGCGTGCACTTGTTGACAAACAGAGTTGGAAGCCGGTTAATACGCTGAGGGAAGTTAAAGAACCATTTCGGCTGAAAAGGTACAGTAATATTACCAAATTTTGATCAAACCTAAACGCCTGCAGCCCGTTGTATATTATGTGTATGTGTATTCAACTGTTACCATGATATCTGTAGCCGTGGCTAACTGGCTACATGTAAACATGCTAGTTGTAGATCGGTTGGTAAGGTTACAAACTTTTATGAGACAACGTAAGATGGATATATTTATTTATATGTTTTCAAACCGGAGACATAACTTGTGATGACTTTCTGCTCCCGGTAAAGCTGCTAAACGTGAGACAACGATGACACCGGTAATGATGCAGCCTAACGTTACGACTCAGTCTGTTATAAATAATATCTGCAGGGATGTTTATTCTGCCATCTAATAGCTTTCCCGTTAGCAGTGAAACAGATCATGATACTGACTTGTTGGGTAATATTATAACTACTTTGCAACCATGTATATGTCATACGTTGAGTTATAATGGTCTGTTTATGCGTTGATAACTGTGTCCGAGGTTTATGTTTTTCAATATCAGTTTTCCTTTTATTCCAGGATTCAACCTCAACTTCATTTCTCCATCCATGATGAGCAGGAGCCGGGGGGGGGGGGGGAGCATCGTCATGAATCAAAGCTGCTGCGTCTGGAAGATCAGAGAAGCTTTCTGAAGAGGACAGTACCCTGGCTTCAGGGGGCGCTGCCTTGTGTCAAAATGTCTTATAGACGTAAAGAGGACAGTACCCTGGCTTCAGGGTGCACTGCCTTGTGTCAAAATGTCTTATAGACGTAAATACCTGTTTGGCGTAGCTGTCCGTATTTTTGTGCAATTTCAAGTTGAGTTTGTTGAGTTCACTAAAGTTATTTGTTTTGACCATTGTTTGCAAAATAAAACACACATCTTTTTCTTACTCTCTTGTTATGATGTCATTTAAAAACTGTAATTGTTCTGAGCTGGTTATAACAGTAACTGTGTGCATTGCACTGATTTTTAGTTCTGTCTTCTTATTTATATTTACATAATAACAAAAACTTTATCCAGGTTTCAAGATTCATGAGATTGACATTGGGCAGAACGATCTCCCTGAGCGTTGTCATGCAGAATATACCAAAGGTAACAAGAAAACAGGAGAATATAATATGAAGGAAAAGCTACAGAGATCAAGATCAAATAGTTATTTATTAGAAAAACACTGATTTTCCATATAAATACAATCAAAAGCACTTTTTGGCACTCATTTACACATTCAGCTGCTTGAGGGGGGAGGGGGTCTACACCATCCTGGAGCTTTGTTATGATGGACCTGAGGGGGGGAGGGGGGGGTCTACACCATCCTGGAGCTTTGTTATGATGGACCTGATCTCTGATGATGCACAGCTGTAGATACATGCAGGTAGGACGTTTAGGAGCAGCTTGTCCCTGTGAAATGTGAGTGAAGTTCAGCTCTGGGTGGTGTCTGTGCATCATCAGCACCAGACTCTGTCTTCTAGGAAGATTCTCTCTTTACATCACTGATCGTAGTCTGGTCTTTTTCAAGGCGTTCACACTCCAGCTCTTTGATTTTTATTGCAGCAACTTCAGAACCTTGGACAATAATGTCATTTAGTATTAGAGTTGTTTCATATTTTCAAAACTGTATATGTATATATATTATTAGCTAACGTTACTCCATGAAAACACACCTGTCGCGGTCTGACTCTGGACTCTGGCAGGGATGGAGGTTGCATTAGTTGCTGGAGATGATGCTGAGCTCCTCTTTAGAAAGCTGGAATAAAGTTTGAAGTCAGTATGTTAGTTTATACAGCTGTGCAGAGTATAGTAACGCTAGTTTCTATAGCAACATCAGGGCGAAACTTTTGACCAGCGAGAAAGTTTGCACTTAGCGCTGCTCAGATAAGTAGCAACCGGAGCTAACGTAACTATATACTGGTTGTATTATCATGCTACGGGCTGAACTTCTGCTGACATGGACCGACTTGGCATACGAACAAACGCTAACGGGTCGACATCTTTTATCGCCGTGCATCAGTCAAAGTCTGCACTAATAACTCCGACACATAGGTTAGCATGCTAGCGTAGCTAAATCAGAGGACCCTAACGTTATTCTGCTATTCTGGTCGTTATATGATAATGTCATCTACCTGTCGACATAGACTGAATGTTTTTGGTGAAACGACTCTATAACTATGATGCAAAGAAACGAGACACAAAGTTTGAAACGAGCTACTCACCAGTTACAAGTCCAGCGTCGGACTTTCAGCCCACTGTTTCTTGAAGCTCTCTCCAACATGTAAAAGCCTGTCTAATATTTCCTCTGGTCCGGTCACGCTCACTTTTTCTCTTATTATCTCCATCAGTCACTGTACTTTTGCTCTTAGCCTCAGCCATTGTTTCAAACAGCACAGCAGGCTAACTAACTCGCCGCTTCATTGCGTGAACTCTGTTGACTACAACAGTGCCGTAAAGCGGTGCGTACTTCTCGCGAGAAAACCGCGTCCCGCGGTCGAATCTTACATACTGTGGTTTTCAGGCGAGAGGACCGCTATGCGGACGTAGGAGAGACAGCTTTCTCTCCGCTGACATCTGTTGCGCCCTTAGATCATAATAAAACGACTTTTAATATAGGTGGAAAAGTTACATATTGTTGCTTTAAGGTTAAAGTAGTTTATTAGCTGAACTTTAATCATCAGGTCGGGTGACGCCTCTTTACACAGATGAACAGAGAACATACTGTAGAGCTTTCTGTTGGTGACTAATTATTCATGTCTCCACTTTAACTTTAACTGCTGCATTAAAAGAACCATGAGAAGCAGGCGCACGAGTAAAACACATCTTTGTTCCTGTTGATTGTGTTCATGGAGATGTTCAAGAGACTTTATTCATCATTTATTTCTCTCTGTTAACAGGTTCAGCCTCCTCACCTTTCATAGCAGGGATTAACATTAGCAGCAACACTGTGGATCTTCAGTGTGGGTCTGAAGGCTGGTATCCAGAGCCTGAGGTGTTGTGGCTGGACAGTGAGGGAAACCTCCTCTCTGCTGGATCTACAGAGAGCGTCAGAGGTCCTGATGATCTCTATACTGTCAGCAGCAGAGTGACTGTGGAGAGGAGACACAACAACATGTTCACCTGTAGAGTCACACAGAACATCATCAAGCAGACCAGAGAGACACACGTACATGTTTCAGGTGAGTTCAGTCCCTAACATCTCTGACCCATCTATCTCTTTTTAACAGCTCAGGTGGTATTTCATGTGATTCATATTGTTCTTTGTGTTTGATCATTTCAGGTGACATGTTTCTGACCTGTTATTCTGCTGCTGCTCGGGTCGGTATCATCGTGGTCATTTCTCTCAGTTTGATTGTAGCAGCTGCCGTCGTTTTCTGGAGATGGAGTCAAAACCAAAGAAAAGGTTGGTGCAGCTGTTTTAGTTTAACATGTTTTAAAAACATTGATGGGCTCTATGTGACAGTAAGGCTGAGGCCTAGAGGTGGGCTCCATCTCTCTGTATTCAGGTTTAAACAGCCTTCAGCTAAGGGAGCTTCATTATCACATAAGGGAATAAACAGGAGTGACAAAATAGATCATTTCACATTTTATTCTGTGTGAATAACTTAGGAGTAGTGGTAACATCTTTCAAATAAAAACAGAAGCTATACATCAGCCCCATGAGTGGTTTAGAAAAATACAACTTCAAATAAATATTGTGTTATAAAACAAACACTGTGTAATGAGGTCAATTAAACTTGTAATAAATAATCTATCCTCTTGTAAGAATTACAAAAATATCACCACAGAACCATTTAGTTTCACAACAATGTTCTTTGTTAAAATGATTCCCTTTGCAACAGTGCCAAAGTAAAACAAAGTGTTGCTCATCATCGCTTATCAAATAAAGAAATTAAACTTCCATTGTACAAAATCTAGTTTCTGTCTTTCTTCACAGAGTACCTACCTGCCAGATACATACATCTCAATTATTTCTTAGAGGGTTTTGGCCAGTAACAGCAGTCTATCTACCATTGCAGGCTTGAGACAAGATCATTGGAAAGTGACTATGTTGACACTTGTACTGAAAAGCCTCTCTGAGGGGGAGCTTGTAGCTGGAATGTATAGAGACTTGCTGGCAAGCTTGACGAGTCGTAAAAAGCTAATCTGTGTGTTTTCCACCATGCGAGTGGATCTTCCTCTTTGTCTATGGAAGGTGTGAGTAGGTAGTTGTTTAACTCTGCTTCCACAGCATCCTTGAGAGCCATACTCAGAGAGGAATCAGCTTTAGCTGCAGCACCGCTCTGTTTAAAGAAACTTCCCAAGGACTTGAGGTGAATTATTTGGGCCAAAGTTTACTGTTTTCCTTAGAATGTGTGGGATAACAGCTAGGTAAAAACGTAAACATGTGTTGCTTCTAAGGATACGCTGGAAGACATAAATCTAAGGGGGGTCCATGTGTCTAGAGCATTTAGGAGAGCAGGATCTGTGGGAAGGTGTTGACCTGAGCACCAACTGTGAATCTGACTGATAATATAGGAGAAACAGATGTCCTTATATTGCTTTGAACAATGCTGTATAAGTATCAGGCTTAATCTGTGCTTGGGAGGGAACACTATTGGCTTGTGTCCTTCCCGGGTGTACTATGGCCAGCCTGGATGATGCTTCACTTCTTTGTAAATAAACTTATCATTTTGCAAACAAGTCAGTGTCAATGGAGATTTCTTCATCATCAACACATCATCTATGACCAGAGGAGAGTAAACTACAGACTTCTTGGCTTTCTTTGCCTGAGGCCGGTCAGAAACTCTGGGCTCCACTTCAGTGCTGCAGCTTGATGTCTTCTGGCATTCCATCATCTCTGAAGTCACTCTGGTCTTGACTTGGGCCTTGTTTTCTGCACTAATGAAGTCCATCTTGAACCGGGGGTCCAAGCAAGATGCAACATCTAGCAGCTCCTGCGTAGCTTCATCTTCATATTTATTGTTGATGTAGTCCAACATTTCATTCTTCAGGGTCTTGGTCAGGTCTGTGTCTTCCTCTTGCATTACCAGCATTGTAGTGTTGAAGAGTGTTGAACTGCCTCCACATGGGAGACACTAACTGAGTCTTCCCCTGAGAGTGCGTCTGTGAAGTCCAACAGGGGACCCAGTGACTTGCTGACAGATTCCAGGTTGGAATCAGAAGTCTGCAGACAGGACCTGAGTTATAGCCTTCTGCTGCTCTAGTATCCTGCTGATCATCACCTGTCTGGAACCCCATCTTGTTTGACATTCTGTTATGATTGAATGTGATGGTAGATTGAGTTCCTTCTGATCTTCTTCAAGAGCACGTCTGGCCTTCCAGCTTTGAGAGACGTGACCCACCAGCTTCTTGCAGACACCTGCAGCACGGTCGATGCCTCCATCTTTTTTCACTGCATTTTCTAAGAGTAAAAAACAAAACAAATTACACATTAAATAGTATACACATTTATTTTTTGCACAATAAAGTGCTCACATTATATATATTTTGTTCAGCAGAATATAGTTTTTTTTCAGACATGTCATTCAATAAATACTTGTCAAAAATAAAAAGGGGGAAATAATAAAAATAACTAAGTAGATTTGTTTGTATTGAAGAAAAAGAGAACTGTCCAACAACAACTACAACAACACTCAAAGATACTTTTAGTGAAATGATATAAGTTAGACAGGGTCAATGCTGCCTCTATTCTGTTTGATTACATTTGTGTGCACACTCTGCTGCACAGTAGCCTCCTGGATCCCTGCACTAACACAGCAAAGCTCCAGGGGGAGTGGGGGCCTAAATCATAGATTATCAGCCCTGGCATCCAGAGCTCAGTCTATCAACCTGACAGTCTCCTCTCATCCTTCTCCAGCCCTATCATTAACAATACTGCTGTGCCCCCCAGTTACATGTGTCTTTAACAAATGTCTTGTGATATCAACAGGCAGGATTATCAAATGCATATCTAGCGTGGATTGTTTTCACGATCATAATTTCAATGAAAGAATATTGAATAGAATTGTTTTAATTAAAATGCCCGTCCCAGTTAATGAAACAGCTTAGTATAGCAGATGATAACTTCTCAATTGCAAGATGCAGTCTGTGGCCAAAGCACTGCAGCCTGGTCCACTTGTTCAGAGAGGCAGCCTTAACCATGTTCACCACGTTGTCTGTTGTAATACAGACTTGACAACTTTTGTCTAGGCCCAAAGCAGCCAATGCTCCTCTCATCCTTGTTGCCATGTTCTTGTATGATGCTCAGGGGAAAATGCCGTTTGCAAACAGTGACTTTTCAGTTCGAAGTCCTCATTTATAAAAAGAACGGTCAGGCTTATGTAGGGCTCCGTTGTCCTGCTCGACCACAAGTCAGTTGTAGCTGCATAATATTCCACCTTTGACAGCTCTGTTTCAATCGGTGCCTTGCATTTTCCGTACAGCTCTGGGATGGCAATTTGAGAAAAATATGTGCAGGATGTGAGTGATCATGGTTTTGAAAGCCTCTTTAACAACGGTGTAAACTGGCTCCATGTTTTTTGCTTTGGATGGCATCCAGTGCTGACTTTGCACTCAACATACAGAGTCGTGTTACCTCATGTTGTTGTGGCAACACTTGCAAGGCACTTTCTTTTTGCAACAAAATCTTCTCTTTCTGAGCTTTGGTCTTGTTCCTCGTTCATTTTTAGGTTGCGGTCGACACAAGTGGGCCGTCATTGGTGGCTTAATTGAATGATTGTGATTGGTGGTTAGAAATCCTGCCTGTCACTCACTCCGTGTAACGTATCCAATAACCCAAATCACTTTCAATTATGTTATTCCAGACATACTTCTTATAGATGAAAAAAATAACTGGATGAGTTTTCCTTTTTTATCAATCAGCAAAGGAGTTATAGAATGACGTGTTTGAGTCAATTTCCCTTAATTCCACTATTGCACATGCACACATTGCGATGACGATGCTGAAACAATATATCATGCAGCACTATTTGACAGTGTTCAGTGCGTTGCATGGCGCTCAGCAATCTGGGGCGTGTCCGACTATATTTTGTGCACATAAGGTGAAGAGGATGGATTATGTAACTTGATTCTAAAGTTCTGTTTTGAGTGTATCATGAATCAAACCAATCAGAGCCAGGTGGGCCTGCAGGCTGGTGTGTTGATATTTACATGGAAGATTTCATTTCTTTTCTTAAATAGACTGACCTCAGACCAGCTCATTCACTTCTCTGCTTTGTGTCCCTGCACACACAGAACACACACTGGACTCTGTATGACATGTTGATGGTAGATTTTAGTAATATTTCACTGAATTATTCCCACAACATCAGAAACGATCAGAAAGACACGGTGAATATTTCAGCATGAGGCACACTAACATATCCTCATTATTTATTTAAATCTCCAGACACGCAGACAGGATCTATGATAACTCGTGTTCAGTGACTCAACATCAAATAAAGAAGGCTGTAAACATTTACTTACTGATTTTCTCTGCTGGAGTCCTCAGCTGTATTCTCTGATGCTGCGTAATGAACACTGGACAGTGTGTGTTCATACCTGTGGCCCTCAGTGGCCCTCATTCTGTGTGTATTAGACAGAACACACACTGGAGAGAGTGTGCACGGAGGAGAGTGGAGAGTGCTGATGTGCATCCAGTTTGTGTGTTGATTTATTGACAGGATCATAAATAAGAACTATAGTTGTAACATAATGACTTTCTCTTTAATGAAACAGTAACACTTTCCTGTATTTTCACAGATGAAGCAGAGACACATCAGTCTGAAAGTGAAAGTCCAGAGAGAGAGCAGCTCATGGCAGGAAGAAAGAAAATGGAGGAGAAAAAGGAAACACTTGAAGAAGAGTTGAAGAGGAAAGAGGAAGAACAGACAGATCTGGAACAGATGATTCAGAAACTGACGGAGAAAAACAAAGAACTGAACCACCAGATGGATAAAGTCAGAGGTGAACAGGAGGACTCGAGGAACATCAGTGAAGATATTAAGAAGAAGATAGAGTCAGCTGAGAAGATAGCAGAAAGTGACGAAGGTAAGGGATGTATTGAGCTGTCGAAAATTGCTTTAACAGCCCTAAAACATCTGAACCACAGAAAACATGCAGATCAAAACCTTTACACTGAAACAGAAAAAATCCAGATCTTCACAGCTGGTTTGTTACAAACAACGTCCGACAGGAAGACGTCATTAGAGGAGCAGAAGAAGAAAGTCAAAGATCAGCTGGAGGACCTTCAGAGGAAACTTTGTGAGGTTTGACCTTTAGAGGTCATCCACAGACAACAAGTGAACAACATTTTCACTTAGTTCAGCTCTGATGAATATTCTGTGTTTCTATCAGTCAGACAGTCAAACATGTTAACATCACTTTCTAACTTCTCTTAACTCAACATTATCATGACAATAAATAAATATGTTTGTACATTTTTAAATATCTGCTTTGCTGAATGTTAAAAATCGACTTTAATTTAACATGTTTTATGAAACATTTCTCTCACGTTGAGTGACTGAGTGTTTTTGTATTGTTGAGCCTGTGTAACATTTGACCAGATGAATGAGTTGTGTTGTGTTCACCCTCACAGTAAATATTGATATCTGCTCCCTGCTGTATTTCATTTCCTGTTTTTATTACTAAAAGGTTCAACTCTTTATTTTCATGCTTTGTTTCATAGAAACTGAAAATCTGATGATTTTAGATTTAAAGAAACAAAAAGCTTGAATGAGTTTTAGACAGTTTGAATAAAAACACTTTTTTATTAAATCATTATTAAACTTATTTAAACGGCCTCTTGTGTATTTATTAGTTTATTAGTTGAACTGTTTGTTGTTGTTTAGTCGTTGTTCAGCACGGTACGGGACAACTGGGCCGACTGGGAGTAGTCGAGTCTATTTCCTCTGAGATGTAGATTCATGCTGTGGTTCATGTGAAGAGAATCATTATTAAAATAAGGAACATGATTCTACTGAAGTGTTGGAGCCTGGAGACAGTCAAGCTTCAATCATTTAACCTTTGACCTCAATAAGACGGGCGCTCAGCGTCTTTAAAAAAGTGATTTCATTCTTTTGTCTTTAAGAAAGCTGATTCATGATTATTGAAACAAATCCTTCATCATCGTCTTTAAGAATAAGATTTGAAAGCAGCGTGGGTTAAAGAGCGGTAAGTTTGAATGTGTCATCAACAGTCACACACTTGAATTATCTTTGTGTCCATTTAAAGATCTGTCACACTGTGACTGCTTCTCTGCTCAGTCTGATGAAGGTGATGAACATCAATGAGTGTGTTTTAAATCTGCAGCAGCTCTGTAGTTATTAACACGTGTGAGAGTAAACATGGTGGTTCAGTTCTACCACACGCTCTCACAAAGAGACCCTGATGCTGTCTGTTAGCAGACGCCCTCACTATAAGATTCATGATTAAGATCATGCACAACCTGATGAGCTGAACTGCTGACAGACAGAACTCACAATAAACTAGAGTAAGGACACAAACAGAAATAACATCAGGAGTCTCGTTGATCACAAACATGTTGTTTAAGTTACAAAGTCAGAGCTGGATTAAAAAGGTCACTGAGTTCAAGCTCTACAAGATGTTTTCACCTCTCATCTGATAAACTTCTTCAGGTTCTTCCATTTTTAACAGACTTTGAAAAACTGAAATCTTGTTTTTAGTTTCCTTTCTGTTGTAATGAACTTTCATACAGGAAGTCAAACACGAACAATCCAGCAACCATTAACACCAGACGCTTAATGTAATAAGAAGTTCCAGAAGTACCATTACCCTAATTAAAGTTGGTGAGTGAAGAGGAGACAGATTGGCTTGTTATCGCTGGCCTCCTCAACACGATGCTCTCATTGGTCAGTTTATGAAATTGTTCTTATAAATAACTCCTCGCGCTCACATAAGCGAGGACTCCCTCTTGTGGTTTAAGGCGGTAACAACGAGGAGGATGAACAGTTCATAGAAGAAGCCAAACCTTGGTACTATAAAGTATTTTCTTTCATTATAGCACATACACAAATACAGAGCTACTGTTTAGTAATTATTATGTTGCTGTGATTTATACAGACGTGGTTTATGCTGAACTATAAACACGTTTTATCTGTAAGGTCAGTGTGAACAGACTATCTTTAGTCTAATACATCGTGGTTAGTTTGATATTAGAGAGTGAGCAGTGAGCACAAAGGTGAAAGTAGAGACTTCAACCCCCTCATCAGACACATCAACATATATCATCAGACACTAAACACACTGACAGTCATGTTCTTTGTTAACACATTCCTTCATTTTTAGAATTTATCTCAAACAGAAAGAACCGTACAGAAACTTCAGACCTGAAAACACTAAAAAGCAGCTTTTAAAGAGGAAGCATTAAAGTGATACTGAGACACGAGACTTTCTGATTTGTGACGTCTGGTGTAGATTCATCCTCAGCCTCACGTTTACCTCAAAGTCCTCACACAAAGGTCACCAAGTTTATATCCGTCTATAAATGTTAGGGTTAGGCTGTAGGATAATCATGCCTCTGCACCCCACGTTTTTAACAGCATCAGAATCTCCCACTTACTTCTCTGTTTTCCTTCATAATCATTTTCTCTTGAAGATAATAATCTTAAGATTTAAAATAAGGGATCTTATCAGCAGCTTTTTTAGGAGAATTCATTCAATACATTTTACCAAGTAGGACTTTAATATTCAATCTCATGTGTTGATCCTCTTGGAAACCCCAAATGATATTAAAAGAGATAAATGCAAAATGATTGCTTGTTCAGCGAGCTGATCTGCCCCCTGCTGCCAAAACGATGCAACAACAGGACAATACCAAAACAAATGCAAAAAGTCCTCCTCCTCATCACGACTAAATCCACAACTCTCACCATCCGCTGGGCTCCTTATTTTCAGCGTTCTTCTTGGTGGGAGTATTTTGTAAAATCATTTTAACTGAGCGGTCCATAAATAAGTAGAAGACGATGATTCATAAATAAACTGAAACATTCTCAACCAAAGAAGAAGAGGATCCTAAACCTCTCTCCAGGACGTCTGAAATGATTTTCTGAAGACATGAAGTAATGACACATGGCAGAGTTCATTTTCCAGTTCATAATCCTTTTATCATTTTTAATGTACGTGTCAATGATTCTGTTTTTAATCATGTTCCTCCACATTAAAGGTATTTCAGTCAGGAATACTCTCGTCATAGATTTAACCATTTATTGCACTCGTGGTTTGTACACTTGTATTTGGCTGTATTGGTTCTGCTCTTAGCTCTCAGCAGTATCATTGCAGCATGCCACAGATTCCCCTCATGGGGACATGCAGAACAGAACCTGAATGTGCATGTAATGATACTGACATCAAAACTAGCACCAACATTATCGTTTTGTAAACACTGATATAAAAACTCCCACTGAACTGTATCAGAGGCTTTTTCAAAGTCGGCTATAATCAGTCTTTATTTGTATAGCACCAACTCTTACAAGTGTTATCTCAAGACGCTTTACAAAGAGCAGGTAAAACAACTTATTGCTGTATTACAAAGACCCAGCTTAATCCATCATGAGCACTTTCCCAAAGCAGCAAACGTTACATTGGCCGGATCCCAGACTCATGACGAAACAGCCTTCAAAGCCTAGACTGCACCGGGCTTGGAAAGGGATAGTGGGAGATGGGATAAGATGCAGGAAGAGGAAGAGGGATAGAGAACAGGGGGGGGGGGTTGATTAGGTAGACCGTCCACCAATCACCTGCTTTCTAAGAGCAATACATTTAGCTCAAAAGCACACGTGTCATTGAGATTTTCTTTAATTTTGTATTCTGACTGCAGGATTCATTTTAAGGGTTAAAGGTTTTCAGTTTTTATTGAAGGTACTGATTCCCATGACGTCTCATCATTGTCAGCGGAACGAGAGGTTGCATAAAACTCTGGCCCAGAACGCCATTTAGTGGTAAAAACACCTTCAGTCCCCCTCACAAAAGAAATGCATCTGTTGATACTTAATGCGGACTAGCAGAGAAGGATGTTTCCGTCCTGCTAAGCAAAAAGAGACAATACAAGGTGGCTAACAAGTTATCCAAAGATCAGAGGTTGGAATTGAACTATCTAAGAAATGATAAGTCTGTGGACATCCAAAGTGCTGATAAGGCTGGGGCTATTGTTATCATGGACCGTGCAGCATACGATGTAGACATTCAGAGACAGTTGAATAAGGCCTCCTCCTACAGAAAACTAATAAATAACCCCACACAAGATCTCAAAGTGGGCATCAAAGGAACATTGGATTCCCTCCTGGTAATGGGAGAAATCACAAAACAAGAACACAACTTCATGGCAGTCGACTCTCCTGTTCTGTAGACCCTCCCTAAAACCCAAAAAGAATACACTGATGTACCCCCTGGTCCTGCTCGGCCCACAGTTGCAGCCATTGGGTCCCTAACAGAAAACATATCGACTTTTGTGGATCATTTCCTCTAACCACTTGTCACCTTGTTTCCATCCTATGTAAAAGTCTCCATGGTAGTGGTTTGCGATATAACGATCTTAGATCGTGAAGGATTTGAACGTTTTGACGATCTGCCAAAGAAGAGAGATCGTAGAACCGGGCTAATGTGTTTATTCCATCCTGCTGCAGTTTATGCTCCCACACAGACGCACAGTCAGCAGCTCTGTCTCCTCTCATTCAGTGTGCAGCATGCAGGTGAGAGTGAGTAACCAGTAACAGACTAAACTTATCAGCACAGTGTTTGTGCTTTTAGAAACACTATACAGAGTAACAAGTGGTTGAACTGGTCAGGAACTTGCAAAACAATTTTTTTAGGACCAGTATGAAAAAAAAATTGTGATAAAATCGTGATCGTGATACTGACAAAAAACTTGTGATATGATATGTTTACATGGAGTTCATCAGGATGATTCAATCTACCAACTGACAAATGAACACTGCTTTTTGATGACCATGGACATTGAGTGGCTTTACACAAATGTACTCTTTGAAGGTGGCCCAGGGCAGCAGTGCTATTCTTAAATCTACGCTCTAACTTCATCCTAAGCACTCTGCATTGTGGACTGAATAGAAATTGTCTTAACTTTTTTCTTTTTGGCTCCGACTTCTAACTTCAGGTGTCAGGAACGAGCATGGAAAAAATGGCCCCTAGTTTTGCGTCCCTATACTGTGGACTGTTCGAAAATGAAATCATCCTGAATCATCTTTGCAACCCGCACCTCCCCTTCATCAACAACTGGATGAGGTACAGTGATGATATGTTCTTCATTTGGACAAGTTCTGAGGCCCAATTAAAGAAACACTGGAACATCATTGACTCTGATCCAACACTCAAGTGTTATACTTCACCACCCCGCATTGTCTACAGGAGTTCACCCAACCTGAGAAACCTGTTGGTAAGAGCCCACCTGCTACCACTGACTCCGCCCCATTTCTTACAGTCTGTGCCTTCTGGCAACTACTGATGTGGCAACTGCCCCCAACTTCACACACAAAGCTTCCACGTTCAATCACCCACACACAGGAAAACTATTGACACTAAGGTTGTTATCACCTGCAGCACCAAAAATGTGATCTATCTTCTTAAGTGCCTGTGTGGCCTGGCTTATGGCACAGAACTCTCCCACAATGTTTCCACTCTCAGGTACTGTGGAATTGAATCGGTAAAACAACCAAGCCGTGGGGGAAATGTCAATTCTTTGTAACTCAAAAGAGAAGCCTTTTGGATTTATACTCTGGACACTCTGAATCAAAGAGGGTCAAAAGAAGACTTTGATTTGAGGCCTTTTCTGTGATGAGTCTATCTTCCAGGTATATTAGATTGTGTATTGTGCCTCTCCATGTTGCGTGAAGTACTCAACATGCCAAAATGTGTTTTTTTGGGTGTCTACATTTTCTCAAAGTGGATGGTTCTATACAGTATTTTGGTGTTTATTTCCATATACTGTGGGCTTGATGTTTACATTACATCTACCTTTAGATTTGTGTGGCACAAAATTCTTTTGGATCACTTTTACCATTGCACAGGATTAGCATTTCTCTCCAGTGTGAATCATCATGTGTTTTGTCAGGTTTCCCTTAGAACTAAACCTTTTACGACACTTAGAGCAGCTGAAGGGTTTCTCTCTTGTGTGAACTAACATGTGTTTGGCCAGACTTCCTCTTTGGGTAAACCTTTTACTGCAAACAGAGCAGCTGAAGGGTTTCTCTCCTGTGTGAATTGCCATGTGACTTGTCAAACTAGACTTATGGCTAAATCTTTTCTCACACTGAGAGCAGCTGAAGGGTTTCTCTCCTGTATGAACTAACATATGTCTGGTCAGGTGCTGTTTTCGGTTAAATCTTTTGTCACACTGAGAGCAGTTGAAGGGTTTCTCTCCAGTGTGAATCATCATGTGACTGGTCAAATGCTCTTTTCGGTTAAATATTTTACCGCAATCCGAGCACCTATGTGGTCTCCAACCAGTCTTTAGTTTTAAGTTTAATTCTGACAGATGTTCTCTTTTCTCTTGCCAATCATCACTGTCATCAGTCTCAGGTTCATAAGAGTCTTCAATCTTGACCTCAGTCTCTGGTTGTAAACGTCTCTCTGGTTCTGCTCCTCCACAGTCCTCTCCATCAACTCCTGTTTCCATCTGTTCAGTTTGTCTCTGATGAAGCTGTGAGGACTGAGGTTTCTCTTCATCATCTTCACTCTTCACAGAGACAGGAGTGAAGGGGAACTTGGTGGTATCAGCCTCCTCCAGTCCTTGAAGCTGTTCTTCCTCCTGACTGCTCCACAGTTCCTCATGTTCTTCTTTAATGTGTTGGGGCTTAGTGTCCTCCTGGTCCAGAATGTGGCTCCACTCCTGCTGCTCAGGTGGAAGCTCTTCTTTACTCACCAACAGCTGCTGGACATCTGCAGGACACAGTAAACAAACATTAACGCTACTTAGACTGCTTTTTGAATATTAATAAGGGCTGTCAAATGATTTTATTTTTAATGGCTTAAAATCAATAGTTAATTGGAATTGATCACATTTTAATCATGTTTGGAATTCACTTATTTTGCATTTTAAAAAGTCTTTAATGCTTTTATTTTGTAATTTTGTCTTAAGCTTAGGTTACTTTACTTCCTTTTTGGATACAAATCTACCTTTATTTTGAAAGAAAATCAGGAACTTGTGGTAGACTGAAGAAACTATATTAACTTAACCACGGAAAAAAGGAACTTGTTAAAAAAAAGTAAATGAAACCAGCTGAAGAGGTTGTGTAAAAAATAAAGTGAGGGCGCTGGTAGTCTAAGACTGTGAGGACTGAGGTTTCTCCTCGTCATCATTAAGTCCTGGAGAGCGGGCAGCCCGGGTTCAAATCCGACCTGTGGCTCCTTTCCCACAAGTCATTCCCCACTCTCTCTCCTTGGTTTCTGATTCTGTCCTATCTCTAAAATAAAGGCAGACAAAAGCCCATAAATGTATCAAGAACAAAAAAAGTGAAAAGTGAAATTCAGATCCAGATTATTTATTGTCCTTCAAGGGGAAATGTGTTGCTGGTTATACAAAGTCAAAAGCCCAACCTGACTCCTCCCTGAGATTCTGCTGCTTGTTTTTACTAGTCTCCCAAGTCTGTTCTTGTTGGTCAAAATCAGGTTTCCAAACCATGCAGCGATAGAAATATTTAAAACAGATTCAATAAAACTTTTATAAAGAGAGTCGTCATCTCAGAAGAGACATTAAACGATCTCATCTTTCTTAAAAAGAACAGTCTTTGCTGAACCTTCTTGGAGGTAGCATAAACATGTGTTTCACAAACACAACCTATTGTCCAGAACAACACTCAGATATTTACAGCGGTCCACAATCTCAACATCAGCTGATTTAATAACAGTCTGTTTTGGCTTGGTGGGGATTTTCTAAAATCAATGATCAAGTCTTTGACACGTTTCAGTGGAGGAAAGATTCATCACACCGAGCCACAAAGTCACCCACAGCTGGCATATGTCCCTGCTCTCCCCCCCTCAAGAAGGCTGACAATAACAGTGTCATCAACAAATGTAGTGTCTGTTACTGTGATTGCAGCGACACTCATTAGTGTACATTATGTACAGAAGGGGTGACAGACAGCAACCCTGAGGAGAGCCAGTGGAAGAAGAGAGCTGGTTAGAAAAAAACACCATTTACATTCACACACTGCCACCTATTGGTCAGAAAATCTATAATCCAACCAATCAAGCTAGGCTCAAGTTTAAACTGATAAATAAGACTCTTTAACCTCTCCCTGAGGCGGGTTTAAAAAAAACAAAAAACTACTGTACGCTACCTTGCTAGCAGTATGTCGCAGAGCTCCCTGCTAAAGTTCTTCTCCAAAAAACCTTGGCTTGATGGCCTAACGCTTCATCTAAAGACGATGTATCTCTCTCCCCGGGCCCGAAATCAACAGGAGCGACTCCTCCGGCACAGGTGGCTGCGGAGCCTACGGAGGACAGATTCAGCAAAACAGGACTGAGAGACTTCAGTAAAAAAGTAAGAAAACTACCTGCCAGGTTTAACGACTCACACGTGACCTCTACAGTGGGCAGGTGTGCGCCCATTAGGAGTGACCTCGACTTGCATTCTTTATGGATTTCCATTCTTGACAGACAGCTCATGGAACTGAACACCCGTTTTCAGAGCGACTCATTTGGAATAATGAAGGCTGCTGCCTCCCTGCTGCCTGCATCAAACGACTTTGGCCAGATGGAGATATTACAGGTACCCTGCAATCACTATGGACTTGGAGTGGAAGGTATTGAACAGTTTTTGTGCAACTGCTCAAACGAAAGGTGGATGGGGGTCACCTGTACCCATCCCTAATAGAGGTCTTAGACTCATGCGACAAAGGCATTTTCCCCAAAATGAACAGTAAGAACAGAAAGAGCAACTAGCCTATTGTTGATGATGTTTGAAGGAGAACTCACAGAGACATTGGACGCAGATGAAATCATTGAGGCATTCAAGGCCAAGCCACGCCGTCTCGCCCTTTAAGAAGCTAACGGTAGGCATTATTATGTAGTGTGACTATGTTGTTGGCAATCTTGAGTGTAATGTAATGTATTTATATTTTATATAGCCTAGTTTGTGGCTCTGTTGGCGATCCTCATTGTAATGTATGGTTATAATTAAATAGTTTGATGTCTATGTGGGCTATCCTGAGTATATTTTTGAAAATCAGCTCAGCCTATTCTGTGGTGATTTGCGAAATGAGTGCTTAAAGCCCCGCACTCACCCGGCCAACAGCCAATCCGCTCCACCCGACGGCAAATGTGTTATTCAACTACCTACTGCACCCCAATCATCCCGCTAAAATACAGGGAATATCATACATTTTGAAAAGAGGGCCGGTGACGTCAACAGTGCCTTCCTGAAAAGTTGAAAGATTTTCAACTTGAGCGCGGCCGCACATAAACGGCAGAGCGCTTGTTCAAAAGACGCTGGGCGCTGCGCTTTTCATCCAGACGGCCGCTTTCGGCTGTGAACGCTCTCTAACCATAAAAAAACAACTGAAAAAAGACGCTGGTGATGAGAAAAAACACTAGATGAACACGGTGCGTTATTATGTAGCCTATTGTGAGCTATTTGTAGAGGTGCACATAAATCCAACAATAAATGTGGCACACCCAGTATTTCTGATGCACACCCAAAGTCTCTTTTCTGGCTACGCGACTGTCCGAGCGTCAGTGAATGCAGCACTCTAAGACTCTGCGCAGCTGCGAGAGTTTGCCGCGCCGGAGACTGCAGGAACAACAAAGAGAACAGACTTTGTGGTTGTGGGTGAGAAGTGGAGCGCTTAATAAAATGTAACTGGTAAGTAGGAGCTACATTTCTTACCTATAGGAAACAGAAATCTGTAATGAGTAAACTGTTCGGTTTGATCTTGTGGAATCACTCCGTTTACTTTAGTTATTAGCTGGCTAACGTTACAGTCATGGAGTTAGCTTTGGAGTCACTCTGTAGTGTTATGTCAATTTGCAGAGGATGAAGAGAAAGTCCACGGAGAACGACATATCTTCTTTCTTTAAAAAGAAAATGAAAACAGGGGAGACACAGCTGACAAGAGAGAAGCAGCAGGGAGTGAACGTTAGTGAGGATGAAGTTGAAGATGATGAAATCACTGAGCAAGTGACAAGGAAAAGGCAGCGAGAGAGAGTGACAGAACTGAAGCAGAACATAATGTCAGCGATCAGGGACAACAGGGACAGGCAGCATCAGCATCAGAAACAGAGATGAAGGACAGACAGCAGCATGTCAAGCACCTTCAGTCAGAGACAACAAGCAGGACTCAGGCATAGCTCTCATCCTGTTCCTGACCTACAGGTAAAAGTTCTGATAGTTTACCCCTGATGAAAAGGATGATGGCTAGAGAAATGTTATCTGATAGTTTTAATAAACTGTGAGTCATGACCTAATCACATGAAGCATTTATTCATGTTAGGTAAATGAAACAGTCTGAATGTAACTGTTGGCCAATATTACACATACAATCAGTAATAACTATATGAAGAGGGGCTATCTACTAACATTAAAACATGTTTTTATAATGATCTTTAAACCAGAATAACTGCTTGTTCATCTTGTTTTATCCTCGATATATCCCAGTCAAGAGCAGAAAGGACCAAACAGCCACATCTGAAGTTTTTCCCTCTTCAGGGGTCTCGACGACGGGGCTTCATGAAG
Organism: Tautogolabrus adspersus; assembly: GCA_020745685.1. NCBI lineage: Eukaryota > Metazoa > Chordata > Actinopteri > Labriformes > Labridae > Tautogolabrus > Tautogolabrus adspersus. Next base: position 2,427,093 of record CM036543.1, on the reverse strand, counting down.
GAGTGGTACTACACGCATAAGACACAGCAACAGGCGCATAAAGCTGTACTGGAAATAGAAGTTGCCCAAAGCAGGCATATGAATTAGCTGCAAAGATGAGGTGAGATGTATCTAGAATTTATTTTGTAATGTTTTTCCTTTTTGTACATAGCTTATATTGAAAATGAACAAAAAGTATAAAGTTGTAAATGCAAAGAGTCTTCTGTGTCCGCAATACAACTTAGTAAATGAAAGCTTTATACTTTTTTATTCAGGAAAATTAAACTAGTCTCTTAAATACTTTTCAGCCAACAGCTGAACACAAAACAACAGCACTACAGAGTTTTTGTAATTCAATTAAGGATTGTGCCACCCCAAGATTTTCAGTGGCCCCATGTGGCCCCCCTATAAAAAATTCTGGGGGCGCCACTGAAGTGGAGACGGTGAAATAAAGAAACACACACAGAGACAAAGGAGATGAAGAGACATGAAAAGTTATACAGCGGCCTCACGCTGGCTCACTTCAGCTGTATGAGCCTGAAAAACATACTGACTGTCTCCAGATTTATTCACAATTAACGGGAGTTCAGTTTGAAGAAATAACAACATCCTAGTGCAGATCTGTAAGAAATTAAAAGTCAAGGTTTGTCAAGTCTGTCCTCAAGAGGAGAAGAACATAACTTTTAAAATGATTCTTTTTACAATAGAGATCACATCGATCGTTTCTGATGCGTTTCAGGAACTCAGGAAATCTAAACGCTCATCAGCTTTTCAGAAGAAGATGAAGAGAAATACACAGACAGAGAGGATGAAGAGAAATACACAGACAGAGAGGATGAAGAGAAATACACAGACAGAGAGGATGAAGAGAAATACACAGACAGAGAGGATGAAGAGAAATACACAGACAGAGAGGATGAAGAGAAATACACAGACAGAGAGGATGAAGAGAAATACACAGACAGAGAGGATGAAGAGAAATACACAGACAGAGACAGAGAGGATGAGAAATATCAGAGTATCAGCTTGCAGTGAGGCGCTGTACTTCTTTCTGTAAATGGTAAACGTCATCAGTGCATGCAGACAGGCTTTCCTCCATACCTTTTACCGTGACACTCAACGTAGACAGCTCGGATGTAATGGACTTTAGCTCGGACCTGGCTGCAGTAATGTCGGCTCTAATGACTGCCATTTCACTCTCCAACACAGCCCGGAGCTCAATCTTCAGAGTATCTATCAAATGTTTGCGCAGGGAGGACAGAAGCTCACTTTGAAAAGACTCTGTGTCCGTCGTAGATGCGGCCGCAGCTGAGTCTGCTTCTCCCCGGGGACTTTTTTCAGTGGAGGCCGCGGTCGGAGTAGGAGTTGAAGGCCTCGTGGTTAAAACACTTGTTTGTCTTCCTGTGGATGATTTAGCAGCCATGTTTTCACTTTGTCTCAGTACAATGCAACTTGAGACTGAGTTACCACCAAGTGTTCTTCTCAAAGTGAGACAAAAATGATGCTTTTAAAAGGTTGCTCTGCAGGGCTCTGAAACACGCTACCTGCTCTTCTTCTTCTTCTCTGGGATTTTTCCGCGGATCGCAAGCAGCTTAAAGATGCATACCGCCACCTACTGTACAAGAGTGTGTATCATCATGTCACTTCTCTTCTCTAGAATTTAAATTCTGCCTGCCACCCTTGTGTAAGAATGAATAAAGAGCCCTCCTCTCTTATCCTCTCTCCTTCTCCCTCTGTGTCCAGTATTCCTCTCATATTCCATTCACGCCCTGTAGCTCTGATTTTCTCTTTCAGTCTCTCTCTCTCTCTCTCTCTGCATACTTAGAACAATGTAATAATATATGTTCTACATTTTCCTGAGTTCTGCGTCTTTCACACTCGTCCCTGTTCCTTTTCCCAGCATGGTGTCATTCAGCCCAGTATGACCTACCCTCAGTCTCATTATGATGATTTCCTCCCTTCTGTTCTTTCTTTAAAGCTCTTTGTGACAACTGATTTTTATATTTTATACAAACCCCTTCCTTTCTGATCGTCATCCCATACGTTTCTGCACATTCATTCCTTGTCCACCCAAACCCACACCTCTGGAACCTGGAGTATTCCCAACAACTCTGGATAGTCTGTGGTGCAGGGTTGTCCTCTCCACTTCCTTTAAGCTTTACACAAGTGTGACTTTTTCTCTCCTCAGCTCTAGAGGTGTCTCGTCAGCTTCTATTAAAGTTGCATTAATGGAGGTTGTCTTAATAGCTGCTGTGCATACACGTAGTGCTCTGTACTGTAATCTGTCCACTTTCTGTGATGCTGACTTAGTTGCTGCTCTATATACAATACATCCATAATCTAGTGTTGATCTCAGAAGTGCTCACTATATATTTACTAAAGCCTGTCTGTCTGCCCCCCAATCACATCCAGCCAGCTCATAGTAAATGTATAACTTTTTTACATTTGGTGTTTTATATGTGTTCTCAGAATCAGAATCAGAATCAGCTTTATTGGCCAGGTATGTTTAACACACGAGGAATTTAACTTTGGTAGACTGTGCTCTCTTTTCTCCATGCTTATTTACTATCATAGCCCCACATATTTAAACTCAGACACCATCATCATGGGTTGATCATATAACGAGAGCTTCTCTCCCTCAATCTTTTCTTTATTCGTGAACATCAGATAGCACGATTAGCTCGTTGACATCTTGAACCCCCATTCATACGACCATTTCTCTACTTTCTTGATTGCTTCCCTGATGTTGTTACATGTGACACATTCCTTCCCCTCATGGCCCTGTCGTACATTGATCTAGTTTTACAAATGTGTCATTAATCAGAATGTCAAACAAATCAGAATCGTTTTTTTATGGCCAAGTACATTTGCACATAAGGAATGTGACTTGGTGTTTGGGTGTAAAAACAGTTGTGTGTTAAACATAAATAATAAAGCTGATTCTGATTCTGGAAAAGTTGCACCAGAACACACCGCACAAACTTCAGTCAGCGGCCAAACATCACGTAGCCTACGTTCTGCGCATTCGTGAGGAAATGACTCTCCATGCCAGCAGGCGGCGGTAGTCTGTTATCGTCATTCCAAAAAGGGGAAACCGGAAGAGGACGAAGAAGAAACCGTTGTTAAGATAAGAGACCATTTACTCACCGCTGTCGCTAAACACTCATTAAGTTCCTGAACAGAACAGAGTTGATACACAACATTTAGTGTTCTTTTTGGTGTGTGTATATATATATACATATATATATTATTATAGTTTTCCTATGACAGAATGGTGATCCTCACTCCAGTTCAGCAGGTGGCGGTAATGCACCAATAAGCTGGTTTGCCAACCGCCATAATAATCCAAAGAAGAAGAAATAGAGGAAGTAGTTTATTTCCGGCTCTTTCACACATAAACCACGTGTTTACAAAGCTAGATGATCAGAGTGAAGTTATAAAGACGTCAGCATTGAGTTCTCTTCTGTGACTCTTGGATGTGTGTCAGATGTCCGGGTTTCAGGATCTTAAAGAGTTCTTCAGTCGGCGGCTGCTCGCTGCGGCTCGCAGAGATATATCAGGACAAACAACAACAAGTGGATACGAAGAGGAGCTCCACCGACAAAGAAAACTGCTGGATGTGATTTTAACACCTGAAATCAAGCTGCAGAGAGCAGGTTGGTTTTCTTTCCACTGCTGGAAACGTGTTTCCTGCTCATGTTTCAGGGAGCAGAGCCTTTAGCTAACGTCCATAGACGCACACAGCACAGTGTTAGCCGCAGCTAGCTCCTGCTAACAACATCATTGAGTTTACTGGACTTAAACACTCTTTAGTCTGGACCTATTGAATCCAGCAACGGGTCTTTGGTGTTCATTTGAGTAGTTAAAGTAGATATGATTATTGGAGATACTTAAATACTGATGCTATTCACAGAGGTGGAAAGTAGTGAAATTCACTCTCGTTATTGAGTAGTTTTTTTTGTGTACTTTTACTTTTTAAGTAGATTTTAACATCTGTACTTTTACTTTAGTAGTTTTTTTTAAGTATTGTAGTCTACTTCACTACATTTTAAATCACATCTGTTACTGAGTAAAACAAGTGTAGGCCTGCTATGAAATTGACCGTGTTTATATGCTGCGTTCCATTTACCTCGGAACTGGGAAGTCGGAGCTGGGAATGACGTCACACCCGAGTTGAGCGTGTTCCAGTTGTATACGTACAGTCTATTGTTGTAAGTCGGAAAACCAACATGGACACCTCCAGGAGTACCTTTGCTTTGTTAGCTAATACCAGACGATAACAACACACTGCGTGATAATTTGTGCACAAAAATAACATGACAACATGTCCACAGATAGAACTTGCACGATACTATCAGTGTGATTGATTTAATCACACAAAAAGAGGAACATTCGGCTAAAAAACACGATAGTCTCAGCTTTAACGTACGGTTGATGCACGTAAAGCCATGTTGGATTTTAACTCGGGCTCCTCCGACTTCTCAGAGTTTCCGACTAGTAATTACGACTTCAGGGGGCGTTCCAGTTGACATTTCCGACTGGGAACTCGGAATTTCCCACTTCCCAGTTCAACTGGAACGCAGCATGAATCCTAAAACCCGGAAGTGAGTTAGCATTTTAGCGCCATGGGTTCCTAACTCTAAAAGTCAATGGGGATTTTGAATGGGTTTGTGGTTAGACGCCTGAAATAAGGTCTGTGGTTAACACAAGCTTAAGAGGTGTTGGAGTTTTGTTAGACGAGATAAACTACGTTAGATAAGACCCCAACTTGTGAATTTTAAAGTTTTTACGCGTACTATAAACGGCGGTTGCTAACAAGTGGCTAAATGAGACTACAGTGGTTGTCGGGGACATTAAACGTCATCACGCCGGGAACTCTCTCACTAGTCCACCTTACAGCCTCTAGTCTTGTTTTTCAGTGCTCTTGTAAATATTAGGTTAATAAACAACTTATTAAACTACGGTTTCGCTAGCTTGTCAAAACCTCTGATTAGATCGATGAAGTATAACGGTAGTGACGTCAAAATCAACCGACCGTGGTGTAGTTCGCTTGTAGCATAACGTTAGCTTTTTACTTCTCTTGGCTGCATTAACGCTTCAAACTTCATAAACGTGGTGTTCATTTGTAAAGATTATCCTGCTGAACAAAACGCCTACGCATCAGAAACGTGTGTTAGCCACAGAGCTTATTTTCTGCAATGATCCAAAACCCAATGCAAAAATCCCATAGGCGAATTCTCGTAGGAACCCATGGCGATGCTACTTCCGGGTTGGCCTACAAAAATACGTCATTACTTCTGTTCTCTATAGACTGAAATAGTGATGACGTATTTTTGTAGGCCAACCCTAATGCAGCCGAGAGAAGTAAAAAGCTAACGTTATGCTACAAGTGAACTACACCACGGTCGGATGTTTTTGACGTCACTACCGTTATGCTTCATCGATCTATTCAACGGTTTTGACAAGCTAGTGAAACCGTAGCTTAATAAGTTGTTTATTAACCTAATATTTGCAAGAGCACTGAAAAACAAGACTAGATGCTGTAAGGCGGACTAGTGAGAGAGTTCCCGGCGTGATGACGTTTAATGTCCCCGACAACCACTGTAGTCTCATTTAGCCACTTGTTAGCAACCGCAGTTTTTAGTACGCGTTAAAACTTTAAAATTCACAAGTTGGGGTCTTATCTAACGTAGTTTATCTCGTCTAACAAAACGCCCAACATCTCTTAAGCTTGTGTTAACCACAGACCTTATTTCAGGCGTCTAACCACAAACCCATTCAAAATCCCCATTGACTTTTAGAGTTAGGAACCCATGGCGCTAAAATGCTAACTCACTTCCGGGTTTTAGGACTCATTCCTGTGCCAGTCTATAGAGAACAAAAGTGATGACGTATATTTGTTAATCTATTTTTGTTAATCTTCACATGTAAACACCACTTTTCTGAAGTTTGAAGTGTTAAAGCAGCCAAGAGAAGTAAATTGCGTTTTTCTTATTGTTTGTACTGCTTCTTTAGTAGGTCTGAATGCTGAAATCGTCTGTAAATTCACATTTTAAAGCTATTATTTTTGATATTTAAAAAAACATTTCCGGGGGGGGGGGGGGGGGGGGGTTGGATCCATGTCACCTTTTTCACCCCTGATGAGTTTGCACCCCTGTGTAGCCTGCTTAGAGGGGAACACAGTGACTTCTACAAAGATCTCATAGAAGCTCATACAGGGTCACTTTAAAACAATCAATCCATTATTTGGACTCTCAGGTTTAGTTGCAGCTAAACATTGGAAACTAACCGGCCTCAAAATAATCAACTCAAATCCTCTTGAAAGTGTTTCTGAGTGAGACAAAGAGCCTGTCAGTATTTTCTTCAATAGTTTCAACATTTCCATTCATCAATCAGCCCATTACTTGAACATGATAAGCCTTGATTATTAGACATCATGAAACATGCTGCTGGTTAAACAAAGGTGTAAACAAAGAGTCATGTTGTCTATGTTGATGTTTTTGTAAAGAACATGTTTCTCTGAAAACACTTCTTCTTACACTTTTTAGCTTTTGTGTTTTGGATGTAATATTCATTTCAGTCACAACCTGTTTAATGGATCAACTGAACAAACTACTTGTGGTTGGTTTGAGAGTTTGAAAAGACATTTTCTATATCATGCTAGAAGTTTTTGTCTTGTGTTATAAAACAATCAACCTTTGTAGCAGCAGCGCTATGAGCACACAAAGTGAACGTACAGCCCTGGCCTCAATCACAAACCAAAGAAACAAAGGACACATAATACTTCCCTAAGGGTTTGAAATGTTGTGTGTCCACTTGTTTAATATGTTAATGCACTTCAACTTTGAGATTTAAATCCTCGTGTCCGTTTTGCTCTACATCAGAGATCTGTTGTTAAAAAAGTAACGTTGACTTCAAGTCCATTTGAAACAAGCTACCTTTGACTTTGACTTGAGTCCATTTTTAATCTGCTACTTTTACTTGTAATTAAGTCAAATGTCATAAAGTAACAGTACTTTGACTTGAGTAGAGTATTGGAGTGCTCTTTCCACCTCTGGCTATTCATTAGTATCTTTGAGCACACAAACTTCAGTCCACCCTCTGCATAAGTCAGGGCCCGAGTCAAAGAATCTGGATCTGTCCCGATCTGTCCTTGCTGGTTAAACTTGCAGCACGTCATGTTACTTAACTCAACATCAGATGGATCTATGCGGGTCAGAGGGTTCTGTTGGCAGAGGGGGCAACAAGTGAAAGACAGGAAGTCAACTTTCACCCAGGTAACAGCCAGACAACTTGTGAAGGATGTCCATCTTTCCTTCATTGATCTCATCCACTGTGACTGACACTGCTTCTGCTGAGGGAGTTACTACTCATTTCATAGCCGTAGAAACATTTCAAATAGAGATAGAAACATCCTAGAAACCAAGGTAGAAAGGTCAGGAGGTTCCTGTCGGGCTGATAGTCTCTGAATTCATTTGAAAGCACACTGTTTCAACCTCATTGACAGCGCAGTGCGCCAGCTTCACTGTAGCTCAGCTCGCCCAACAGCAATCTCTCTCCCAACTATGGTAACAGATAATCCATTCATTTTCTTCAACAGAATTAAAATGACATCATCCATAGCAACAAGTACACAGGACAGGATAGAAATGTAGCATCAACTTACCATGCTTTTCTTGATCCAATCAATTAAAATATTAAAAGTAGGGCTGTAAACATTAAAGCAGCAATATGTAACTTCTCAGTTTTGGTGCGCTTTGGCGCCAACAGCAGGTCTCTGACCGAACTGCACTGTTGTAAAACGATTACGTCTCCCCGTCTGAGACGACGTGCATTTGTTGACAAGCAGAGGGTGAGGAAGCCGGCAAATACGCTGTGAGAAGAAAAAGAACCATGTCGACTGAGAAGGTACAGTAATATTACCAGATTTGGAAATAACCTAAACATCTGCAGCCCGTTGTTTATTATGTGTATTCAACTGTTCCCATGATAGCTGTAGGTCGTGACTAAATGGCTACATGTAAAGATGTTCAATCTGACAAAGATGTCTTTCAAACACATAAACAGTGTTTCTGCAGTTGTGTCAGCGCTCGTGTAAAATCCTAAGAACTCGCAGTGAGACTAGATTGCTGTCCACAAATTGCAGATTACATGAGAATTATTCCCTAGCGCTGATATCCGTGGTGCCGTCGGTTGTCAGTCCATAGAACGGGTAGTCAGATGAGCGAGAAACGATATCCGTTTGAACAGCATGCGCAAGCTGTTCAATTATCTCATTCTGTATAGTGTCGCACATCCAATTATCCCTCCTCGTTATCCACTCTCTTTCTTTGGGTAAATTTTAGTTCCGTTCCAGCATCAACTCATAGAGCACACCATTCCGAGCTGTGTCACCCCTAAAAGGGATTCCCTGTCGTCCCAGGAATGCTATGGTATGAAACAATATCTCAAGGACATTCCTTGCTGTTTGCTGGTCTTTGGCTTCGATATCAGAGAGCAAGGCACTTATTGGTGTTTTCTCTATACCAGCAAGAGTGCGAATTGCATCTTTATGAATGGCTGATTTCTCGTTCAAATAAAATTTTGCATAGGCTTTGCGCCAGTTGATAAATCCCTTCTCAATGAAAAGCCTATCATTACTGCCATGCTGACGGGAATGCCAGGGCACCAGTTTTTTCTCAACATCGACAGCCTGGATACAGGCGAAACAGAAAGTGCATGTCGTAGTGTAGCCATCTCCATTTGTCAAACCACTGAGGCTGAAAAGAACGCGAATAATCCTCATCTCCGAAACGTCTGCCTGGAAAAGTGTGGTCCCGTGGCTGGCAGCACTGGATTGACGACGTTACTCCCTCCGCCGCTGAGCGTTTGTGCAGGTAGGGGCAGGGCTGGTGCTGCTGTTAACGTTAGCTCCCTCAACGACATCTGTTGCTAGCACAAGCAGTGTTGCTACTGGAGTGTCAGGTGTGTTTGTAGAGCCAGAGATGCTGCTGGTTGTATTTCCTTACGTTTTTGCTGTTGCTGAGTTTTCTTCTGCCTCAGATCTATTAGGCTTTTTGGCCTGCTGGGATGGAATTCTAAAGAAATCCGAAATGCGCTTTTGTGACATGTTGTAGCGAACTGTTGACTTGAGAAGTTACCGCGGCCCCAATGTCTACTACGCTCTATTCATACAAGAGCGGGAGCGGTGCAACACCTGCGCGAAAAATGCAGATTCATTCTGTTCAATTATGTATTTATTTTCAAGTTATGGTCATTTCATTTATAATCATGACTAAGAGGGAAACATACACAAATTAATTAATTTATTGAAAAAAATGTAGGCCATGTAATTTAAAATGATGGTTGGAGTTTTGTCTACATTTCGCTAGGGGGTGCTGCAGCACCCTCCGCACCCCTAGTTCCCGTGGCCCTGCTACATTATGTAGAAATCCAGAGTTTTACGCCGTTATCTGACTAAAATGACTCAAAATGAGTCACAAAGTAGCTGTCATGCTCTCTGTGTTTTTCTCCGATGTGCAGACGCAAACTCGACTGCATGTCCATTTTTTTATAATTTTTTCTCGAGTCCGCCTGTTTGTAAACTGAGCACAGTTCATAATAACATAAAGCATTCATGTGCTGTATTACGACATCATGTACAAGAGGTCACCGTGCTCAGGCACACTTAGTCCTGATGCAATGTGACTGTGGGCCGCGCTGGCCAGTGGGGGAATGGCGCACTGGGGGGGGGCAATCGTGCTTGAGTACTGCACGGTACGGATTGCCAGTGTGACCGTGCTCTAAGTCTGAAATGAATGAAGTGTTTTAATGACAGTAGCTGCAGTGATAGAAAAGATCAGTGAAGTAATATCCCTCCTGTGACCTCAAACATTTAACTTTTTGTTGATATATTTATGGGCTTTTGTCTGCCTTTATTTTAGAGATAGGACAGAATCAGAAACCAAGGAGAGAGAGTGGGGAATGACTTGAGGGAAAGGAGCCACAGGTCGGATTTGAACCCCTGCTGCCCGCTCTCCAGGACTTAATGTTGATGAGGAGAAACCTCAGTCCTCACAGCCTTAGGCTACCGGCACCCTCACTTTATTTTTATTTATTTATTTTTTTTACACAAACTCCTTAGCTGGTGTATTTTACTTTTACTTTTTTAACAAGTTCATTTTTTCCGTGGTTAAGTTAATATAGTATCTTCAGTCTACCACAAGTTTCTTATTTTCTTTCAAAATAAAGGTACGTTTGTATCCAAAAAGGAAGTAAAGTAATCTAAGCTTAAGACAAAATTACAAAATAAAAGCATTAAAGACTTTTTAAAATGCAAAATAAGTGAATTCCAAACATGATTAAAATGTGATCAATTCCAATTAACTATTGATTTTCAGCCATTAAAAATGAAATCATTTGACAGCCCTTATTAATATTCAAAAAGCAGTCTAAGTAGCGTTAATGTTTGTTTACTGTGTCCTGCAGATGTCCAGCAGCTGTTGGTGAGTAAAGAAGAGCTTCCACCTGAGCAGCAGGAGTGGAGCCACATTCTGGACCAGGAGGACACTAAGCCCCAACACATTAAAGAAGAACATGAGGAACTGTGGAGCAGTCAGGAGGAAGAACAGCTTCAAGGACTGGAGGAGGCTGATACCACCAAGTTCCCCTTCACTCCTGTCTCTGTGAAGAGTGAAGATGATGAAGAGAAACCTCAGTCCTCACAGCTTCATCAGAGACAAACTGAACAGATGGAAACAGGAGTTGATGGAGAGGACTGTGGAGGAGCAGAACCAGAGAGGTACTCAGATCCAGAGAGACGTTTACAACCAGAGACCGAGGTCAAGATTGAAGACTCTGATGAACCTGAGACTGATGACAGTGATGATTGGAGAGAGACAAGAGAAGATCTGTCAGAATTCATCTTGAAAAATAAGAAACTAAAGACTGGAAAGAGACCACATAGGTGCTCGGAGTGCGGTAAAAGATTTAACCTAAAAAATCATCTGACCACACACGTTAGTTCACAGTGGAAAAAAACCCTTCTCACCGCTGTCGCTCACCACTCGTAATATAGGTACTTTTCAAAAAATAAGGTCTGATAAAAAGTTGAAAATGGCACTGGCATTGTCAGCCCTTGGTCTTTTATTAGTGGAACAAGAACAGAAGAGGCGGAGGCGACCAATAAGGAGAAACCGCACTAAATGGGTGAAAGCATGGATACTACAGCGGCAGGCTCAAGGGGCTTTCCCCAACCTGTGTCAAGAGCTGGAGATAAATGAAACCTCAGATTTTACAAATTTCGCTCGGCTCTTTCCTGTTCAGTTCCACATGTTGAAGGAACTTATCAATCCAATCATAAGGAGGCAAAACACGAACTACCGGGATTGTATCTCCGTCAGGGATCGTCTGATGATAACACTGCACTTCTTGGCAACAGGTAGGCAAGCTAGCTATAATTTACAACACTTTGTCTTTCGGTTTATAGAGAACCGCTAAAGTTAACGTTACCTGAAACCTGAAGTTCTGTAACTGTTACTAATGAGTATGATGATTACTGTATTCTATAACTGAGGGGTTTGCTTGTTAATATTTACAGGTGAAAGCTTCAGGAGCCTTTCCCACCAGTTCCAAGTTGGATTATCGACAATTCGGCAATTTGTTCCTGAAACCTGTGCAGCAATCTACAAGGTTTTGAAAGACAAATACCTGAAGGTATGTCTGAAACATCTATTGTCTTTTTCAGACTTACAGTGCAGTCTGTAGGCATTTGGTCACACGACTACAAGTAATCATTGTTGTAGTTACGTACAGTATATTGTTAGTGCTTATGCTGTTTTTTGTTTTATCATGTAAGGTGCCTTGGAGTACCTTGGTAAAGCGCCATATAAACAGAATGCATTCGAATTATTATTATTAAGAGTCTGACTTAAACTATCCTCCATGGGTTATTCATTGTATTTACTGTTTTTTCAGTGCCCAGACACAGTCGAAGAGTGGCAGCAAGTAGCCGATGGATTCCGGGCTCAGTGGAACTTCCCAAACTGCCTAGGTGCTCTTGATGGGAAGCACGTCAACATTCGCCCCCCACCAGGAACTGGCTCAACACTGTACAACTACAAGCATACATTTCCCATAGTGCTAATGGCACTGGTCGACAGCAGTTACAGGTTCCTGTACGTAGACGTTGGTTGCAATGGGCGGATTTCAGATGGCAGAGTGTTTGGGGGATGCTCACTGCAGGGTGCTCTGGAGAATAGGATGTCCAACATCCCTCCCCCTGCACCACTTCCTGCTTCTGACACGCTGGCTCCTTTTTGCATTGTGGCAGATGAGACATTTCCATTGAAGGAGTACCTCATGAAGCCATATCCAAACCGCAGGCTATCTGTCGAGCAACGCGTCTTCAACTACAGACTGTCACGAGCTCAGAGGGTGGTAGAAAATGCCTTTGGCATCTTAGCCAACCGTTTCCATGTCTTTCAAACAACCATTAACATTCAAGACACTGCCAAAGTGGAGGACATCACTTTGGCTGGTTGTGCTCTGCACAACTTCCTGCGGACCGAGAGCTGTGACCTGTACATGGCGGGAATCGTTGACCAGGAAGGAGCGGATCATGACACTATCCCAGGAAGTTGGAGACAAGAACCTGAACTACGACAGGCCTCCCTGCCACACACAACCAATGTAACAACACGGGCCAAGCAGCACAGGGATGAACTATGCTGCTACTTCAATTCTGACCCTGGTGCTGTGCCTTTTCAGTGGGGCAAACTATAGGAAATGTGTGTGCCTATCATGTTCAGTTTGTTATCCTGTATGTCATTCACACTTGGAGTATTTGAAAATAAATGCCCACATGTGGGGGTTTGCTTTATCTCCTGCCTCTGCCTGATTGATGAAACTTTACAGTATACCCGCTTGGTTGTAGATTTTTAAACACGCAGTTGTCCACCTCATGCTGTAAATATGGCAGCACATGTGGAGGCAACTTCTGCAATTTATTTTCAGAGTTCTGGCAATATAACTAAAGAAGCAGAGGATTTTCTGGCACAAACTTCACCAACTGACGAGGTGCATGAAGAGTGAAAGGCTTAGAAGAGGTCAAAATGCTCCAGCAGCACTTGTAGTAAGAAGATCAACTTTATTCACAATTTAGACCGACGCGTTTCGGCTCGTGGCCTTCATCAGGGTCATCAAGAAACAGATTTCCAAACATCTTTTAAGTAGGGAAGGTACAAAATTGAAAGAAAGGTAAAAAAAATCAAAAAGGCAGGGACAACCAATCAAATGCTTCCACATATGTGTATATCAGCCAATAGGGCACATGCAAGCTGGTTAGATTTGTTGGACAGGTAACATGGAGGTGAGGAGCCTGTCTAACAGATGCAAGGCTGACACCAGACCTGGTCAACAGGTAGGGATTAAAAATTAGCAATATCAGCCTTGTCTTTATCAGAAACTAGACCCTCCAGGGTTTGCCTGATTGTCCGGAGTAAGTTAGCTGACTCCTCACTGGCCGACTTGTCCTTCTGCCTCTCTTCGTTATAGGCCTGCAAGTTGCCGACCTAGAGGTGTTCAACAGCGGCTCAGTTCGAGAGTCTTCTCCACAGATGGTGTACTCTGTCAGGGGAATGTGCAGAGTAATTAAACCTACTAAAATATTAATTTGGCTTAATATAACCTCGCATAATTCATTTGGGCACCACTTCCGGTTTAATGGAAGAAAATAAACTTATGTTATTAGTTTATCAATAATCAATCTCATCTCAGAATGTGTGACCTCTGGAGCAGCTTAAATCAGGAAAGATACGGACAATAGTTCTGAGTTTTATGTTGACATTTAATATAGGAATGATAAACAATAATGTATATAAATGAAACGGATATATGTAGGAATATGGTTGTTATGACAATGAAAGGTTATATCTCGAACTCTATAACTCAACTCGTATGGTGAAATTATATGTTTAGTAACGAGATAAAATGCGGTATTGTTTGAATGATTCAACCAGCAAACGAATAAAGAATAAAAAGATGATTAACGAATTTTGGGATTAAATTTGGACTCGGATTGTTTAAGGAGACACGACCAATCTTAATCTCAACACCAGCTAAGAGTAGACATCCTTACTGTTGACGTCATTTTGAACTTTTCCCCAAGTGGTCTAGCATCGGTACTCTCGGTCTCTTTGGATCCCACAGCACTCTCCACTAGCCAGTTAGCTGTCCTCAGTCAGCCAGACGAAAGTCGTGTCCGTAGCTCAAGGCGTTGATTTTCGATGATGAATGTAGAGGTTTATTGCGTTGTCTCCCAGAGGCTCCGAGTGGGTCAAAACACAAATATATAAAAAGAAAGTCTTTTGAAGCTTAAATTTCCTCTTTAGATTAACCTGATGGCCATCTCGATTTATCCAAATAAGAAAATTGGCGTCCAAGACATGATGAGCCCAGAAAAGTTGAAAAGGCCTTTGCTTTGAACCAGAAAGAATGAAAGTTCTCAAAATGTGCGCGTACAATTCTAAGTTCGGTAGGATTAGTTCCTACTGTTCGAAATCTTGAAAGTAAAAAATAAAAAAGAAGACTGCCGTGAAGAAAAGAAAACTCAGTGAGACTGAGGTGAAAACAAAACTTAACTAAAACCCAAAACCAAACTGAAGTACTGTCTGCGACGAGTCCTCTTATCAGTGGAGCAGGAGAGGGGGGGCGTCCCGCTTGTTCTTTTCTGTGCTAAATTACTCCGGCCATACCCTCCAGCACGGTTGCACCGTAGGCTAATCCCGTTCAGGTTGCAGAACACTCGCGCAGAAGCGCTCAAAAGGCGCTGAAGGCAGCGTTTTTTTCTGAAAAAAATAAGTCAAGTGTGAACACGAACTTAGGCTACTGGCGCCCTCACTTTTTTTTTTACATAACCTCTTCAGCTGGTTTCATTTACTTTGACTTTTTTAACAAGTTCCTTTTTTCTGTGGTTCAGTTAATATAGTATCTTCAGTCTACCACAAGTTCCTTATTTTCTTTCAAAATAAAAGTAGGTTTGTATCGAAAAAGGAAGTAAAGTAACCTAAGCTTAAAAAAAAATTACAAAATAAAAGCATTAAAGACTT
Organism: Tautogolabrus adspersus; assembly: GCA_020745685.1. NCBI lineage: Eukaryota > Metazoa > Chordata > Actinopteri > Labriformes > Labridae > Tautogolabrus > Tautogolabrus adspersus. Next base: position 2,412,028 of record CM036543.1, on the reverse strand, counting down.
TTTAAATGCAAAATAAGTGAATTCTAAACATGATTAAAATGTGATCAATTCCAATTAACTATTGATTTTCAGCCATTAAAAATAAAATCATTTGACAGCCCTTATTAATATTCAAAAAGCAGTCTAAGTAGCGTTAATGTTTGTTTACTGTGTCCTGCAGATGTCCAGCAGCTGTTGGTGAGTAAAGAAGAGCTTCCACCTGAGCAGCAGGAGTGGAGCCACATTCTGGACCAGGAGGACACTAAGCCCCAACACATTAAAGAAGAACATGAGGAACTGTGGAGCAGTCAGGAGGAAGAACAGCTTCAAGGACTGGAGGAGGCTGATACCACCAAGTTCCCCTTCACTCCTGTCTCTGTGAAGAGTGAAGATGATGAAGAGAAACCTCAGTCCTCACAGCTTCATCAGAGACAAACTGAACAGATGGAAACAGGAGTTGATGGAGAGGACTGTGGAGGAGCAGAACCAGAGAGACGTTTACAACCAGAGACTGAGGTCAAGATTGAAGATTCTTATGAACCTGAGACTGATGACAGTGATGATTGGAGAGAGACAAGAGAAGATCTGTCAGAATTAAACTGGACAAATAAGAAACTAATTTAATTCAACACAATCAAACCATTCGATGTTAAAATACTCAACAGAAGTTGACTATATCCCAATTACAAGCAATATAAACAACATATATGGTTAATATTTGCCCTTTACCTTTTAGAACTAGCTGATGCTCAATCTCATCCTCTTCTTCAAAGTCACTGTCACACTCAGAAATGTGATCCTCACACACACTCTTCTCTCTTTACCAAAATCAATTGCAAGGCCCTCTGAGAAGATGATCTTTTGGCCATCTTGATCAGTTGTGATAAGGAACCATACTGACAAGCTATATTTATTTATATATATATTTTATATATTTATACATTTTAATGTATACATATTAGGGTTTGTAACTTATATTACAACATCCTGTATGTAATATAAATGTTTAGGGGGGTGTAGTGTGTGGTCATTGAAAATGTGTTCTGATATATGTTCTTCACAGAAAATGAGCCAAGGCCAAAGAGTCAGAGTTTGAAAAAATAATGAATCGTATTATTTTTCTTTAGATAAAAAATGAAAATGGGTCCCACAGCCCCGAACACCATACAAGGGTTAAAGCTATAAAAAGTGAATATGAGTGATTTTTGTCAGTTTGTGACCTTTTAACGGTTGTTATATTGTGTGTAATTTTTAGGCAATGTCTGCGCGGGTGTTTTATGCCAAGAGGAGGGCGACTGCTGTCATGCCGGCCCACCCTGCAATCAGTGATGATGACGAGGAGGAAGATGACGATGTGGCAGACCCTGATTTTGTCCCACCCGCCAACAGCCAGGACATTCCTGGCCCAAGTGACATTGGCCCCTCTGCCAAGAAGAAATGCATCCAGCCTGCAGTGGAGGTGCTCCAGGAAAGTGACAGTGAGGACGATGATGATGATGATTATGTGCAGCCATCACCACAAGCCCAGAGGCCAAGCAAATCCAGTAAGTCAGCAGCCAGGCCAACCACCTGGCACAAAGTTGACCTGAACAACACAGCCCTTCCCGAATACAATCATGTTCCCCCTGACTACTTTGAACTGCCTTTTCAGTACTTTATGAGGTACTTTGATGCCCAAATGATCAGTCATATAACTTATCAAACCAACTTATATGCTGCTCAGAAGGACATTACCACTTTCACCACCAACGACAATGAAATTATGACCTTTCTGGCCATCCTGATCTATATGGGGGTTGTTGAGCTCCCGTCTATTGAAGATTACTGGGCCATGGAGACAAGGATCCCTCAAGTTGCCAACCTGATGTCATCGAAGAGGTTCAGGCTGCTGAGAAGGGTTATCCACTTCAATGACAACACTCAGATCCCTGGCACCAGTGACCGTTTCTTTAAAGTCCGGCCACTGTTCAACTTGCTCACTACTGCCTTCAGGTGTGAGCCACAGACCCCCAAACAGTCTGTAGATGAGGTGATGGTTGCCTACAAAGGGAAGACAGCTGGCAACCTGAGGCAGTATATCAAAAACAAGCCAGACAAGTGGGGTTTTAAGTTGTTTGCCAGGGCCTCTGAGGATGGCTTCATCCATGACATGGTGCTCTACCAGGGCAAGACTACCCTGGAGGCCCATGATGTCCCCCAGAGGCCTGAACAAAAAGTATTGGGTGCCACCAGCCAGATTGTCGCTGTCCTGGCCAGTACCATGTCATTCCCCACCACCACAGCCATCTTTGCTAACAACCATTTCACCAGCCTGGAGCTAGTGCGGTACCTCCGAGACCAGAATTGCAGGTACACAGGGACAGCCAGGGACAATAGAATCAGAAACCCTCCACTCAAGTCCATCAAGGAGATGGAGAAAAAGGCTGTCCCTCGTGGAACTTGTGACTACGTTACCAGCGATGATGGTATACTGGCCGTCAGGTGGAAGGACAACAAAGCAGTCACTCTGCTGTCAACAGACATGGGGGTGGAGCCGATGTCCTCAGTTATCAGATACTGCAGTGAGACCAAGAAGAAGGAGCCTGTGAGCTGTCCAGCTGTCATCAGGAGTTATAATGCCAACATGGGGGGCATTGATAAAAGTGACATGCTGGTACACCTCTACCGCACCCCCATGAAGTCCAAGAGGTGGTACCTGCGTCTCTTTGCATACGTCATTGACGTCAGTATCACAAATGCCTGGGTTGTGTACAGGCGGGACTGTAAGGCCCTTGGAGTGAATGGCCAGTCCCTGAAAGATTTCAGGATCCAAGTGTTCAGGGGTGCCAGCAGCCAGACACCTGCCACATCTAGCTCCAGAAGAAGCTCATCTTCATCTGTTGAAAGCCTGACCACCAGTTCTGATATCCCTCAGCCTGTCCGGGGACACCGCAGCCACACACCAAATGAGGCTGTGCGCTTTGATTTGACCCTCTTTCATGCCCCCATACATGCCAAACGCCAGACCTGCAAGTACTGCAGCAGCAAAGGCAACATTTTAAGGTCAAATGTGGCCTGCAGGGTCTGCAAGGTTCACCTGTGCATGAACAGTGAGCGTAACTGCTTTATTAGGTACCATGACAAACTGGCCTAATGGTGTCTAAAGCAGTGTTTCTTAACCCTGGTCCTGGAGACCCACTGCCCTGCATGTTTTAGATGTTTCCCTCTTTCAACACACCTGATTCAAATGAACTGGTCATTATTAAGCTTCTTGATGAGCTGATCATTTGAATCAGGTGTGTTGGAAGAGGGGAACATCTAAAACAGTGTTTCTTAACCCTGGTCCTGGGGACCCACAAGTGGGTCCCCAGGACCAGGGTTGAGAAACACTGGTCTAAAGTGATACTGCGTATGTTGACAGGTGTCTGTATCAGCACTTGTGTTGAAACATACATGTTCCTTTCACCTTATAGGTGTTTTTCTTTTATTTTGTATATATACACTTCTTGGATATTTTTTTACCCCTTAATGGCAAGGAACCAAATATGGTAACTTCATTCACGTTGATTTTCTACATGACATTGAATTTTTTTATTTTTTTTTACAGCAGAAATAAAGTTTTGTTATGTCCTCCAATAACACTCTATGGTTGAATTTTTGAATTTCAAAGTATTGCAATGAGTGCCCTATAAAGGGTTAATAAGAATCCTGCAGTCAGAATACAAGATCAAGAAAATCTCAATGACACCTGGGAGTCATTTCATGAAGCAGGATTAAGCAGAATCGTCGCTTATTTCGATAAGTCTGGCTCGTTTAAGTGAGAGTTTCGTTCCATCAACCTAGCTTATATGAATCCTCGCTGAGTTACCATGGCAACTTATGCTGGTGAACAAGTCTGCTCCGGACCAGGCTAACTGTCGAACTTAGTTTAGCTGTGTGTCAAAGAATGTCCGACGGGTAGAAACAGACTCATAAAAGACCGTTCCGTCAGGTGAGTTTCAGCGCTCACGTCACTCGTGTTAGTTTTAGTTAGTTTATTAGTTTATTTGAATCAGGGACATTGTACAAAAATATTATTGTTATAATAATTAAAAAAATGTTATAATAATAAAAAAAGATCATAAAACTGAAGTCTCAGCTTTGTTCTAAATCAACCATGAATAAAACCCTTCATTATATTGCAAAAGTCACACATCTAATGCAACTACACGTCAGGAAATATTAAAAAAAGTAAAACGAACATGATTTTATAAAAAGCCTAATAAATAATTCACATCCCACAAGGACCCACCCTACTCTGTCTCTGATTGGCTGGTGAAACAAGAGAGACAGGCAGACAGACCAACAATGAGAGAGAGAGAGATGCCAGTAATGCAAGATGTAGGCCTACTGAACTGAAATGGAAATTGAGATAATTTAATAAACAGAGAATGAAAGAAAGAAAACCACTATTCTTCCTGCCTCCATGGCATCTCCTTTTATTTACTATTTTGAGAAATATTATGACAGTAAAATTGACATTTCATTGTAGTTACTGACCACTGTGGAATTTTACATTTAATTTTACACAAACACACACATTAGTAGGGCTTATTAACAACCTGAATACTTTGTCATTTGTTGTCTGTGTCCTGTTGGCCTGCAACCCTATTTGAAACGAATGTTTACGTATGTACACACGGTTTTATGAATGAAAGTGAACCTGTAACCTTGTGACTATCTACCTCGGATCAGGAGCATTATACCAAATTAATCACACCTGTGGATGCGACGTCACCCGCTGCACATTATATGTATGATGGGCACCCACACACTCTCCCTCTTTCTATCGACTGGGAAGTAAGGACAATGCCAACTCCCAGCATCGAGTGACAGGGGATGGTTACAGGTTCACTTTCATTCATAAAACCGTGTGATTAGTTTTATTTTATTTCAGTGAACCTGTAACCCTGTGACAACAATATACCAAATAAGTCACGAGGAGAGTACGTTGTGTTACGACCGGCTCAAACGCCGTGACAAATGAATGGAGAAGACCAGGAGTTAAAGGTGAACAATTACACAAGTTTATTCAATCGAGGCACCGATATAACACCAAATGGTACAGAGCGTTGAGGACCGCGTCTCTCCTCAACCTCTTCCTCCAAGTCTCCACCGAGAGGTGAGTGAGGCCAGCTCTTATGGACTGAGAACACCGGGCCCAGGTGTTCTCAATCCAAGATCCCACACGTACAGCCACACCCACTGGCATCTGAAACAGAAATGACCAAACAAAGGAACCAGGAAACAGCAGGGTCGTCACAGTTGGCACAACCCATAGGTCAAAGGCCATACAGAGGTGGAGTCCACCAATTGTACGAAAATGACAGAACACCCTTATGCAGTTGAAATAAAGCAATTTATTTTTAACAAATGAAAAAACATTTGCAAACACAAAATCCCCTTGGGGGCAACAAAGTGAACACGCCCCTCCAGTGCATGTATCCTCACTGGCCCTATCGCCAACAGAACTGTTAACTAAAAGATGGCCCGGGCAGGGAAACACAGAAACTCAACCCTAACCTGGCAAAGGTTGAGGAGGATGCCCAGCCAGCAGCAGTGCACACCTCATCTAAAGGTGCACCACGGAAAACCGCCCAGGAAGTGGCCACCCCCCTTGTAGAGTGTGCTGAGAGCCTGAAGGGAGGGGGCCTCATGCACATAAGCCATGGGGATTAAATCAACAATCCAATGGGCCAGACGTTGAGACTAGCCTGCCTAACGTAGCATCCCCGTATGACACAAAAAGTAAATCAGATTTACGAAAAGGCTTTGTGCGGTCAACATACTACCGGAGGACCCTCACCGGGCACATGTTGTGAAGCAGCGCGTCCTCCGCAGAGATGTGTGGAGGAGGACTGAAAGCCTCCAGGACCAGAGGCTTGACAACAAAGGTCCTAGCCATAACTTTAGGCTGAAAAGCAGGGTTTGGGAGAAGGCGGACTGACCCGTCCCCATCTCCAATGCAAAGACACGCCCCATCCACCGACAGAGCACTCAACTCGCCCACTCTCTTGGCTGAAACAATGGCCAAGAGAAACGCAGTCTTCAAACTAAGACAGCGAAGGTCAAGACCAGACAGCGGTTCAAAGGGAGGCTGACATAGAGCACTGAGGACAACCTGGAGATCCCAAGAGGGCAGCAGAAGTTATCCCGATGGGCGACTCCTCCTTGCTCCTCTTAAAAACTGTGTAGCCAGAGGGTGCGAACCCAGAGACCAGCCATCACACCTATCATGAACCGTAGAAATCGCTGCAAGGTAGCCCATGATAGTAGATTCTGCCCAGCCCAGGGCAAAGAGGTGTTGAAGGAAGGACAGAATCACAGGCATGCCACACGTTAAAGGGTTCGCCCCCTTAACACAACACCAGTCCCAAAACACTCTCCACTTACCACTATACAGAAGCTGAGCTGCCCAAAGCGAAGCCATATCTGGGTCACTATCTGTGGGTGTAACCACCACTCGCCGGGGTGGGGACCCCCCCGTGACAGCAGATCTGCTGCAGCATTCTGGGGTCCTGGCAGATAGAAAGCCCTCAGGATCACCCCCTTTGAGTATGTCCACAAGAGCAGCCGACGAGCCCTTGCATGAAGGGATGGAGACTTTAGCCCGCCCTGATGGCTGACGTAAGACACCACTGTAATGCTGTCTGTTCTCACCATGACATGCCTCCCCTGTTTAATAGGGAGAAAGCGTTGCAGAGCCATGTAAACTGCCTCTATCTCGAGGAGGTTCACATGCAACCCCTGTCGTGCAGGGCCCCAGTGACCCCAAACCGACCTGCCCTCCCAGACAGCGTCCAAGCCTGATTGGGAGGCATCAGTAGTTATGGTCACCCTGCAACCCTCCTGTCCCAGGGGAACGCCGTTGCGGACAGCTTGGGAGTGTTTCCACCATGTGAGGACCTTGAGGCCTCCCTGGGTCAGGGTAAGTATCTTTGACCTGTCTCTTGGCAGGCAGACCTTCAGGAGTCCAAACCAAAGCTGCAGGGGGCGCATGTGCAAAAGGCCCAAGGGCACAACCTGGGCAGCTGCTGCAAAAAGGCCAAACAGTACTGCCACTGCCTTACAGAGGCCGACCTGCGTGAGATGCACTCTCTGATTACATTCCTTCGTTTCGTAGTCAGGCACGCCCTCATGGCGACCAAATCTAATATTCGACTGACCTGGCTGGGGCCAGGTTGATCTTTCCGGCATTGAGATGGAGCCCCAGAGAAACCAAATGAGCCAACACCTCTGCTGTGTGGCCCTGTGCTAGCAACTCTGACGGGGCGCAAACCAGCCAGTCGTCCAGGTAGTTGAACACCCGGATGCCCCTCTCTCGCAGAGGAATGAGAGCAGCATCCATACATTTCGTGAATGTGCGTGGGGACAGGGACAGACCAAAGGGAAGGACATTGTACTCGTAAGTCTTCTCTCAGAAGGCAAACTGGAGGAACTGTCTGTGGGCTGGATCGATGGGGACATGAAAATAGGCGTTGCAAAGGTCCACTGACCTGAACTAGTCGCCTGCCCTGATGGCTCAAAACAAAGCCTTCAACCTGAGCATCCAAAAGGGCAGCACCTTGAGGGACACGTTGAGCCGCCTCAAATCTAAAATGGGGCGGAATCCCCCTGTCCTTTTGGGGACGAAAAAATAGCCCGAATAGAACCCCTTTAGTCCTTCTTCCGGAGAGAGAGGTCGGATTGCGCCTTTCTTTATTAAGGCAGAAATCTCGTCGGCCAGAATGTTGGAACGAGACCTGTCCTTTACCACCGTCTCCAAAACCCCTCCAAAGCGAGGTGGGCGGACCTTGAACTGCAGGCGGTACCCAAACTGCAGAGTCCCGATAACCCACGGACAAGTGGTACACTGACACCAAGCCCGGAGTTGGGCGATGGTGAAGCCTGGCGTCAGTGAAGGCACATCGTCAGGGGCGCTGGCGGGGCTTGGTTGGCCCCTGGTCCGTGCGCTCCCGAAAACGGGGTTGAAAACGTGGGCGGCCCCGCCCCGGCTTTGGGGGAGGACCCTGCCTCTCCGTCCCATAACGCCAGGAAGAGCTCTGTTGTGCAAAACAAGGGCATGAAAAACCCCCACGCCTCTCCATGGCTCCTCGCAACAAAGACCCTGACTGCCCTGGGCGCTGGATGGACTGCGTGCGCAGTCTGACTTTCCTAGCCTCACCCAACGCATCCTCAGCCACTGGCCCAAACACTTCCCCAGGAGCTATGGCGGCCTCCAACACAGCACCTCTGTCTGCATCTGCTAACCCTGCTTGACTCAACTAGATGTGACGTCGAGCCATGATCAGCTATGCCAAGGAGTTACCAAGCACCCTGGCCTGCGAGCTAGCACCCTGGATCACCATATCCACAACCCTTTCCATCTCTGGCAGGAGGTTATCTGGGCTCTTGGACTCCAGGTCCCTTATCAAGCCTTCCAGATACACCAGCAGAAGGGCATTGGTGTTTGTTAGTCTAGCCGCCATGGCTACGGACTGGAAAGCCTTCAGCACCAGCCCATCCGTTGTGCGGCACTTCATATTCGGGTGACGGGCCACCCTGCTACCTGTGGTTGGAGCCCCAGCCAACAGTGCAAAGGTTGGCCCCACCTTTGACACACCATCCAGGCCGTGCTCTGCAGCCTGGTTCAGGAGGCTCAGGGCAGAGCGGGGTGCAGTAGCCTCCCTGGGTTGAGCCCATGACCTCTTCAGATGTTGCACAAAATCCTTGTACACTGGCAGGGGATCCTGTCTCTGGCTCCTAGGGTCCCTGTCCAGAGCAGAGGCCTTCGGTGGAGAACACGGGCGAGGAAGCCCGGCAGCAGCAGAGCAGAGCCTCAACTGAAAGATCACAGGACCCAGGACAGTCCATACCACCCTGGGAGTCAGCCCCCACGTCATCCTCCCCCGCGTAAACCTCTACCTGCCCAGAGGAGCCACAGTCAGAGCTGTTGGTCTTATCCAGATTGTCTGAAGCAGCAAGGGACACAGCATCAGGATGCGGAGGCCCACATGGAGGAAGCTGTCGTGGCAGATCAAAAAGGTGTTGCTTATTTGCAGCCATGCATTCGATGGTCTTACACATATCCTCCAATTGCCTCTGCATGAGGTCAACCAGTGGGTCACAAAGCAGCTCTGCTCAGTCCACCTCCGCTTCTTGGCCCGCTTTCCTCCAGCTGAAGCCTGTGAAGGGGGAGGGGGTGGGTCCTGGCCAGGGGGCACCCTGGTCTCCGGGCCACTGTCCCTCTTTCCATTACCCTGCACCGCCATACCCCAATTATGGTAGCACTTCCCTTCTGTCTTCCCTCTCAGAACTGGAGGGTCTGCAAAGAAAAGCACACATGCAGCAATTTAACATGTAAAGAAAACCCCCCATGCAATTACGTCCTTTATGTTCTCTCAATTTCAAAAAGGAGAAACAACCTCCATTAGCTGTGAAAGCTCGAAAACATTTTAATCTTTCATACAAAAATGTTTTTGTTTTTGTTGTTGCATAAGCCACTGAAATCATACAGTACAAACCTCAATTCAGGTTTCGCTTACTCAACTCCTTTAATGCACACCAGAAGCCCATGAGCTGCTTCCCCGCTTCTCAATAGCTCACGCGGAAGCACGAGTGTACATACCGCTGTCGTCCTCACCAGCACGCGATCATAATTCTGCCGGACAAACTCACGATCCGCCAAGGGGGTGCCCGCACATGGCAGGCCGTCAGTCGGCAGTCAAGATTGTGAGGATTAAAAAGGTAAAACAATATAAGCCGGTATAAACTCTGACTGACCAGGAGAATAGAAGAGAGAAAGTGTGTGGGTGCGCGTCATACATATAATGTGCAGCGGGTGACGTCGCACCCACAGGTGTGATTAATTTGGTATAATGCTCCTGATCCGAGGTAGATAGTCACAAGGTTACAGGTTCACTGAAATGAAATAAAACATACTTCTGATATTATGGAGACTACACATCACACAGCACTCTGCAGAGGGGGGAAGCACACTTCTGGATGTATAGCCTTTTGACTTATCTGTTTTAAAGAGACAGCCTCTTGTTGGAAAACTTACACCTTTAAGTATGCACAGACTCAATTTAAATGTGCACCACCTTCATTCAGACACTGCTGTACCTTTCCATAGAAATGCTTCTGCAGCTGTAACAGAGGTCTGCTCTATAGACAACGACGTAGCAATATATAGGCTTTATGCTGCGTTCCAGTTACCTCGGAACTGGGAAGTCGGAGCTGGGAATGACGTCACACCCGAGTTGAGCGTGTTCCAGTTGCAAGTCGGAAAAGCAACATGGACACCTCCAGGAGTACCTTTGTTTTGTTAACTAATACCAGACGATAACAACACACTACGTGATAGTTTGTGCACAAAAATAACATGACAACATGTCCACAGATAGAACATGCACGATACTATCAGTGTGATTGATTTAATCACACAAAAAGAGGAACAAGCGGCTAATAAACACTATAGTCTCAGCTTTAACGTACGGTTGATGCACATAGCAGCCATGTTGGATTTTAACTCGGGCTCCTCCGACTTCTCCGAGTTTCCGACTAGTAATTACGACTTCAGGGGGCGTTCCAGTTGACACATCCGACTGGGAACTCGGAAGTGTCAACTCCCACTTCCTAGTTCAACTGGAACGCAGCATAAATCTAGAGGCTGCCGGTTTCATGCTCAAAACAGTGACTAACGAACTCTCACTCTGTTACACGTCGGCTCTATATCCATGTGTCACCCATAGATGGCGATGTTGCTTCACTTAAAGCTGTCATCAGCATTACACTATCTATCTTAAATATGAAAGTTCAGACAAAGAAGTTTTTAATCAAAGATAAAAGAGCACAGAATAGTCAAATGCACATGAACCTGAAACTTTCATAACTCGCACATTTAGTCCGTCTGAATTTTCTACCATGCCATCTCCCTGACTTAATATTACGACAGAGTATTAGACCACCTTAAAGAAAAAAATAGATACAAAATGTTGAGATTAAACTCGTACATTTACGAGAATAAAGTCATACATTTACTAGTTTGAGCTCAAAATTTTAGATTTAGTTTTTCTTGAAGGTGGCCCTAATCCTCCGTCGTATATTATTATTTTCAGTTTTAATTTTTTAGTAATAAAATCTTTAAATTGTTGGAACAGCTCAATCAGCAGCGTTGGTTCAGCTGTTGAAACAAACGGCGCTCTAACTCTCCCCTCTGTGTGACTCATTTGATCGTCTTTTCATTCATCCATTCATTTGGGCTTCTTGTAAACCTCGGGTGCGTGCACAAAGCGAGACTATGCACGCCTGCCTTGAATCAGCCCTGATTAATTAAGGCTGGATTGCGTTCATGGAACGACTTGAGGCTTAATTAGGAGATGGTGTTAGTTTCAGTCTGACTTTTTCAGATGAGCATGGCTTTCTTTAGCTATGTTGATGGAATTACCCCCCTGCACATGCACAGGATGAATGAAGAGTGCAGAGGCCACTGGGCACAAAACTGCTGCAGCCTTTGATCACAAACTGAATGACAACACCTGTAGATGTCATCTGGCATTCTGGATTTACTCCACATGTTGTTAGAAGAAACAATAGAAATGCATTATAGCCTTCAGTGTGTAGAACTAAATCGTCTATGGAAACAAACACTTCAAGTGTGTGTATATTTGTTCTGTTATCATTTCTCTCTTTGGCTTCCTTTTTGCTGCTTCACTGCTTTTTAGACATTTTCTGCTAAGAGGAGAACGACTCTTCATTGGTCTTGGTGCTATCCAGTTCCCACGGTAACCTGACTCGTCATCAATCATAAAACTTTTCTTATTTGCAATGAAAGTAACTGCTTTCATTTTTTCACATTTCAACATACCTACTAACTATGGGGCGCCGTTTGTAAAGTTGCGCACACTACAAATAACAACATTTCTCCACATGTAGCCCTAAAACATCACTTTATATCAGAAATATCTGTGAACTTTGTCATATGTACTTTTGTTAATAAAAATGTAAGGTAATTTCATTGGCAAATATACAGTAAATGTTAAATATTATATCTAAATGTTAAATATTATATATAAATGTTAAAAAGACATGTCCTGATTCTAAACATTTAGTTTACATTATAAATATTTAGCTTTGATCCTATATATTTAGCTAAGCTTGTAAATATTTATAATCAAAGCTAAATTTATAGAATATAAACTAAATATTTAGCAACGACTTCTAAATATTTAGCTAATATGCAAATTCACTCTACCGCCCACCGGAAGGACCAAAATAAAAGTTTGAATTAGCGGAGAATATTGGAAGGGCCGTCTTGGCTACTTCTTCGGTGTCGGCCACAGGATCTTCCACAGCGCCATCACAGCACTTGGTACGTTTCTTTTCTTAGGGCTGATTTAGCCTACTGTGTTTGGTGTTGTTACCCTTTATGTAGCCTAGCTAACAATCAACATAGGCTACTTTATGCTCAAGCCTATTTATTTCGTTTTTGTGTTGGGTAGCTGATTCACATGATGGGCTATTAAAATGAAAATGGTTTTATTAATGTGGTTAACGCAATCAGCAATGAACGTCATGTCTCCTTAGGGCGCCAGCAGCAGGACACCTGGACCAGCCACATCCTCCAGCTTGTCAACACACCGCTTGGTACGCTATTATACGCCAGTCATACAGATGTTGTTGTTTTAATATGTGTGGTATATCAACTTTATTCTTGTTATCATCAAGGTGTGAGATAACATGATAATACCAATCAATTGAATTAAAACTCCTCAGGGCACAAACTGCTCACCCACATCAGTACCAGGATTAAACTTAACCCCATTGAATGATCATGAAGTAAGTTTTTATTCATTTTCATGTTCTCTTTTATGAGTTTATACTTTCTTATTACTTTTCCTCAAACATCCCTGTTTCTAAATTAGTCAAATAGTTGTAATCTGATGTAGCTTCCACACATTTAAACCTGACAGTGATTCTAATTTTGTGCCTGGGCAGCATATTTTTTTCCTCTCGAGAAACATTAATTAATTTTGCTGTTTGCAGGATGGTTACCAAGGAAGGCATCACATTTCCAAAGAAGAGTTGGAAAATGTCCTTGCTCTGAAAACCACTTTTACTGAAGCTGCATCTGTGTCAAGGCCAACCTTCTATAAGTTGTTGCAGGACTAGTATCCCAACATCGAAATTTAAGAGCATCAGTGACCAACAATTGGATCTTGAAGTGTCACAGATAAAAACTGAACATCCAAATATTGGAGAAGTGATGCTTATGGGGCATCTGCGATCCACAAACATTGTGGTTCAAAGACGTCGTGTAGGAGAGTCACTGCAAAGGGTGGACTCAGCTGGTGTCCTGTACAGGAGAAGAACAGCAATAGCACGGCGAGTTTATTCTGTGCCCCATTCAAATTTCATATTGCATGTAGATGGAAATCACAAACGGATTAGATGGAAACAGTTGGAACACAGCCTGAGGCAAGAGAGGTATTTATCAAAGTTAGAATGCATGACCCAACAGTGTTAAAAACGTCTTTCAGTAGTCTGGAAGGAATACTGTCTAAAGGGCATTGTGAAGGTCTCATATGTTGGACAACCATAGATAACACAGAAAGTGACACCGGCTCAAACTGCTCAAAGACAGCTGAGCATGCAGGAGACACAGCTGGATCTGAGGTGGAGGGAGAAGGTGAAGACCTGATGGCAGAAACGTTAACAATAAAGTATGCAAGAAATTGTTTTCATAGAGTGGGTGATTGCCTAACACATGGAGAGTTACATGGATTTAAAGACGGTTAAAAGTGTTGAAAAGGACCTGTGGCTGTTAATGGACACTGCATTGGAAATAAAAAGTGTTTTTGAAGATTTAACGGCCTTCTGGTATTCGGATAAGCAGTCTCTTAAAATCCCCAAGGAGACATGAAGTTTGTCTTTTTCCATTTTCTCTCCGAGTGTCTGGGTGCGCGGGTAGAGTCATTTAGCCAAGGCTCAGTCGGGGGTTTAGGGCGTCTGTCCATGAAAGGAGCGATCGAGTCCAGGATATCGGTGCACGTAGAATTAAAGAGGCTGACTATCTCCTCAGCACTTGCATTGCAAGAGTCAATTGTGGGAATCACAGAGTCGCTAAAAGCAACAGAGAATTTTGACGCCGACACAGGTTTAAAAGCTCGCAGACGGCGGGCCGGGGCGCACGAATCAACTGAGCAAGGAAGCGTCACAGTGAAAAAAACACAGGCAGGTGATCCAAGATACGGGTTTCACAGATCTCCCTACTGCACAAATTTAACCCATGAGACAACACAAGGTCCAGTGTGTGTCCCTTTTCACAGCACACAGCACAGGGAGTTCTAAATGTAATTCAAAGAGTTACAGCTCAAATCTGGAGAAGCAGCTAAACAGGGTTTGACGGCAGTGGAAGCTGGATTTAAAAACAGATGCCAGCCCTCCACCTCTACCGCTCGTCCGCGGGGAGCTGATGAATGAACAGTCAGGCGGAAGAAGTTCAGAAAAGGCTGTAAACTCATGAAGCCAGGTCTCCGTCAAAAACCTAAACTCCAAATCCCGCAACGTGAAGCAATCATTCAGCAGGAAGGTTTTGTTAGCTAGCGACCTAGCATTGATAAGTGCCAGGTGGAGAGTGACCTCCTCCTTACCTGGTGTTTGAGCACGATCCAGCATGCAGACCGCAGGTAAGCCCTGATCCTCACGGCTACTCCGCCCCGCTTTCCTCGTCTCCTTGGGCGCTTCCTCCGGGCAATAGCATAGGCTGGGCGGCACAGGTATGCCGGTATACTAAGATAAAGAGGAGGAGGGGGGTTTGGAGTTGGCTCGCCCAGAGATTGCTCTAACACCATTTCATGAACAGCTCTGATTTCGAGAAGCGACTGGCGATCATAGACAAGTAGAGCAGTGACATTTTGACAGAAAACACAGAAAAACAAAACTAGCAAAGAGCCGAGAAGGCCTGACAGACGGCTCAACGTGCACACTGCTGGCGCCATCTTTGTGTATGTGATATAGATTGTTATCAGATTCATGTTAATGTAGGTCACGTCATATATTTAGATATACATTTCTATCAGATTCATGTGGAGATGTGGGTTACATCACCTGGAGACGATCAGTAAATTCCAGCTTGTATTTGAACAGACAGTGTTATACAGTTGACATTCTTAATCAGACACATTAATAAAGTGTGAAAAAAAAGTTGGTGTCTTTAAATATCATCTTCTATGGCTAATCACATACGATAATAATACAGATATATTGAACATGTGATTATAAAGCTTAGGTATTCATCGATTTGTGGCACACGTAAAATTCAGTAGAGGTAAAATTAACAATTTCTTAGAAAACAACTTTCTCTAACTGAGCCATAGATGATAGTAGCAGAATCTAGATTGCATGAAAACGTCACTCTTAATGTCCCAATAATGTCTATCTGATTTAGAAGTCAAATGGACATTCTTTAATATCAGAAACTAAACCATGTTCGTGGAACCAAAATGTTCATCCTTTTTTAGGCTGAAAAGGTCAAAGGTGACGGTATCCAGGGTAATAAATGTCAATTTTCAGAAGGTCTCTTGACCTTGTCCCGGTCAGCTATTCCGAGGTCGTTCACACATAACCAAATGGTCTGTTTTACCTGAATGTGGATTAGGAATGTATTTGAAGCTTTATGACATCTGTCCTCCAACTTCCATTGTAGACTTAATGCTTTCAAAACATTAACTAAGATTTCCTGTTTTTCCTTGTAGCAACAGGAGAGGTTCTAAATGCTGGTTCTGAGAGGTCACCCACAATATTTCGTTACACTCTTTTTGGTTAAATCTTTCACTACACTCAAGGTAGTTGAAGCGTTTCTTCCTTCTGTGAATTGTCATGTGATATTTCAAAGCAGTCTTACGGTTAAATCTTTTCTCACATTGAGAGCAGCTGAAGGGTTTCTCTCCAGTGTGAATCATCATGTGTTTGGTCAGATTTGTCTTACAGTTAAACCTTTTACTGCACTCAGAGCAGCTGAAGGGTTTCTCTCCAGTGTGAATCATCATGTGTCTGGTCAGATGCTGTTTTGTGTTAAATCTTTTACCACACTCCGAGCACCTATGTGCTCTCTTACCAGTCTGTAGTTTCTTATTTGTCCAGTTTAATTCTGACAGATCTTCTCTTGTCTCTCTCCAATCATCACTGTCATCAGTCTCAGGTTCATAAGAGTCTTCAATCTTGACCTCAGTCTCTGGTTGTAAACGTCTCTCTGGTTCTGCTCCTCCACAGTCCTCTCCATCAACTCCTGTTTCCATCTGTTCAGTTTGTCTCTGATGAAGCTGTGAGGACTGAGGTTTCTCTTCATCATCTTTACTCTTCACAGAGACAGGAGTGAAGGGGAACTTGGTGGTATCAGCCTCCTCCAGTCCTTGAAGCTGTTCTTCCTCCTGACTGCTCCACAGTTCCTCATGTTCTTCTTTAATGTGTTGGGGCTTAGTGTCCTCCTGGTCCAGAATGTGGCTCCACTCCTGCTGCTCAGGTGGAAGCTCTTCTTTACTCACCAACAGCAGCTGGACATCTGCAGGACACAGTAAACAAACATTAACACTACTTAGACTGCTTTTTGAATATTAATGAGGGCTGTCAAATGATTTCATTTTTAATAGCTGAAAATCCATAGTTAATTGGAATTGATCACATTTTAATTAGGGCCCGAAGCACTGACAAGTGCGTAGGACCCTATTGGAACCCTTGCGATTATTAGGGCCCGAAGCACTGACAAGTGCGTAGGACCCTATTGAAACCCTTAGGATTATTAGGGCCCGAAGCACTGACAAGTGCGTAGGACCCTATTGGAACCCTTAAAAAAAAAATTATTTTTATTTTTTTTTCTTCCTCCTCTTTGAAGCCACTTTTGAGGGCCTGAACGTGAACGAAAACTCACCAAAATGTGCAAGGTCATCAGGTCTGGCGAAAAATTTGATATTTTCGCATTTTCGTAAAAAAAGTTTGTGAAATGGCTCAAGGGCGCCCCCTTGAAATTTTCAAAAAGGCCTCCCCATTGACGTTTTTTTGTCCTACATGCATGACAATTTTTATGCACATTAACCATGTCAGGAGCTACATAAAATCCTCTTACACCCATAGTCAAAACATTACAGGAAGTCGGCCATATTTTTTTGAATTTAAAAAAAAAATGGCTCAAAATGGCTCAAATTGGCGTTTCACAGGTCACCTATTTGAACGAACTCCTACGTAAGCGTTCATCCGATTGACGCAAACTCAGTGTCAGTGTGTTCTACACATGTTGAAGATCTCCCGTTGTGCTCTGCACGTTATTTCATCAAAGGGCGTGGCCCTGGCGTGCGGTCAAATTTGCATGTTTTTTTTAATCCATTTTTTAACCACAAAATGCCTATATGTCTGCCATGCAGAGGTCAATCATCACCAAATGTGTCATGCATGATAAAGGTCCTGCCATGAACACATCCATGCTTAAAATGTTTGTATTACTTACAGCGCCACCTGTTGACAACAGGAAGTTACTGCTTGTAAATTAGCACTAGCCATTGCTACACAGTTGATCATATCCCCTTCAAAAGGGTTGTGGACCGTCCTAAGACCTTGGCCATACTACCTTTTCGAGCTCAAATGTCTGCGTCAAACGCTCTCACCATACAGACGCGTCGTTCGCCACAAACAGGAAGTAGTTTGTTGAGGGGCTTAATATAGTCGTAGAGTCACCAAACGTCATACACATGATCTCAGTAGGAAAGTAAAACGTATCATGTGGGTATAGTAACTGGGCGTGGCTAAATGGCTCAGTGGCGCCCCCTTGAAATTTTCAAAAAGGCCTCCCCATTGAGGTTTTTTTGTCCTACATGCATGACATTTTTTACGCATATTAACCATGTCAGGACCTACATAAAATCCTCTTACACCCATAGTCAAACCATTACAGGAAGTTCGCAATATTTTTTTGAATGCAACAAAAATGGCTGAAATTCGCATTTCACAGGTTGCCTATTTGAATGAACTCCTTCGAAAGCCTTCATCCCATTGATGCAAACTCAGTGTCACTGTGTTCTACACATGTTGAAGATCTCCCGTTGTGCTCTGCACGTTATTTCGTCAAAGGGCGTGGCCGTGGCGTGCGGTCAAACTTTGATGTCTCGTCACGCCACTTTTAACCTTTCCAAAAGGCCCCCCCATAGACATTTTTTTCTCCTACATGCGTAACAATTTTTATGCCCATTAACCATGTCAGGACCTACATAAAATCCTGTTACACCCATAGTCAAAACATTACAGGAAGTCCGCCATCATTTTTTTTGTGTGTAAAAAAATGCCTTAATTTTGCATTTCACAGGCTACCTATTTGAACGAACTCCTTCGAAAGCGTTCATCCCATTGACGCAATCTCAGTGTCAGTTTGTTCTACACATGTTGAAGATCTCCCGTTGTGCTCTGTACGTTATTTCGTCAAAGGGCGTGGCCGTGGCGTGCGGTCAAACTTTGATGTCTCGTCACGCCACTTTTAACCTTTCCAAAAGGCCTCCCCATAGACTTTTTTTCTCCTACATGCGTAACAATTTTTATGCACATTAACCATGTCAGGACCTACATAAAATCCTCTTACACCCATAGTCAAAACATAACAGGAAGTCGGCCATATTTTTTTGAATTTACAAAAAATGGCTCAAAATGGCTCAAATTGGCGTTTCACAGGTCACCTATTTGAACGAACTCCTACGTAAGCGTTCATCCGATTGACGCAAACTCAGTGTCAGTGTGTTCTACACATGTTGAAGATCTCCCGTTGTGCTCTGTACGTTATTTCGTCAAAGGGCGTGGCCATGGCGTGCTGTCAAACTTTGATGTCTCGTGCACTCCCATGAAAGTCTTTCAGAAGCCCCCCCCCAGAGGTTTTTTCCCTGACATGCATGACATTTTTTCTGCATATTAACCATGTCAGGACTTACATAAAATGCCGCAGTGCCCATTGTCAAAACCCAAAAGGATGTCCATGCCCATTTTTTGAATGTATAAATAATGACCACATTTTGCATTTTCAGTCTTCCTACTGTAACATACTTCCCTGAGATCCTGTTCATGCAATCATTGCGAACTCAGTGTCAGTGTGTTCTAGACATGTTTAAGATCTTTCGTTGTACTCTGCAAGATTTTACATAAAAGGGCGTGGCCTCGGTGTACTGTCAAACTTTCACCTTTACACAAATCAAACTGTAAGGCCTGCTGCTTGGTCACGTCTTGCCGTTGCACTGCCGCCGTCGCGACACACCCCGACATGCACGAAGTGCTTCGGGCCCTTCATCACCGCTTGCGGTTTTAATTTTTATTTTTCTCCTCCTCGGTGTTTTTATTCTTCCTCCTCTTTGAAGCCACTTTTGAGGCCCTGAACGTGAACGAAAACTCACCAAAATGTGCAAGGTCATCAGGTCTGGCGAAAAATTTGATATTTTTGCAATTTCGTTAAAAAAGTTCGTGAAATGGCTCAAGGGCGCCCCCTTGAAATTTTCAAAAAGGCCTCCCCATAGATGTTTTTTTGTCCTACATGCATGACAATTTATATGCACATTAACCATGTCAGGAACTACATAAAATCCTCTTACACCCATAGTCAAAACATTACAGGAAGTCGGCCATATTTTTTTGAAATTAAAAGAAATGGCTCAAAATGGCTCAAATTCGCGTTTCACAGGTTACCTATTTGAACGAACTCCTCCGAAAGCGTTCATCCGATTGATGCAAACTCAGTGTCACTGTGTTCTACACATGTTGAAGATCTCCCGTTGTGCTCTGCACGTTATTTCGTCAAAGGGCGTGGCCCTGGTGTGCGGTCAAATTTGCATGTTTTTTTTAATCCATTTTTTAACCACAAAATGCCTATATGTCTGCCATGCAGAGGTCAATCATCACCAAATGTGTCATGCATGATGCAGGGTATGCCCTGAACACATCCATGCTTGAAATGTTTGTATCACTCACAGCGCCACCTGTTGACAAGAGGAAGTTACTGCTTCTGAATTAGCACTAGCCATTGCTACACAGTTGATCATATCCCCTTCAAAAGGGTTGTGGACCGTCCTAAGACCTTAACCATACTACCTTTTTAAGCTCAAATGTCTGCGTCAAACGCTCTCACCATACAGGCGCGTCGTTCGCCACAAACAGGAAGTAGTTTGTTGAGGGGCTTAATATAGTCGTAGAGTCACCAAACGTCATACACATGATCTCAGTAGGAAAGTAAAAGTTGTCATGTGGGTATAGTAAGTGGGCGTGGCTAAATGGCTCAGTGGCGCCCCCTTGAAATTTTCAAAAAGGCCTCCCCATTGATGTTTTTTTGTCCTACATGCATGAACATTTTTATGCCCATTAACCATGTCAGGACCTACATAAAATCCTCTTACACCCATGGTCAAAACATTACAGGAAGTCCGCCATATTTTTTTGAATGCAATAAAAATGGCAGAAATTCGCATTTCACAGGTTACCTATTTGAACGAACTCCTTCGAAAGCGTTCATCCCATTGATGCAATCTCAGTGTCAGTGTGTTCTACACATGTTGAAGATCTCCCGTTGTGCTCTGTACGTTATTTCGTCAAAGGGTGTGGCCGAGGCGTGCTGTCAAACTTTGATGTCTCGTCGCGCCACTTTTAACCTTTCCAAAAGGCCCCCCCATAGACATTTTTTTCTCCTACATGCGTAACAATTTTTAAGCACATTAACCATGTCAGGACCTACATAAAATCCTGTGGCACCCATATTCAAAAACTAACAGGTAGTACGCCATCATTTTTTTTGTGTGTAAAAAAATGCCTCAATTTTGCATTTCACAGGCTACCTATTTGAACGTATTTCCCCGAGCCACCATTTATCCGATCATTACGAAATTAATGTTAGTGTGTTCTAGACATGTTAAAGATCCAAAGTTATGTGAAACCAAGATTCTAAATAAAAGGGCGTGGCTATGGTGTACTGTCAAACTTTGATGTCTCGTGCACTCCCATGAAATTCTTTCAAAAGGCCCCCCCCAGGAGGTTTTTTCCCTGACATGCATGACATTTTTTCTGCATATTAACCATGTCAGGACTTACATAAAATGCTGCAGTGCCCATTGTCAAAACCCAAAAGGAAGTCCACCATCATTTTTTGAATGTATAAATAATGACCAAATTTTGCATTTTCAGTCTTCCTATTTTAATGTACTTCCCTGAGACCCTGTTCATGCAATCATTGCGAACTCAGTGTCAGTGTGTTCTAGACATGTTTAAGATCTTTCGTTGTACTCTGCATGATTTTACATAAAACGGCGTGGCCTCGGTGTACTGTCAAACTTTCACTTTACACAAATCAAACTGTAAGGCCTGCTGCTTGGTCACGTCTCGCCGTTGCACTGCCGCGGTCGCAACACACCCCGACATGCAAGAAGTGCTTCGGGCCCTTCATCACCGCTTGCGGTTTTAATTAGGGCCCGAAGCACTGACAAGTGCGTAGGACCCTATTGAAACCCTTAGGATTATTTTTATTTTTTTTTCATTATTATTATTATTATTATTATTCTTCCTCCTCTTTGAAGCCACTTTTGAGGGCCTGAACGTGAACGAAAACTCACCAAAATGTGCAAGGTCATCAGGTCTGGCGAAAAATTTGATATTTTCGCTATTTCGTAAAAAAAGTTTGTGAAATGGCTCAAGGGCGCCCCCTTGAAATTTTCAAAAAGGCCTCCCCATAGAGGTTTTTTTGTCCTACATGCATGACAATTTTTATGCACATTAACCAT
Source organism: Tautogolabrus adspersus (assembly GCA_020745685.1). NCBI lineage: Eukaryota > Metazoa > Chordata > Actinopteri > Labriformes > Labridae > Tautogolabrus > Tautogolabrus adspersus. The sequence continues at coordinate 2,390,261 of CM036543.1, read as the reverse complement.
GTCAGGACCTACATAAAATCCTCTTACACCCATAGTTAAAACATTACAGGAAGTCGGCCATATTTTTTTGAATTTACAAAAAATGGCTCAAAATGGCTCAAATTGGCGTTTCACAGGTCACCTATTTGAACGAACTCCTACGTAAGCCTTCATCCGATTGACGCAAACTCAGTGTCAGTGTGTTCTACACATGTTGAAGATCTCCCGTTGTGCTCTGCACGTTATTTCGTTAAAGGGCGTGGCCGTGGCGTGCGGTCAAACTTTGATGTCTCGTCACGCCACTTTTAACCTTTCCAAAAGGCCCCCCCATAGACATTTTTTTCTCCTACATGCGTAACAATTTTTATGCACATTAACCATGTCAGGACCTACATAAAATCCTCTGGCAGCCATATTCAAAAACTAACAGGTAGTCCGCCATCATTTTTTTTTGTGTGTAAAAAAATGCCTCCATTTTGCATTTCACAGGCTACCTATTTGAACGTATTTCCCCGAGCCACCATTTGTCCGATCATTACGAAATTAATGTCAGTGTGTTCTAGACATGTTAAAGATCCAAAGTTATGTGAAACCAAGATTCTACATAAAAGGGCGTGGCCATGGTGTACTGTCAAACTTTGATGTCTCGTGCACTCCCATGAAATTCTTTCAAAAGGCCCCCCCCAGAGGTTTTTTCCCTGACATGCATGACATTTTTTCTGCATATTAACCATGTCAGGACTTACATAAAATGCCGCAGTGCCCATTGTCAAAACCCAAAAGGATGTCCACGCCCATTTTTTGAATGTATAAATAATGAGCAAATTTTGCATTTTCAGTCTTCCTATTTTAATGTACTTCCCTGAGACCCTGTTCATGCAATCATTGCGAACTCAGTGTCAGTGTGTTTTAGACATGTTTAAGATCTTTCGTTGTACTCTGCATGATTTTACATAAAACGGCGTGGCCTCGGTGTACTGTCAAACTTTCACTTTACACAAATCAAACTGTAAGGCCTGCTGCTTGGTCACGTCTCGCCGTTGCACTGCCGCGGTCGCAACACACCCCGACATGCAAGAAGTGCTTCGGGCCCTTCATCACCGCTTGCGGTTTTAATTAGGGCCCGAAGCACTGACAAGTGCGTAGGACCCTATTGGAACCCTTAAAAAAAAAATTATTTTTATTTTTTTTTCTTCCTCCTCTTTGAAGCCACTTTTGAGGGCCTGAACGTGAACGAAAACTCACCAAAATGTGCAAGGTCATCAGGTCTGGCGAAAAATTTGATATTTTCGCATTTTCGTAAAAAAAGTTTGTGAAATGGCTCAAGGGCGCCCCCTTGAAATTTTCAAAAAGGCCTCCCCATTGACGTTTTTTTGTCCTACATGCATGACAATTTTTATGCACATTAACCATGTCAGGACCTACATAAAATCCTCTTACACCCATAGTCAAAACATTACAGGAAGTCGGCCATATTTTTTTGAAATAATAAAAAATGGCTCAAAATGGCTCAAATTCGCGTTTCACAGGTTACCTATTTGAACGAACTCCTCCGAAAGCGTTCATCCGATTGATGCAAACTCAGTGTCACTGTGTTCTACACATGTTGAAGATCTCCCGTTGTGCTCTGCACGTTATTTCGTCAAAGGGCGTGGCCCTGCCGTGCGGTCAAATTTGCATGTTTTTTTTAATCCATTTTTTAACCACAAAATGCCTATATGTCTGCCATGCAGAGGTCAATCATCACCAAATGTGTCATGCATGATAAAGGTCCTGCCCTGAACACATCCATGCTTAAAATGTTTGTATTACTTACAGCGCCACCTGTTGACAACAGGAAGTTACTGCTTGTAAATTAGCACTAGCCATTGATACACAGTTGATCATATCCCCTTCAAAAGGGTTGTGGACCGTCCTAAGACCTTGGCCATACTACCTTTTCAAGCTCAAATGTCTGCGTCAAACGCTCTCACCATACAGACGCGTCGTTCGCCACAAACAGGAAGTAGTTTGTTGAGGGGCTTAATAAAGTTGTAGAGTCACCAAACGTCATACACATGATCTCAGTAGGAAAGTCAAACTTGTCATGTGGGTATAGTAAGTGGGCGTGGCTAAATGGCTCAGTGGCGCCCCCTTGAAATTTTCAAAAAGGCCTCCCCATAGATGTTTTTTTGTCCTACATGCATGAACATTTTTATGCATATTGACCATGTCAGGACCTACATAAAATCCTCTTACACCCATAGTCAAAACATTACAGGAAGTCCGCCATATTTTTTTGAATACAACAAAAATGGCTGAAATTCGCATTTCACAGGTTACCTATTTGAACGAACTCCTTCGAAAGCGTTCATCCCATTGATGCAAACTCAGTGTCAGTGTGTTCTACACATGTTGAAGATCTCCCGTTGTGCTCTGTACGTTATTTCGTCAAAGGGCGTGGCCGTGGCGTGTGGTCAAACTTTGATGTCTCGTCACGCCACTTTTAACCTACCCAAAAGGCCCCCCCATAGACATTTTTTTCTCCTACATGCGTAACCATTTTTATGCACATTAACCATGTCAGGACCTACATAAAATCCTGTTACACCCATAGTCAAAACATTACAGGAAGTCCGCCATAATTTTTTTTGTGTGTAAAAAAATGCCTTAATTTTGCATTTCACAGGCTACCTATTTGAACGTATTTCCCCGAGCCACCATTTATCCGATCATTACGAAATTAGTGTCAGTGTGTTCTAGACATGGTAAAGATCCAAAGTTATGTGAAACCAAGATTCTACATAAAAGGGCGTGGCCATGGTGTACTGTCAAACTTTGATGTCTCGTGCACTCCCATGAAATTCTTTCAAAAGGCCCCCCCCAGGAGGTTTTTTCCCCGACATGCATGAAATTTTTTCTGAATATTAACCATGTCAGGACTTACATAAAATGCCGCAGTGCCCATTGTCAAAACCCAAAAGGAAGTCTACCATCATTTTTTGAATTTATAAATAATGACCAAATTTTGCATTTTCAGTCTTCCTATTTTAACATACTTCCCTGAGACCCTGTTCATGCAATCATTGCGAACTCAGTGTCAGTGTGTTCTAGACATGTTTAAGATCTTTCGTTGTACTCCGCATGATTATACATAAAAGGGCGTGGCCTCGGTGTACTGTCAAACTTTCACTTTTACACAAATCAAACTGTAAGGCCTGCTGCTTGGTCACGTCTCGCCGTTGCACTGCCGCGGTCGCAACACACCCCGACATGCAGGAAGTGCTTCGGGCCCTTCATCACCGCTTGCGGTTTTAATTAGGGCCCGAAGCACTGACAAGTGCGTAGGACCCTCTTGGAACCCTTGCGATTATTTTTTTTTTTATTTTTATTTTTCTTCCGCCACTTCGAAGCCATTTCTGAGGGCCTGAACGTGAATGAAAACTCACCAAAATGTGCAAGGTCATCAGGTCTGGCGAAAAATTTGATATTTTCGCATTTTTGTAAAGAAAGTTCGCCAAATTGCCCAGTGGCGCCCTCTTGTAATTTTCAAAAAGGCCTCCCCATAGATGTTTTTTTGTCATACATGCATGAAAATTTGTATGCACATTAACCATGTCAGGACCTACATAAAATCCTCTTACACCCATAGTCAAAACATTACAGGAAGGTGGCCATCTTTTTTTTGAATTAAAAAAAAATGGCGTAAAATGGCTCAAATTGGCGTTTCACAGGTCACCTATTTCAATTAACTTGTTCGAAAGCGTTCATCCGATTGACGAAAACTCAGTGTTACTGTGTTCTAGACATGTTCAACATATTAAATTGTGCTCTACTCTTCCAAAACTCAAAGGGCGTGGCCGTGGCGTGCGTTCAAAGTTTAACGTGCGTTTTGGCACATTGCCAAAAAATTAAATGCTTATAACTCTAATGGGGAGTCATCAATCATCACCAAAAAAATCATGCATGATATATAGCCTGCCCTGAACATATCCATGATTGACATTTTTTGATAAGTCACAGCGCCACCTGTTGACAACAGGAAGTCACTACTTTTCAATTACCACTAGCCATTGTTGCACAGTAGCTCAATTCGCCCTCAAAATTGTTGTGGACCATGCTAACACCTTGGCCATACAACACTTTCAAGCTCAAACGCCTACGTCCAACGCTGTCATTCTACGGACGTATTGTTCGCCATCAAACAGGAAGTAGTTTTTTCACAGGCTTAACATTGTCTTACACTCCCGAAACGTCATACATATAATTCTGGTGGTGAAGTCAAACTTTTTATATTATTAAAATGAGTGGGCGTGGCTTAATGGCTCAGTGGCGCCCCCTATAATATTTCAAACAGTCAGCCCCGGCGGCACGTTGAACCTACAATTCTGAATTTTTTTATGCATATCCATCTTGCCAAGACCAACGAAAATCCCTCTTGCACCCATGCTCGAAATCCAACAGGAAGTCCACTAGGATTTTTTCAAAGTCAAAAAAACGCGATTTTCTATCATTTACAGGACACCTATTTGAAGTAACTTCTTCGAAAGCGCTCATGCGATTGCTGAAAACTCAGTGTTACTGTGTTCTAGACATGTTCAACATATTAAATTGTGCTTTACTCTTCCAAAACTCAAAGGGCGTGGCCGTGGCGTGCAGTCAAACTTTGATGTCTTGTCGCGCCACTTTTAACCTTTTAAAAGGCCTCTCCATAGAATTCTTTTCACGTACATGCATAACAATGTCAGGACCTACATAAAATCCTCTGGCACCCATATTCACAAACTAACAGGTAGTCCGCCATCATTTTTTTGGTGTGTAAAAAAATGCCTCAATTTTGCATTTCACAGGTTACCTATTTGAACGTATTTCCTCGAGCCACCATTTCTCTGATCATTACGAAATTAGTGTCAATGTGTTCTAGACATGTTAAAGATCCAAAGTTATGTGAAACCAAGATTCTACATAAAAGGGCGTGGCCCTGGCGTGCGGTCAAATTTGCATGTTTTTTTTAATCCATTTTTTAACCACAAAATGCCTATATGTCTGCCATGCAGAGGTCAATCATCACCAAATGTGTCATGCATGATAAAGGTCCTGCCCTGAACACATCCATGCTTAAAATGTTTGTATTACTTACAGCGCCACCTGTTGACAACAGGAAGTTACTGCTTGTAAATTAGCACTAGCCATTGCTACACAGTTGATCATATCCCCTTCAAAAGGGTTGTGGACCGTCCTAAGACCTTGGCCATACTACCTTTTCAAGCTCAAATGTCTGCGTCAAACGCTCTCACCATACAGGCGCGTCGTTCGCCACAAACAGGAAGTAGTTTGTTGAGGGGCTTAATATAGTCGTAGAGTCACCAAACGTCATACACATGATCTCAGTAGGAAAGTTAAACTTGTCATGTGGGTATAGTAAGTGGGCGTGGCTAAATGGCTCAGTGGCGCCCCCTTGAAATTTTCAAAAAGGCCTCCCCATTGATGTTTTTTTGTCCTACATGCATGAAAATTTTTATGCCCATTAACAATGTCAGGACCTACATAAAATCCTCTTACACCCATAGTCAAAACATTACAGGAAGTCCGCCATATTTTTTTTTGTGTTTAAAAATATGCTTTCATTTTGCATTTCACAGGCTACCTATTTGAACGTATTTCCCCGAGCCACCATTTTTCCGATCATTAAGAAATTAGTGTCAGTGTGTTCTAGACATGTTAAAGATCCAAAGTTATGTGAAACCAAGATTCTACATAAAAGGGCGTGGCCATGGTGTACTGTCAAACTTTGATGTCTCGTGCACTCCCATGAAATTCTTTCAAAAGGCCCCCCCCAGGAGGTTTTTTCCCCGACATGCATGACATTTTTTCTGCATATTAACCATGTCAGGACTTACATAAAATGCCACAGTGCCCATTGTCAAAACCCAAAAGGAAGTCCACCATCATTTTTTGAATGTATAAATAATGACCAAATTTTGCATTTTCAGTCTTCCTATTTTAACATACTTCCCTGAGACCATGTTCATGCAATCATTGCCAACTCAGTGTCAGTGTGTTCTAGACATGTTTAAGATATCCCGTTGTGCTCAGCATGATTCTACACAAAAGGGCGTGGCCTCAGTGTATTGTCAAACTTTCACTTTTACACCAATCAAACTGTAAGGCCTGCTACTTGGTCACGTCTCGCCGTTGCACTCCCGCGGTCGCGACACACCCCGACATGCACGAAGTGCTTCGGGCCCTTCATCACCGCTTGCGGTTTTAATTTTTCTTCTTTTTTTTTTGTTCCTCCTCTTTGAAGCCACTTTTGAGGGCCTGAACGTGAATGAAAACTCACCAAAATGTGCAAGGTCATCAGGTCTGGCGAAAAATTTGATATTTTCGCATTTTCGTAAAAAAACTTTGCAAAATGGCTCAAGGGCGCCCCCTTGAAATTTTCAAAAAGGCCTCCCCATAGAGGTTTTTTTGTCGTACATGCATGAAAATGTGTATGCACATTAACCATGTGAGGACCTACACAAAATCCTCTTACACCCATACTCAAAACATTACAGGAAGTCGGCCATATTTTTTTGAATTTTAAAAAAATGGCTCAAAATGGCTCAAATTGGCGTTTCACAGGTCACCTATTTGAATTAACTTGTTCGAAAGCGTTCATCCGATCGACGAAAACTCAGTGTTACTGTGTTCTAGACATGTTCAACATATTAAATTGTGCTCTACTCTTCCAAAACTCAAAGGGCGTGGCCGTGGCGTGCGTTCAAAGTTTCACGTGCGTTTTGGCACATTGTCAAAAAATTAAATGCTTATAACTCTAATGGGGAGTCATCAATCATCACCAAAAAAATCATGCATGATATATAGCCTGCCCTGAACATATCCATGATTGAAATTTTTTGATAAGTCACAGCGCCACCTGTTGACAACAGGAAGTCACTACTTTTCAATCACCACTAGCCATTGCTGCACAGTAGCTCAATTCCCCCTCAAAATTGTTGTGGACCATGCTAACACCTTGGCCATACAAGACTTTCAAGCTCAAATGCCTCCGTCCAACGCTGTCATTCTACGGACGTATCGTTCGCCATCAAACAGGAAGTACTTTTTTCACAGGCTTAACATTGTCCTACACTCCCGAAACGTCATACATATAATCCTGGTGGTGAAGTCAAACTTTTTGTATTATTAAAATGAGTGGGCGTGGCTTAATGGCTCAGTGGCGCCCCCTATAATATTTCAAACACTCAGCCCCGGCGGCACGTTGAACCTACAATTCTGAATTTTTCTATGCATATCCATCTTGCCAAGACCAACAAAAAACCCTCTTGCACCCATGCTCGAAATCCAACAGGAAGTCCAGTAGGATTTTTTGAAAGTCAAAAAAACGCGATTTTCGATCGTTTACAGGACACCTATTTGAAGTAACTTGTTCGAAAGCGCTCATCCGATTGATGACAACTCAGTGTTACTGTGTTCTAGACATGTTCAACATATTAAATTGTGCTCTACTCTTCCAAAACTCAAAGGGCGTGGCCGTGGCGTGCGGTCAAACTTTGATGTCTCGTCGCGCCACTTTTAAGCTTTCCAAAAGGCCTCTCCATAGAAATGTTTTCACGTACATGCATAACAATTTTCAAGCACATTAACCATGTCAGGACCTACATAAAATCCTCTGGCACCCATATTCAAAAACTAACAGGTAGTCCGCCATAATTTTTTTTGTGTGTAAAAAATGCCTCAATTTTGCATTTCACAGGCTACCTATTTGAACGTATTTCCTCGAGCCACCATTTATCCGATCATTACGAAATTAGTGTCAGTGTATTCTAGACATGTTAAAGATCCAAAGTTATGTGAAACCAAGATTCTACATAAAAGGGCGTGGCCCTGGCGTGCGGTCAAATTTGCATGTTTTTTTTAACCACAAAATGCCTATATGTCTGCCATGCAGAGGTCAATCATCACCAAATGTGTCATGCATGATAAAGGTCCTGCCCTGAACACATCCATGCTTAAAATGTTTGTATTACTTACAGCGCCACCTGTTGACAACAGGAAGTTACTGCTTGTAAATTAGCACTAGCCATTGCTACACAGTTGATCATATCCCCTTCAAAAGGGTTGTGGACCGTCCTAAGACCTTGGCCATACTTCCTTTTCGAGCTCAAATGTCTGCGTCAAACGCTCTCACCATACAGACGCGTCGTTCGCCACAAACAGGAAGTAGTTTGTTGAGGGGCTTAATATAGTCGTAGAGTCACCAAACGTCATACACATGATCTCAGTAGGAAAGTTAAACTTGTCATGTGGGTATAGTAAGTGGGCGTGGCTAAATGGCTCAGTGGCGCCCCCTTAAAATTTTCAAAAAGGCCTCCCCATAGATTTTTTTTTGTCTTACATGCATGAACATTTTTATGCCCATTAACCATGTCAGGACCTACATAAAATCCTCTTACACCCATAGTCAAAACATTACAGGAAGTCCGCCATATTTTTTTGAATGCAACAAAAATGGCTGAAATTCACATTTCACAGGTTACCTATTTGAACGAACTCCTTCGAAAGCGTTCATCCCATTGATGCAAACTCAGTGTCACTGTGTTTTACACATGTTGAAGATCTCCCGTTGTGCTCTGTACGTTATTTCGTCAAAGGGCGTGGCCGTGGTGTGCGGTCAAACTTTGATGTCTGGTCACGCCACTTTTAACCTTTCCAAAAGGCCTCCCCATAGACATTTTTTTCTCCTACATGCGTAACAATTTTTATGCACATTAACCATGTCAGGACCTACATAAAATCCTCTGGTACCCATATTCAAAAACTAACAGGTAGTCCGCCATCATTTTTTTTGTGTGTAAAAAAATGCCTCAATTGCATTTCACAGGCTACCTATTTGAACTTATTTCCCCGAACCACCATTTATCCGATCATTACGAAATTAATGTCAGTGTGTTCTAGACATGTTAAAGATCCAAAGTTGTGTGAAACCAAGATTCTACATAAAAGGGCGTGGCCATGGTGTACTGTCAAACTTGGATGTCTCGTGCACTCCCATGAAATTCTTTCAAAAGGCCCCCCCCAGAGGTTTTTTCCCCGACATGCATGACATTTTTTCTGCATATTAACCATGTCAGGACTTACATAAAATGCCGCAGTGCCCATTGTCAAAACCCAAAAGGAAGTACACCATCATTTTTTGAATGTATAAATAATGACCAAATTTTGCATTTTCAGTCTTCCTATTTTAACATACTTCCCTGAGACCCTGTTCATGCAATCATTGCGAACTCAGTGTCAGTGTGTTTGTAGACATGTTTAAGATCTTTCGTTGTACTCTGCATGATTTTACATAAAAGGGCGTGGCCTCAGTGTATTGTCAAACTTTCACTTTTACACAAATCAAACTGTAAGGCCTGCTGCTTGGTCACGTCTCGCCGTTGCACTCCCGCGGTCGCAACACACCCCGACATGCACGAAGTGCTTCGGGCCCTTCATCACCGCTTGCGGTTTTAATTAGGGCCCGAAGCACTGACAAGTGCGTAGGACCCTATTGAAACCCTTAAAAAAAAAAATTATTTTTATTATTATTATTATTATCGTTCTTTTTCTTCCTCCTCTTTGAAGCCACTTTTGAGGGCCTGAACGTGAATGAAAACTCACCAAAATGTGCAAGGTCATCAGGTCTGGCGAAAAATTTGATATTTTCGCATTTTCGTAAAATAAGTTCGCGAAATGGCTCAGTGGCGCCCCCTTAAAATTTTCAAAAAGGCCTCCCCATAGATGTTTTTTTGTCGTACATGCATGAAAATTTGTATGCACATTAACCATGTCAGGACCTACATAAAATCCTCTTACACCCATAGTCAAAACATTACAGGAAGTCGGCCATATTTTTTTGAATTTTAAAAAAATGGCTCAAAATGGCTCAAATTGGCGTTTCACAGGTCACCTATTTGAATTAACTTGTTCGAAAGCGTTCATCCGATTGACGAAAACTCAGTGTTACTGTGTTCTAGACATGTTCAACATATTAAATTGTGCTCAACTCTTCCAAAACTTAAAGGGCGTGGCCGTGGCGTGCGTTCAAAGTTTAACGTGCGTTTTGCTACATTGTCAAAAGATTAAATGCTTATAACTCTAATGGGGAGTCATCAATCATCACCAAAAAATTCATGCATGATATATAGCCTGCCCTGAACATATCCATGATTGAAATTTTTTGATAAGTCACAGCGCCACCTGTTGACAACAGGAAGTCACTACTTTTCAATTACCACTAGCCATTGTTGCACAGTAGCTCAATTCCCCCTCAAAATTGTTGTGGACCATGCTAACACCTTGGCCATACAAGACTTTCAAGCTCAAACGCCTACGTCCAACGCTGTCATTCTACGGACGTATCGTTCGCCATCAAACAGGAAGTAGTTTTTTCACAGGCTTAACATTGTCCTACACTCCCGAAACGTCATACATATAATCCTGGTGGTAAAGCTAAAGATGTGATATCATTTAAATGAGTGGGCGTGGCTTAATGGCTCAGTGGCGCCCCCTATAATATTTCAAACACTCAGCCCCGGCGGCACGTTGAACCTACATTTCTGAATTTTTCTATGCATGTCCATCTTGCCAAGACCAACAAAAAACCCTCTTGCACCCATGCTCGAAATCCAACAGGAAGTCCAGTAGGATTTTTTGAAAGTCAAAAAATCGCGATTTTCCATCGTTTACAGGACACCTATTTGAATTAACTTGTTCGAAAGCGCTCATCCGATTGATGAAAACTCAGTGTTACTGTGTTCTAGACATGTTCAACATATTAAATTGTGCTCTACTCTTCCAAAACTCAAAGGGCGTGGCCGTGGCGTGCGGTCAAACTTTGATGTCTCGTCGCGCCACTTTTAACCTTTCCAAAAGGCCTCTCCATAGAAATGTTTTCACGTACATGCATAACAATTTTCAAGCACATTAACCATGTCAGGACCTACATAAAATCCTCTGGCACCCATATTCAAAAACTAACAGGTAGTCCGCCATCATTTTTTTTGTGTGTAAAAAAATGCCTAAATTTTGCATTTCACAGGCTACCTATTTGATTGATTTCCTCGAGCCACCATTTATCAGATCATTACGAAATTAGTGTCAGTGTGTTCTAGACATGTTAAAGATCCAAAGTTATGTGGAACCAAGATTCTACATAAAAGGGCGTGGCCCTGGCGTGCGGTCAAATTTGCATGTTTTTTTTAATCCATTTTTTAACCACAAAATGCCTATATGTCTGCCATGCAGAGGTCAATCATCACCAAATGTGTCATGCATGATAAAGGTCCTGCCCTGAACACATCCCTGCTTAAAATATTTGTATTACTTACAGCGCCACCTGTTGACAACAGGAAGTTACTGCTTGTAAATTAGCACTAGCCATTGCTACACAGTTGATCATATCCTCTTCAAAAGGGTTGTGGACCGTCCTAAGACCTTGGCCATACTACCTTTTCAAGCTCAAATGTCTGCGTCAAACGCTCTCACCATACAGACGCATCGTTCGCCACAAACAGGAAGTAGTTTGTTGAAGGGCTTAATATAGACGTAGAGTCACCAAACGTCATACACATGATCTCGGTAGGAAAGTTAAACTTGTCATGTGGGTATAGTAAGTGGGCGTGGCTAAAATGCTCAGTGGCGCCCCCTTGAAATTTTCAAAAAGGCCTCCCCTTACATGTTTTTTTGTCCTACATGCATGAATATTTTTATGCCCATTAACAATGTCAGGACCTACATAAAATCCTCTTACACCCATTGTCAAAACATTACAGGAAGTCCGCCATATTTTTTTTTGTGTGTAAAAGAATGCCTTAATTTTGCATTTCACAGGCTACCTATTTGAACGTATTTCCCCGAGCCACCATTTTTCCGATCATTAAGAAATTAGTGTCAGTGTGTTCTAGACATGTTAAAGATCCAAAGTTATGTGAAACCAAGATTCTACATAAAAGGGCGTGGCCATGGTGTACTGTCAAACTTTGATGTCTCGTGCACTCCCATGAAATTCTTTCAAAAGGCCCCCCCCAGAGGTTTTTTCCCTGACATGCATGACATTTTTTCTGCATATTAACCATGTCAGGACTTACATAAAATGCCGCAGTGCCCATTGTCAAAACCCAAAAGGAAGTCCACCATCATGTATAAATAATGACCAAATTTTGCATTTTCAGTCTTCCTATTTTAACATACTTCCCTGACACCCTGTTCATGCAATCATTGCGAACTCAGTGTCAGTGTGTTCTAGACATGTTTAAGATCTTTCGTTGTACTCTGCATGATTTTACATAAAAGGGCGTGGCCTCGGTGTACTGTCAAACTTTCACCTTTACACAAATCAAACTGTAAGGCCTGCTGCTTGGTCACGTCTCGCCGTTGCACTGCCGCGATTGCAACACACCCCGACATGCACGAAGTGCTTCGGGCCCTTCATCACCGCTTGCGGTTTTAATTTTTCTTTTTTTTTTTTTTTTTTTCTTTTTTTTATTCTTCCGACACTTCAAAGCCAATTTTGAGGGCCTGAACGTGAACGAAAACTCACCAAAATGTGCAAGGTGATCAGGTCTGGCGAAAAATTTGATATTTTCGCTATTTCGTAAAAAAAGTCTGTGAAATGGCTCAAGGGCGCCCCCTTGAAATTTTCAAAAAGGCCTCCCCATAGATGTTTTTTTGTCGTACATGCATGACAATTTTTATGCACATTAAACATGTCAGGACCTACATAAAATCCTCTTACACCTATAGTCAAAACATTACAGGAAGTCGGCCATATTTTTTTGAATTTATAAAAAATGGCTCAAAATGGCTCAAATTGGCGTTTCACAGGTCACCTATTTGAACGAACTCCTACGTAAGCGTTCATCCGATTGACGCAAACTCAGTGTCAGTGTGTTCTACACATGTTGAAGATCTCCCGTTGTGCTCTGCACGTTATTTCGTCAAAGGGCGTGGCCGTGGCGTGCAGTCAAATTTGCATGTTTTTTTTAATCAATTTTTGAACAACAAAATGCCTATATGTCTGCCACGCAGAGGTCAATCATCACCAAATGTGTCATGCATGATGCAGGGTATGCCCTGAACACATCCATGCTTGAAATGTTTGTATTACTCACAGCGCCACCTGTTGACAAGAGGAAGTTACTGCTTCTGAATTAGCACTAGCCATTGCTACACAGTTGATCATATCCCCTTCAAAAGGGTTGTGGACCGTCCTAAGACCTTAACCATACTACCTTTTTAAGCTCAAATGTCTGCGTCAAACGCTCTCACCATACAGGCGCGTCGTTCGCCACAAACAGGAAGTAGTTTGTTGAGGGGCTTAATATAGTCGTAGAGTCACCAAACGTCATACACATGATCTCAGTAGGAAAGTAAAACTTATCATGTGGGTATACTAAGTGGGCGTGGCTAAATGGCTCAGTGGCGCCCCCTTGAAATTTTCAAAAAGGCCTCCCCATAGAGGTTTTTTTGTCCTACATGCATGAAATTTTTTATGCATATTAACCATGTCAGGACCTACATAAAATCCTCTTACACCCATAGTCAAAACATTACAGGAAGTCCGCCATATTTTTTTGAATGCAAGAAAAATGGCTGAAATTCGCATTTCACAGGTTACATATTTGAACGAACTCCTTTAAAAGCGTTCATCCCATTGACGCAAACTCAATGTCAGTGTGTTCTTAACATGTTGAAGATCTCCCGTTGTGCTCTGTACGTTATTTCGTCAAAGGGCGTGGCCGTGGCGTGCGGTCAAACTTTGATGTCTCGTCGCGCCACTTTTAACCTTTCCAAAAGGCCCCCCTATAGATGTTTTTTTGTCCTACATGCGTAACAATTTTTATGCACATTAACCATGTCAGGACCTACATAAAATCCTCTTACACCCATAGTCAAAACATTACAGGAAGTCCGCCATATTTTTTTGAATGCAAGAAAACTGGCTGAAATTCGCATTTCACAGGTTACTTATTTGAACGAACTCCTTCAAAAGTGTTCATCCAATTGACGCAAACTCAGTGTCAGTGTGTTCTACACATGTTGAAGATCTTTCGTTGTGCTCTGCACGTTATTTCGTCACAGGGCGTGTCCATGGCGTGCGGTCAAACTTTGATGTCTCGTCGCGCCACTTTTAACCTTTCCAAAAGGCCCCCCCATAGACATTTTTTTCTCCTACATGCGTAACAATTTTTATGCACATTTACCATGTCAGGACCTACATAAAATCCTCTTACACCCATAGTCAAAACATTACAGGAAGTCCGCCATATTTTTTTGAATGCAAGAAAAATGGCTACGTATTTGATCGAAATTGACCACGGCATGAGGAAAAACATGAGGAACTAGCAATGTAGTTTCACCCCTGCTAACCACAACAGCCGTAAGTGACGCAATATGACGATTTTTGCGTCACTTGCGGCAGCATCTCAGAAAAGAAAATACAGATTTTTCCCGTCTCAGGGGGAAATGAGGGCTGGATGCAAGACCATTCAATAAAACCACAAGTTTACTACTGATACAAAGCTTAATGCAAATGGGTGAAGTATCCCTTTAATTCATTTCAGACTTAATCTCACTGTGATTAACGCGTTAACGTTTACAGCCTTACTTTTAACATTTTAATTGATATGTGCGAGAAAAGCCAGACGGGTATGCTTCTCGTCTCATAGCCCCTCACTCGGGCATTTCTAATGGAACGTAGATAAGGTCACAAAATAAGAAATTGTTATTTTCAAAACAGTCAGCGAGTCTGTTTGTTATAAACTAATTAGATTTTGTTGAGAATAGTCATTTTGAGGAAACCGGTGATTTACCATTCTTTATAAAACAAGTCCACAACTTAGAAAAATGAAACAAACACGATGTTTAAGATGACGTTAGGGATCTTTCTTGAACAGTACATTTACTGAATGAACACATTATTTTATTAACACATGTTTAGCTGTAGTGAGCTCTCATTACTGCGATGCGTCCACAATAGTTATTGTTTGTATTGATTGAATCAAAAACTCACTGAAACAAAATGAATATTGTTCTAAAGAATTCAACTTTTACTATTTACAAAGACTGATACTACTACTACTACTTTCAGAAGAAGTTGACATAGTGGAGATCAAGAGTGTAAAGAAGATTGGACTCATCTCTGGTGGGGACGAGTCTGCCTACAGGTGGGAGGCTGACCATCTGGTGACCTGGTGCAGTGAAAATAACCTAGAGCTTAACGCTCTGAAGACAGTGGAGATGGTTGTGGACTTTAGGAAAAACACAGCCGCCCCCAGCCCCATCACCATCGGTGACTCCTCTGTGTCTACTGTGGAGTCTTTCCGCTTCCTGGGGACCACCATCGCCCAGGACCTCAAGTGGGAGCCCTCATCAAGAAAGGACAGCAGAGGATGTACTTCCTGCGGCAGCTGAAGAAGTTCAACCTGCCAAAGACCATGATGGTGCACTTCTACACTGCCATCATTGAGTCCATCCTCTCCTCCTCCATCACAGTCTGGTACGCTGCAGCCACAGCAAGAGACAAGTGCAGGCTGCAGCGCATCATCCGCTCTGCAGAGAAGGTAATTGGCTGAAATCTTCCATCTCTCCACGACCTGTACACCTCCAGGACCCTGAGGCGTGCAGGTAAGATTGTGGCCGACCCCTCTCACCCCGCACATGGACTGTGAATTATTTTGATAATCAGAAGCTAACGAATCTCCAGGGGGCGTGGCTTCAGGGCGCCAGCCGAGAGGGCTCCAGGCTGCAGACGTTGGCCCAATCTGGATGTCCACCCTCACACACTTGCTAAGTGCTCGTTCCCGTTAAGTCTGTGAGGGCTCAGGGCTGTCCCCCAAGACGAGAAGTCACAAACTGCAGGAGACCTATCCCCCCCACCCTACAGGTAACAATAGACTGGCTGAAGACCTCATCAGCTTCTACTGCAGGTTTTCTCACCCATCTCCCAGCCCATCAACATCACCCCAACACTCAGACTCTGCCCTACCTGTTCCCCCCCACAGCCCCCATCTTCACGCAGATCTTCAACTCATCACTGGAGCTGTGCGAAGTGCCCTCCTGCTTCAAAAGCTCCACCATCATCCCAGTCCCAAAGAAACCTGCCATCACAGCACTCAATGACTACAGGCCCGTCGCCCTGAAGTCTGTGGTCATGAAGTCCTTTGAGAGACTGGAGACTGGATTCACAGTCTCTCGGGACCTGAAGTGGACCTCCCACAAAGACACAATCAGAAAGAAGGCCCAGCAGAGGATGTACTTCCTGCGTCAGCTCAGGAAGTTCAACCTGCCCCAGGAGCTGCTGATCATGTTTTACACCTCCATCATCCAGTCTGTTCTCTGCACCTCCATCACTGTCTGGTTTGGATCTGCAACCAAACTGGACAGACACAGACCGCAACGGACAATCAGGACTGCAGAAAAGATCATCGGTGTCAACCTGCCCCCCATCCAGGACTTTTACCGGTCCAGGGTCAGGAAACGGGCAGGTAGCATCACTGCAGACCCCTCACACCCCGGACACAAACTTTTCAAACTCCTCCCCTCCGGCAGGCGTTACAGATCACTGTACGCCAAAACAACCCGTCATAAGAACAGTTTCTTCCCCCAGGCTGTCACTCTGATGAACGCTAAACAGTCACAGAGTGTCAGACCTGCTGCTGTGAAATAACCCTGGAACAAAACTGTCACTGTGAATGTACATATATGCAAATATATATTATTTTATTTTATTTAAATTACCATCTACACACACTCTTTAATGTAAATACTGTAAAATAACTACCTCATGTTCACTTCAGCATCTTTTGCACTACTCACCACTGCACTATTATCTTATTTAGTCTTGTATATTAGTCTTTAATTATTTGTTTATTTTTGAGTTTATTGTTGATATTTAATGTTTTACCTTTGTACAGAGAGAGCACAGTCTACTGAAGTTAAATTCCTCGTGTGTTAAACATACCTGGCCAATAAAGCTGATTCTGAAAAAACAGGAAGGTGAAAGCACGCTCTTTTCACAGTCTACCAAATAACTACAGCTAATTCAGAACTCCACTGCAGGTCTAAAAACAAAAACACGAGAGACAGAGAGCATATTAGTCCTGTTATATTTATATAAGATAAACCTTTATTTATCCCTCAACAAAGACATTTTCATATAGGCCTATATTAAGTAGAACTTTTTATAAGCACCATGGCTGTATAAAATACGCTTTTACCACATGACATGTCGTCATAATTACAGAAAAGTCACAAAGTGCTGTCCCATTCGTATTAAACCATTGGAGCCCTTTCAGCCTCGTGCACTCAGTCACTTTCCAGATGACGTCAGTTCAGTCCATAAGGGCTCAGGGCTCAGGGTTTAGGGTTAAGGGAGGACATCGAGATCAACTTAAAATCCCCCACTGGCTTGTCTATCGTTTTAGAAGTGGATGCTCACTTGAAAAGAGGAAATAACAAAACAATCTGATATGACGTTTCAAAATAAAAGCAATCTGAAATATGGAACATAAGCTATATTCAATATATTCAAGGCTTATTTCAATTTGAGATGAAAAATAAATGACCTGTTACCACAGACTAATTTTAGTTC
This sequence comes from Tautogolabrus adspersus, assembly GCA_020745685.1. Classification (NCBI taxonomy): domain Eukaryota; kingdom Metazoa; phylum Chordata; class Actinopteri; order Labriformes; family Labridae; genus Tautogolabrus; species Tautogolabrus adspersus. Next base: position 2,372,665 of record CM036543.1, on the reverse strand, counting down.
ACACTGGTAGTTCATCACATCACAATGTTATTTACAGTGGAAGACTTAACCATCAGGCATAGGTAGGATATTGCCTTGGGCCCCCAAACTGCAGGGGCCCCAAAAAAAAAATCATGTTTAAGAATAATTTTTTAAACTTTGCGGTAAGTTATTATGTTTTTCTAAAAACTATACGCAAAAAGTTCTGAAAGAATGACTAATTCATCTATAAATCATGTCTCAGGGCCCCTCCCCCCTCCAGCTGCACTACATGGACTATTCCATCATGACACTCAGGTCTAAAGGCCCTGGCATACCAAGCAGACGGCAAAGAACTAGTGGCGACGAAAGCAGCCTGTGGCGTTGCCCCACGTCGCCTTTTGTCTTGGCCAAAATGTTGCACTAGAAAACATCGCAAAGACTTTTGTATAATACTATCGTATTATAGGTAGCATACTAATCCAGAAAAATGTGATGGCTTCAAACTAAAGTTCCCGGTAAACCACTGCTGAGCTGGATTAACACGCTATCAAAAACAAGAAGCAGCCTCGGATCCAAAGTCAACTTATGAATTTATTAAAAGTAGGGATGCACCGATCCAGCTTTCAAGGTTCCGATACCGATACTAGGACTGGAGTATCTGACGATACCGATCCGATACAAGTATTAAATCAATAACCTGTATTCTAGGCTGACAGGGTGAGACTGGGTATCAATTATATGTTAGGCACAATCAGGGTTTTCCAACATTGAAACACAAAATGAAATAAATACATATTTGTAAGCTGACTGAATAGTTATTTATTATAAAAAAAAATTATAAATATGTACCAGCACTTTGGTTAAACTTAAAAGTGACAACGGGCAAACGTCAGAGCTCCAGATGTCTGTGGTGAAACTCATTACAGTTCCATCTTTTAACTCTGACGGTGAGTGGTTGCACAGTGTGTGCTTCTGCTGCGCTGCGTCTCAGCTCCGGCAGTCCGGAGACCTCCGGAGCAGATATGCAAGGCTTCTGTTTTTGCCTGATGCCGGAGCACGACGCATCAATTTAGCACAGAAAAGCACAAGCGGGACGGGAAGTCAGACACCGAAACAACATTAAAACCTCTGGTTTATTTTCAGAATAAAAGACTCTGTTTTGACGGTTCAGAACAATGACCGTATGCGTGTTTGTTTATGTGTTTATGAGGTTTATATAGAGTTTTGTACCACATACATCATATTATCTCGCATTGATCTGTAAATTTACTGCGGGAATTCCTCTGTCTCGGCACTCCAGCGGTCTGGCTGTGCTCCCCGTGCAGCAAACGGAGAACGCAGCCGGTGGGTGACGGACGAGGGTGCACAGAGTGGACACGCAATGCACACGTATACTTGGCAGCAGTACCACCACCCCTCCAAACTTTAACTTTGCATATATTGCGATTCGCTGTTGAAGTTGTTGGTGTAAAATATCTACAAACTGCAGAGCCTTTGGTTGTAGCCTTCTCCATGCTATGTTAGCTCCGGTTAGCTCTCCATCTAGCTCAAAGCTGCCGCGTGCGCGTGGGTGGTGTAAACACAGCAGCACAGAACTCAATTGAATAGCTCAGCTTTGAGGATCGGCTCCATGGATCGGCACATTGTCACTGATCCCCGATCCAGCTTTTTGGGTCAGGATCGGACTGATATCCGATACCAGGATCGGATCGGTGCATCTCTAATTAAAAGAAAACTTTCCGCAAAAATTAAACTTGACAAAACAAAATCAATCAATCAATCAATCAATCTTTATTTGTATAGCGCCAATTCATAACAAGTGTTATCTCAAGACGCTTTACAAAAAGCAGGTAAAGACCTTACTCTGTCTATTAATATTACAAAGAGCAGGTAAAAAGACCATGCTCATTGTTATGTTACAAGAAGCAGGTAAAAGACCTTACTTATTGCTATATTACAAGGACCCAGCTTAATCCATCATGAGCACTTTAGCAAAGCAGCAAAAGATACAGTGGTCAGAAAAAACTTCCTTATTAAAAGGCAGAAAATAAACAAATCAGATCGTTATCACGTCTATCCTATGCTGCCGTTTGCAGTCAAACTGTCCCACTTCCCCACTCTCACCCCAGGTGTCCTTTATCAACTTCAATTACACAGCTGATATGCAGCAGCTCCGCCCACTGGACACTCAGGTTAGCGGGTCGGATTATGAAGGTCCCCTCACACGCTCTCTTCCCAGTCCCTGCTGCAACCTTTGTCCCCAGGGCTGTCCAGCTCCTCAACTCCTGAGGCCCCCCCCCAAAAAACGGACACAATCCCCCACCCTACAGACTTTCTAAGCTGTGAACTTTGCTCCATCTACCTCCCTTTTTAGTTTGTTCCCTCATATCATGCACCTTAACCGCCTAATGCTTTATTTGGTCGTCATGCACTACTCCACTTTATTCTATCTGATATCAGTTTTCATATCTTATCCATCATTGCACTACGGTCACTTTATTCTTCAGTAATTATCTTTTTTACATAGCTCCAGTATATATTTAGTCTGTTCTATTATCTGACATGCACCACTATCACTTTATTATTTAGTATCTGCCTACTTGCACATAGCTCTGTATATCTATATATTTATATTTATTTCCTGTTACTGCATAATAGTTCTGTTTACATCTGTTCACTACTGCATATATGTCTGTTTACATCTTTAGTCCGATCACGATCCACTTATACCTCCACCCTTTTTTTGATATGTTTAACTTTGTAATTTTGTATTTTAACTTTGTACTTACATTTTGACTCTTTACTTTTTTGTCAACACTTTATTTTTGGTTAAATTTTAGTATACCTGCACTGTCGTTCATTTACTGCTCTGTGTGCCCTTGAATTGCCCCCTGGGGACAAACAGTTTTTTTTAAATTGAATTGAACAGCAAAAAACAGCGTTGATGCTACGAAGAAGAAGATCAGAGAAATGTAACTGTGACAAGTTATACTGGAGCAAAAAGTTGATGGTCAATACGTGAATTCATAAAAAGTATGTTAACATGAACTAAACATATTTGGCCCTCGTGATGACGATTCTGACGTCAAGTCGGGAAGTCGGGCACCTCATTCTTTTCAGAGTTTCAGAGTTGTCTTTCTGACTTGAGCAGGTGTTCATCTGCATTTTACAACTCCGAAACTCGTTTTTCCGATTTGTCCGACACCACATGAATGCACCATTAGTGGACAGCATGTTTAAGGAAATGATTGACGCGGCATCACAGGTGACAGAGAGAGAGAAAAGAGACGAGAGAGAAAGAGAGAAACGTATGAACAAGCCAGTTTGAAGTGAAGCTTATCTAGCAGAGCAGAAAAAAGGATGTAGAGGGAGGAAAAAGAGAGCTTGTTGTCCAAGCTGACAAAAGTTACAACTTGTTTTTACAACAGTAGGCTACCGGCGGCACAGTGAAATACACAGACAGAGAGGATGAAGAGAAATACACAGACAGAGAGGATGAAGTGAAATACACAGACAGAGAGGAAGAAGAGAAATACACAGACAGAGAGGAAGAAGAGAAATACACAGACAGAGAGGATGAAGAGAAATACACAGACAGAGAGGAAGAAGAGAAATACACAGACAGAGAGGAAGAAGAGAAATACACAGACAGAGAGGAAGAAGAGAAATACACAGACAGAGAGGATGAAGAGAAATACACAGACAGAGAGGATGAAGAGAAATACACAGACAGAGAGGATGAAGAGAAATACACAGACAGAGAGGAAGAAGAGAAATACACAGACAGAGAGGAAGAAGAGAAATACACAGACAGAGAGGATGAAGAGAAATACACAGACAGAGAGGAAGAAGAGAAATACACAGACAGAGAGGATGAAGAGAAATACACAGAAGAGAGGATGAAGAGAAATACACAGACAGAGAGGAAGAAGAGAAATACACAGACAGAGAGGAAGAAGAGAAATACACAGACAGAGAGGAAGAAGAGAAATACACAGACAGAGAGGATGAAGAGAAATACACAGAAGAGAGGAAGAAGAGAAATACACAGACAGAGAGGATGAAGAGAAATACACAGACAGAGAGGATGAAGAGAAATACACAGACAGAGAGGATGAAGAGAAATACACAGACAGAGAGGATGAAGAGAAATACACAGACAGAGAGGATGAAGAGAAATACACAGAAGAGAGGATAAAGAGAAATACACAGACAGAGAGGAAGAAGAGAAATACACAGACAGAGAGGATGATGAAGAGAAATACACAGACAGAGAGGATGAAGAGAAATACACAAACAGAGAGGATGAAGAGAAATACACAGACAGAGAGGAAGAAGAGAAATACACAGACAGAGAGGATGAAGAGAAATACACAGACAGAGAGGATGAAGAGAAACACACAGACAGAGAGGATGAAGAGAAATACACAGACAGAGAGGATGAAGAGAAACACACAGACAGAGACAGAGAGGATGAGAAATATCAGAGTATCAGCTTGCAGTGAGGCGCTGTACTTGTTTCTGTAAATGGTAAACGTCATCAGTGCATGCAGACAGGCTTTCCTCCATACCTTTTACCGTGACACTCAACGTAGACAGCTCGGATGTAATGGACTTTAGCTCGGACCTGGCTGCAGTAATGTCGGCTCTAATGACTGCCATTTCACTCTCCAACACAGCCCGGAGCTCAATCTTCAGAGTATCTATCAAATGTTTGCGCAGGGAGGACAGAAGCTCACTTTGAAAAGACTCTGTGTCCGTCGTAGATGCGGCCGCAGCTGAGTCTGCTTCTCCCCGGGGACTTTTTTCAGTGGAGGCCGCGGTCGGAGTAGGAGTTGAAGGCCTCGTGGTTAAAACACTTGTTTGTCTTCCTGTGGATGATTTAGCAGCCATGTTTTCACTTTGTCTCAGTACAATGCAACTTGAGACTGAGTTACCACCAAGTGTTCTTCTCAAAGTGAGACAGAAATGATGCTTTTAAAAGGTTGCTCTGCAGGGCTCTGAAACACGCTACCTGCTCTTCTTCTTCTTCTTCGTCTTCTTCTTCTTCTTCGTTTGTTTCTTCTTCTTTTAATTTAATGGCGGGTTGCAAACATAACTTAAAGAGGTGCATACCGCCACCTACTGTACCGGAGTATGTAGCTTGAGCTTATATGTCACTACTTTACATTAATAAATAAATAAATACAAATAAATAAATAATCTAAATCCTATGATATAACTTTATATTTTCAAGTATTCTATCACAGCTTTCTGTGTGTTCTTGATTCCCTCTCCTGTTGTTCCTATAAACCCTCCCTGCCTCTCTAGTCTGTTGATTTAGCCTCGTCCTCTCTTCTCTATATTTGGTGCAATGAAACATTATGTGTTCAACGTTTTCAGTGATTTTACATTCAACACATTCATCTGTTTCCCTTTTACCTAACACAAATACTGTTTGATTTAACCCTGTGTGGTCAAACTCAGTCTAGTTATAATGGTCTCCTCTCTTCTACTTTTCCTTTTTACACCGTGTGCATTTATAGATTTCTGTAAACTGTAGTATTTCCTTCCCCTCTTATTCCTGTCCCGTCTGTCCTGCTATTTCTTTTTTGAGTTTCTCCTTTCCAAAAGGAATATTTAGAACATCTCTGATCTTGGTGGAATTTTTAGCTATCTGCTTTTTCATTTCCTTTGACCCCTACATGAGCAGGTACCCAACACATCTATACGCAGTCTAAATAATCTTTGGTGCATTTCTAACATTAAATCTTCTCTATCAGATTTCATATTTTGAATACTATAGAGGGCTGCTAAGGAATCAACACAACATACCACTCTATCTGGTTTTACTTCCTCCACCCACTGCAGACCTATAATCATAGCCATCATTTCTGCCGTATAAACTGACAACTGATCGGGTAACCTTTTCCCAATATTTATATTCACTGATGGTATTCCTATAACTACCCCTCTTCATCTTTGGATCCATCTGTATAAATATCTATACTGTAATATTTACTTCTTATATACTGACTTACCAAGATTCCTTTCTCCCTCTCTCCCCATTCTCTTTTTAGTTCAATTCAATTCAAATCTACCTCAGTGTCCGGAACATCCCAATGGGGATATTACTAATAGGAGTAGGAGAGTTAATAAATATATTTTCAGTCTGAGTGCGCTTCTCCTAACTCAACATGTAATGCCTGAATTGGAGTTGATCTCATTGCACCAGCATAAATCCTCATTGTTTTATTAATGACTGTCTATTTTCAGTAAGAGTGTTTTGGCTGCTGCTCTATCATCCATAATCTATTGTTGGCCTCATCAAAGCCCGGTATATGTACATGAGGCTGCTCTCCATTCCTGTCCAACTATTGCTCTCATTAAAATGATCATTTTCTTACATTTTGATTCCACTTGTTCCACATGTATTTTCCATGTACCCTTTTGATCTTTCCAAATACCCAAATATTTGAAATGATCGACTCTTTCCATATCCTGGCCATATAGCTTACATGTATGTTGGTCTATCCCTTTATTTCTGGTAAATAACATATGACAGGATTTACTTGATGAACGCTTAAAGCCCCAATGATAAGACCATCGTTTCACTTTTCTTATTGCTTCCTTATTTACCTCTCACATTTGTGGGACCTCGTCCTCTAGTCCATACGGCCCCATCATCTGCATATAGTGCTGATCCAACCCTTCTGTCCAGATTCATAAACAACATTAATCATAACATTAAATAGCACTGGACTAATAACGCTACCTTGTGGAATTCCATTTATAATATCAAATTCTTCAGATACTTCTGATCCTACTTTTACTCTAAATCTTCCTTCTGATAGAAAATCTAAGACCCAGTTCTAAAACCTCTAATTCCTCTTGTGTTAAGGTTAATTAATAACCCTTCCCTCCACATAGAGTCAAACGCTTTTTCATTATCAAACAATACCGTGGCAAGTTGGCGTATCAAGAATAGGACAAAGACAAGAGCTTGCTTTGATACACAGCTTCTGTGCAAATTGCATCAGGAGCACAACATTATTAACAACACAACACTAACCAGACGTCTATAACTGCAACAGCTCTCACACTCATGGTTTAACAATCATTGACTGATTTCACATTATCTATCCCAGTGGAAATGGCATTAAACATGCACAATTATCAATTATAAACAAACACATTACTGAACTTTAACTTTAACGTTATTAACACACTTTTCTTAACTGGACACTAACTTTCCCATGAGCCTTTGCTCCACAAACTGTCCGATCTCACAGCGACCATCCATTTGGGGTCGCTACAATACTATATTCATTACTTCTTTCATTTTAAACGTTTTCTCTATCTCGTTGTTTACCTTTAAGAGCATCCATAGTTGATCGTGCTTTCCTTAAACCACTTCGATATGATGCATATAATCCTCTTTGTTCAAGGAAGTAATGAAGCCTCCAAACTCAAAGCTTGTCCTTCCACTTACATCGATGGGAGCTTCAGGCTCTGGCTCTATAAATGCCTGCATTATTAGGATCCTTCCCAGGTTTATTAATTGGCAATATTAATGCACTTTTCCAATTGTTCGGCAGGTTTCCTTCATTCCATATCTTATTGAATAAATGCATTATTATCTTGTACATTTTCCAGGTAGTTTTTGAAACATGACATCACTTCATTGATTTCTATTTTAAACTAGAATCAATTCATTCATGTTGATTTCAGCATCCATAGTACTTTCCTCATGATCTTTTATACACATCCTTATTTTCATCTAGAATTTTGTCTTTATTTTTTCTTTGGGGATCATCTAAGTGTTCACCACTATGCACACTGGCAAACTTCTCTCCCAACATATTTGCCTGATCTTAATCTGTTATTTGTTCCATCTTCCTCTCATACCGGTAATTTAGCAAACATTCCTGTTCCACTCCTTTTCTTCAGCATTGACCAAACCTCTCCTATTTTAACTTCCTAATAGTAGAACAATAACTCCTCCATGCATTCCTTTTACTATTCTTAAATACTCTACGAGCTTGAGCTTTTGTCCTCTGATAATTAATTAAGTTCTCTTGATTCAAATTATTCCTTAACATTCTCAATGAACCGTACATTTATCATTCCACCATGGGACCTTTCTCTCTTTGCCCCCTACTGATTTGAAAGGAACACTTTTTACTGCTGCGTTTAATATTACTGTTGAGACTTCAGTTGTATGAAGATGTTACCCTCCATTGAAATTGAATCTGCCGATTTAAAACATAATTCTTTACATTTTTTCCAATCAGCTTTCTCAAAACACCATTTCTTATGACCAGCACTTTCTGGAATATCTATCAACATTTATAGAACACATTATTGGAAAATGATCACTTCCAATGCTTGTACTATTTTCTATATTCCACTCACAACAGTGTGCTAAGTTATTAGAAACTAAAGTAAGATCAATACAAGATGATGTGTTAGAGCGTATATCAATTCTTGTACCATTTTCATTATTTAGACAAACTAACTGCCTAATATCCATCACTTCTTCCACTACTTTGCATTACTATCTGTATGCTTACGTCCCCAAAGACTATTATGTGCATTAAAGTCTCCACACCATATTTCTTTCCCATTTTCCTTGCCTCATTATATCCCCTCGATCAAACCTAACAGACTCATATCCAGGTATAATGAAAGGTGAGGCCTAAGCCAGGTTTCTTGGATGCAAACAACATCAGGTTTCATTTCAGATTCTGTTACAAACGTTTTAAATTCTTGTCCATTTGCGATCAAGCTTCTTGCATTCCTTTGTAAAAGGAGGAACACCATCATTAGATGAAGTATTGTGCTGCCTTTAATTTAAAGTCAGTAATTTAAAATGTTAAAAATGTTAAAAAAGTGGTCATGATAAGTGAGAGTTAAAAGATTAAAAACATTTCATTTTCTACATTACGTCATGGTTTATACTGCCATCTACTGGTGGGAAGTTGTTCAGAAATTCCCATGCTGCAGTGGAGCAGTCAGAAGGACAGAGAGGATTTATGTTGCTGCTGAGTGGTTTTCTGTTACGCTTCGGCCTTGGAGACCTTTTGTCTGTAAGTTTTATGTTTAGTTCATGATAAAACTGTCGAGATATAAACACAAAATTGACGTTAGAAACTTTTTGTTGTTTTTGTCTCATGTGCTTTGCTAGCTAATGCTAATTGTAGGAGGTAACAGTTTTCCCTCTGCTTCGATAGCATGTAGCTTAGTGTTTGCAGTATTTTTATGCTGTTCTGTGTTTGCTTGTATTTAAATAGCAATGCTTAGTCTTTGTTATCTGTACTGACATATTGTTATTCTCTTTGTTATACTGCAGTTTTACAAAAAACAAACAAGAAGGAACTCAAGTAAAATCAACAAAAGACAAGCCTTGTGTTTTTATTGGAGGACTTTGTTTGAGTGTTATCTGGCTGTCTAACCCTGTACATTGGAACGTGCAGAAAGGGCAGTACAAGTATTCTGAGACTCCTCATCATTTGCGCCCCTCAGCATACGATGAATATCTTCAGCTTCTAATTCTTGGATGCCTAAAAACTCCTCTGCAGCTTCCACTACTGTCTTAATTCTATCACTCTTTCTTTCTTGTCGTGTAGCAACATTAACAACTTTGCATATAAAAGCTACAAAGCTTTTCTTCTCTACTATCAAGGTGTTCTCCTTCACTTTGCACTTGTGACTGGACTGCTGCTGTGGAGGAGCCAGCCTTCCTGGGAGAGTGTTTTCTGGACCTGCACTCTGAGGTACTGCATGCCTCACATTTCCATCTAGATTTTCTTGAGACTCTATCAGGCTATTTTGCCTGATTTCATAAGCACTTCACCTTATTCAAAGTGTTGTACCTCTGTACTTCTTTAGCTTGTGTTTGGACCACACATCCAGCATATGCAGCACTATGCTCACCCCCACAGTTTTGAGCATTTTAGCTTAGCATCCTTATTACATTTGCCATAGTCATGTTCTTCTCCCCTTTTTGCACACCTTTGTCTCCATTTACATTGTTGGGCTACGTGAAACACTTTAACGGTTGTGGAATATATTCCCTCACTTTGTGGTTGAACCATCCTATTTTGACTTCAAGAGGCATTATCTTTTCAAAAACAAGCAGCACAGACAAACTATCAATCTTAACACCACCTTTATTAGCTTGGAGTCTAACACTTTATTGTCTTGTAGCTCTTTCTTCACCTCTTCCATGGACATTTCCAGAGGTACATTTGAAATCACTCCTTTTGACTTTGCTGCCATTCCTGGTGAATGCCCTTTTATCTGTCCTCCAGCAAGGTAACTCATTTTCATAATCTTTTCTTGCTGCTTCTTGTTTGCTGCTGAGATCAAAATTCTTCTATTACCCAACAATTTAGCATATTTGATTTTCCCAGTTTCTTTCTCTATTGTTTAGTCACCTGGACTTGATGAAAGTGTCCTTTATCATTACTGAACGTAATGGTAACGTTAAACTTTTCCTGCTTGTCAACTTGAGGTCTACTGCTCCCATTAGTTTTAGCTTTAAGCTTTTTTGAAACTTGTTTTAATGAGCCCTCTTCTCCGACCATGATTTTTTTCTTGCTGCTTTCCTCTGGCTAATCTCCATATCTGCAGTCCATCCACCACCATCACCATCCGAAGTATCACCCATTGCTACACTCACAGTACAGTTTGTTTGCAACCCGCTGTTTTTTCCGTCACTACTACGGTCGACGTTGTTCCGCGTCCGATCCTCCACCTTCTCCCACCAGGCAACCACTTCTCTTCGGGGACAATGATTATTTGTTTGTTGCCTCTGGGAAACTTGGAGTAAGCGTGTCTTCTTATAATGCGTAAGCAAGGTCCGCAGCTCTTCTTCTATTGGTTTTACGGCTTGGTCTTTTATGAATGGAACAAGAACAGAAGAGGCAGAGGCGACCAATAAGGAGAAACCGCACTCAATGGGTGAAAGCATGGATACTACAGCGGCAGGCTCAAGGGGCTTTACCCAACCTGTGTCAAGAGCTGGAGATAAATGAAACCTCAGATTTGACAAATATCGCTCGGCTCTTTCCTGTTCAGTTCCACATGTTGAAGGAACTTATCAATCCAATCATTAGGAGGCAAAACACAAACTACCGGGATTGTATCTCCGTCGGGGATCGTCTGATGATAACACTGCACTTCTTGGCAACAGATAGGCAAGCAGCAAGCTAGCTATGATTTACAAAACTTTGTGCTCAACACTGTACAACTACAAGCATACATTTCCCATAGTGCTAATGGCACTGGTCGACAGCAGTTACAGGTTCCTGTACGTAGATGTTGGTTGCAATGGGTCATATCCAAACTGCAGGCTATCTGTCAAGCAACACGTCTCCCAGTAAAGGCTGTCACGAGCTCGGAGGGTGGTAGAAAATGCCTTTGGCATCTTAGCTAACCGTTTCCGTGTCTTTCAAACAACCATTAACATTCAAGACACTGCCAAAGTGGAGGACACATTTACACACATAAATGGATCCTCTACATAGTTTAGTGATTGGCTGTCATATTAATGTTTATCTAGTTTCATTGAATCAAAGAGTATACTCTTACGGTGGTCAGGGTTTATTGATCTTGTTTTATCTCACGTAAAAAGAGACTAAACTGAGGTCACATAACTGAACAGTGATTTGAATCAACATATTTTCAACTACAGACTGTCACGAGCTTGGAGGGTGGTAGAAAAATGCCTTTGGCATCTTAGCCAGCCGTTTCCGTGTCTTTCAAACAACCATTAACATTCAAGACACTGCCAAAGTGGAGGACATCACTTTGGCCTGTTGTGCTCTGCACAACTTCCTGCGGACCGAGAGCTGTGACCTGCACATGGCGGGAATCGTTGACCAGGAAGGAGCGGATCATGACACTATCCCTGGAAGTTGGAGACAAGAACCCGAACTACGACAGGCCTCCCTGCCACACACAACCAATGTAACAACACGGGCCAAGCAGCACAGGGAAGAACTATGCTGCTATTTAAATTCTGACCCTGGTGCTGTGCCTTTTCAGTGAGGCAAACTATAGGAAATGTGTGTGCCAATCATGTTCAGTTTGTTATCCTGTATGTCATTCACACTTGGAGTATTTGAAAATAAATGCCCACATGTGGGGGTTTGCTTTATCTCCTGCCTCTGCCTGATTGATGAAACTTTACAGTATACCCGTTTGGTTGTAGAGATAGTTGAGAGGTGTTTTTCTCAGAACTTTCCCTGAGTCAAACTAATGAATAACAAAGTATGTTGACCTTCAGTTAGACATGTTTGACACGTTTGTGCATTTAATCTTTCATATTTTAGACTTTAGAAGTGATGTTTAGAAATATAAAGTTACAGGGGCGGCTGTGGCTCAGTTGGTAGAGTCGTCGTCTCTCAACCGGAAGGTCGAGGGTTCGATCCCCAGCTGAGCAACATGTCCGATGTGTCCTTAGGCAAGACAGTTAACCCCGCATTGCTCCCGCTGCTTCGCCTGCGGTGTATGAATGGGATTAGTTACTTCTGATGGATGATACTACATAGCAACCACTGCATATGAATGTGTAGGTGTGACATGCAATGTAAAAGCGCTTTGAGTAGTCGGAAGACTAGAAGAGCGCACAAGTCCATTTAACATTTCAGTCCATTTACATTCTGGATGTATATACGGTATTTCTTCTTATTATATATATATATGTTTAGTGCTTATTTACTTTTGATTTATTCTTATACTCTTTTATTTGCTCTGATTACCTGCTGCTGTGACGCCACAGTTTCACAGTTTGGGATCAATAAAGTAAATCTATCTATAAGGAAGTTCCTCCTCAGGTTGCCAGTTTTGTTAATGAAGACATACCTACCTGCTTTATGTTTGTATTCCTTTTCATTGATATAATGTATGAATGAAGTCATTTGTATTCAGTAACTGAGTACTTAGTAAAGTGATCTGGCTCACCCCTGTCTGTTTCTCGTGTTCACTGTTGTCTGAAATCACAAAATAAAATTGTGTTTTTGAATTATACTTTTGTGTCTGGTGTTCACTCTGTCAAAGAAGTGCTGTTGCAAATACTCTTTGTCAAAGTGTTTTATTGTCTGGATAACAAAGCAGCATCAAAGATATACAATAAAAGAATTTACCAGTGAGTGAACTGGCTCTGATCCACTTAATATTTAAACACACAGTTGTCCACCTCATGCTGTAAATATGGCAGCACATGAGGAGGCAACTTCTGCAATCTGTTTTCAAAGTACTGGCAATATAGCAATATCATCCCTGTCTTTATCAGAAGCCAGACCCTCCAGGGTTTGCCTGATTGTCTGGAGTAAGTTAGCCGACTCCTCACTGGCAGACCTGTCCAGCATCTGTCTGCTTCTCTTCGTCGTAGGCCTGCGAGTTGCTGACCTAGAGTTGCTCAACAACAGCTCAGTTGGAGAGTTTTCTCCACAGATGGTGGACTCTGTCAGGGGAGTGCATGTCCCTGCTGTAGCGTCACAGACGCTGGACTCCTTCAGAGGGGTGCTGGACTCCTCTAGAGGGGTACTGGTCCAGGTCTCGCTGCTGGTTCCATCAGAGGGCGAGTCAGAGTCAGCCAAATGTTCCTTTAAAAAAAAAAATCACAATGAGAGGAATTTAATACCATGGATTCTTAAAACTGTTCCCCAAGCATCCATAACAATAGCAGAGGATTGTTATCGTTGGGTTAAACCCTGAAATCTGGGCCGGGTGTGGTCAGGTGTGAAGGGCCCAATGTGAACACAAGCTTCTCTCACTGTATAGACACTTTCTGATTATAAGGCTATGGCTGTATTCAGATGCTAAAAACTCACTTCACAGCAGATTGTGGAAGATAATGTGAGAGTGAAACCAAGTTAACATATGAAAGGCTACATGTGAATAGAGGCAGAAACCCCACCTGGACAATCAGCGGCCACTCCTTGAAAAATCATATTTACATTTGTGTCATGTAGCAGATGCTTTTACCCAAAGAGACTTTAAATAAGTAAATGAAAGAAGCAATGAACAATGTTTTATTTTACTCAACAGAATACTTGATTTACCCTGATAACAAGATTTGAGGTGGTCTCCTTCCTCTTTGTATGGGGCTCCAAAAACTGCAGCCGGGTCGGGATCCACTGCTGCCTGCCCGTCGTTTGGGCTCCACAACTTCCAGATGGAGCAAGTGGCTTATAGTGGGTGTACTGGGTCCTCAGAGAATCCCACCTCTTCTTGAGCTCTTTCTCTGAGGGACAACAACACATTTTAAACCTTTTTAACTACTTATTTATGACCCATCCTATTTTCAGGTAACGTGAAGTTTCCAAAGTGGAAGAGAGGAAGCCATAATTACACGTCTCAGAATAGGACACACAGGATTAAATCAAACACTTCATTAAGAGGAAAACCTCCAACTGGATTCTGTTCATACTGCAACAAAGCAGAAACAGTCCAACATTGCATCATAGAAAGTCAGCTGTATGAGCGGGAAAGAGAGAGACTGAGGGAAACATTTAAGAAACTGAAGAGTCATTTTACACCAGGAAATCTTCTCTGAGGAAAAATAGACCAAACTTAAAGTTTCATAAAGTTCATGAAAAGAAAAACAGGGTTGATACACAGAATTTAGTGGGCTGTTTGTGTATATATATACAGTATATGTATATATTATTATAGTTTTCCTATGACAGAATTGTGATCCTCACTCCAGTTCAGCAGGTGGCGGTAATGCACCAATAAGCTGGTTTGCCAACCGCCATAAAAATCCAAAGAAGAAGAAGTAGCGGATGTAGGCCTTGTTTATTTCCGGCTCTTTCACACATAAACCACGTGTTTATAAAGCTAGGTGATCAGAGTAAAGTTATAAAGACGTCAGCATTGAGTTCTCCTTGTGTGACTCTTGGATGTGTGTCAGATGTCCGGGTTTCAGGATCTTAAAGAGTTCTTCAGTCGGCGGCTGCTCCCTGCGGTTATCAGAGATATATCAGGACAAACAACAACATGTGGATACGAAGAGGAGCTCCACCGACAAAGAAAACTGCTGGATGTGATTTTAACACCTGAAATCAAGCTGCAGAGAGCAGGTTGGTTTTCTTTCCACTGCTGGAAACGTGTTTCCTGCTCATGTTTCAGGGAGCAGAGCCTTTAGCTAACGTCCATAGACGCACACAGCACAGTGTTAGCCGCAGCTAGCTCCTGCTAACAACATCATTGAGTTTACTGGACTTAAACACTCTTTAGTCTGGACCTATTGAATCCAGCAACGGGTCTTTGGTGTTCATTTGAGTAGTTAAAGTAGATATGATTATTGGAGATACTTAAATACTGATGCTATTCACAGAGGTGGAAAGTAGTGAAATTCACTCTCGTTATTGAGTAGTTTTTTTTGTGTACTTTTTAAGTAGATTTTAACATCTGTACTTTTACTTTAGTAGTTTTTTTTAAGTATTGTAGCCTACTTCACTACATTTTAAATCACATCTGTTACTGAGTAAAACAAGTGTAGGCCTGCTATGAATGATTTACCTCATCGCACCGGAGCGACGAGAGAGAGAGGCCCTGTTTCTAGAGAGGCTCGGTGCACCTTAAGCTATTGCAGCACGGATAAAGCACCTCCTCCCCCACCTCCATTACAGAGGGTCTGCTGAAGGTGTTTAAACCAGTGGTTCTCAATTGTTTTCTGTCATGCCCCCCCCTAGGGGCCAGACAATTTTTTTCACATGTTTCTCTTAAAACACTTTTTGTTACACTTTTTAGCTTTTGTGTTTTGGATGTAATATTCATTTCAGTCACAACCTGTTTAATGGATCAACTGAACAAACTACTTGTGGTTGGTTTGAGAGTTTGAAAAGACATTTTCTATATCATGCTAGAAGTTTTTGTCTTGTGTTATAAAACAATCAACCTTTGTAGCAGCAGCGCTATGAGCACACAAAGTGAACGTACAGCCCTGGCCTCAATCACAAACCAAAGAAACAAAGGACACATAATACTTCCCTAAGGGTTTGAAATGTTGTGTGTCCACTTGTTTAATATGTTAATGCACTTCAACTTTGAGATTTAAATCCTCGTGTCCGTTTTGCTCTACATCAGAGATCTGTTGAAACAAGCTACCTTTGACTTTGACTTGAGTCCATTTTTAATCTGCTACTTTTACTTGTAATTAAGTCAAATGTCATAAAAGTAACAGTACTTTGACTTGAGTAGAGTATTCAAGTGCTCTTTCCACCTCTGGCTATTCATTAGTATCTTTGAGCACACAAACTTCAGTCCACCCTCTGCATAAGTCAGGGCCCGAGTCAAAGAATCTGGATCTGTCCGGATCTGTCCTTGCTTGTTAAACTTGCAGCACGTCATGTTACTTAACATCAGATGGATCTATGCGGGTCAGAGGGTTCTGTTGGCAGAGGGGGCAACAAGTGAAAGACAGGAAGTCAACTTTCACCCAGGTAAAAGCCAGACAACTTGTGAAGGATGTCCATCTTTCCTTCATTGATCTCATCCACTGTGACTGACACTGCTTCTGCTGAGGGAGTTACTACTCATTTCTGAAATTACAAAATAACAGCATTTATAAACGCAAAATAAGTGAATTCCAAACATGATTAAAATGTGATAAATTCCAATTAACTTTTGATTTTCAGCCATTAAAAATGAAATCATTTGACAGGCCTTATTAATATTCAAAAAGCAGTCTAAGTAGCGTTAATGTTTGTTTACTGTGTCCTGCAGATGTCCAGCAGCTGTTGGTGAGTAAAGAAGAGCTTCCACCTGAGCAGCAGGAGTGGAGCCACATTCTGGACCAGGAGGACACTAAGCCCCAACACATTAAAGAAGAACATGAGGAACTGTGGAGCAGTCAGGAGGAAGAACAGCTTCAAGGACTGGAGGAG
Organism: Tautogolabrus adspersus; assembly: GCA_020745685.1. NCBI lineage: Eukaryota > Metazoa > Chordata > Actinopteri > Labriformes > Labridae > Tautogolabrus > Tautogolabrus adspersus. Next base: position 2,355,824 of record CM036543.1, on the reverse strand, counting down.
GCTGATACCACCAAGTTCCCCTTCACTCCTGTCTCTGTGAAGAGTGAAGATGATGAAGAGAAACCTCAGTCCTCACAGCTTCATCAGAGACAAACTGAACAGATGGAAACAGGAGTTGATGGAGAGGACTGTGGAGGAGCAGAACCAGAGAGGTACTCAGATCCAGAGAGACGTTTACAACCAGAGACTGAGGTCAAGACTGAAGACTCTGATGAACCTGAGACTGATGACAGTGATGATTGGAGAGAGACAAGAGAAGATCTGTCAGACTTAAACTTAAAAAATAAGAAACTTAAGACTGGTCAGAGACAACATAGGTGCTCGGAGTGCAGTAAAAGATTTAACAAAAAAAAAGATCTGACCAGACACATGATGATTCACACTGGAGAGAAACCCTTCAGCTGCTCTGAGTGTGATAAAAGGTTTACCCAAAGAGGAAATCTGACCAAACACATGTTAGTTCACACTGGAGAGAAACCCTACAGCTGCTCTATTTGCAGTAAAGGATTTCAACAAAAAGGAGACCTAACCAAACACATGTTAATTCACACAGGAGAGAAACGCTTTAGCTGCCTTGAGTGTGGTAAAAGATTTTACCAACAATACCATCTGACTACACACATGATTACTCATACGGGAGAAAAACCCTTCAGCTGCTTTGAATGTGGCAAAGTGTTTAGTATTAAGGGAAATCTGACCAGTCACATGAGGATTCACACTGGAGAGAAATGCTACAGCTGCTCTGAGTGTGATAAAAGATTTGCCCATAAGTCTGGTCTGACATCTCACATGGCAAATCATGGAGAGAAATCCTTCAGCTGCTCTGAGTGTGGTAAAAGATTTTTCCGACAAAGAGATCTGAATACACACATGAGTACTCATACGGGAGAAAAACCCTTCAGCTGCTCTGAATGTGGAAAAAGATTTTCAGAAAAGAAGTATCTGAACAGTCACAATAAAGTTCACACTGGAGAGAAACCCTTCAGTTGTCCTGATTGTGGCAAAAGATTTTCACATAAAGGTAATCTAATGGTTCACATTTCAAACCACACAGGAGATAAATCCTACAACTGTACTGTGTGCAGTAAAACATTTAACGTGAAAGGAAGTCTGACCAGGCACATGTTAGTTCACACAGGAGAGGAACCCTTCAGCTGCTCTGAGTGTGGTAAAAGGTTTAGATTTAAGGGAAATCTGACCAGACACGTGATGATTCATACTGGAGAGAAATGCTAATCCTATTCAATGGTATAAGTGATCCAAAGGAGTCCATGTTCACAACATCACTAATGTGTATTCATAACTAGGAGTGTGACAAAATATCGGTATGGCGAACTATCGCGATATTTAATTTGAAGATGGATAATCGATGTGCTCTCGCCGTGTATCGATCTTTTTTTTTTTTAAGTTATTATCAAAGCATAGCCGCTATAAACTTCCCACACAGACTCGTCTCCCCCTCACGGTCTGTTCCGCAGCGGAGCGGGATCACCGCTGAACATGAAAACGAAACTTAAGAGTTAGTCCGTTAAAAGAACTCTATCCTGGTTATATACAACTGTTTGAGATTTGTCCAAACCGACAGGGCTCGAGAAACAGTTATCTGAAGAGTTTGCAAAGTTAAGGTTTGTAGCCTACTTCAGATGGCGACACAACGAACCGTTTTAAAGAGCCCAAGAGACGTTAAACAGTCTGCAGAGAGTCACACAGAGCAGAGCTCAGACAGTCAGTGATGGGAGATATAACCCCGGTGTTTAAACTGATGCTGTCGGTGTTTTCTGCTCTCTCTTGTTTTTTACAAGTTACTAACAAGCCTCTCCACCTGAAGCTCACCTGTTGTGATAACGGAAACGAGAATTAAACGATGTTATGAAACGGAGGGAGGCGATGATATCCGCGAGGTCCGGACCTCGGTGGTTTAAAAAAATGTTTGAATTAGTACAATCATTTATTTCTATACATTGATTTCCATGCATACTGCTATAACTTATAAGTGATGTCAGTCAGCTGCTCTCTCTCCTCTCAGTCAGTGTGCATCATGCAGGTGAGAGTGAGTAACCATGGTGACTGTCTGTCTGTCAATCAACGATGTCCCGCCCCCTCTATGAATAAAACTCTTCTAACAGTAAAACTTACTTTGACCATGTGTCCCAGAATTAACATATTCTGTATTATGTTTGAAGTCCTCATGTTTTTAAATGAATGATAACTGTGTGAATGTACCTGAACACTAAAATAGATTAAAGACACAAAAGAGGACACAATACTAAATCATTATTTTAAAGTGGAGCAGAAAAGCCTCAAATTGTGCTTAAAAATTAATCAGAATGTAGGAAAGACATTTCTGATGTTAAAAATGTTCAGGGGGGGGGGGACCCCCAGACCCCCAACAAAGACATTTCTGATGTTAAAAATGTTCAGGGGGGGGGGGGGACCCCCAGACCCCCAACAAAGACATTTTTAAATACACTCAACTTATCAAAATAGAAAATAGAGTCACTGTTTGTCACACCTAAAAACTTCCTGTTCACAGTGATGTTGCACTAAAGTCTCATTGTTTTTGCACTATTGCTGTTTGGTTTGTTAAATTATGCTGCAAAATATAAACTATGAAATTCATTTTGTTGTTTGTTTTTGTTTGACCCTTATAAACACACAGATGTATAGTAGGTTATTAAGAGCAATATATCAATAATCGCAGTATCGCCATATCGAGATACTATCGTTATCGTGAGCCATGTATCGCGTATCGTATAGTGACGTTCACTGAGATTCCCAGCCCTATTCATAAGTATGTACTGACTAACAGATGTATAACTGCTGTTATAAAGGGATAGAAGACAATTGTATTGACAGAAATCTGTGTCTACTTTTTTGACATTGATGTTTTGTTGCTGACATATGAACCAGTAAGTTGGGAGCAGCTATGACGTTTGAATGTAAAGGGTTTATATGAAACAGTTACAGTGTAAGGATCCTTCTTCTCTCCTGATATCTTCTCTTCTTTCTGTCTCTCTGTTTGCTTGGAGGCCTCTGTGTTGGGTAGCACAAGTTCTTCAGACAGCTCATGTGTAACCTTGTAATAAATAAACTGCTGTAGAGTGAGAAAGACTTTCATCTACTTGTGTTATTTAGTGTGGAGTGTCTAAAGTCTCTTTGGTAAAGAAAAGGAGTTCAGCAGATCCTGATGCAGAGCGACCACAGTCAGATCAGGTCCAGGTAGATTTCACTGAAAACCTTTAACCCTTAATAAGAATCCTGCAGTCAGAATACAAAATCAAGAACATCTCAATGACACCACGGGGTCATTCCATCAAGCAGGATTAAGCAGAATCCTCGCTTATTTCGAGAAGTCTGGCTCATATAAGTGAGAGTTTCATTCCATCAACTTAGCTAATATGAATCCTCGCTGAGTTACCATGGTAACTTATGCTGGTGAACAAGTCTGCTCCGGACCAGGCTAACTACCAAAACTTAGTTTAGCTGTGTGTCAAAGAATGTCCGACGGGTAGAAACAGACTCATAAAAGACCGTTCCATCAGGTGAGTATAATAATAAAAAAAAGATCATAAAACTCAAGTTTCAACACAGTCATTGACTTAAAGCTTTTCCAGCTGCACATCTGTTTTAAAGAGAGAGCCTCTTGTTGGACACTCGGTGTTGCAGGTGTTGTAAGGTCTTATAAGTATTTAAATAATTAAATTAAGCATCTATCTATCGATCTAAAATACAAAGTTGTGTTAGACAAAGACGTTTCAATAAAAGATAAAAGAGCACAGAATAATATAAAGTGAAATGCACGTTACATGAAACATATATTACTCGCATAACTCGCAAACTTAGTCTGTTGGTATTTTTCCACCATCCTATCTCCCTGGATTATTATTATTAGCCTTCTTAAAGAAAAAAATACACTTAACATTTGGAGATTAAACTCGTAAATTTACAAGAATAAAGTCATACATTTATGAGTTTAATCTCCAAATTTTATTTTTCTTGAAGGTGGCCCTAATCCTCTGTCGTATATTATTATTTTCAGTTTGACTTTTTTAGTAATAAAATCTTTAAATTCTTGGAACAGCTCAATCAGCAGCGTTGGTTCAGCTGTTGAAACAAACGGCGCTCTATGTAGCAGACCCGGCTGGAGCAATGGATGACTCTTTTTTCATTGACTGATGGTTTATGATACCTTTTATTTCATTAAGCAGTGCAATGATCACAAACACACCGTAAGAGCTGTATAAAGAAAAACAAAAGAGGAAAACAACTATTAAACATAAACCATATACCAAATATACAAACAAAACAAATATAGCATAAATATTTACAATATAACCACGTGTCAAATATACAAACAAAACAAATATAGCATAAATATTTACAATATAACCACGTGTCAACAAATGAAGATATATAAATAGAAAATTCATGAGGTTCCCTTCAAAGTTAAAATTTTGTCACATATATCTGATAAAAACAACAGTGAAATTGATCGTTCACAATACCAAACCCAAAGTTACAACCCATAACCTTAAATCAAAATTGTGCGTCGAAGGCCCATATAAACAGCTGGTGGCGAGGAAACAGCTGATCGCCCAAACAAAACGACTTCATGTTTGGCATGACAACTGAGCTCCACACGAGCACACAACAAACAAAACATCGGAAACAAATCAAACATGCTGGGTAAAGAATTAAACTAAGCAGGATCATACCTTGTGCACCTTTCCAGCGAGTCGCTAAATGGAAAATTGAGTGGACGACCGTGATTTCCCTTTGATTAGCGTTTGTGCCTACCTGTCGGCATTTCTCTTATATCCGGTTTCTTAGGCCGGTAGGTAGCAAACCCTGCCTTCAAAATAAAAGCCCCAAAACAAATAACAAAAAAAAAACACCCTAATAACAAAAATTGAAATACAAAAATGAACATTTTACCCCCCCTTTTTTTTAAACATTTTTTACTTTTTTAAAATGGTCTTTTACACTCCCACCAAATTATTAGTGTTTCAATGAGCAGGAAGGTAAATGAAACACAGATGATTTAAACTAAAATGACAATCTTATGTCACAATAGAAAAGGTGTCACTGTGAATTTTCTCATTACCTAGTCTCAAGCATGTACTTTTCCTACAAGTGTACATTTAATTATTCTCCAAGAGCAAGACTAGTTTCTGAACAGGACGTACAACATTGGACTGCTTATGTAAACGCTCTCCTCGCCTTCCAAGCTTCCTGTCGCCAAGGCATAGTTTGACCTTTCTCACAAGCCCATCCTTATCAACAGTGGTCTCTGCTACTCTACCCAGACGCCACTCATTCCTGGGTAGCCCATCATCCCTTTCCATCACAATGTCACCAATGTGCAGGTTTCTCCTGGGAGTGTGCCATCGTTGCCTCAGAGCAATGTTGGTTAGATATTCCTTCCGCCAACGGCCCCAAAATTGCTCTGCCAGGTACTGAATGTGGCGCCATCTTTTCCGAGCATACATATCCTCCTTTACAAACTTGCCAGGTGGAGGGAGAGCTGCGACTGATTTTATGGTCAGTAAATGATTGGGGGTGAGGGGTTCCAAGCTCTGTGGATCGTTGAGATTTTCAACAGTAAGCGGGCGACTGTTAACTATTGCCATTACCTCATAGAAAAAGGTCCGAAGTGAAGCGTCATCCAGCCTCCCAGGAGAGAGAGACAGTGTGGAGCTTAGAACACTTCTAACTGTCCTGATTTGTCGTTCCCATGCGCCACCAACATGGCTTGAATGAGGCGAAATGAAGCTGAAGTCACACTGCTTTGTTGCAAGAAAGGCAGCTAGTCTTTCCTCGTCAAGTTCTTTGAGAGCTTTCTTCATTTCATTTTTGGCTCCGACAAAGTTGCTTCCTTGGTCACAAGTGATCTGTCTAACTGCACCACGTATGGCAATGAAGCAGCGCAGACCATTGATGAAGGCATCAGTAGACATATCGTCAAGCATTTCGATATGAATGGCCCGAGAGCAAAAGCAAGTGAGAATAAGACCATATCTTTTGAGCACCTTCCTTCCTTGCTTGACTAGGAACGGGCCAAAGCAGTCTATACCACAGTATGTGAATGGTGGTGATGGATCCACACGTTCCACAGGAAGATCAGCCATCCGCTGCTCTTCTGAGGGTCTCCTGAGCTTCCTGCAGATGACACATTGGTGAATGTACGATGCTACTGCTCGATTGATTCCAGGGATCCAAAAACCATTTGCTCTGATTTCATTTATTGTGAGCCCCTTTCCTTGATGCTTGACCCTTCCATGAAAATGAGCCATTAGCATTTTGGTTATGTGGTGTCCTTTAGGAATAATTGCCGGGTGCTTAACTATGCTGGGAAGCGTTGAGTCCTTAAGTCTTCCTCCCACCCTGAGCAACCCATTTTGGTCCAAGAAGGGATCAAGATTGTACAGTTTACTACGAGGAGAGAGTTGAGTTCTCTTGCGTAATACTTGAAGCTCTTCCCGATAAACTTCTTCTTGCAGATCTTTGATGATGACACATTCGGCCCGTTCTCGTTCCAACACTGTGGTCTGATCGTTGGATTTGTCCCCTTTGACTCGTCGAAGTATCCGTGCAACAGCTCTTGTGGCACAGGACCATGATGAATGATTAGACAGACGGTCTACCAAGCTTACTTGCTCTGTGGTTTTTGTATTTAGTACCTGAACCTTCCTGACTTCGGGATCTCCCAGGGGTAACTCGGGAACCACTTCTACAAAAGGAAATATCTCCCTCTCCCACAGAAACTTGGGTCCTGTAAACCAACTAGACGACAACAGTTCGTTGACAGTAAGACCCCTGGAGGCATAGTCTGCAGGATTCTCATTGGTTGGAACATATCTCCATTGCTGGGGCTTTGTGCCAAGATGTATTTTTTGCACCCGGTTAGCCACAAATGTGTGAAAACGTCTCACTTCATTGTTAATGTACCCTAAAACTACCTTGGAGTCGGTCCAGAAGAATTCTTCAGCACCAGAGAGTCCCAACTCGTCCTTCAGAATGTTGCCCACCTTGACTGAAACAACTGCAGCTGTCAGTTCCAACCTGGGTATAGTGGTGACCTTTGTTGGGGCAACACGAGACTTTCCAAGGACGAGAGAACAATAAACATTTTCCTGCTCATTCTTCATTCTCAGATATGAACATTGACCATAACCAGTTGTACTGGCATCAGAAAAATGATGCAACTCCCTTTTGATGACCTTTCCAAATTCAGAAGGTGCGTAGCATCGGGAAATGGTGACTTTCTCCAGATTTTTTAGGTCATCCTTCCAATTCTCCCACCGTGGGCGGAGCACCTCCGATAAAGGGTCATCCCAACCTGAGCCATGCCTGCACATTTCTTGGAGCACTCTTTTACCATTCAGCAGAAATGGAGCCACAAAGCCAAGAGGATCATACAAGGAGGCGACAGTAGAAAGTATGCCACGTCGAGTTGCAGGTTGTTCCTTAAGGTTGGTACTGAAACTGAAGCAGTCGTTAGCTATGTTCCATTGGATACCCAGAGCTCTTTCCACTGGCAGATCATCAAATGCAAGGTCAAGGTTCTGGATATCATTTGCACGCTCTGAGGGTGGTATACTTTCCAAAACAGTTTTGTCATTTGAGATGAACTTATGCAGTCGTAGACCTCCCACAGCACATATTTCCTGGGCCTCTTGTGCAAGCTGAATGGCTTCCTCATTGCATTCTAAGCTTGTGACCCCATCATCCACATAGAAATTTGTCATGATGAACTTTGAACCCAAGGGGTATTGCTGCTCGTTCTGCTCAGCAAGATACTTTAAACCGTAACTGGCACAACCAGGAGATGATGCCGCACCAAATAGATGCACATTCATTCTGAACTCCTGAGGTGGAACGCTAAAGTCTCCATTCTCCCACCATAAGAAGCGCAGATAGTTTCGGTCAGCTTCGTACACATGAAACTGATGAAACATCTTTTCAATGTCACACATCAATGCCACAGGATGAAGCCGGAATCTCAGGAGGACCCCTGTCAAATTGTTTGTTAAATCTGGCCCTTGGAGAAGATGATCGTTGAGGCTGGTGCCCTTATATTTGGCTGAAGCGTCAAAAACCACACGTAGTTTATCAGGCTTTTTAGCGTGATAAACACCATGATGAGGAATGTACCATTTTTCTCCTGCCTTTGCATCCTCCTCAACCTTTTCTGCATCTCCCTTGTTAATGACTTCGTCCATAAATTTGATGTAATGTTCCTTGTAGCTTTCATCCCTCATCATTTTCCTTTTGAGGTGGTTGAGCCTAACCATGGCGAGCTGTTTGTTGTCGGGAAAAAGGGGTCTTTTCTTGAAGGGCAAAGGCATTTCATAATGGCCATGATGGTTTTTCCTTATGCCATCATTTAGTTTGTTCAAAAACAAGATATCATCTTGAGACACAGCTGGTTTATCATCTTCAGTGGCATCCTTGAAGTCAGTTTCGAGAACACGAATCGCGTCTGCTGGGGTTATGAGGGGAAGCTCCTTAACAGTCACCCTGTGGCACAGGCTAGAGAGGTTTGGACTCTCCAGATGTAGTGATGTGCCACCAACTATGCTCCATCCTAGGTCAGTCCGGACAGCATATGGTTCATTGTCTCCTCCTATGATTACCTGCCTTGGAGCTAATGCCCTGGAACAGTCGTATCCAATCAGAAGTCCTATCTCACAGTCCTGTAGTGGAGGAATCTCGTTTGCTATAACAAGAAGATGATTCCATTGCTTTGCAGTTTCACTGGTGGGAATGTGATCGCGATTGACAGGTATGCAGTTTTTGGTGTAGACGGGAGGAAGATCAATATGGGTGGCAGAGCTGTAACCTCTAATACGAAGCCCAGAGACTCTTTCACTATTCAAAGCTGTTTCAGATGTGATCATTGTTGTTAGCTTCAGTTTCACTGGACACTTGTCCGCTTGTAAAGCATCACTCACTACTTCATCAATGAATGTGGTGTCACTTTGAGTGTCAAGCAGGGCATAGACTAGTCGTTCCAAGCTTGTATTTTCCTTTGAAGACACCCACACTGGCACAATCATGGAGGTGTTAGCAGACAATCCGTCTCTTGCTACGTTCAGTGACAATGCAGTAGTAGTTTCAGTTATCTCTTCTTGAGCAAACTTTGGTGAGAGAGCAGAGTTAGTTTTATTAAGGAAATCATTATCGTGAAGACATGTAGGATGTTTTCCTTTGCAGCTATCACAGGAGTGGGGGTAACGACAGTCCCTTTTATTGTGACCAGGCTTCATACAACCATAGCAAAGCCCTTTTTCTTTTGCAAAGGTTTTCCTCTCATCCAGAGACTTGGACATGAACTTTGAACAAGCATGGAGCTGATGCCTGGAGTCATAGCAAAACAAACATGGAGGCCTTGTATATACTTTGTTTATCTCTTTGCTCTCGTTATCTGCAGCTACTTGTGTGCTGAGAACATTAGCTCTGTCCCTGTTAACATCCTTGTAACTTCGTTTATTCACGGTGGGTTCTGAAGGATGAAGGGCATTAAAGGAAGTTATGGGATTGCAAGCGATTTCGGCTTCCATAGACATGAAGTTAGCAAAGTCATGAAAACTGGGGAAATCTTCATCACGGTGCAGGGCTTCAGTGACCTTTCTATTCCATCGGGAAGCTACCCAATCAGGCAGTTTTTGGACTAGCCTTTGATTCTCCTCGCAATCATTCAGGATTTGGAGACCCTTTACCTGTGGCATGGCTTCTTGACAAGCATTCAAAAAATCTGAGAAGTCTCTTAGTCCTTCAGCTTCTCTTGGATGTATTTTTGGCCACTTTGCGAGTCTCTCTCTGAAAGCTCTCTGTATGACAAAAGGCTGTCCATATCGGTGGTTTAGTTTGCGCCAAGCTTGTTTGTATGCTTCGTCATCATTTCTGTAGAAGAAGCCCTCGAGTGACTTACGAGCTTGGCCACCCACGTATCTCTTGAGGTAGAATAGTTTCTCAGCCGAAGCTATCCCCTTTTGGTCAATGAGTGACACAAATGAAGCTTTCCATTCGATGAAGTGTATTGGGTCACCATTGAATACTGAAGGCTCTGGCATTGGAAGTCGATTTAAAGAAATGCTCTCTTGAAAGGCCTGAGTTAGCTGGGACATGTCCATGTATGAAGATAAAGCTGTGGGGGGAGGTTGATAGACAGCAGGTGGTGACAGATTCTCTCTTTGAACACCATCAGTTACAGATTGGAAAATAGCTTCACGTGCTGCCTCCTGATTATAGATGTTAAACCTCGCTTGAGCAGCCCTTAGTTCCTTTTTTGCTTTAAGATTCTCCAGCTTAGCCTTCTGTTCTTCCAGCTCTCTCCTCTGTTGATCTTCTAAATTCTGAATCACCTTTCTTTGTTTCTCTTCTTCTTGTCGCAATTCATATTCAGCTTCTTTAAATGCCAGCTCGGCAGCAGCATCCACGCGTTTAGCTGCCAATCTTGAGGCTGATGATGTGCAACTTATGGAGGAAATTGAGGACCCATATATGGAGCGAGAGTAATCATGGTATAGGAGCTCATGGAGACGTTCCTTCGCTTGGTGTGCGTCAAGATCTCCATCAACACCTGTAATTCTTTCATTCATGATTTTAACAATGTCCTTGGTTACTGCCTCGCATGCATCTGTTCTGCGTCTTACCTCTGTCGAGGGACTGGTGTGATTTCGAATTTCTGCATAGATGCACATTACATTCTCCCTTTCCTTTTCCAGTTTGACAACAAGGGGTTCTAACTCGCTTCCTGCAATGTCCGTTTTTAGTTTTTGTCTTGTATTGCGTGCTTGGATTTTCCATTGGTCATACACACGATTAAATCTCTTTTCCCTTTTCTTAGCTTCATCTTCCTGAGAGGCAAGCATTTTCTCTGTGGGTTTTCGTGGTCGTTCAGAGCGTCTTAACGTTTGAATCTTGTCCTTGAGTTCCAAGAGTTGACTCTGAAGATCAGTCAGAGTTTTTTCCTTGTCCTTAATTGCATCCTTTAAACATTTATGTTCCCCAGATCCTGAAACGTTTGGAAGTGAATCCTTAAGGTTTTTAATTTCATCTTGCAAACCCTCAATTTGTTTCTCTAATTCCCCTTTGTTTAAGGACAAGTCGTTTGACTCAAGCATGTTTGCAAATGTCAAAAACACATTAGTATGGAGAGACAAGTTGAACACATGCAAAACACTTGAATCAACCAAAAAGGCCTTTGTTCTGTTTTAAGCAGGCAGTGTAATCAAGGGTTATGATAATCATGAAACCTGTATTCATTCAAAACACACCAAAGGACCCCTTTTGCCACCTTAAAGGGGCAATGAGAACATAAAAAACATTAAAGAAGAAAACATAGACACATTCAAACGTAAACCACAAAAAACTTTCTTTTAGCACGTAAAGGCAGTCTTTTATTGTTCCTTTCCTGATGAGGGCCCTTTTGTTTCGTTTTAAACAAGAACTTGGAAATCTGAATTCAAAGTCACTTATCAGTCTTTATTCGTTAGATCGTTAAAGGTGAGACCTTGCTTTTCCATTCCTTTCAGTTTTGACTGGAATAATACTGAAAAAGTTACTCACAGAAGCCACTCTGTATGACCGACCGGTTACTGTCTTGAACCATTGCACCAATCCATGCGTCCTCTGCCCGTACCGACCAATGCCCCGTAAAGACCGAGTGTTGACCATCCAGGAGGAGAATGCAGAGTTGCTCGAACACGTCCGGTTGAGACACCAGGCTGATTTGAAGAGGATCATCAAGGGCTCCTCAGCATGGACACCAGACTTAATTGCAGCAGGATAGCAGGATTGATGAGGGTGAAGCTCTTACTGTAGCAGACCCGGCTGGAGCAATGGATGACTCTTTTTTCATTGACTGATGGTTTATGATACCTTTTATTTCATTAAGCAGTGCAATGATCACAAACACACCGTAAGAGCTGTATAAAGAAAAACAAAAGAGGAAAACAACTATTAAACATAAACCATATACCAAATATACAAACAAAACAAATATAGCATAAATATTTACAATATAACCACGTGTCAAATATACAAACAAAACAAATATAGCATAAATATTTACAATATAACCACGTGTCAACAAATGAAGATATATAAATAGAAAATTCATGAGGTTCCCTTCAAAGTTAAAATTTTGTCACATATATCTGATAAAAACAACAGTGAAATTGATCGTTCACAATACCAAACCCAAAGTTACAACCCATAACCTTAAATCAAAATTGTGCGTCGAAGGCCCATATAAACAGCTGGTGGCGAGGAAACAGCTGATCGCCCAAACAAAACGACTTCATGTTTGGCATGACAACTGAGCTCCACACGAGCACACAACAAACAAAACATCGGAAACAAATCAAACATGCTGGGTAAAGAATTAAACTAAGCAGGATCATACCTTGTGCACCTTTCCAGCGAGTCGCTAAATGGAAAATTGAGTGGACGACCGTGATTTCCCTTTGATTAGCGTTTGTGCCTACCTGTCGGCATTTCTCTTATATCCGGTTTCTTAGGCCGGTAGGTAGCAAACCCTGCCTTCAAAATAAAAGCCCCAAAACAAATAACAAAAAAAAAACACCCTAATAACAAAAATTGAAATACAAAAATGAACATTTTACCCCCCCTTTTTTTTTTAACATTTTTTACTTTTTCAAAATGGTCTTTTACACTCTAACTCTCCCCTCTGCGTGACTCATTTGATCGTCTTTTCATTCATCCATTCATTTGGGCTTCTTGTAAACCTCGGGTGCGTGCACAAAGCGAGACTATGCAAGTCTGTCTTGAATCAGCCCTGACTAATTAAGGCTGGATTGCGTTCATGGAACAACTTGAGGCTTAATTAGGAGATGGTGTTAGTTTCAGTCTGACTTCTTCAGGTGAGCCTGGATTTATTTAGCGACGTTGATGGAATTACCCCCCTGGTCCAGTCAGGTTAGGAGTCGTGGTTTTATACAGTCGTTGGTCGCGGGCGCAGACAGTGACAACAAGACAAAGCAAGAGCAACAGGTTGGTGTTTGCATTAGTGTCCCATGAACTGTATAGAGGTCAATTGAAGTGCAATAAACACGGACAATATCCGACCGCATTTTTTCCAATTTGACCGGTAAAATGAAACCTTCGCAGGGTCAGAAATGATCACATGCAGCAGAGCAGTCAAAGATATACACGTCCACTAAGGAGCAGGCTGATTATATTAAAGGTCCCATATTCAGCTTGTTCTGGTTTTATATGCTCTTTAGTGTGTTCTCTGTGTCTTGTGCATGTTTAGGAACATCTGTGTGCAAAAATTCAAAGTCCGCGGAAACGTGGCTTCTCCTACCTCCTCCTGTTAGCAGTAGCAGTAGCTGCATGTCGAATTTGACTTTGGTGAACTGTGCTCTGTGTACAAAGTTATAACATTAAATATTAAACTATCAACTAACAAACAAAAAGCAGTATGGACAAGCCTAAATGAGACATGAACAGTGCAGCAGCAAGTAGTGCAAAAGATGCTGAAACATCCATGAGAGTAAATCATGGAACACATGAGGAGATAACAATATGTAAACTAGACAATTCCTGCAGAAATTGTGAAGGGTGGTTGCTGTGTGTGTGTGTGTGTGTGTGTGTGTGTGTGTGTGTGTGTGTGTGTGTGTGTGTGTGTGTGTGTGTGTGTGTGTGTGTGTGTGTGTGTGTGTGTGTGTGTGTGTGTGTGTGTGTGTGTGTGTGTGTGTGTGTGTGTGTGTGTGTGTGTGTGTGTGTGTGTGTGTGTGTGTGTGTGTGTGTGTGTGTGTGTGTGTGCGCGCGTGCGTGCATGTGGGAGAGACTGCATTAAGAGTGTTTAAACGTACATTTTGTGTCTATAATGGCGGCTCATCATGGCGGCCGACTACAAGACACGTACCGTTACAACTATAAAATTACGGATTTCTCTGACTTTGATAACTTTTGGAAATATTTGAGGTGATGTAAGTACTCAACTAAAAATTATATATAACATGGGTTTAGTCCATTTTTAATTGAAGTTAGATATTTGAATGTAAACATTAGCATGCAGTCTTACATACTGTACCTTTAACTGCAGTGAGCTAACAGCTAAGACAGTGAGACAAAGGGAAAATGTCTCTCTAAAAAGTGCTAATTTTAAGGGGTTAAATTAAGAGTTGGTAGCTGAATAATGATTTTGTGAGCAAGAGGACATGTAGCTGAACGCCATGATGTGGTTTTTATGTCTGGGATGCAAGAAATGTGGGAACCACAGCGATCTAAAAACATAGTCTAGAGAGATTGGATCAGGAGAGTTCTGGTGAATTTTAACATTACCGCAGATGGAGAGTTATTTGGACCACCCTCCGCTTTGAAGCTCACAGTGTAAAACACGTTGCTCCTTTAGTCCTGTAAACGTAATGGGTGAAAGAGGATACGTTTTCCTACGTTTTGAGGGTAAATTTATGTGTGTGGGGTGAACATTGTGGTCAGGAGAGCAATTTGTTTGGGATTGTTTTCAACTATCTCAGAACTCTATGACACTCAAACGATGATGTCATCACTCTAGCCCTGAACATTGGCCAAAGTTACTGTTGCCATGTGACATAGTCGGTTGCTGAGGCCGTGTAACCAGAGCTATAGAGATACTAAGAGTTGCGACACTCTATGATGTCGCCGCCGGGGCAGTCACGTGGTTCATGTAAGCCCTAATAGTTCCAAAACACACGCTGGCTGTCATGTTCTTCTATAGGACAGACAGCAGCGATTGCATTATTGAACGGTAAATATTATAAAAACACACACACGTACTTTTTCAGCTGTTATTGCATTATTGCAAATGTCCTTTTTGCATTAGGAGAGTCAGGGTGACAACGAAAAGCTGTGTATTACTTAGATAAGTTTTACATTTTTGGAGGGAAAAGCTTCGTGTTCATGTTTAACTTTTCTTTTCCATATCATTCATCTGATGATAGACGCCTCGTGATTTTCATTTTAGCACAACTGGGCTGTATTATTGATTCCCCTGATTTTGCTCATAAATTCCGATTCAGCCGTTAGCTTACCTCCGTGGTAGCGCTAAGAGGTCTGCCGTGGTCCGTTCAGCATTCGTCTAGCAGCTAGCATACTTCTTCTGATGAAAGCGGCCACCCCCAGGACCACAACGTGAAACATGATCATGTTAAGACTAAGAATATCATTTTAAGATTAAACTATACACATATTCTCAAAACTATTACAGAATGAAAACTCATTGAGGCTTGTATGTTTGGGTCTATAGGTAAGTGCAGAGCTGTTAAGATTTAACTTAGCCCAAGTAACTTCAGCAATTAACTATTATTTAATAACTACTATTTCACATTCAGAAGTATATGTTGGTCCTGTTATTTCTTGTATAGTTGTATAGATTATTAGTGTGTATAGTTTGCACTGTGTATATACACATTGTATATATTTTGTTTTTCTAATGTTTTTCTTTCTTCTTTTTTTGTGGACCCACTGCTGCTGTGACAAAATCATTTCCCAGTCTGGGATCAATAAAGTAATTCTATTCTAACAAAACACTTGTAACTTCTGTTACAGCTATTGAGACATCAATGTAAGGATGGCTGATACAAATGAAGGTTTGCAAATGAAGTATTTTTTATTAAACAATGACAGACAACAAGAATGTGTGCTTGTGTTTGTGCGTGTGTTTGAGAAAGAAGAACAATTATGAGAACAAAAATAGACGGGGGAATATCCATTTCCAATAGATGAACATAGATGAATGTCACTATAGGAGTGTAGTGTTCCCTTAAATGACAATAGGTGCAAATCTAAGGCAGCATACACATATGACAGCAAGAATACCTTGTTATTGTTACAGAGATTGAGGGAGAAATTGAGGTGGAGATCGAAGGGAATGAAAGGGACATAACAGACAGAGAGAGTGAAACAGATGTCAGCAGACTACCAGGGGCCAGTCAGTCAGGGTCAGGTGCTCCAGGGACCAGACTGCCAAGGGCCAGTTGTGACCGGGCTCAGGTGGAGAATCTAATGAGGAAACTCAGAATGGAGAGATTACTCAGAAGGAGAGCAGAGAGGGCTCTGGTAAAACAGAAAAGGATTTATTTGGCATTAAGAAAAAAACACAATTTGATTCATCAAAAGTTTAAAAAAATCTTCAACACAGACCAAATTAGAGCACTTGGGCATTCAAAAAAGGGGGGGATACGGAGGGGCAAAGAAACCGTGAAAAAAGCAATTGGAATTAGGTTCTGTTGTGGCACTACAGGATATAAAACCCTCCAAGCCATGAATATGCCTCTGCCCGACATCAGGACCATTCAGAGGAGGATGCAGCATGTCAAAATGGAGCCAGGAGTGTTGGGGGAGGTGTTTGATATGCTGAGACAAAGGCTGCATGGACCTTGGTGCTCTGAGGGAGACAGAAAGCAGAGGTGAGGTCAGATATGCTAGATTTATCTGATACTGGCTCTTCTAGAATTAAAATAAGAGCTAGTAAACTCACAATGAAAGAAAGCGAACACATGTAAACTCCACATCAGGGAAAGGCAAACCTTCACTCCAGAGAGGCCAGGTGGGTCAAGAGAACAGTGAGAATGAGTGTTTCAAAAACTGTACATTGACAGTATTGGTGTCTTTAAAATAATGCAATAATAGATAGTTGCATTCATTACAGTCACTCTGTAGAAGTAGTAGGTTTTATGACCATCCAGGTGGATGTCAGCAAAAACACATAACAACAGTATACAGTATAGTAAACTTACAAATGTGAAGAAAGCCTGTGAAGTCCACACCAATTAAAGGCACATCCCTGGGGGACAGGGCAGCCTTAAAGAGAAAGAGTTTGACAGACAAAAAAGTGAGTGGTACACACCAATTGCATTATAACAGGACTAATGACAGAAAGAGAGAGAGGCAGGAATGTTAATTTCACTAGTGTTATTTCTCTGGTTACCTACCAATGTTAAAATCATCCGTTTCTGCAAAGCAATGTTTCACTAATTGAAATTCCTGCCATTCCTAATTATATAACCCTCGCTCAAATCACGAGTCACAGACAATGCCTTGACATGCCTTGATCACGAGCTCATTAAACAGATAGGATATATATCACACACAAAATCGACTAACGAACGATGGCTGACACGGTCAGGTTCAGCGGATAAAAGCCACAATAAATTAAAACTCCTTGACAATACATCTAAATCCTGCTTGTTAGTTACCCAACATCATTAATATAAAAGTTGCTAGCGATTCATTACCGGACTCTTACTTTACCTTCACAGCTAGCGAAATCGCGCTAGCTAACTAGCTAGCACGCAATGCTTGAAAATTGGTTGCAACAACCAAGATAAAATAAAGATAATTACGCTGTGCATATACAAATGAAGACCAGTGTAAGCATCACAAAGGGCCTCTGATGCAATATAGACAGTTGATAATTCAAAAGAGGTCGATATTTCAGCAACTTACCTCTGGAACTATTCGACGCGCTGCAATGTAAGTGAACGAGGTCCAACGCCGAAATGACAAAGTTTGGAACTAATCCGAGCTCCATACCCCGGAAGTAGGCGGTACAAAGCGCCGCCATTTTTTACAACGAAGGTCTATGGGAGTGTCGCCACTCTGTTATTATCTATCTCTCTGCGTGTAACTAGCCAATAGCTGCGAAGATATCACACTCAAACGATGATGTCATCACTGAACACCTGCTGCTGATTGATTGACATTCAACTTCCAACTGCCCAACTGGCAGACCGAACATTCCATCAATGTATTCCTATGGGCTTACCACTGCCCACAAAACGTCAAATATCTTGAAAACTAAAAATGGTATCACCAATCTGTTTGGACTGTGAGAGACAGCACAAATGGGCGCACGTTTAGATGTATTTTATTTTAATGTAGCATTCAGACTGTGACCACAGTGGCGATTTCAAAACATGAGTCAAAACTGTGAAATCCTCGACTTGAGTTAGAGTGAGAGCCCCATGTATGTGTATTTGGGGCGTGACTGTCAAACAAATGCCTCCCCTGGGAGACTGAAACATTTTATTTAATTTTTGTTTGCTTTATGAGTGAGGGGACACTCAGACCTTTCTTTTGATGCATTTTGTTTGTAAATGCGAGCAACAAGGACTTCAGGATGGCGATTTACAAATGTATTTCCAAAACTGACATTTTTGGCAGTTACACTCTAGGATTTTAGTTTTGCCATCTACTTTGAATGGGGAAAATAGTCAAATTTTTTCTCTCTAAAAGTCGATTTGTGTCCACACCGTATGCCGTAGGTTTCCACAAAGTAATAGCACACTATTCTGGACCTAGCCGCTCGTTTTGATACCTTACTCATGTGTGTGGCGCAAAAGCTGTGGGAGGAGTAGCGAACCCAAATTTAGGATATAATAAAAATAATAAATATAATATTGGAGATAATAAGAGTGTGGCTGCCTTTGGCAACCACCCTAATAATTAAGTGTGCGACCATAAAATATGCATCAATAATCTTATAAACATTCACATAGGGTGTTTTAGTTTCAAGGTGATAGTTACAACAAAGTGTGTGTTTGTGTGTGTGTTCATTGCAGGACCTGAAAACACCTAGAACCGGATCAGGAACAGATGCGGGGGAGGTAACGGCTGCCACCTGGCAGTTCTTTGGCGACATGCACAAGGTCTTGGGTGCAAGGCCTTCAATGGACCCTCCTGTCGTGGTCGCAACTTTTGGTGATGCTCATCCAACATCAATTCTCCTGGTAAGGTTTTAGATTCAACTACTGCTGCAATTTAATTGTAAAAAAAAAAATTCAAGATGATGTTGTAATCGATAAAGCTGTCTTATTTCTTATTTTTCTTGTGTGTTTTGTCGCATACATATATTGTGAACACAGCTATGATATATTGTACTTGAACACCTCTGGTCATACGAGCCATTTCTGGTCGAGCCCACAAGTAGCGACACCTCAGGCACATCTGCTTCAGACTCAGCAGCCTCTCCCATGTCTACCCCGAGTCCCCCAACACATCCCCCCCAAAAAGGAGAGGAAGACAAATGGCATGTTGGAGCTCCTCATAGAGTGTGAAAGAATCGCCATGAGGACACTGAGGCAAAAACAGAGCGATCAATTGAGAAACTGTAATTCATTATAATGTTGAGTTTAATGTATAATATTCTTTAGTTCTTTCTTCTTTAATTCGATTATTCAGATTTGTTATATTTCTGTTAAACTGTATTTTCTTACTTTGAGACATGATTGTTTCTGTGAAAATGCAGCTGGCTGTAATATTTGTATGTTTTTTTTTATATAACGATGTCGGGCTACATTGACATTTTGTAAATGTACTTGATTGATATAAGTGGCCTTATAAAGTGCAATATTTTATTAACAAAAGATTTTGAGTATAAAAAGCCTTTTATAAACATACCACAAATTCCTGATTCACACTTAAAAGTAATTTTCCTGAGTCAGACAATTGATCATGAAATGTTTTATCATGAAAAACACAGAAGATTTAACATGCCAAATGAATTGTTTCAAACATTTTCAACATACGTAACTAACTATATACAACATCTCTGTAGCAGGGACATCATCTGTATGGGGCCTGCACATGGCTGGAGACCAGTGCAGCCAGTCTGTCCCTTGTAGCACTCCCAGAGCTCTCATTGTTCACCAGTGGCTCACGGGGAGGTTGGGGGTCAAGGAAGTCCTTTGCAACATCTACATCTGGCTCCAGAATGTCCCCATTATCCAGACACACATTGTGGAGAAAGGCACAGGACGCAATAACCAGTGGTGCAAATGTGTGTTTAACCTCCAAGGCATGAACAAGTGTAAAGACGTCCATCTTGTCTTCATCATCTCCAAAGCTCGTTCAATCACGATGCGTCCTTTCGTGGTTATGATTGAAGCGACCCTATACAGTTGCAAGAAAAAGTATGTGAACCCTTTGGAATTACCTGGATTTCTGCATAAATTGGTCATAAAATGTGTTCTGATCTTCATCGAAGTCACAACAATAGACAAACACAGTCTGCTTTAACTAATACCACACAAAAAATTACATGTTTACATGTTTTTATTGAACACAACATGTAAACATTCACAGTGCAGGGTGGAAAAAGTATGTGAACCCTTGGATTTAATAACTGGTTGACCCTCCTTTGGCAGCAATAACCTCAACCAAACGTTTCCTGTAGTTGCAGATCAGACCTGCACAACGGTCAGGAGGATTTTTGGACCATTCCTCTTTACAAAACTTTTTCAGTTAAGCAATATTCTCGGGATGTCTGGTGTGAATCGCTCTCTTGAGGTCATGCCACAGCATCTCAATCGGGTTGAGGTCAGGACTCTGACTGGGCCACTCCAGAAGGCGTATTTTCTTCTGTTGAAGCCATTCTGTTGTTGATTTACTTCTGTGCTTTGGGTCGTTGTCCTGTTGCATCACCCATCTTCTGTTGAGCTTCAATTGGTGGAAAGATGGCCTTAAGTTTTCCTGCAAAATGTCTTGATAAACTTGGGAATTCATTTTTCCGTCGATGATAGCGATCTGTCCAGGCCCTGAGGCAGCAAAGCAGCCCCAAACCATGATGCCCCCTCCACCATACTTAACAGTTGGGATGAGGTTTTGATGTTGGTGTGCTGTGCCTTTTTTTCTCCACACAGTGTTGTGTGTTCCTTCCACACAACTCAACTTTGGTTTCATCTGTCCACAGGATGTTTTGCCAGTAGTGCTGTGGAACATCCAGGTGATCTTTTGCAAACTTCAAACGTGCAGCAATGTTTTTTTTGGACAGCAGTGGCTTCCTCCGTGGTGTCCTCCCATGAACACCATTCTTGTTAAGTGTTTTACGTATCGTAGATTCGTCAACAGAGATGTTAGCATGTGCCAGAGATTTTTGTAAGTCTTTAGCTGACACTCTAGGATTCTTCTTCACCTCATTGAGCATTCTGCGCTGTGCTCTTGCAGTCATCTTTACAGGACGGCCACTTCTAGGGAGAGTAGCAACAGTGCTGAACTTTCTCCATTTATAGACAATTTGTCTTACCGTGGACTGATGAACATCAAGGCTTTTAGAAATACTTTTGTAACCCTTTCCAGCTTTATGCAAGTCAACAATTCTTAATCGAAGGTCTTCTGAGAGCTCTTTTGTGCGAGGCATGGTTCACATCAGGCAATGCTTCTTGAGAATAGCAAACTCAAAACTGGTGTGTGTTTTTTATAGGGCAGGGCAGCTTTAACCAACACCTCCAATCTCATCTCATTGATTGGACTCCAGGTTGACTGACTTCTGACTCCAATTAGCTCTTGGAGAAGTCATTAGCATAGGGGTTCACATACTTTTTCCACCCTGCACTGTGAATGTTTACATGTTGTGTTCAATAAAAACATGAAAACATATAATTTTTTGTGTGGTATTAGTTAAAGCAGACTGTGTTTGTCTATTGTTGTGACTTCGATGAAGATCAGAACACATTTTATGACCAATTTATGCAGAAATCCAGGTAATTCCAAAGGGTTCACATACTTTTTCTTGCAACTGTATTTGGCCCTTGATTGGTTCCTTGTAAGGTGTGATCAATGCGATAGGTGTGTCCAAACAGGGATAGCCACCCTCTTTAAGAAGGATGTAACCTGTGCATAGTTACACAGGGCAATACAATTACAGGGTATCGTATTGCCCTGTAAAAGCTGCTATTTTTCTTGATTCGTGTGTCCTGCACAGCAGGGACGGCGGCAGGATTTTTTTTCTCCTGGGGCTGAGGGGGAGCTTGACTAATATTTTGGGGTGCTCTGTGTTCCACACAGAATGACACAGTACCTTCTTGAGTAGTGAAGTTCGCGCGCGGGGGGGGGGAGTATACATACTTAAAAAAAAAAAGAAATCTTTAGGTTAATATTACGATTATATTTATATAAAATATGTTTTTTCACACTAAATTAATGTGTTTTTTGCAGCAAACATCTTTAATCTGCTTTAATCTGAGTGGAGATGTTCACAGACTACAGCAGGCAGGCTGTGAGATGACGCAGGATTCATTGCAGGAGTTAAAATCATTTCTCTTCCTAAAAGGTGTGTCTTGGTGAAATGAAGGGAGTGAGGTATCCAGTGTTCATTCTTCTAATACTTTGATTAGAGTCCTCTTTCCTTTAATGACACTAAACACAGCACTCATCTTCTTTCCTTGTTAATCAATGAAGTCATTTGCAAAGCAGTAAAGCCTGATTTGCATAAACTTCCCAGAACTTCAGGCAGTGGTGGAAACGCAGACAACCATTGGCCACAGGAACCTTTTAGTTCCTTGAAGAGAAGTCCCTGAACCTCTTAGTTCTGAGGGCCTTTAGTCAAAACGGGGCTTATGTTACACACAGTTTGACCTGTGTGTGTGTGTGTGTGTGTGTGTGTGTGTGTCCACACACAGTCAGTATATTCATCACAATAAACAACTTTCCATCTATAGTACAACAATATCAGAGACTATTTGTACTTGTTTAAATAGCACAAAGGTGATTTGAATCAGACAGCTAGGCTAATCGCTGTCTGTGCAGATGTAACGCTTAGTGATCACAGTAAAACAAATCTACACTACTGTGATTGGCTGAACAGGAAGGAGACATCTGATAGGCTACAGACACTTCCCTGTTGAAAAAAATGCATTTGTGAATCGAACCACGGCAGGGGAGTCTCAAAAATCCCACACACAAACACAATGAGGTTCACACAAGACAAACAGTTTGTGAATGCAGACAGAACAGTTTGTATATAAATGTAACCAGATCCACATGTGTTTTTAACATATACGTCCATTTCATATATTTGTGGATTTCTATAACACATAAAACAACAAGTATGTGTGTGTGAATCAGAAATATATTTGTGAAACACATTTTTTACATTTGTGTGTGCATTGAAAAATATATTTGTGGATAGAGTCATTTATATATAAATCACAAAATACATTTGTGAATCCTTCTGTGTGCATTCATGAATATTGAGACTGATCTAACTCCACAGTAAACGGGTTAATTTGTGTAGTGAAAACGGCCTTTTTTGGCTGGGGGCTTATTGAACTTCCGGTGCTTCTGGAGCCAGCCTCAAGCGGACACTCCATGAACTGCAGTTTTTTGTACTTCCGCATTGGCTTCATTTTTTTAGAACGGAGGTTGCCGCTTGATCCTTACATGCTACTGGTCTGTATCAGAAGATATGAATGAAGTACACACTCCTAGACTGTAGAGGGCAGCATTACACTCTACAGTGATCAGCCTGCCGGAAAACCAATAGAAGAAGAAGAGCAGGTAGCGTGTTTCAGAGCCCTGCAGAGCAACCTTTTAAAAGCATCATTTTTGTCTCACTTTGAGAAGAACACTTGGTGGTAACTCAGTCTCAAGTTGCATTGTACTGAGACAAAGTGAAAACATGGCTGCTAAATCATCCACAGGAAGACAAACAAGTGTTTTAACCACGAGGCCTTCAACTCCTACTCCGACCGCGGCCTCCACTGAAAAAAGTCCCCGGGGAGAAGCAGACTCAGCTGCGGCCGCATCTACGACGGACACAGAGTCTTTTCAAAGTGAGCTTCTGTCCTCCCTGCGCAAACATTTGATAGATACTCTGAAGATTGAGCTCCGGGCTGTGTTGGAGAGTGAAATGGCAGTCATTAGAGCCGACATTACTGCAGCCAGGTCCGAGCTAAAGGAATACAGAGAGTCCATTACATCCGAGCTGTCTACGTTGAGTGTCACGGTAAAAGGTATGGAGGAAAGCCTGTCTGCATGCACTGATGACGTTTACCATTTACAGAAACAAGTACAGCGCCTCACTGCAAGCTGATACTCTGATATTTCTCATCCTCTCTGTCTCTGTCTGTGTATTTCTCTTCATCCTCTCTGTCTGTGTATTTCTCTTCATCCTCTCTGTCTGTGTATTTCTCTTCATCCTCTCTGTCTGTGTATTTCTCTTCATCCTCTCTGTCTCTGTCTGTGTATTTCTCTTCATCCTCTCTGTCTCTGTCTGTGTATTTCTCTTCATCCTCTCTGTCTGTGTATTTCTCTTCATCCTCTCTGTCTGTGTATTTCTCTTCATCCTCTCTGTCTGTGTATTTCTCTTCATCCTCTCTGTCTGTGTGTTTCTCTTCATCCTCTCTGTCTGTGTATTTCTCTTCATCCTCTCTGTCTGTGTATTTCTCTTCTTCCTCTCTGTCTGTGTATTTCTCTTCATCCTCTCTGTCTGTGTATTTCACTGTGCCGCCGGTAGCCTACTGTTGTAAAAACAAGTTCTAACTTTTGTCAGCTTGGACAACAAGCTCTCTTTTTCCTCCCTCTACATCCTTTTTTCTGCTCTGCTAGATAAGCTTCACTTCAAACTGGCTTGTTCATACGTTTCTCTCTTTCTCTCTCGTCTCTTTTCTCTCTCTCTGTCACCTGTGTTGCCGCGTCAATCATTTCCTTAAACACGCTGTGCAGTAATGGTGCATTCATGTGGTGTCGGACACATCGGAAAAACGAGTTTCGGAGTTGTAAAATGCAGATGAACACCTGCTCAAGTCAGAACAACAACTCTGAAACTCTGAAAAGAATGAGGTGCCCGACTTCCCGACTTGACGTCAGAATCGTCATCACATGAGGGGCCAAATATGTTTAGTTCATGTTAACATACTTTTTATGAGTTCACGTATTGACCATCAACTTTTTGCTCCAGTATAACTTGTAACAGTTACATTTCTCTGATCTTCTTCTTCGTAGCATCAACGCTGTTTCCTCTGTTACAACATTCTGACTTTCTGAACTGAAATCACGTGAACACACTGAAGTCGGAAGAACGACTTCCCAACTCGGAAACTTGGACCACCCGAGCAGCACCTGAATGCAGCATAAGGCCTGAGTGTCATGATGGAATAGTCCATGTAGTGCAGCCGGAGGGGGGAGGGGCCCTGAGACATGATTTATAAATGAACTAGCCATTCCTCCGATAAGAGATTTTTGCATATGGGTTAAGCAATATCCTACCTATGCAGTAGCTCAGTCTGTAGGGACTTGAGTTGGGAACCAGAGGGTCGCCGGTTCAAGTCTTGGCACGGACCAAGTCTGGAAAGTAGGGATGTAACGATTCACTCAACTCACGATACAATTCACGATACTGAGTTCACGATACGATTCTTTCACGATTTATTTTACAAAATGAGACTGAAGAAAAATTATGACTAACAAAGATTCCTTTAATGTTTTCATGAAAGCACCAATGCACCTCGTAATCTTTGGCTCTTACACTCGTTTGGGCGAGCGGGGCTACAAACCTGTTTGTTAGTATAGTTTGGCTTCACAGCTGCCATGGTAACGCCTGCTTGTTACAACCAACCGCCTCTGCTCTACAGCTGCTGACACTCATCACATGCAGGGTCCAAATTAACTTTTTGACTTCTTGAATGAAAGAATTCACTGGTCAAACATATTTTTTAACAGCAGAAATAACAAATAGTGTTTTTGTGTCACATACTCATCTGTTACAGTACATTTAATGAGATGCATTATGTTCTGTTGAATCAATCACAGATTAAAGTCACAGATTCAATCATTGAATCAGATCAGGAAATTGAGAAATTAAAAAAATATATTTGCTGACCTTTATTTTTTAAATAGGTATACCCAGACCCCCCCTGCTCCCCTCTGAACCCCCCCCCCTGCATTACAACATTACAGACTAAAAACTAAAATCCATCAGAGAATAATACATTATTATTCCACAAAACAAGTTTTCTCTTGATTTAGCTTTGACAATATAAGGATAAGGATAAACTTTATTGATCCCCCAATGGGGGAAATGTAGATGTTACAGCAGCTCAAAAACAGGAATATAAACAGCATCAATAGCAAAAAGTTAAGAAAAAACAACTACGAGCATGTTTACATGAATTAAATAAAGGAAGTAAAAATACAATAGAATTAAATAATACCAGGCATAAACACTATGTACACTTTCACTTGTGGAAAGACAGATCAGATATTATAACAAACACACACAGTGTGTAGCATTAATGATATTGATGATTATTATACAGAGTCATGAGGCGGTGATGCTGTTAAACAGTCTGACTGCAGATGGAATAAACGACCTGCGGTAGCGCTCAGTCCTGCAGGGCGGATGTCTCAGTCTGCTGCTGAAGGAGCTGCTCAGAGCCCCCACAGTGTCATGCAGGGGGTGAGAGAGATTGTCCATGATGGATGTCAGCTTCGCTAACATCCTCCTCTCACCCACCTCCTCTACAGAGTCCAGAGGACAGTCCAGGACAGAACTGGGCCTCCTGACCAGTCTGTTCAGTCTCTTCCTGTCTCTCTCTGTGCTCCCTCCTCCCCAGCAGGCCACTGCATAGAAAAGTGCAGACGCCACCACAGAGTCATAAAATGTCCGTAACAGAGTCCTGCACACTCCAAAAGACCTCAGTCGCCTCAGCAGGTGCAGTCGACTTTGGTCCCTCTTGTACAGGACGTCGGTGTTGTGTGACCAGTTCAGTTTATTGTTGAGGTGAACACCCAGGTATTTGTACGACTCCACCATCTCAATGTCCAAACCCTGGATGTTCACCGGTGCAGTCTGGGGTGACTTCCTGCGGAAGTCAATCACCATCTCCTTTGTCTTACTGGCGTTGAGCTGAAGGCGGTTGAGCTCACTCCAGTCGACAAAGTCTGTGATGACCTGCCTGTACTCCTGGTCGCTCCCCTTAGACACGCACCCCACGATGGCTGTGTCATCAGAGAACTTCTGCAGGTGGCAACTCCCAGAGTTGTAACTGAAGTCTGAGGTGTACAGGGTGAAGAGAAAGGGGGAGAGCACTTTCCCCTGTGGGGCCCCCGTGCTGCAGACCACCATGTCCGACTCACAGTCTTGAAGCCTCACGTACTGTGGTCTGTAGGATAGGTAGTCTGTTGTCCACGCAGCCAGGTGACAGTCTACTCCCGCTCTTTCTAGCTTCCCCCTGAGCAGTGCAGGCTGGATGGTGTTGGTACTGTAGAAGTCAAAGAACATGACCCTCACAGTGCTGCCGGTGTTCTCCAGGTGAGTCCAGGATCTGTGGTCATCGGGGTAGATGACGGCGTCATCCACCCCGATGTCCGGTTGGTAGGCGAACTGCAGAGGATCCAGACGTGAAGTCACCAGGGGGCGGAGGTTGTTGAGGATGATCCTCTCCATGGTCTTCATCAGGTGAGAGGTGAGGGTCACAGGTCTGAAGTGGTTAGGCTCCCTGGGGTGAGATGTCTTTGGGACTGGCACCACGCAGGAAGTCTTCCACAGAGTGGGGACCCTCTCCAGACTCAGGCTCAGGTTGAAGATGTGCAGAAGAACCTCACAGAGCTGGTCTGCACAGTCCTTCAGGAGTCTGGAGCTGATGCCATCGGGACCTGTGGCCTTCCTAGCCTTGATCTTTCTCAGCTGACTTCTCACCTGATCAGCTGTAATGGAGAGGCCGTTGGTGGAGGAGAAGGAGGGGAGGGCTGTTGAGGGGGGTGACAGGGTGCTCAGGTGGAGTGGTTGAGAAGTGGAGAGGCCGTTTGTGGAGGAGAAGGAGAGGAGGGCTGTTGAGGGGGGTGACGGGGTGCTCAGGTGGAGTGGTTGAGAAGTGGAGAGGCCGTTTGTGGAGGAGAAGGAGAGGAGGGCTGTTGAGGGGGGTGACGGGGTGCTCAGGTGGAGTGGTTGAGAAGTGGAGAGGCCGTTGGTGGAGGAGAAGGAGGGGAGGGCTGTTGAGGGGGGTGACGGGGTGCTCAGGTGGAGTGGTTGAGAAGTGGAGAGGCCGTTGGTGGAGGAGAAGGAGAGGAGGGCTGTTGAGGGGGGTGACAGGGTGCTCAGGTGGAGTGATTGAGAAGCGGGCTGGTCAGAGCTCTGCTGGGTGGGGGTGGGAGCAGAATCGAATCTATTGAAAAACAAATTCAGTTCATTTGCCCACTCCCTGTCTCCTGCTTCAGGGCCCCTGCCACGACCTCTGCTGTGGCCTGAGATGTTATTCAGGCCTCTCCAGACTTCCCTTGCGTTGTTCTGCTGCAATTTCTCCTCCATCTTTGTCCTGTAGCTGGCTTTCCCCTCCTTGATTTTTTTCTTCAGCTCCTTCTGCACCCTACTCAGCTCCTCTCTATCTCCAGATCTAAAAACCCTCCTCTTTTCGAGCAGCAGGGTTTTCAGCTCAGGAGTCACCCAGGGTTTGTTGTTTGAGAAACACTGTACTTTTTTGGTGGGTACAGTGTTCTCAACACAGAAGTTTATGTAATCTGTGATGCAGTGGGTTAGGCTGTCGATGTCCTCCCCATGTGGGCTGCACAGTACATCCCAGTCAGTGGTCTCAAAGCAGTCCTGCAGACCACTTTTTCACATACATAGTTGTGGGGGGTTGTTTTTTCACCATAGGTATGTAAATGGGCTGCAGTCTCACCAGGTTGTGGTCTGATCGTCCCAGTGGGGGGAGGGGGGATGATCTGTATGCATCCTTGGTGTTTGCATACAGTAGGTCCAAAGTTTTATTTTCCCTGGTATGGCAGTCAACAAACTGAATGAAAGTAGGGAGAGTGGCAGACAGGGAAGCGTGATAAAAGTCTCCTGAGATGAGAATAAGAGACTGGGGGTGCGATGTCTTTTGCTGAGACACCACACTGTGGATGAGTTCACAGGCTGCAGCAGCGTCAGCCGAGGGGGGGACGTATACCGTCACCGCGATGACGTGGGAGAACTCCCTCGGCAGGTAATATGGCCGCATGCTTACAGCCAGCAGCTCCACATCCTTAGTGCAGCGCTGTTCTTTAACGGTGATGTGCCCAGGGTTACACCATCTCTCATTCACAAACATCGCTATTCCCCCGCCTTTCCTCTTACCACTGTCTCTCGCGCTCCGGTCCGCTCTGACGAGGTGAAAGCCGTCCAAAGTTACGAGCGTGTCCGGAGTGAGTTCATTCAGCCATGTCTCCGTGAACTGCATGATGCTGCACTCGCGGTATTCCCTCTGAAGCCGAGTGAGCGCCGTCAGCTCTTCCATCTTATTAGGGAGAGATCTTACATTCCCCATAATTAAAGACGGCACGGATGGTTTGTACCGTCTTTTCTTTTCCCGACACTTCACCCCGGCTCTGCATCCCCTTCTCCTCCTCCGTAGTTCGGCGGGGATGTCCGGTCTATCCGCTGGCTGTGTCCGGGGTTGGCACAGCGCGATCAGCTGTTCGCGGGTGTAAACAATGGAGCCGTGGCTGTAAGGGTCTCCGGAGGAAGTTTTAAAAAGTCCACAGAGAAAGAAAAACAGCACCAATAATCCAAAAAGATGTATGTCCATGTCTGTCGTTTGAAGTTGGGGTTACTTAACAACAAAAAGTCAAAATTAACAAAATAAACTTAGAAACAATAACGCGAGGGACGGAGCTGCCGTAACAAGCGGCCACCCAGAGCGGCGCCGGAAACGAATATTAGACACTTTATATAATCAGCCTGTTCATTATTAGACGTGTGTGTATCTCCTCCTGCTGCGCGTGCATTTAGCGCGCACTATATCTGCAGTGTTTATAACGCAGCGCTGTTTCACAGAGTCTGAGTGGAGACGTTCACAGACTCAGACTACAGCGACTGTGAGAGGACGTTGCTATCATTATGTTAGCTGCAGACGAGCCTGTTAGCTTGTTACTGCGATTCATTTTTTAGAGAATCGATGTGAACCTTGACAGCTTTGAATCGATTTTTAACTGCCTCACGATTAATCTTTACATCCCTACTGAAAGTCCACCTCTTGAGCACTGCCGAGGTGTCCCCGAACCCCAAACTGCTCTGGAGCGCTCGCTGTGGGCAGCCCCCCCTCACTCTGAGACCTCTCCACTAATGCATGTCTAAGGATCCTGTTTGTGCATGTGTGTGTATTAAGGCGTATGTGTGTGTTCATGTTCATTAAACAGAGTGTAAAACCGAATTTCCCCTCGTGGGATTAGTATAGTATAAATTATTATTATTATATTTCTACCAGGGTAGAAATGTAGCTCTGGGGTGGAAGTTTACCCCTAAAAAAGACCCTGCTAGGGGTTATGTACTTTCTGAAGGTCCAGTGACTTTTGACAATAGGGCATGCAGCCCCTGCAGAGCTGAATGTCTCTGATTGGTCAGTCACAGCAGGGTGTTAGATCACCCACTGTGTTTGAAAGACTGCAGCTGAGAGCCCATTGTTTTTACCCTACCTTTATTTTAATCAAAGTTTGACTGTTACAATTATTAAAAGGTAAAAACACATTAGATTAGACTAAGTCTGACTTTAAGAACACATTAACTAAACTCAAAATAAATAGAAAAGCAAACAACAGAAGATACTAAAAATAAAATACTTTACCCTAATATTAACTTTAAGAAATTCATTGCAGGGGTTAAAATCATTTCTCTTCCTAAAAGGTGTGTCTTGGTGAAATGAGGGGAGTGAGGTATCCAGTGTTCATTCTTCTAATACTTTGATTAGAGTCCTCTTTCCTTTAATGACACTAAACACAGCACTCATCTTCTTTCCTTGTTAATCAATGAAGTCATTTGCAAAGCAGTAAAGCCTGATTTGCATAAACTGCCCAGAACTTCAGGCAGCGGTGGAAACGCAGACAACCATTGGCCACAGGAATCTTTTAGTTCCTTGAAGAGAAGTCCCTGAACCTTTTAGTTCTGAGGGCCTTTAGTCAAAACGGGGCTTTACCTTCCAATTAATAAGTATAATCTGTTTGACAGATAGAAAGGCTAATCCAATCAGGTGTTGTAATTCTTTTGAGGTTACCCCATCTGTCTTATTTCCCAGTATGCCCACTGTTGGATTTAATGTGAAGTGTATATTAAGTATCTTGCACAGCAGATCTTTCACATTGATCTCTGGACAGTGCCCACATTGATGCATAAGAGTTCCAGTCACCCCACCACCATGCCAGCACAAGTTAGAAACTTTACAGTTCATTTTCTGTAATTTGTGTGGGGTGATATATGACCACCACATTATTTTATTTGGATTATTTTGTATCTAATGAAGTGTTTTAATGACAGTAGCTGCAGTGATGGCAAAGATCAGTGAAGTAATATCCCTCCTGTGACATCAAACATGTCACTTTGTTGATATATTTATGGGCTTTTGTCTGCCTTTATTTTAGAGATAGGACAGAATCAGAAACCAAGGAGAGAGAGTGGGGAATGACTTGAGGGAAAGGAGCCACAGGTCGGATTTGAACCCGGGCTGCCCGCTCTCCAGGACTGAATGATGACGAGGAGAAACCTCGGTCCTCACAGTCTTAGACTACCAGCGCCCTCACTTTATTTTACACAACCTCTTCAGCTGGTTTCATTTACTTGGACTTTTTTAACAAGTTCCTTTTTTCCGTGGTTAAGTTAATATAGTTTCTTCAGTCTACCACAAGTTCCTTATTTTCTTTCAAAATAAAGGTAACCTAATCTTAAAGGGGTTATATGTGACTTTTAAAAATACTTACTCGTCATACGTGCTCGTATGTGCTCGTACGTACACTAACAAGCATCAACATCGCCCCTGAAACACTGGGTTTATACCGGCATAATGTTTACAGAGGAGTTAAGTGGTCATACACATGTGAGAGTCTGTGAAGGAGTCTGTGTGTCTCATTCTCCATCCTACAAACAACAGTCTCGGCAGGCACTGCCTGAGAGCAGGAGTGTGTGATGAGTTTGTCCGCCTGTGAGAGCTCTTAGGACGGATATAAGTGTGGTGAAGGCGGCCTCTGGCTGTGCAGGTGAAGACCGGGAGTATGTGATGAGTTTGTAGTTTGTTCTGTTGATTTCTGTAAGCGGAGCGGAGTGAGGAGGACGTTGAGAACGCAAATGCCTGGAGCTTTAGCGGAAAGTCGGACCCGGGTCAAATGTTATACAGGCAACACAGATAGACAGTGAACATCTACTTTTTCACATCAGTTAAACGTTTGCTTATTATTGGGCGATAAGAAAAAACGATTTATACATGTAAAAAGTTACATATGTATGTCACTTGTAGCTATATATAAATCATTACCGCCTGACGGCCATGCGGTATCGCTACAAACACAGTATTTTTGAAAGTTACACATTGCCCCTTTAAGACAAAATTACAAAATAAATCTCTCTGCCTCTCGTCGCTCCGGTGCGATGAGTTTCATTCATAGTAGGCCTACACTTTTTTTTACTCAGTAACGCATGTGATTTAAAATGTAGAGAATTACAAGACTTAACAGAAAAACCTCCTAAAGTAACCTAAGCTTAAGACAAAATTACAAAATAAAAGCATTACAAACTTTTTTAAAATGCAAAATAAGTGAATTCCAAACATGATTAAAATGTGATCAATTCAAATTAACTATTGATTTTCAGCCATTAAAAATGAAATCATTTGACAGCCGTTATTAATATTCAAAAAGCAGTCTAAGTAGCGTTAATGTTTGTTTACTGTGTCCTGCAGATGTCCAGCAGCTGTTGGTGAGTAAAGAAGAGCTTCCACCTGAGCAGCAGGAGTGGAGCCACTTTCTGGACCAGGAGGACACTAAGCCCCAACACATTAAAGAAGAACATGAGGAACTGTGGAGCAGTCAGGAGGAAGAACAGCTTCAAGGACTGGAGGAGGCTGATACCACCAAGTTCCCCTTCACTCCTGTCTCTGTGAAGAGTGAAGATGATGAAGAGAAACCTCAGTCCTCACAGCTTCATCAGAGACAAACTGAACAGATGGAAACAGGAGTTGATGGAGAGGACTGTGGAGGAGCAGAACCAGAGAGGTACTCAGATCCAGAGAGACGTTTACAACCAGAGACTGAGGTCAAGACTATAGACTCTGATGAACCTGAGACTGATGCCAGTGATGATTGGAGAGAGACAAGAGAACATCTGTCAGACTTAAACTGGACAAATAAGAAAATAAAGACTGGTAAGAGAGCACATAGGTGCTCAGAGTGCGGTAAAAGATTTAACACAAGACAGCATCTGACCAGTCACATGATGATTCACACTGGAGAGAAACCCTTCAGCTGCTCTGAGTGCAGTAAAAGATTTAACCAAAAAGGGTGTCTGACCAGACACATGTTAGTTCATACAGGAGAAAAACCCTTCAGCTGCTCTCAGTGTGGTAACAGGTTTAGTTGTAAGAGAAATCTGGCCATACACATGATGATTCACACTGGAGAGAAACGCTACAGCTGCTCTCAATGTGAGAAAAGATTTAACTATAAGTCTAGTTTGACAAATCACCTGGAAAATCACAGAGGGGAGAAACCATTCAGTTGCTCTTTGTGTGGTAAAAGGTTTATTTCTAAGAGAAATCTGACCAAACACATGATGATTCACACGAAAGAGAAACCCTAAAGCTGCTCTGAATGAGGTAAAAGGTTTAGTTCTAAGGAAATCTGACCAAACACATGATGATTCACACTGGAGAGAAACCCTTTAGCTGCACTACTTGCAGTAAAGCATTTCAATAAAAAGGAACCCTAACCCAACACATGTTAGTTCACACGAGAGAGAAAGCATTCAGCTGCTCTGCTGTTGTTTCCTCCTTTCTAGATCATTGCTTGTGTTGTTCTTACTCTCTGATGTGTATGTACGTATGGACTACCGGACTGCTAGTGAGTCCTCAGTATTAACAGCCACATGAGAAGTCATACAGGAGAGAGACCAGACCACAGTGTGTCCAGAGAAGCCACAATCAAAAGTGTTGAACCGTTTAATATCATTCATGTCATTTCTTTTTTTACAGAATCAAATGAAAGCAGTATCCATAAATGTTGCTGTCAAGAATTCTAACCATACCCATCCCTAGATTTAAAACTCCTGTTCAATGGTAAAAGTGATCCAAAGGAATCCAAGTGAACAACATCACTAATGTGTATTCATAAGTATGTATTGACTAACCGATGTATAACTGCTGTTATAAAGGGATAGAAGACAATTGTATTGACAGAAATCTGTGTCTACTTTTTTGACATTGATGTTTTGTTGCTGACATATGAACCAGTAAGTTGGGAGCAGCTATGACGTTTGAATGTAAAGGGTTTATATGAAACAGTTACAGTGTAAGGATCCTTCTTCTCTCCTGATATCTTCTCTTCTTTCTGTCTCTCTGTTTCCTTGGAGGCCTCTGTGTTGGGTAGCACAAGTTCTTCAGACAGCTCATGTGTAACCTTGTAATAAATAAAGTGATGTAGAGTGAGAAAGACTTTCATCTACTTGTGTTATTTAGTGTGGAGTGTCTAAAGTCTCTTTGGTAAAGAAAAGGAGTTCAGCAGATCCTGATGCAGAGCGACCACAGTCAGATCAGGTCCAGGTTGATTTCACTGAAAACCTTTAACCCTTAATAAGAATCCTGCAGTCAGAATACAAAATCAAGAACATCTCAATGACACCTGAACATTCACGGGATGAATGAAGAGTGCAGAGGCCACTGGGCACAAAACTGCTGCAGCCTTTGATCACAAACTGAATGACAACACCTGTAGATGTCATCTGGCATTCTGGATTTACTCCACATGTTGTTAGAAGAAACAATAGAAATGCATTATAGCCTTCAGTGTGTAGAACTAAATGGTCTATGGAAACAAACACTTCAATTGTGTGTATATTTGTTCTGTTATCATTTCTCTCTTTGGCTTCCTTTTTGCTGCTTCACTGCTTTTTAGACATTTTCTGCTAAGAGGAGAACGACTCATCATTGGTCTTGGTGCTATCCAGTTTCCACGGTAACCTGACTCGTCATCAATCATAAAACTTTGCTTATTTCCAATGAAAGTAACTGCTTTCATTTATTCATATTTCACCTACAAGCAGACGTGTTTATTTATCTCTTGAATAAAAGTGAAGCCAGGATGCTACAGTTGGTGGAGTTTTCAGAGCACTGATCGTTGGTGTAATATTGGTGTATCAGGAACTGATTTAGTACATTTGTGTATTGACTGTAGAGACAGGACTGAACTATTCACTCATGAAACAGAGACTTGGTTTGTTTCTTGTTTTCAGAAGCACTTGTTGTGTAAATGGAACCATAACAGGATTTCCTGCTTGTGTGTTTCCATGGCGACGTATAAAGTGACAGGTTTCCATGTATTCCAAAGTAAACATTCTGTGCTTTGGTCCTTTGGTCCTTTGACGCGTCATTCCAGAACCCTCGCAGCTCATAACAAGCCCAGATTCTGTGGTCAGTCAGGTCAGTGTTAACCGGCGCCTGGACAGAGCATCGCCTATCACCACTGCTCCACAGTCATGGGTTTCTTTTGACTTCTCTGATCAGCTGACAGAAAGTGCAGACACACAAGTGAAAGCTTAGAAGGTGAGATGGATTTACCCAGGTAAAGGATGTTCATCCCTTCACTTATCAGGACTTACTTCTTCACATGTTAACAATCACAAACATTTGTTATATGCCACAAATCATTGTGAGAGGTTCATATGCCATGACTTTAACGGTGCATCGGGTCAGTATGTGTAGTTATGTGCTAACAACTTCAAACATCTTTTGACTTTGACCTACACTGGACATTTTCTTCACACAAGTGTCCTTCAACTGATACTCTTACATGTTTATGTGCTGGAGCAAGTTTGTGTCAATTCACAAATTCATCGTTTTTCCCATCATGCCTCTGCCCTGTTGATGGCAATTGTAAGTGATCTAATAAGTGTATATATGCTGTCTTATTTGTTCACAACATGGGCTGTAGTGTAACTTAACTCCAACAACAATCTAGCCAACATTTGAGAAGGAGTCTGTGAGAATAGATTGAACAACTCTGTGTGAATATTTGCAGCTTTTTTGAAGTGGACTCCACACTAAAGTGAAAAATGGGTCTATAGTACAAATACAAAGGAAAAGACAACAAGTCAAAGTAGTTTCACTGTTTAACACTATATCAAATATGATACATAGAACAAAACCCAACAATATAAAGAGTTCAAAAGTTGCTCAAAGTCAGTTCAGAAATATTCATAAAAAGCTGCAGGTGATGTGTTAATACTGCAAAGAGTACCGTAACTATTGTGCTTGATGTAGCCTGTCCTTATCCTTACCTCAAATATCATCACGTCCTATTGCAGGACTGAAGAAGATTCTTGTAATGAAGTCGTTTCATACTGTTGCTTAGCTGTGCTTCATTGGTGGCTCATGTTGAACCCTACATTAAATAGTTCAGTATATTCTTCAGTTTTCAGCTTCAAGGTCATTTATACAGGTATATGTCAAAATCAACTTCACATATGTATACAAATAGAATTGAACTCAAAAGGCTGAGCAAAGGTAAGTCAATCAAAATAGTCATCTAGTAAGAACCAAAAAACAAATCAAGTACTTGCACTAATTAGACATTATTCATTGAACTTGCATGCTAGCATTTGGTTAAAAATATCCCCTCAGAGGCTGCAACTCCAAACTCACTCTTGACATGGATGCAAAGTTTTGCAGACTCTAATTTGAACAACCAGTTGTTGGGCTGCGGCCTCGAGCCCTGCAGCCCCCTGCTCACTTTTGAACACAACGCTATCCAAGTGGTGGGATTGTGGGACCTTTCACACTCCTGTCTTGAAACCCCCCAAATTTGGCTGAGGCCCCAATGTCAATGTTTACATGGGATACCAATCATGCAGATGATCATGCAGATCTAACAATAGTTGTCCTTTTTCTGTTTTAACCTAAGTTATACAGGTAGGTGTAAGAATTATGATGTGGGCAACATCAATCATACATAAACACCATAGACTGTATATAGATATAAAAACTAAAGGTCCAAAGTGTTAGAACAGCCCCATTCTGCAGTGTTATTGAGATTGAAGCAGTTCAAGTCAGTGAATATATATATACAGTATATATTTACAGTATATCTATATGGAGGACGGGGGCATTTGTGTATGATACTACACTCTACATTGAAGCATTAAGCCCTTTAATCCATAAATGATTGATTTATTCTATGATGTAATACAATTATTACTCTATTAGGAGAAACATATTTTGCCTGCTCCATAATGTAACAGCTAAACGTTATTACGTTTTGGGCTCAGCATTTTGTTACATTATCCACCAGTTATTACATTTCAGGTTTTATTACATTTTTTTTATAACATTTTGGGTCGTTGTTACATTTCGGGCTCTAACAAGGCAGACAAAAGCCCATAAATATATCAAGAAAAAGTGAAATGTTTGATGTCACAGGAGGGATATATCCGGTTGTCGACTTCCTTGGTTCAATTTTCATTTTACATAATGCAACAAGCTGTGCTGAATAGCTTTGCACGTCCTTGCTCAATGAAACAATCAAACAGTCAAAGCGTTAACAACGTTAGGCTGAGTCGCCTGTGGGAGAATGAGTAAACATGCTTCAACATATATTTGCATTCGCCAAGTCGGACAATGATATTAGGCAATACCCCTTAAACTGGTATGTTTCATTATACAACATGAAATACTGCAAATGAATTATACTAAGTACATGGACCCCAAAGACCCGTTGCTGGATTCAATAGGTCCAGACTAAAGAGTGTTTAAGTCCAGTAAACTCAATGATGTTGTTAGCAGGAGCTAGCTGCGGCTAACACTGTGCTGTGTGCGTCTATGGACGTTAGCTAAAGGCTCTGCTCCCTGAAACATGAGCAGGAAACACGTTTCCAGCAGTGGAAAGAAAACCAACCTGCTCTCTGCAGCTTGATTTCAGGTGTTAAAATCAACCATCCTCAGGCACTTTGTAAAATTCAAGAGCTTAAAGCATCCTTAGATTTAGTAGACATGTGGAGGTTGCAGAATCCAGACTCATACAGATACACATGGCGTAGAGGGCAACAAGCGAGTCCAATAGATTATTTCTTATTTCCTTTTTTCTGGTCCCTGAGGTATTGAAATCTATCATTGGTCATCGTCTAAGATCTGATCATGCTATTGTAACAATTCAAGTCATTACAGCAGATCATCCTCAGGGGCGTGGCTACTGGAAATTCTACCTATCACTTTTTAATGATACTATGTTTATTGACAAAACAAAATAATTCATGAAAGATTTTTTGGGAAATAATGTGAATTCATCTAACCCACACAACGTATGGGAGTCCTTTAAGTGCGCATTAAAAGGACATGCCATTAAGACTGGTTCATGGAAACAAAAAAAAAATGTGATAAAGGAGGGGAGTGTAATGGAAGAGATAAATGAACTGAGTAAAAGGCTGGATGAAATGCAGCTACCCTCCGAGGAAACCACATATTCATTGAAAGGGAAACAAGTGGAACTGGAGAATTTATACTCTGAGGGTGTAAACGTTATCATCAATAGACTCCTTACTTGGATGGAAAAAGGGGAGAAGTGCACTGCTCATTTTTTAAGATGAAATCAAGGCAACTTTGGAAAGAAGAACATTATGAATTTATGTGCAACAAATGGAGTTATACTTAAATCTCCACAGGAAATATTGTTTGAAGAGGTGGATTATTTCAAAGCTTTATTTTCTTTAGAAAAGCCAGAGGCTCCTGCTGACTCTGAATCAGTAAACTATGATCAGACTCTAACAGAACAGCAGCAATGAAGTTGTGAAGGCGAAATTCTGGAGTGAGAGTTATTGGACGCCATTAATTCTTTCTCACCTGGAAAATCACCTGGGATTGATGGCATTCCTAGTGAGGTGTACAAAAAGCTTTTTTACAGAAATAAAAAAAAACATGTTGGCATCTTTTAACTTCTCCTTCACTAAGGGAACATTATCAGACACACAGAAAGAGGGCATCATCACATTACATATCAAAACCTTTCTTTTAACTGGAAGACACTGAGGTTTCCCTCATTTACAGTGACGCCGAGCTCACAGCATAGAAGAGGAGATACAAATAAAAAGCAAGTAGAAAAGAAATCAGCAAAACAGAGAAAACAGTTACAGTACATATCCAGAAGACAGCCAGCAACATATCTACAAGCAGTAACAAACTGATGAGCCATTAAAGCAAGAGCCACAGGGGCATTACAAAGATCCCATGTATATGAAACATTGGAGACCCCTGACATTACGCTGCTGCGACACCCGTATACTATCCAAATGTATTGCAATGAGATTAAAAATTGGGGATGTTATTAATTATGATCAAACAGGTTTCATAAAAGGGCGATTTATTGGTGATAAAATCCGCCATCTACTGGACACTATAGACTATTATGAAGCAGAATAAAAACCCGGAATTGTATTTATTGCTCACTTTGAAAAGACATTTGACAAAGTAAGATGGGATTTCATCCAAAACACACATTTTTTTTAATTTTGGAAATACCCTTTATAAAATGGATGAAGGTCATGTATAATCAACCAACCAGTAAAGTAATAAATAATGGGTATTTATCGAACAGTTTCACACTGGCTAGAGGAGTACATCAGGGGTGTTCACTGTCTACATATTTGTTTGTTTAATGTATTTAAATTCTTTCTTTTAGAATCAGAAATAACCTGCGTATAAGAGTCTTAAAACCAAATGGTATAGAAACTAAAATAACACTCTATGCAGATGATGCAACCTTTTTTCTGCAGCCCGAGAAATCTTCACTAGATGCGCGTATAGACGATATAATTTCCAAAGTATCGGGATAAAACCCACATTTTGAGAAATGCACCATTATGAGAATTGGATCATTGAGAGCTACTGATTTCAATATTTGGTGTCCGGCTCCAGTAAAGTGGAGTAACGGCTCAACACATGTTCTGGGAATTCATATTCCAGATAATCCAAAAGACCTAGTTCAGATAAATTAGGAACTAAAAAGGTTTACAACCTTGGAGATGGAAAATGTTGTCAGTGCAGGGACAGATTACACTTGTGAATACTCTCAGTTGGTTTATCTCTAAATGACACTTCTGTCCCCAGAGGCACCCTTCTTTAAATACTTTGAACCAACAATGTTTAAATTCCTTTGGAATAAAATTAAAAGGCAATACGAGGCAATTCACATGAAAATGGTGGATTAAATCTGAAAAATATTGCGGCAATGAATTTATCGCTAAAGGCTTCTTGGATTAGTCAAATTTTCAACTACGGTCCAATCTTATTCTCCTTACACTATTTCTTTGATAGCAAATTGTTTCCTTTCGTTCAATTAAAAGCTCAACACATAGAAGGGTTATTTAAAGAAATATTCATGAATCTCTCGCCCTTTTGTAGAGATGCATTGAAGGCATGGCTGAATTTTCAATATTTTCCCCCAGACAACCAAGAAGAGGTCCAAAATCCAGTGATATGGATGAACTCTGATATACTAACAGATGGGAAGCCCATTTTATGGGACACACTTCAGAGAAATGGAATAGTTTTTATAAATTATATACTTTATAGGACGGGTGATTTCCTTTCATATCATCCATTTTTCTGTAGGTACGGGCAAATATGTAATCATTTCAATAATAATCAGCTGCTTTCAGCCATTCCAAATCACTGGAAACAGAAACTAAAAAATAGTGGATTCAGAAACCAAGTTTGTGCACCTACTACAAGGTGCCTGAAATGAATCTCTAAAACAAAAATAAACAGAATCATTTATAATTTCATTTTACAGAGCAGAGGCCTTACTGCGTTCCCTCATACAGTCTGTAAATACTGGGAAGATGAATTTAATAATTTAATACCTTGGAAACGATTCTTTACAACAATATATAAAAACAA
Organism: Tautogolabrus adspersus; assembly: GCA_020745685.1. NCBI lineage: Eukaryota > Metazoa > Chordata > Actinopteri > Labriformes > Labridae > Tautogolabrus > Tautogolabrus adspersus. The sequence continues at coordinate 2,315,196 of CM036543.1, read as the reverse complement.
TTGACTTGTACTCCAGAAGATATTCTATAAAATGACAGAAACTAAAAAGCAACTTAACAGGTTTAACATGAAGATTCATCATTGTGTCGATTCTGTAAAGAGGAGGAGGAAGATCAGATTCATTTGTTCTTCTATTGTCCATATGTTGTAAGTTTGTGGACCAATATACAAAGTTGGCTGAGGCTGCATCACATCACTTAAATCAAATAATAAATATTATTATTCTGTTAGGTGAAATCTTCATATTTAAAGCTCAATCAAGGAACAGTTTGAATGAAAGTTTCTTTACAAATGCAGTGCTAAAACAATACCTATTGTAAAAAAGAATTGCTATAAATCAGTAAAAGGTAGAACATCATAATGCGAAATGGGACACATTTTCTGTGCTTATGAATGATGGATGCTAAGGTGAAGAGAAACTGAAGAGCAAGGTCAGGTGGGAGGGTTCGGCACACTTGGGTGCTGGCCAGTATCCTGGGTCGGAAGGAGTCGGGTGTTCGTGCACGGGTCCTTCATCCAGCTAAAGGGGGAGAGGGGGGTTCTGTGGCTGAGGGCTTGGCTGTGGATGGAGTGGGGGGCTGTCGGGTCTTGGGTGGTGCAGAGCCTTCCTGGGATTGAAAATGTTTTGATGAAATTATGAATACTGAAGGGATCCTGATAATTTAATTTAGTTTATTGTTGCCTGTATTTAATAAAAAAAATAAAAAAAGAATCCAGCAGTAGACCTGGATATGTGACCTCAGACACCTGGCTGATTGAGCGACCATTGATCTTAACATCTGATGCACTTGATGCAGGATGTCGACCAGAAGAGAAACGTACAGTGTCAAACACTCGCTGTTCACACATGCAGCTCAGCCTGATGAGGTCATTTTAGGAGAGCAGGGCATGTTTTAAAGAGGCTATAAAGAGAAGATGATTTCAATACATGTTACATATGATCAAGTTCTGGTTTGTACTTTTTGTAAGAAATAGAATCAACATAATCGTCACATGAGAAGAATAACTGCAGCATTTCTTGGTAGCTTTTGATCTCTTAACATTTCTACCAGCTGTCTCATGTTTGACCTTCCACTCCTGTAATGTGTGGAGAACAAATTCATTAGAAATATCACTGAAATGAACTTTGATGTGGTTCCTCGGTCAGTCCCTGATGGATGAAGCTCTCCTCAGCTATCAGAGCTGAGAGAGGAGGTTCATCCTCTGTGGATCATCAGGACACAGCTGCTCCTCTCTGCAGCACCAGCGTCCTGATCGCTCACATTCTGTCAGAGATCACCAGCATCTAATGAGAGAAGAAGACAGATCACAGAAATCATCAATCATTTTCTACACTGACTCCCATTATCAGCTAAAAGTCTTCAGATTCCCCCACAGTGCTGTAACAAAGCCCCGCCCCCTCTTCACCTTTGTACTTTAACACTGAACGGTTTTATATTGGTGTCTGAGTGTGATTTTACATTGACAGCTCTGACAGCTCCATGACTTTCACACAGACAGCCAGGTTGTGTCAAAGGAGCCGGTGATCTAACACTTCATGTTGATTTGTACTTTACTTTATTTATAAAAAATCAAGTTCTCCTCAGAGAACTAAATAACCTCCAGGCTTTGGTTGACCCCCCACAGCCTTTGTTAGATAGAAACCTGAGCAGAAAACATTTGTTCAGAAAGAGATGAACTTTAGAAAAGAAGCTCTATGACAGGACATGAGGAAAACACAGAGAAAGATCTGTTCACATCAGCTCCACAGCTGACTTTGAATGTAAGCAGCTTCATGGCTTCTTCAGACGGGGTGGTGACGTGAAGTGAAATAAATCACTGAGAGGAGAGTGAGGCTTGTTGATCGATCACTGTGGTGCAGTCGTGTTACTGTGAAGGAGTGACTGTGTCTGACTTTCATAAAACAATCAACAAAATGTTTTTACATCCAAATAAAAAAAATAAAAAAGGCTGGCTCTGTTTTAGTCAGGCGTCTGGACTCACTGAGGATTGAGGTGAAGAGACACGTGTGTAGGAAAGGACAGATTATATTTGACAACGTTAGCCATCCTCTCCACGACATAGAATATATCTTTATTGTCATTGCTATAAAAACAATGGAAAACTGTTTAGCAGCTCGTCGTCAGTGGCAGCACATACAGAAGGACAATAAAAATGATAATTTAAAGACAAGTAATAAATCATCATCATAAAAACAATGAGAAGTTCTGAGAAAGAAATTGCAAAGAGTGCAAAGCAGGAAGGAGACGGGGATGCCGTTCCTGGGTAAAGTGCCGCAACAGAAGAAGACGTTTTTGACTCGTCCTCCCATGGGTCGTCACCGGGAACGTAAGATCTCTTCCCAATAAGATGGATGAGCTAGCAGTGCTAACCTAGCCTTATGCTGTTCACGGAGACCTGGCTAATGGAGCTAACACCGGACTCAAATGTTACACTGGATAGTTTTCAGCTAATGCGGGCAGACATAACTGCGTACGTTCCCCCCTCTGCTAATGCCAGCTCGGCTTGTAATGTCCTGCACTCTCTCACAAACAGGTGGCAGACACAACACCCACAGGCTCTCTTCCTTATCACTGGGGACTTTAATCATGCCTCTCCTTCCTCTACTCTGCCCACCTTCACACAATATGTCACCTGCCACACCAGAGACAAAAAAATACTGGACCTTCTCTATGCCAACACCAAGGAGGCATACACCTCATCTCCTCTCCCTCTCCTTGGAAGACAGGGGCGGACTGGCCATCTGTGTGTTCTGGAAAATCACAGAACGGCCGGTATTCCAGGACGGCAGGCGGGCGTCACGCAATCATCACCAGTTTTTTTTTTTTTTTTTCTGCTAATCTACTGTTTCACACTCCAGTCCGGTAGGTGGCAACAATGCGTCTTTAAATTGGATGCCAGCCGGCAGCCGCCCGTGCCCAACAGCTTATTGAAAAGAAGAAGAAGGAGAAGAAGAGTTGAAGTAGCAGCGAAGACAATCTTCGGTAGTAGTAGTGAAGCACAAAAGTATGGATAACGTTGGTAGAAAACGCAAAGAAAAGGGTGGGGCTGAGAAGGCGAGGGAGAAAAAAATGCGACATTTAGAAAGTGAAGCCGCTAAATGTCGCAAGCTCACTGAAATGTTCAGCAGCACAGCCAGCAACAGCAGCAGCACAGCCGGCAGCAGCACTGCGGCACAAGTTGTAAATATTAGCAGCAGCATCCAAGAAGTTAGCAGCATGAGTGAAGAAGAGAGTGTTGAAGCGAGCCAGACAGTTGTGCAGCCTCAACATGATAGGGCCATCTGTGATGATGAGGGACAGAGAGATGAGCTGGTGGAAGTTACAGGGCAAGTAAGTATGGAACATGACATGAGAGAGGGAGGAAGAGAGTTACTTGCTGGCTGATGTCGGCTAATGTTATTCAGGTGTACCTACATTTTTATCTATACCCAGTTTGTGTTGCTCAGTAAAATGCCAAACATTAAATGAAATAAAATAAAGTGAAATAATGATTATAGTAGTTAAAACAGCTCCACTTTAAACATTTTAGGTGTAAAATACCACATGCAGTAATACTAAGGAATAGGCTATATCAAACACTGTTGTGCTTTTACTTTTTAAAGTTCTGGTAACGTTACAGTTTTCTGATAATACTTACAAACTTTGAATACAGAAGTTACATTTGTAGTGGTGTATCTTCATTATTATTTGTGCAGTAAGTTAATACTGTTTTAAAAAAAAATCCATTCCATCATTTGTTAATTCAGGTTTAGCTTAGACCGAGGGCAGAGGATGACACCAGCTCAACCTTAAATTACTTTAAGCGCCCGATGTCAGACAGTCACAGCCTAGAGGTTTTTTTTTCTTACCACCCTCAGAAAAGGACAAAATACCTGACAGTACAGCGAGTGTTTAAACACAAAGATGGCACAGACAGAAAGTGGCTAACGTACTGTGAAGAGAACCATACACTGTATTGTGCAGTATGTTTAGCATTTGCCAAACCCACTGTAAGCAATCCCTTCATAACTGGAATGCAGGACTGGAATCATATAACCCAAAGAGTTGAGGAACATGAAAGAAGCAACATCCACAGAGGTTGTGCCGAGGCATATTTTTTGAGGGCATCTAAATCAGATATAGCCAGCCTGCTACATGGTCCCCAAATTGTGGCTCACAGAGATCAAGTAAGGAAAAGACGGCAGGTGTTAGAACGAGTAGTAGAAGTGGTGAAGTTTATTGGAAAGAGAGGACTGAGCTACAGAGGACAGCAATCTGAGGCAGCATACACTCTAGATGACCACAACTTTGACCACGGCAACTTTCTAGAGCTCATCATTTTTCTTGGGAAATATGATGTATGTTTGAAGGAACATCTCACTGAGTGCATAGAAAAAAGCAAAAAGATGCACGAGTCACAGGCTAGGGGTCGCGGTGCTGCCGTAACATTTTTGTCCAAATCCACTGTGAACACTGTCATTTCCACAGTGCAGTGGCTAATTCAGGAGACCATTGCAAAAGAGGTTGCTGAAAGTGGGATGTTTTCTGTACAAATAGATACAACCCAGGACATAACATCCCATGAGCAGTGCTCTGTAATTTTGAGATATGTTACAGATGCAATTCAGGAAAGGCTACTTGCAGTGGTCAAGTGTGAGGCATCCACTGGCCAATATTTTGTCCAGATGCTGACAGATGTGATGGAACGTTTTAATTTGGACATCAGTAACTGTGTCAGCAATGCTACAGATGGTGCATCAAACATGCAGGGCAAGTACAGAGGCTTCTCCACACTCCTGTCATCCAAAGCCCCAAACCAGGTACATGTTTGGTGTTATGCACATGTGCTGAACCTTGTACTGGCTGATACAACCGAAGTGGCCATATCCAGTGGGTCCAGGCTAAAGTGTCTGGCAGCTCAGTGGCCATGGCTCAAAATGTCTGCACTTGAAGAGTACAAAGTCAGGATGGTAGGGGATGGCTGTGATGATGACAAAGAAGACTTAGATATACTAAACAAACAGTGCAAATCTTGTAAGGAATGCCCAGTCTGTTGCTATCAAAGTCTGAAACGCTACAACCTCTTCACAGATGCCTATCATATCCTTGGCTCAGGATACAAGTTCCTCCTTACTTTGCCTGTTACACAGGTAGCCTGTGAGAGAAGTTTCTCTGTTCTCAAACACATCAAAAGTCGAATAAGGAGCACACAGTCACAAGAACACCTGGAGGCATTCATGCTCATGAGCACGGAGAAAGACATCCTCATGTCCCTTGACAATGACTTGGTCATAGACAGAGTTGCAGAAAAAAGCGACCTATTGAAGAAACTCCTTATCCCCCAACATTGAGTAAAATGCCATATCATCGCTGGTTTGGTTTTTTAAGGTTAGTATTCAACCTTCATGTCTTTGAGTATTCAGATTAAACTGTATATTTACAGCCTCTTTACACTGTGATTTATTATAACTCATTGTGTTGTGTTGTGTGTTTCAGATATCTGTTTTGTATTGATTCAGTGTTCAGCCAGAGGGACTGCAGTGTGATGAGACGTTCATTTCTTTGTTAGTATTCAAGTAAGACTAGAATACTATACTCTTAACACAAAATCTAGTCAACAGCAGTGCTATTTCATTTGGATGGTAGAGTGTCATGAGTCATTACTAAAGTATTGTGACACCCGTGCCAGGCGTTGATGACTTTCCGCGTACCGATTGTTGTGGGCCGGCCGAGTCAAAGTCCAGGGCTGTTTTGTAGTCCCAGTCCGTCCCTGTTGGAAGATCAGATCACAACCTGGTGCACCTCCTGCCTGTGTACAAACCTCTGGTACACAGACAACCAGCTGTGACCTGCATTGTTAAAAGATGGTCCGATGAGACGGAAGAGGCTGTCAAGGACTGTTTTGATGCAACTGCGTGGAAAGTGTTCTGTGATGACAACGGGGAGGACATTGACAGTCTCACACACTTCATTATGGACTATATTAACTTCTGCGTGGATCACACCGTACCCACCAGGACCGTACGCTGTTTTGCAAACTGAAATAAAGGTCCTCCTCAAGGACAAAAAGAGGGCTTTTAGGTCAGGAGACAGGGAATAGATGAAGACTGTGCAGAGAGAGCTGAGGAGGAAGATCAGGGAGGGGAAACGCTACAGGAGGAAGATGGAGGAGCAGCTGCAGCAGAAGAATGTCAGCGGAGTCTGGAAGGGCCTGAAAACCATTTCAGGTCACAAGGACTCCAGCACTGAACTGGTTAGGGATCAGGAGTGGGTGAATGACCTGAACACTTTCTTCAACTGATCTGAACTGCTATCCACCCCTCCCCCTACCCATTCCATCCTGCTTCAACCACCACCGTCTGCCCCCACCCCCACCTCGACCCCTGCACACCACTCTCTGCTCCCCCCACTGTCAGCCCCATCCCCACTCCCACCTCTACCAGCACACAGCCCCCCTGATCCAGCCTGTCCTTTAAAACAGCCCAGGTGAACAGAGAACTGAGGAGGCTAGAGGTCAGGAAGGCAGTAGGTCCGGATAGCATCAGCTCCAGGCTCCTTATATCCTGTGCAGACCAGCTTTGTGGGGTTAAGTAGCACATGTTCAACTTGAGCCTGGAACTGGGGAGAGTACCACAGCTCTGGAAGACATCCTGTGTGGTGCTGGTGCCAAAGACCTCCCGCCCAAAGGCCTTTAACCACTACAGGCCGGTGGAACTGACATCACTCCTGATGAAGACCCTGGAGAGGTCTGCGCCCCCTGGTGAGCTTATCAATGGACCAGCTGCAGTTTGCCTATCAGCCAGGCATCAGGGTGGATGATGCAGTCATCTACCTCATGTAGAGATCTCTTTCTCACCTGGAGAGGGCTGGGAGCATGTTGAGGATCATGTTCTATGATTTCTCCAGTGTTTTCAACACCATAAAGCACATGCTTCTGAGGGACAAGCTGCAACACAAAGGAGTCGACCTGCACCTCACATCGTGGCTACTGGATTACCTGACCAACCGGCCACAGTTCGTGAGGACACAGGACTGTGTGTCTGACCTGGTTATCTGCAGTACAGGGCCCCCGCAAGGGACTGTCTTGGCTACCTTCTTTTTCACCCTCTACACGGCCGACTTTTCCCATAAGACAACTACCTGTAACCTGCAAAAGTTCTCTGATGATTCTGCCATTATCGGCCTCATCACTAATGGGGACATGGGGGAGTACAGAGAACTCAACCTGGACTTTGTGGACTGCTGCCAGCGAAACTGCCTCCAGATCAGGACCTTTTATGACTCTGTGGTGGCATCAACCATCCAGGAAAAGACTTAACTAGATGGTAAGGAAGGCAAGCTCTGTCCTGGGCTGCCAGGAGCCTGTTGAGGTGGTGGGAAACAGGAGGATGAAGAAAAAGCTATCATCCCTGATAGAGAACGTCTCCCACCCCCTGCATGGTACTGTTACAGCACTGGGCAGCTCCTTCAGCGGCAGGCTTTGCCACCTGTGGTGTCTGAAAGGAAGATACCGCAGGTCATTCCTTCCTGCTGCAGTCAGACTGTTTAACCAAGCCTGGTCCCAGTAGATCACAGAACACACCCACAAACCGGACAATTCACTTCTAACTTTTGTGCAACAATAATAATATATAATGTAACATTAATCACTACCTGATTTTTATTTGCATTGCAATTATAATATATGGGACAACTTGTGCAATAACATGGTCATCCTTATGTGCACTGTGTGCATGATAGTGTATTTTTTAAACAGCCTTACAACTTTTAACAACTGCAGCCCTGTTACTGGCTCTTTAAATATTTGATCTATTGTTTTCACATTTTTACATTTTTATTTAATTTAATTTCACACTTTGTGCTTTTTCATCTGTTGGCTTTCCTGCTTTGCTGCTGTAACACTGTACATTGTTACCTTGTGAGATGAATAAAGGATTATCTTATCTTATGTCAGGGTTAGTGAAGCCAGATAACAGAAAACAAACCCTGGGTATGTTGAACTCTCTTCGTAGTATAGAAACCAGAAAAGGATTTTTTCCAACAAGAAATAATAATCTAAATATATTTATGACCTGATATGTGGAGGGTTTACTAAAGAACATTGAGAGACTGACCTCAGAGTCTCCAGTCGATAGTTTGGATTCTTCTCAAGATCACGCAGCATCTTCACTCCTGAATGCTGCAGATTGTTCCAGCTCAGGTCCAGCTCTCTGAGATGGGAGGGGTTGGACTTCAGAGCTGAGGCCAGAGAAGAACAGCTGATCTCTGATAAACTGCAGTCCCACAATCTAAATAGAGAATAAATGAAGAATAAAAATAATGTATAATCCACTCACATGTGTTCAGGTTGTGATGAGTATCTCAACATCACTTTGTCCTGATGAATAAAGTTTTCTCTAAATCATTAGAGGATCATTTCTGATTGTGTATTCACTAAATCTAAATCCTCCAAATGTCAGCACAACATTCATCCAGCTGTTCATGTGCACAGATGAAGAACAGGCTGCTGATCTCAGTCAGCTCTGTGATGTTAGTACATTTATCAAATCAGACATTATTGAATCACAAGTCTTCATGATTTCACTTCTTAACAGAACCAGAGGAAACCAGAGGCTTCATGTGCAAGTTGTTCAACTTCACTTCACATTATCATCAAAACATTTTCACATCAAATCTCTAAATTATTCAACAACTTGAAAAACAATGGAGGATGTGGATTGAAATGATACAAATGAATGACACAGTCAGTGATCTGACCTCAGAGTCTCCAGTCTGCAGTTTGGACTCTGCAGATAATCACACAGCAGCTTCACTCCTGAATCCTGCAGCTTCTTGTTCCAGCCCATGTCCAGCTCTCTGAGATGAGAGGGGTTGGACTTCAGAGCTGAGGCCAGAGAAGAACAGCTGATCTCTGACAAATTGCAGCGACTCAATCTGAATAAAGAATAAAAGATGTGAATGAAGATGACAGTGCAGTGTTTCCCCTAGCATGGACTTGTAGCAGCGGTGGTGAAGTGGAACAATGTTTTAGTTACATGCAATTTAAAAAAAATATTTTCTTTAAAAGAATTATTAACATTTATTGGACAGAATAGTCAACCAACAACCACCCAATACAGTTAAATTACAAATCCAAATCAGTAAAATCCAAAAGATGTGGCTGTGAAAGCCCAAATTACATGGCCTCTGGCACATTTTAATGCCACTATTCCCTCAAACTTATCTTAAAATGTTTCATAAGGTTATTAGTTTATCTACTCGATTGTAAACATGTAGCCTAGTGAATTATTGTAAAGGAGAATTAGGCTTCTTTTCTTTTTAACCAGTGTTTGACCCCCTCAGCATGCAGGGGTTTCACTTATCAGATAGTGAGAGAAAACGTAGGCTCCTACACTTCCGTAGACCCACTCTGTAATCATCTGACCCAACAGCTTTGATGCTGCACTGTTTAATACAGATATAATCAGGGGCGTCGTAGTGGGGGGAAAAATGGGACTGACTACCCAGGGCCCATGTGGGGAGGGGGGCCCTTAATGGGCCTGAAATAAAACTGTATTTTTATCAAGATTTTTTTTCTCTAAGTTATACCTGCAATAAGATAATTAAAATTCTCTGAATAAAAAAACAAACATTCAGAATTCCTTTCAGGAGAAAATGTGGAGTCTCTCTCAGAGGCCCTTCTCCCCCCTTCTTAATGTGCAGAATGGTTTAGTCCGCCCCGCACCACCACTGGATTGATCCGTCAGCGGTCAGTGAGTCCAGAGTGAGAGTGAGTGATGTTGCAGGCTGAAGTTAAACCAGTTGATAGAGGAATTCAGCCAAGAATATCGTTTGGATAATATTTGTGTTTAATATATAAATGTATTTTTTATGAATCCCCTTCATTGGTACGGTTTCATATGACCCTATAATGATCAAAATATTACATCGCGGTAAAAAAGTAGTCCACTTTGGAGCGATAGTTAGCGTCTTTCCCAGCGAGCCACAGTAACATATTTGATATCAACAGATTCATTGTAAACTGTAAATTCATATGATATCAATGTTGTCGCGCTAGCATTAAAACTGAGCCCGCTACTTCTGCCTAAAAAACATCTATTTTTTTTTACGTCAGGTGAGACAAATGATAATGCAGTGTTGGAAGAATAAAAGTCAGAACTGAGAAGAACTAATAAAGCCTCATTTTTAAGTCATGATGACAAGTGGCAGAATCTAATTCACATTTATTACATGTTTACAGCTTATCATTAATGCCAGTAGAATGTTTAATTCAGTAATCTAACCAATCAGATTACTTTTAGACATTAAAAGCCTTTAGAACATTAATAAGCAAGTTAAAGTCAAACAATGCTGCTAGAAATGGTTCAAATGTCTGAAAGGTGAATATATTACAACGTTTAAATTATTTTTGAACGATGTGGAAATATTACAGAGTTTATTTATCTCCCATTTTCAGGGTGTAAAACAAAGCATAGTTGTTTAAGGTTTGAATGGGTCATTTGTGTGATGGAGGTGTGGATATAGAAATTCTCCGTGGTTAGTTTTGGCTGTGGTAGGGGCCCAATCTTAAATCTTTTCCCGGGGCCCGGCATTCCTAGCGGCGCCCCTGGATATAATATCAGTGATTTTGGTACAGTTTGTTTAGTGGATCAGATCTGGGTGATTGTCATACTTTTTACAACTTGTCTTTATCCCAAATATTGATGGATTTAGACCATTATTCATCCGCAAACTAGTCCTGCATATCATTTGAGTCTATATCGCTCGTTGCAATTATAAATAGGGGACGCGCGTTTGCGAGTCATAGCGCGCGCTATGCGAGTCAAAGAGCGGACAGATTAACGTTAGAAATTACAACAAAGCTCCATGGCAAGGTTAAAGTCTTATGAGATAAATACTTCTGGTAGGTATGAGGTTGAATTATGTTAGCTTTAAGGTGTGGGAGGGGGAGCATCAACTCTCTCTCAATGCGACCACGTGAAATGAATAGCTGCACACTCGCAGGAGCTGTTTGAGCATATGAGGGCGGGACTGACACAGACGGAGAGGCACGTCTGTCTATCATGCGCCCAGTGTTTTGAAGTGGAGGAGAGGACGTGATCAGCGTTGCTTGCTTCATTGTTGACATCTACGCAGTGCGGGTTGTTAAAATTGTTGTGCTGACATTATCTGTTTAGCGCACAGCTTCTCACTCAGAGGAGTGTTAATTGTCCTGATATCAAGCGTCCGTAGCGCAAAATAATGTGAAGTTATTTCTCCTTTCATTTCTCTGTTCCTCTCTTTAAAAAAAAAAAGTCAGCAGTGGCGGTCATATTTCAGGAGCGGCGCACCGCTGCTGCTAAATGCATATAGGGGAAACACTGCAGTGAGCTTTATGCATGAATTTGTGATGTTGTCCACATGAACACACTGATGTGATCATCATCTGTTCATTCCAACATTGAAAGACTTTATTAGGATGCATTAATACTTTAGTTCTTCCTGATCGTTCTTAGATTCAAACACTCAAAGCTCCTGTGAGGAACTTTCATTACGTGTCCGTTTTGGCGCCCCCTGTGGACAAAGTGAAACCTCTTATGTCTTTACTGATCTTGTCATGTATAGTATTCCCTAACAAATAACTCCTCATGCTTTCTTTGAACTCTACAAACTACAAGTCAGTGTGAATCTCTTCTGTAGGAAATGTAAATAAAGGCTTTTCCAGACAGCGTCCTGTGATTCTCCTCATGTGACAGCGACCAGGTGGAAACAGGCAGACTTTCAAAAGGACTTTATAATGTTGTTTGTCTCATTGTCTTTAGCCAATCATCAAGAGAAATCCAGATTACTTTCAGTGTGTTTCATCAGCAGCTCATACCTCCTCACAGTATGTTTCAAATCACAGAGTTTGTTTTGATATATGATCATAAAAAACATGAACGGTATGAAAAAGAGGAAGAATGATCGATAAACATATGTACTTCAAATCTGTTGAAACGTTGACTCTTTTTCAGAAGGATTAGGTCCAGCATATATGACAATAAAATAAGACAATCCACAGCCATCCAAACACATGTCCCGTCATTATTGGATCTGTTACTAAAGGACATTTCATGGAGGTTTGTCAGAGTCCTCTCTACAATCCTAAATGTCTTTGTGCTGCTCTTCACTGTATCTGTGTATTTCATATTGAGCGTCTTTGGAAGTTAAAGGTGACTAGAGGCTCATGAACTGTTTGTGATTATCACCACACATTCTTTAAACCGGGGAGCTGTACAAGAAGCTTTTCTTAGATCAGAGGCAAGACCATCTGACAATCTAATGAGTCATGAAGGCAGGCAGGAAAAACTTAACATGACGCCCAGAAACATGTGATTAGCAGACCCTCTTCAGTGGACTCAGGAGGTCAGTGGGGGCTTTTAGTAGAGCTGCTAATGTTAGCTTGTTTTATGGTGCTTAGCTTGTTTTTAGGTTAGGATTCACACAGTGTTCATCATTTCTGAGGTGTTTAATAGTATTACAGACTCAAAGAAAGAAACGATGTCTGACCTCAGAGTCTCCAGTGTGCAGTTTGGACTCTGCAGATAATCATGCAGCAGCTTCACTCCTGAATCCTGCAGCTTCTCATTGTAGCTCAGGTCCAGCTCTCTGAAATGGGAGGGGTTGGACTTCAGAGCTGAGGCCAGAGAAGAACAGCTGATCTCTGATAAACTGCAGCCCTTCATTCTGAATAAAGAATAAATAAATAAAAATAATGTATAATCCACTCACATGTGTTCAGGTTGTGATGAGTATCTCAACATCACTTTGTCCTGATGAATAAAGTTTTCTCTAAATGATTAGAGGATCATTTCTGATTGTGTATTCACTAAATCTAAATCCTCCAAATGTCAGCACAACATTCATCCAGCTGTTCATGTGCACAGATGAAGAACAGGCTGCTGATCTCAGTCAGCTCTGTGATGTTAGTACATTTATCAAATCAGACATTATTGAATCACAAGTCTTCATGATTTCACTTCTTAACAGAACCAGAGGAAACCAGAGGCTTCATGTGCATGGTGTTCAACTTCACTTAACTAATCATTAAAACATTTGACATCAAATCTCTAAATTATTCAACAACTTGAAAAACAATGGAGGATGTGGATTGAAATGATTCAAATGAATGACACAGTCAGTGATCTGACCTCAGAGTCTCCAGTGTGCAGTTTGGACTCTGCAGATAATCACACAGCAGCTTCACTCCTGAATCCTGCAGCTTGTTTCTGTTCAGGTCCAGTTCTCTTAGATGACAGGGGTTGGACTTCAGAGCGGAGGCCAGAGAAGAACAGCTGATCTCTGACAAACTGCAGTGACCCAATCTGAATAAAGAATAAAAGATGTGGATGTAGATGACAGTGAGCTTTATGCATGAATGTGTGATGTTGTCCACATGAACACATGTGATCATCATCTGTTCATTCCAACATTGAAGTACTTTATTAGGATGCTTTAATACTTTAGTTCTTCCTGATCGTTCTTAGATTCAAACACTCAAAGCTCCTGTGAGGAACTTTCGTTACGTGTCCGTTTTGGCGCCCCCTGTGGACAAAGTGAAACCTCTTATCTCTTTACTGATCTTGTCCTGTATAGTATCCCCTAACAAATAACTCCTCATGCTTTCTTTGAACTCTACAAACTACAAGTCAGTGTGAATCTCTTCTGTAGGAAATGTAAAGAAAGGCTTTTCCAGACAGCGTCCTGTGATTCTCCTCATGTGACAGCGATTGTTACACCCCTGTACAGCGTACTGTAAGGGGAGAAATAAACAAACACGTTGTTGCTGGCTTTCATTCAATGGTGTAATGAATCATATGCAATAACACACATTATATTTTCCTTTTACACAATTATACACTTAGAAAAACATACATGCACTACTTATCACCTTTACATGTGTGATATAACAGGCTCGCATTTCTCAATACTGTATAATTTACTGCTTGTTTTATGTTAACACATTTGACTCTTGCTTAGTTGCTTTAGTAGTTATACACAATCACACTTGCAGAGTAATACTTCTTTAAACTGTACCATGTAACTGTAATTGTTCAACTGACCGATACAACTTAAATATGAACACACTCAGTAGACGCACTTCACGTGTCTCTATCACGCTCTGTCTGTGTGATTCAAGCTAGCATGCACGCATCACGACGACCACATTCATACTCAAACCGCGTAATAAACATACTTAAACTACTTTGTCTAAAGAAACGTATCACTAACTTGTTCCTGGAAAATTACAAAACATCTGTACATGGTTTTATTCACTTTGAACCAGTATTCTTACCTGTAAGGGGAGAAATAAAGAAGAAAGAAACAAACACGTTGTTGCTGGCTTTCATTCAATGGTGTAATGAATGAGGCTCAGACAACCGGAAGTGTAAAATAAAAACAAAAGCTACCAAACCAATCATTACAGATATGCTTTTAAACTTAACCTTAGCAACGTGAATTAAAATTAATTTATAACACAAGCTTTTTAGTGTTTTTCTACAGAATATTTACCCAAAACATTTTAGAAATACACTTTAGTTTTTAACATGTACTATAGTAATTTTAACTTAGCGCACAATCTTATATCCATTACACGACCAGGTGGAAACAGGCAGACTTTAAAAAGGACTTTATAATGTTGTTGGTCTCATTGTCTTTAGCCAATCATCAAGAGAAATCCAGATTACTTTCAGTCTGTTTCATCAGCAGCTCAAACCTCACAGTACGTTTCAAATCACAGAGTTCAGTTTGATATATGATGAAAAAAAAACAATAAACTGTCTTAAAAAAAGAGGAAAGAAGACTCAAACACACACACTGTGTCTGTGTATTTCATATTGAGCTTGTATGGCAGTTAAGAAACATGTGATTAGCAGACCCTCTTCAGTGGACTCAGGAGGTCAGTGGGGGCTGAGAGCAGAGCTGCTGCTAATGTTAGCTTGTTTCATGGTGCTCAGCTTGTTCTTAGGTTAGGATTCACACAGTGTTCATCATTCCTGAGGTGTTTAATAGTATTACAGACTGAAAGAAAGAAAAGACGTCTGACCTGAGAGTCTCCAGTCCGCAGTTTGGACTCTGCAGATAATCACACAGCAGCTTCACTCCTGAATCCTGCAGCTCGTTGTCACTCAGGTCCAGCTCTCTGAGATGACAGGGGTTGGACTTCAGAGCTGAGGCCAGAGAAGAACAGATGATCTCTGACAAACTGCAGCCCCTCAATCTGGATAAAGAATAAAACAAAAAGAAAAATAATGTATAATCCACTCACATGTGTTCAGGTTGTGATGAGTATCTCAACATCACTTTGTCCTGATGAATAAAGTTTTCTCTAAATGATTAGAGGATCATTTCTGATTGTGTATTCACTAAATCTAAATCCTCCAAATGTCAGCACAACATTCATCCAGCTGTTCATGTGCACAGATGAAGAACAGGCTGCTGATCTCAGTCAGCTCTGTGATGTTAGTACATTTATCAAATCAGACATTATTGAATCACAAGTCTTCATGATTTCACTTCTTAACAGAACCAGAGGAAACCAGAGGCTTCATGTGCAAGTTGTTCAACTTCACTTAACTAATCATAAAAACATTTGACATCAAATCTCTAAATTATTCAACAACTTGAAAAACCAGCGAGGTTGTGGATTGAAATGATTCAAATGAATGACACAGTCAGTGATCTGACCTCAGAGTCTCCAGTGTGCAGTTTGGACTCTGCAGATAATCACACAGCAGCTTCACTCCTGAATCCTGCAGCTTTTTGTTCTCACTCAGGTCCAGCTCTCTGAGATGACAGGGGTTTGACTTCAGAGCTGAGGCCAGAGAAGAACAGCTGATCTCTGACAAACTGCAGTGACCCAATCTGAATAAAGAATAAAAGATGTGGATGTAGATGACAGTGAGCTTTATGCATGAATGTGTGATGTTGTCCACATGAACACACTGATGTGATCATCACCTGTTCATTCCAACATTGAATCAGAATCAGAATCAGAATCGGGTTTATTGCCAAGTACATTTACACATACAAGTACTCTATTAGGATGCTTTAATACTTTAGTTCTTCCTGATCGTTTTTAGATTCAAACACTCAAAGCTCCTGGGAGGAACTTTCGTTACGTGTCCGTTTTGGCGCCCCCTGTGGACAAAGTGAAACCTCTTATCTCTTTACTGATCTTGTCCTGTATAGTATTCCCTAACAAAAAACTCCTCATGCTTTCTTTGAACTCTACAAACTACAAGTCAGTGTGAATCTCTTCTGTAGGAAATGTAAATAAAGGCTTTTCCAGACAGCGTCCTGTGATTCTCCTCATGTGACAGCGACCAGGTGGAAACAGGCAGACTTTCAAAACGACTTTATAATGTTGATGGTCTCATTGACTTTAGCCAATCATCAAGAGAAATCCAGATTACTTTCAGTCTATTTCATCAGCAGCTCAAACCTCCTCACAGTATGTTTCAAATCAGAGAGTTTGTTTTAATATGATCATAAAAAAACAATAAACTGTCTTTAAAAAAAGAGGAAAGAAGACTCAAACACACACACTGTGTCTGTGTATTTCATATTGAGCTTGTTTGGCAGTTAAGAAACAGTGATTAGCAGACCCTCTTCAGTGGACTCAGGAGGTCAGTGGGGGCTGAGAGCAGAGCTGCTGCTAATGTTAGCTTGTTTCATGGTGCTCAGCTTGTTTTTAGGTTAGGATTCACACAGTGTTCATCATTCCTGAGGTGTTTAACAGTATTGCAGACTCAAATAAAGAAAAGGTGTCTGACCTCAGAGTCTCCAGTGTGCAGTTTGGACTCTGCAGATAATCACACAGCAGCTTCACTCCTGAATCCTGCAGCTCGTTGTTACTCAGGTCCAGCTCTCTGAGATGGGAGGGGTTGGACTTCAGAGCTGAGGCCAGAGAACAACAGCTGATCTCTGACAACCTGCAGTAACTCAATCTGAATAAAGAATAAATGAAGAAAAATAATGTATATTTCACTCGTGTTCAGGTTGTGATGAGTATCTCAACATCATTTTGTCCTGATGAATAAAGTTTTCTCTAAATGATTAGAGGATCATTTCTGATTGTGTATTCACTAAATCGAAATCCTCCAAATGTCAGCACAACATTTATACAGCTGTTCATGTGCACAGATGAAGAACAGGCTGCTGATCTCAGTCAGCTCTATTTATCAAATCAGACATTATTGAATCAAAAGTCTTCATGGTTTCAGTTATTAACAGAACCAGAGGAAACCAGAGGCTTCATGTGCATGTTGTTTTCAATCTTCATGAAGAGTTTGAATCTTTTCTCCACATTTTCAGAAATCACTGTGTAGTAGGAGCAGTGGTTGTAGTCTGTGGCCCTTTCTTAAAAGTCACAGTTCAGTATGCAGTGCAGACTTTTCAGTAGGGAGCTTCAGTAGACTGATCTCTCGTGGTCATTCAGTGTGCATTTTTTGTGTCCACCTCAGTATACTGAACATTTCAGTATGGATACTAACTTCCAGGGTTTATGCAGTATGGATCAGATGCATCCTTTCAGGAAATGAATTGTATTTTAACACCCACAATGCTGTGCAAAATTAACCGTAAAACATCACTTCACGTGTGCCTTCTAAGCAAGACAAATGAGTATGGATTAATTCGATACATTTTTAATCTAGAGTTAAAGTCCCTTCTAAAAAATCGCTCCTTTTAATTAACAACAAATAATGTAACAAATGTCTGAATTTTTATGAAACCTTTTCCCTGAGACCTCTTTTTAAATAATGATTTCCCTATTTATATATGCGTCGTTGTTGGTTTAATTTACTTGTACATATAATTACTGTCTTTCATTTATAATTTCCTGTATGTTATTTTATTATTTAATCTGTCTTTTACTTGATTTACTTTTTGATACTGTTTTTTGTTTACCTGACTGCATATGTGCATTACTCTTCTTTAATAAAGCTAAAAAACAAAAAAAAAACAATGTCAGATGAGGTACTGTCTACTGTCTACTGACAGATTGTGTAGGCACTTTGCAATTCGGAAACACCCACTGTGTTAGATTCAAGACTTTGAATCTTAGAAAGTTTTTGTTTGCCTTTTGGGGGTTGAGGGAGAGCTGTCTGTATTTGTGTAATTGTAAGTATCTCTGTTAAAGGGATACTTCACCCATTTGAATTAAGCTTTGTATCATTAGAAACCTGGTAGTATCTTTTAATGGTCGTGCATCCCGCCCTTATTTTCCCCTGAGACGGGAAAGCTCCTTATTTCTTTTCTGAAAAGGAGGCAAAATGACGATTTTTGCGTCATCGGAGGCTGTTTTGGTTAGCAGGGGTGAAACTACATCGCTACTTCCTCATGTTTTCGACCCACTGAAGCTACAGACCTATTACAGATCAGTGGGTGGGACCTCACTCCCAGAATTGAAACTTTACGTCCGCCATATTGCTTGGAAGCTATGCTAACAGACTCAATGAAGAAAACTGATAAGAACCGAGAATGGCGAAAAAAGTATGTTTCAACTTCAAAGTGATATGGACGAAGGGGATTTTGAAGATCGTGTGCTCCAATCGGATGTTCGTGTTTCTTTCTACCAGCCGCATAATAGTGGCGAGCTGGCTGCTGCTGACAGGCTGGTCAGACTTGTGTTGTCCGTGCTGTCACTGTTTGCCTATGGACACAGAAGTAGAGTCCGTTTTCTACCAGGAATTTCCAAGATGCCAATTCCTTCTGGAAGAAATCTCAGAATCAGTTGAGGAAACGGCCGTACGTGTTGTAGTAAATGTCTGTAAATAATGCTCGCATTCAGGTGCTGCTCGGGGGGTCCAAGTTTCCGAGTTGGGAAGTCGTTCTGACTTCAGTGTGTTAATGACCTCGGACTTTAGTGTTGTAATAACAGCACAAAAAAAGTGGATGCTACGACGAAGATCAGTGAAAAGCTGTCAAAAGTTATATTTGAGCAAAAAGTTGATACGTGCATGAATAAAAAAGTATGCTGACATTAACAAAACATGTTTTGTCCCCCATTTGATGACAATTCTGGCACCTGATTCTTTTTAGAGTTTTTCGAGTTGTTGTTCTGACTTGAGCAGGTGTTTCATGTACATTTTACAACTCAGAAACTCGTTTTCCCGATGTGTCTGAAACCACGTGAAGCACCATAAAGAGTGTCCTGTGGTGCTGTGCATTCTGGGAGTTGTTGTCTTTCATCCACATGAGCCAAAAAGACACTTTCTGCCTTTTCTCGGTCAAGAAGGCACCAAGAAAAATTATTTTCACATTTCTACTACATATATGACCCAATGTCAATACAGATTCATGTTTCAACCGGTGAAGTATCCCTTTAAATAATGCTGTTTTGGATGTTTGTGTATTACTTTATATTTGTGTAAGGACCCCCTTAAAAATGAGGTGATGCACCTGAAGGGATTAACCTGTAATACATTCAAATTCAAACACAGTTTCTATTATAGAAATATATATATATATATATATAACAGTCAACTAAACTGACCTCAGAGACTCCAGTCTGCAATTTTGACTCTGCAGTCCAGCTAACAGCTTCACTCCTGAATCCTGCAGGTTGTAGTTCTCACTCAGGTCCAGCTCTCTGAGATGGGAGGGGTTGGACTTCAGAGCTGAGGCCACGACGTCACAGTGTGTCTCTGAGAGTCCACAGCGAGAAAGTCTGTTGTGAAACATATAGAAAAATATGAACAGAAGCGTTTGATATTTACATATTACATTTGTTGATTAAAAAGTTTTACATGTCCTTTTTTGTCTGAACTTTACACATCAGTGACAGATCACACTGATGTGCGGCAGTAGCTTAGTACTTAGGGACTTGGGTGGAAACCGGAGGGTTGCTGGTTCAAATCCCGATACGGAAGTTGTTCTGGCAGCTGGAGGGGTGCCAGGGCACTTCCCGAGCACTGCCGAGGTGCCCTTGAGCAAGGCACTGAACCCCCAACTGCTCTGGTGCACTCCCTGTGTAGCAGTGTGTAGCAGTCCCACTCTGACATCTCTCCACCACTGCGTGTCCACAGGTCCTGTTTGTGCATGCGTGTGATTCGGGTCTATGTGTGTGAGAAGTATGTCCCTAAAAATAACAGAGTGTAAACCCAAATTTCCCCTCGGGGATTAATAAGAAATCAAACAAGTTCTCAAAGAATAAATGTAGTGTAGAGGATCTCCTGCCAGAACCGTTTTCTGTGATCTACCTGCTGAGTTTTTAAGAGATATTGCTCAGATTACTATTTAGATCTTATCACCAGCTCCGCCTCAAACCCTGCAATATTCCGGAAAGCAGTCAATTTAGATAAAAACAAGACCTCTAATTCACTGCCCATTAACATTAAAATTGGTGATTCTGTGACTTCAAATTAATCTGAAATGTGTCTTGCCTTAAACAACATTTCGCAGATGCTGCATTTTTATTTGAGAAAGAACACCCTTGCCTTCTTCCAGTTGTTGCTGGTGCTAACACTAGTAAATGTTTTAATGTCCGTGAGAGTGCTGTGGTCTACACCCCCTTTTCTCCTTTGACCCCTTCTCACACTATGAGGTATTGAATGCACTTCAATCATTAGATTCCAGGAGCTCTACAGGTGAAAACAATCTAGAGGCTTTCTTTTTAAAACTAGCTGCTCCGATCATCACAGATCATTTGATGAATGTATTCAATCTTTCGATGGCAACAGGTAGAATTTCTAATGTATGGAAATCTGCAAATGTGGTCCCCTTGCATAAAGGTGGTGCTAGGGATGATTTAAACAATTATTGTCCCATCTCTAAACTACGCTGTCTGGCAAAAGTCATGGAAGTCTTGGTAAATAACCAACTCAAGCCCTTTCTTTTAGATCACTCAGTACTGAGCCCTCAGCAATCTGGTTTCAGAGCCAATCATAGCACAACTTCAGCCATCCCTTTGGTGACAAATGACATCAAACTAGCCCTAGACAAGAGGCATCATTTTGCTGCTCTTTTTTATAGATCTGTCAAAAGCTTTTGATACAGTCGATCACCACCTTCTTTTAATGAAATTATCTGCCATTGGGTTGGATAAAAGTGCATGTACCTGGATTCAGGATTACTTGTTTGACAGGCGTCAGTGTGTTAAGTTAGGTCATGCTAAATCTGATTTTTTGTTCATTAATAGGTGTGCCACAAGGTTCAGTCTTGGGTCCGATGCTCTTCACTGTTTAAGTTAATGACATTGTTCACTCATAGTTTTTCTTTTTATATCTATTTATATCTGCCCCTTATTTTTATATGTAAATACATGCTGCTGTTTTTTTTTATACTGCACTACGAGCCAATTGCAACAAAATGTTATTCTTATCCGCACTGTAAAGTACAAGTTTGAATGACAATAAAGAAAGTCTAAGTCTAAGTCTAAATTGTTTCTTCTTTGAATGGTTGACATGCCCATCTCTATGCAGACGACACTATTTTGTATTGCACTGCAGATTCTGTACAGTTAGCCATCACAAATGTGCAACTTGCTTTTAATTCTGTCCAAGAATATCTCATTAGCCAAAAACTGCTACTTCATGAGATTAAAACAAAATGTATGCTATTCTCCTGAGCCAAAAATGTTGATTATGAGAGTGTACACATATCTTCTTTAAATGAGAGAGTACGAGTATAAATAGCTTGGCATGTGGCTTGATGAGGAATTGACTTAAGTTCCACGTAAAAACTCTTGTCTCCAATTTGCGACAGAAAGTCGGCTTTCTGTAAAGAAACAAATCAAGTTTTCCATTGTCATGCAGAAAAAGAGTTGTTAAAGTTGTTTTCTTATCAGTGGTAGATTACAGTGATGTCATTTACAGACATGCTGCAATTTCAACTCTGAAGCCTCTGGACGCTGTATATCACTCCACCCTCAGGTTCATAACTGGTGATCGTTTCAGCACTCATCACTGTGACCTGTATGAGAAGGTCGGTTGGCCTTCTCTTGAAGAGACGCGCAACAAACATTGTTTTTTTTTTTTTCATTTTCAAGGCTCTTATTGGAAAACTTCCGCCTTACATTACGGACCTGTTGGAGAGGAATTCGGGCCCCTGCATGACCCGTTCTACTGATTGGCTCGTTCTAAAAGTCCCTCAACCTTAACTGAACTCGGTAAATCAGCATTTTCCTTTGATGCCCCAAACTCGTGGAACGCCCTCCAGCAAACTCTAAAGATTGAAGTTCTTCCCTCTCTTCCAGAGATTAGGAACTTGAACTCTAGCCAGTGTTTCAAATTGTCACTGTTTTTAATTGATCACAGTGTCAGTGTTTTTTTGTGACTGTCTCAGAATGTTTCTTGTGTTTTTTTTGCTTGTTTTACTGTGCTTGTAATCTCAAGGCATGGAAAATTAGGGAAACCTCAGTGTCCTTTTCGAGAATAAAAGAAGGTTAGAAATAAAATTAAATGAAATGATTGATTTGTAATACCTTCACGGCATCAGATATCTCCGTACAGGGATTAACACTATCGGCCATCTCAGTTAGTTCTTTGGGAATTCCCTCCTGAATGTATTCATAAAAACTATCAAAGCAATTTTTGACAAAAAGCTAAAAAAATATGACTGACTATTTCTCCTGAATATTAACAGCACTGGCGAAGGGAAGGGAGGGGCCACCGGGGCCATGGCCCCTGCTGGAATCTGATTGGCCCCATCCCGGCCCCCCTTGGCGAATTAATGTCTTGTCATTGGGTAATTTCTTGTCACTCAGAGGAGCGCTAGCTGTATGTTACAGTACAGTTTTATGGGGGTGGGGTGAGGGGGAAACAGAGTTTTTCGAAGAACAATTTCCAAACTTGCAGTAAGTTGAACCAAACTGTCACTGATATGTTTAATCCTAGCTCCTAGTTTTACCACATCTTTAGTTAATCATTCATCATTTTGCTGACAGATAGTTGATAACATGGTTAGCTTAGCTAAAAATAGTCAAATAAACATGCAAGAAAGTTGCTTACGGTCAGGTATTAATCTAACGATGTCATGTTAATGTGCATATTGGCCAGCATCAAACCTATCAATGGTTTATAGATTCAATGATGACATTATTATTTTTTTTAATAGATTTTCTCTATCAAGATCTGAGGGTCCTGTCCAGCCCCACCTGAGAACATTTCCAAGGACCATGAAAGGAGACCATTAAATATGTAATGGAATTATATGTGCAATATGTAAATATATAATGAAATAAGCAGGAATACTTTGGTAACATGAGTGGCTGCACCTCATATTTGTCTGAGGCCCAACACTTCTCCAGATCCTTTGGACAGACAAGAAAATATAGAGGCATTCTATCTTACACTTGTGCATTTAGTGATGCATCATTTGCTGTTCTTTAAGCAGTGGATTTGTTTTATTTTTCTATTGTTTTTCTGCTCCTATAGTTTGTTTCCCTTGGGATTTAGCATGTGTTAATGTTTGTCATGTGTTTGGCTTTATAATGTGACATGAACATATGATGTAAATACAGAGGTGATGTGCAAAAATGCTAATGCTATTAAGACAAACAGCACACTGAGTGACAGCTGCTTGAGCATGCACACAAATTTATAACATTGAGCCAAGAGGGGCAAAATCTGTCTATTTAATGTAGCCAAATAAATCCTTCATTGTGAATCAATTTGAGTGTGATGAGTTGCTTTTGAAAGTACCAATTGTTGTACATTCCATTTTGTACAAGTATGTTCTGACCAGAAACCTCTTCCAGATCATGTTTATTTTGTTATATCTATATACTGTAGTTAAGTTAGGTCTATATGTATATACAATGTGAGTACATGTATACAACACCTCTCAAGAAACTGCTATACGCTACATCTTAGACAAACACAGTAATTGGGTGCCCCCCAAAGACAGCATTGGCCCCCCCTAAAAATAAATCCTAGAATCGCCACTGATTAACAGTGGAACAATATTTGGTGAACAGTGAGGAAAAATAAACAAGTAAATTAGTACATGACACTGATTTATAATGCTCATCACATCTGGACTTACATAGCCTTCCTGCAGTTCCTCACAGCTGGAATCAGTCTCAATCGTCCCTGGCCCAATGTGTTGTACTTCTGCAGGTCCAACTCATCCAGAACTTCCTCGGACATCTGCAGCATGTAGGCCAGAGCAGAGCAGTGGATCTCAGAGAGCTTCTCCTTTGATCTGTTCTCTGACTTCAGGAACTCTTGGATCTCCTGATGGACTGAGAGGTCGTTCATCTCCGTCAGACAGTGGAAGATGTTGATGCTTCTGTCAGGAGAGATATCATCACTGTTCATCTCCTTCAGGTTGCTGATGACTCTCTTGATCATTTCTGGACTGTTGTCTGTCTGACCCAGCAGGCCTCTTAAGATTCTCTGGTTTGACTTCAGAGAAAGACCATGAAGGAAGCGAACAAACAGGTCCAGGTGACCGTTCTTACTTTTCAGGGATTTCACCATTGCTTCATTTAGGAGAACATCAAGAGTTGAATCTACATATGTTTCTCCCAGAAAAGCACTCAGTACTGTTCTGTTCCTGTTGGTGAAACAGTGGAACATGTAGACTGCAGCCAGAAACTCCTGAACGCTCAGGTGAACAAAGCAGTAGACTGTTTTCTTGAAGATCACACACTCTGTTTTGAAGATCTCAGTACAAACTCCTGAGTACGCCGAGGCCTCTGTGACATCCAGACCACACCGCTCCAGGTCTTCTCGGTAGAACATGATGTTTCCGTGCTCCAGATGTTCAAACGCCAGCCTCCCCAGCTTCAGAAGAACTTCCCTGTCTGCCTCCATCAGCTCATGTGGACTCATCTGACGTCCCTCATCATACTTGTGCTTCTTCCTCTTTGTCTGAACCAGCAGGAAGTGTGAGTACATGTCAGTCAGGGTCTTGGGCAGCTCTCCTCTCTGCTCTGTGCTCGTCATGTGCTCCAGAACTGTGGCAGTGATCAAGCAGAAGACAGGGATCAGACACATGATGTGGAGGCTCCTGGATGTCTTGATGTGTGAGATGATTCTGCTGGACAGATCTTCATCATCACTGAACCTCCTCCTGAAGTACTCCTCCTTCTGGGCGTCAGTGAAGCCTCGTACTTCTGTTACCCTGTCAACAAATGAAGGAGGGATCTGATTGGCTGCTGCAGGTCGAGAAGTTATCCAGATGAGAGCTGAGGGGAGCAGATTCCCCTTGATGAGGTTTGTGAACAATGTGTTTAACGATGACTTCTGCGTGACATCAGACAAAACCTCCCTGTTTTTGAAGTCCAATGACAGTCTGCTTTCATCCAGGCCGTCAAAGATGAACAACAGTTTACAGACAGCGAGCGTCTCTGCTGTGACCTTCTGTAATGTTGGATGGAAAACACGGAGCAGCTCAAGAAGACTGTGCCGCTTATCTCTGATCAAGTTCAGCTCCTTGAATGAAAGCAGGATCACCAGACTGACGTCTTGGTTCTCTGAGCCGTCTGCCCAGTCCAGAGTGAACTTCTGCACTGAGAAGGTTTTTCCAACACCAGCGACGCCGTTTGTCAGAACCACTCTGATGGGTTTCTGTTGGTCGGGTTGAGCTTCTATCTGTTGGTTGGGTAAGGCTTTAAAGATGTCCTGGCACTTGATTGGAGTCTCATGGAGGGTCTTCTTTTTAGAGTCTGTCTCAATCTGTCTCACCTCATGTTGGGTGTTCACCTCTTCACTCTGCCCCTCTGTGATGTAGAGCTCAGTGTAGATCCTGTTGAGGAGGGTTCTACTTCCTGTTTCATCACTTCCTTCAGTCACACGTTCACATCTCGTCCTCAGACTGACCTTATGTTCATCTAAAACCTCCTGCAGACCTCTATCTACTGAAAGAGAGAATGATAGAATCTGCTTATTGTTTTCAAATGTTATTTTAAAAGAAGTAAAAAGAGTTTTAATTTCTATACTTTTTACATTTACCAATAAAAGTCGTGTTTTAGGAGGAGATCACAGAAGCAGAAAGGTGTACAGTCTTACTTTGTTCAGTGCTGCTCTGACTGACTGTCTGCAGTCCAGGTCCTGTTCTGGATCTTTTTCCACACTGAGGAACGGACAAGTCTCCTGGTGAACCAGACTGGTCCCAGTATGAGCTGATGCACTGTCTGCAGAACCAGTGTCCACAGCTGGTAGAGACGGGATCCTTCAGGACGTCCTGACACACAGGACAGGACGGCTGCTCCTCTATAACATGACTCCTCTTCCTCCCCCTGTGAAGACATGTATTTAGAATATATATATATATAATAAAAATGATAAAAGGCATTCACATACATCTTGGCAATACTTAATCGTCATATCTTATGGTTATATTTTATAATCATTCACTTAGCACATGTTGTTACATGATATACAGAAAAGGACAGAGCATTAAACATCAAATATCATTATGATCATCTCTGCCAATCATTTCCAGATAGGGACCCCAGACAGATCTAAAAACCTTTGTGTTATTGTTAATTTTGTATATCAGCTGATCAAGAGAAGCCATCCTAGCCAATTAATCTCTCCATTCCCTAAAGCTGACTTTCTCTTCTGACTTCCAATGCCTTAACACAATCCTGCACCCCGTTATAAAGATTCATTTTACCCAAGAACACACATTTGAGGACAGGTTATCATCCACTGTTAAGATACCTAATAAACATAATGCTGGACACTGAATAAGCTCTACTTTCAATGTATTGTTAATACATTTGACAATTTCTGACCAAAAGTCCTGTACCATCTGTCACTCATACAGGATATGGATCAGTGTACCCTGCTTTTTACTGCCTCTCCAGCCACTATCTTCCTCCCTAAGCCCTGACCTTGACATTTTTCAAGGAGTCTAGTAACTCCTATTCAATATTTTAAATGAAAGTAAGCATGTCTGCATGTCTGTTCAATGTTCTGTTCAATCTAGAAAGGAGAGGAGGGGGAAACTAGGGCTACAACAATTTTAGTCGACAAATTGGATTACGTCGACTATAAAAATGAGTCGACGCCGGAATTCAAGCGTCGACGCGTCGTTTTATTGTTTTTGTTATTTGTAAAATCAAATACCGGCCGGTTAAAACTCATCTGTACTTGCAGTTCACTACAGGAAGTGGTGGGGGCAGTATCGCTCCCACTGTTTACAATTTTCACAGAAACGGAGAAGAAGAAGTTCACATGAATAACAGCGGAAAGCACTGAAGATGATCGAAAATGACGACCCAGATAGATTGAAAACAAATAGGCGAAACACGTTAAGTGCAAACTGTGTGAAGTCAAAGTCTCCTTCCATGGCAGCACTACGGCAATGCACGAACACATGAAAACGCAGACACCCTGTAGCTGCAGTGTCTTCACATAGGCTACCACGAGTGAGTGAGTTTGCAAGTTACATGAATATCTTTTAGATCTTTTGCATTTAATTACTGAGCCTTTTGTGCTTCAGGCACGACGATTAATTCAAGTATCCTACTTAGAACGTTGGTGCCGTACGTTAATCAGTCGAAAAACCATCTTTGATACTTGCTTGGATAATGTTTTGGTGTTTCAATGAGACCAATTGGGACACATTTAATAAATTGTTTTCAATTTTTTGGAATAAGGTGTAGTAAGTTTAAATTCATTATATTTTCCAATCCTGGAGTGATTGTGACTCCCAAGTAAGTAAATCCTGATGGCAGCCAATGTTCCTTTTGTCCTGAAGATATGCCTTTAATATTGGTATGGCATCTAATGGCTGATGCCAAAGGCTCCAGGCCCAGGGCAAAGATGAGGGGAGACAGGGGGCAGCCCTGTCTGGTTCCATGTATAAGTTTGAAAGGGCTAGAAATATTCCCACTTGTAAGAACAGAAGCTCCCTGGTGAATCAATGTAGTAATGGTAGATATCTCTCTTATCTTGTTGCCAAGACCTTGGCTAGGATCTTTGCATCAACATTTATCAAGGACACTGGTCTATAACTCCCACACAATTGTGGCTCTTTACCCTTCTTATGAATCAATGTTATTATTGCATCTTGCATACTTTCTGGGAGGCTTCCTCTCTGGAACGCATCTTGAAACACAGTAAGGAGCCTTGGAGCCAACAAATCTGAAAAAGCCTTATAAAAGTCAGTGGGGAACCCATCACCACCGGGAGATTGCCCAGCACTGAGATCTGTGATTGCTTTTTGGATCTCTGCTAAGGTGATGCAATCCCCCAGGTCCTCTACAGCCGACTGAGGTAACACAGGCAAATCAGTCCCAGACAAAAAATCACAGAATTCACAACTACTCTGGGTACCCTGTGAATTATACAATTTCTGATAAAATAATTTAAATATGTTGTTGATATCTGTCTTATCCGTTATAATCTCCCCTCCTTCATCCTGTATCCCCAGAATCAAGGTTTGGGCTTGTTGTTGTTTCGGCCTCTGAGCCAGTAATCTTCCTGCCCTCTCTCCCTGCTCATTATATGATTGTCTGCATCTAAACAACAAAAACTCTGCCTTTTTTCTCCTTATAGAATTTAACTCAAACTTCAACCTGCTTAAGTTATTAAATACAGTTTGGTCCCCATTGTCAGCATTTTTATTTTCAAGGTCCTTTATTTCTATTTCAACTCTAGAGAGTTGATCCGATGCCTGTTTTTTAGGAAAGATAAATGCTATATTAACCTACCCCTTAGGTAGGCCTTAAATGCATCCCAGACAAGCCCCCGATTATTCACTGTCCCTTCATTAAATGCCGATATTCTAATATTTGTTGTCTAATGAAGTCGCACGAATGACTGTTTTGGATATTTATCCTTAAATATCTAAAAGAAATCTACAGATCCAGGGTCAGTGATCACAATGCTCCCTTTAGATGCCTGTTCCTTTTGATATATATAAAAACAAAATCAAGTCTAGAATATGATGCACATCCACCAGACCAAGTTCTTCTGAGATGTTATCAATAGCTATCTGGGACTTCTGAATGGGCCTAGATCTGCCTGCATCACCTGATCTGTCTAAAGCATTGTGTCTAACTTGGTTAAAATCACCTCCAATTATTATATTATTGTGTATAGCTGTGTTTAACTCGTAAAACACAATCGGGAGAGTCTATTAGGGGCAGATATATTTACTAATGAACATCTTATTCCCTTAAGTTCTAACTCAAGTGCTACCCATCTCCCCTCTGCATCAGTTTTCTGATCATACACTTTGGTGATAACTTTTTTGCTGATTAAGGTGCTGACCTCTTGTTTATTATAAGAGAATGTGCTGTAAAAAATCTGACTGACCCAGTCCCTCTGTAGCTATTTAGATTCTTCTGAATCAAGACGTGTCTCCTGCAGGAGAGCTATGTCTGCTTTCTTTTGTTTAAGATACATTAGATACAATTTTCTCCTTTTAGTAGCAAGGCTAGCCCCTTCACATTCCAGGTTACTATTTTAAGTGTTCCTGTCATACTGAACATGTAATTGAATAAATAACCTGAGTCCACCTCAAAGGTAACCATACATATTTCCCCTTCCTAATCAAGCTCTGTGCGTACAAAAAGAATGACTTGTTGTATTGTCATATAACTAAGAGAATAAGAATGCATCAAACCATTTCTGAATTGAAACAGAGGAAAAATACAACAAATACTGTCTGCTGCCATCCTCGATGTTGAAAAAGTAACCAAGCAAGCAACACACAAAAACAAAACAAGAACAGGACAAAAACAACCACCCATAAAAGGTCTGTGAAACCAAGAGTGCCCGAACACTAAACACCCCACTACTGTCCTCGTTAGGCATATCAGAGAATTTAATGTAGTTTTAGCCAATATCATGCCCTTTTTATGTTGAACTTAAGATCAGCCTGCATTCACTGTATGAAAATAAACCAATGCTATATTCCAAAGTTACCTTACCAACCCTGTAAAGCTCGAACTCATGTAACGAGGCACAACGAATGATTCCAACAGATAAAGGTATCCCAAACTTAACTGTCATGACAGAGAGGCTATGCTCAACAAAAACAACGTATAATGCCTCATGTTATCAAATAGTCTTGTATAAGATAGCAACCCCTTTAATTATACTGTAAAAGGGGAAAAGTGATACAAGTTGACAAGCCTTAAAGTCCAGTTTGTTTGACTAGTGTGAGTGCTCCATACCGTGCTCAAGCACTGTACACTTCCTTCCTTGGTGTTTTTCATGATTCATTGTTTACACAGTGTCAAATCAAAGTCTTAGGGCACGATATACAGTTCATGCACGAGCACAAGCACATAGGTAAACAACGTTGACTGCCTTTATTATGGAGAAATCCAAAGTGTTCTGACTAACATGACTCAGAGTAGCCACAAACGCCCCCCACCCTCTCTTTTTCCTTCTCTTGATGTATTCTGTCCTTCTCTACCGTCTTGGGTCAGATTGTGACAATAAGGCAGGAGTATCTTTATACTATAGCTACACAAATATTACCACACAGAGATGTTGACGCATCATAAACTGCTTAATGGAAAAGTATTAAGGAGACTCTATCTCCCATCCCCATACAAGCAATCCTAGAGGATATCAATTGACTAAATGACATGCGCTCCTGGTATCCCTCAAACCACCGCTGCAGCAAGTATAAATTATTTAGCAGCAAGTGAAATATATTTCACAGTCCCTAAAAATGTTTTTTTTCAAATGTTTTTGTGTTTCATGAAATACTTTTGAATGTAGTGAAATGTTTTTGTCAATCATGAAATATTTGCACAGTTGACCTTCAGAGCCACCGTAAAACATGGATTCACTACACAACTCCCCGTAGGCCTGATTTGAGATTTTAATAATGAATAACCAGGCTGTAAACACAAGATCACGCCCTACCTTACTTACTTGTTTCTCTTAAGCCTTTAGTTGACATCCTGTCCTCTACTAAACACCTCGGATTGTCGCTGCTTGTGGCAGACATGTATGTTTAATATGTTAGAGGAAGAGATACAGTTTGTTAAACATCAATCAAAAGAAGATTAAAAAAAGGAAAGAAAATGAGTTAGTAAGAAGACTTACTTTGTGTGTGAGGGTCCAGGTTCATTTCTGGAGTCTATAAATCCTGGTTTGGACAGATCCCTCTTCAGAGACAGACCGCTGGGTACAGGAGACTCTGCTCTCTGTCTGCTCGACCGAACTCTGCAATAACAAACTTGTTTTATATTTCCATCACATGAATACCTCTTTAGATACCACAGCAACAAAAAACAGAAGTCTGGGTATCCAGACGAGGTAATCTTCTTGTTTTTAATGACCAACCTGCACACAGTGGTGATACGGAAAAGATGACCGGAAAAATACGACGACATTTGACAAACAGGAAATATGGATGACAGGAATAATGAGGAGGATTTTTAAAGACGATCAAATGATTTCTCTTTCAATCAGAAAGTTTAAGCTTGCAGATTGATTTGAGTAGAAATTAAATCTGAAGTGAAAATGAGTTGGTAAGTTTTCGTACTTTGTGTCTGAGGGTCCAGGTTCATTACTGAAGCATAGAGGAATATCTTTGGACTGATCACTCTTCAGAGACAGACAGCTGGGTACAGGAGACTCTGCTCTCTGTCTGCTTGGCTGACCTCTGCAAAAAACAAGTTTTATGTTTATATGACATGAATGTTTGATAAACTGTCGGATGACAATGCTATAAAAGAAGCTGTAAATACAAAAGATCACAAGAAGGTTTCCAGGTTTGTTTCTGTTGTCAGGAGGCTTACTTTATGTCTGAGGGCCCAGGTTCATTTCTGACGTTTTCAGGATCATTTTTGGACCTCTTCAGAGACACACAGCTGGGTACAGGAGACTCTGCTCCGTCCTCCTCTTCCTCTAAAGACACACTCATGTCCTGATCTGAAGTCAGTCTGAGTGGAAAAACAGTAACACTCACTGTGAGATCAACAAACAGGAAACAAGAAACAACAGAAACCAGTTTGATCCAACGCCACACCCAGGATTAAGAGTCTCCCACACACAAACACGCAGACAGACAGACAGACACACACACACACACCCAAAGAGAAGCAGTCAGAGTTCATATTAATCGAAGTTGTGACTTCAGTTGAAACTCTCTCTGTACAGTTCACAGGGAGAAAAACTGAGACTACAGAAGTGAAAACATCAAAACTCTGGATAAACACTCACCCCTCTTCACCCTTTAGTTCTCTGTTCAGTTCTGACTCAGCATGTCTGAACTGACTGAACACTCTCACTTCCACTGTCCCGCCTCCTCTCATTACCCTGGATCAAGCGTTGTCCCTCCCTCCCTCCATTTACAGGATATCAGCTGGGTTTGTGTGTGTGTGTGTGTGTGTGTGTGTGTGTGTGTGTGTGTGTGTGTGTGTGTGTGTGTGTGTGTGTGTGCCTCACAGAGATAAGTTTCTTAACTTCTCTTTCAGCCTGAACACTCTGAGTTTGATCGCTTCAGATTAAAGTATTTGAACTCTAATGATGTTAACGTTTTGTAAAGAATCTCTGGTTAATAAAAGCTAACAAAGTGTCTTTGACTTAGAGGAAACTCACACAGTGGGTTCAAGTGCACGACTTATTTAAAGAAGGACACAGAATAAACACAGACTGCAGCTTGTTCTTCATGTGCAGCTGTTTGTTGAACAGCATGCACAGAGAAGAAAAAACCCCGACGTATCCCTTTTATTGAACCCCTTTTTGTCAAGGCTCCAGGATAGTATAGTTTATTTCTTCTGTTAAAGGCGGGCATACGCTGTGCGATTTTTTCCCTATTTTGGGTCGATTTGTGAGTCATGTGAGAATTTTTGGAGTCGGGCCGTGTAGTGTACGGGGGGCAACAAGCACCGATATACCAGCTCCCGCCCGGCAATCGGCTGGTCGCCTGAAAATCAAACCTGTTTGATATTTTGGTCGCCCCTCGTGAGGGTATCGCACAGTTGAAGCAGAGCTACGAGCCGATTCACCTCAGGCCTAAATGTCCTCATAATTAGTCACAGAGCAGACAGAGTTTCCCACGAAAAAATGTGGCCAACAATTAAAAGTTGTTGTTCATTGATCAAACTTTTGTTTAATAATATCCTACAGTGAGACTGCTGACTGACGTGAGCACTCTGACAATATATGAATCAGAGTGGGTCCTGTAAACATATAGGCTAAACATTGCAGACATACCCGTGCGTAATGATGAAAAGTTCATGTTTTGGCATTTATTTTTCCCCGTGTATCTGTTTACTATTGGTATCAAGTGATTTTGAGTTATTCTTGCTGCCCCGGAAATGTACGTGTGTCTCGTCTAGTGAACTGTGCATAATTCCAATGCTACGGGGTCAGCTGTATTCGGTCACTCATTTTAACTTGTTTAATTCTGTGCTATATTATTAAATAAATACTATGTTGTTGAAACTACCAACCTCTCGTCTTCTTAGTGGAGACACAAACCTGGTGTTATTGATGAACCCTTTGGTGTAGAGGTAGTTACAGTCCTGTAGACGGTAAAAGTACTTCATATGTGTACCCTTTAAACACAACAACAAACACACAAGTGCTCATTGATCCTCCCCGGAGGAGTTAAGGAAGAGTGGACCTGCTTGGAATTGGCTCATTTTTTCTAGATGTGTTTGTTTCTACAAAGGGTAAGTAAGCTGTCATAAATGTTTTTAATTATTTTACTATTCTTCTTGTGTTTTCAAAATCTTATGTAGACAACCTTTCATTATTTTAATTGTGTTGTTGTTCTACCCACCCTTTTTGAGCTAGGCTACTACCTACATGTAATAAAACTGCACTAGAGAACATTTCATGAAAACAACTGATTCTCCAATATTATCAAAAAAATTTAAACATTACAGCATAAAATGTTAAATATTAAAAACGAAGGTATAAAACATTAACAGCCTAGTAATTGGAGACAATAATGCTGTTGATGTGATTTACTTTTCACATAGTAATAAAAAAGTAATCCTCAAAATCATTCTATATGTTTCAGTGCCTGCTCAAAGAAGGAGAACAATAGCTTTTTTTCTTCTGCTTGCAAGACTGCGGAGGAGGGGTGGAAGGAGAAGGAGTCTGCATTGGGTCCATCCACTGAACCAGCGCAGGCATCAACAAGGTGATTCTTATCATCTTGTGGCTGAACTGCGGATAGACCATCAGTATTTTCGGATGAGTGCAGAGCAAATGGACGAGCTTCTATCACTCATTGGGCATGAACTCATCAGGCAATCTACCAACTACAGAGCGTGCATTGAGCCAAAGCAGAGACTGGCTGTTGCACTGAGGTAAGCTTGAAATGTTGAACACATTTAATCACTGAACACAAGCTTAAGAAAATGTTTAATGTAGGAAAATATAAAAATACAAATATAATACAACAGCAAACACAATGAAGATGTTTAAAACCTATTGTACAAATAAAAAAAATAAAAATAAAAATTGTGGAAATGGCCACTTGGGGCCTCATATGTCTGTAAATTGTGTGATTCTCTCTTCCCACTGGGGATCAACATTAGACGCTAACATGGATGTGAATGGCCCTATTGGATTCACTTGTGGGGCTGGGTAAAAGTTGCTGATCGAGTGGGGTGTGAAGTAGAGGTGGGGAGAGGTGTGGCAGGATGAGCTGAATGGCTGTGCCATCCACTTGTAAATGATGGGGGTAAAGTTGTTGGGCTGTGCTGCTTCAAAGTTCAAAATCCCCATTTTGACTTGTTGTCTCGTGAGTTTGTTGAGCATTGGAACAAGACTCATTGCGAAATAATATGATTCATCCAGGTTGGATTCTGGTTTTGGATTTGGCTCCTGCAATAAGGATAGGAGTCTCTCATCTATGTCGGCTGATGGCTGTTGTCTGTTGCTACTCCTTACTCGGGGCTCGGGGCCCTTGCTTCCTACTGTTGCGGCCCGATCACCCCTCTGGGGCGGGCTGCTGCATGCGGCCGGCCTGTGGTGGGGCTATGGCGTCCGCCGGGGCGCTGCTCCGGCGCTGCGGCTCCTGGGGTTGTAGTGTTGGCGGGACGGGCTGGTCTGTGTGGGTCCTCTGTGGCTCCTTGCCTCTTGGTTCTGGGGAGCCCTCTACATCAGGGCCAGTTTCACACCTGTCCCTCTCACTCTGTCCTCACGGGCCGGACCCCTAACCAGTCTGCCTCTTAATGTACACTTCACACATCTCACACCGCACTGTATATAGTTGCTCTTAGGCACATATAGGGACACAACAATTAGGGCTCCGAGGGCGGGGGGGGTTGAGTAGGGTGGGCTCTGCGGTGGGGCGGATTGCAGGGCTATACGGCGCTATGTCCTCCCCATCCCCCCCCCTGCTTGCCTCCCCTGCTCTCCAATTATTTTATTTTTTTTAATGCACCATACACACAACTTGGGGGGGAGGTCTGGGGTGGCTCGGGGACTTTGGTTCAGGGTAGGTAGCAGAGTACCCATCCCCTGCAACCCTCTGGCCTGCCCCCTTGCCAGCTCACCCACCCTCCCTCCCCAACTTTTAATGCACCACATTACACTCAGGGTTACACTTGAACACGGTGTAGGGATAATGTTTCTGCGTCAGGGATCGGGAAACATAGTAAGAGGGGGGTAAAGTTATTTATTTTTTTTATTTATTTTTTTTCTCTTCTCCCACCAGCATACACAAGGCCTTGCTGGGGGGGCCCGGCCCTCCCTGGCATGGAGCAGTGAGGGTGGACCATCATCTGTGTTACTGCGGCTGGGGGCCCCTGGGACTTGGGGTTGGTGGCCTGGGGGGGGTTCTCATGCGTGCCTGTTCGGTCCCTGCTGGTGCGGTGACTCTCGGTGGGCTGCGGGGGCTGGATCGGTTGGCCTGGTGGGCGCTGTGGCTGTGGCGCGGGCTGGCTGTGTGTGGTGGCTTGGTTCTGGTTGGGGGTCGGGGCGCATCTTGGGGTGCGGGGGCCCTGGGCACGCCGCGCTCCCCCTGGGGGGTGGTACGGGAGGTATGCGGGGCGCCTCCCCTCTTGCGGCGCCAGCACCTGCTGCCCCGTCCACATTTGCCCTCTGGGCTTGCATTGGGCCCTGACTTCGATTTCCTCATGCCGACACCCGGTGGCAGCCTGTTTGGCGCTGGGCTGGTTGCCCTCCCTGCGGGGGGGCGCTCGGCTCCTGCATCTGGCCTCCTGGCCTGCGTGGGGCCTCCTGCCTTCTCGGGGGTGGGGGATTGGGCGTGGTGTGGGCGGGTGGGGGGTGCTGGGGTGGGGGGGCTGGGTGTTGGGTGATGGGTTTGCCCTCGTGCCCCATGCCGCCTGGGCCTGTCCTGGCGCGCTGGGTGTGGCGGTCGCTGCCCCTCTTGTTCCCCGGGTCCGCGTGGCTCTCGGTTGCTCTGGTGGTTCTCTGGGGATACCTCCTGGGTGCTCCTGTGATCCGCGGGGGGGTGCGCGCTCTGCCCGCCTGGCCCTGCTGTGCTGTGATGGCTGCTCTAGGCTTTGGAGTTCATCACACTTGCATGTTGATCAGGGCTTACCAGCTCCTGTTGAGTCCCATTGCCGAGAAAAGTTGGGACCCTCCAGAATGTGCTGAGTCTCTCCCCAGAGACCCTACACTAAACACATGCCCTCTTCTCACCTGTATCCTCGGGCGGCCTACTCTATACTTTCAGGGCATCCACAATAATGGCGTCTGACACAACTTCTTTTTTGGGTCTGATTCTCTGTTTTTTGTCTCGTCTTGTTTCTTTTTAGATGTGGAGCTGGTGGTTAGAAATAACACAGCACTCTTCGATTCTGATAGCACTGCCTGCCTATTCCCTCCCCTGTTCGCCTTGTCTCGTCCTGTCCAGCCTTTGTTTCCCCCTCAGATCACTGCGGTGCAGCACTGCCCTCCCTGGCACATAATAGGGAAATCTAATAAAGAATGTCAACTTAGCTTCCAGAGAGGGCCGGTGATGGTCACGCACACGCACTAAATATGAAAATATTTGGCTGCAAGACTAAAATATGCCTCAATCTCATAAAAAGTTGACACCCCCCTTTGTGGTGTTAAACGATGAGAAAAAATGCAGACAAATAGAAAAAAAAAAAAAAAAAATACTATCCAGATCATCATCATTAAGCTAAGTTAGCAGGTATTCCTGAAAGAGCTGGGTCTTTAGCTTTTTCTTAAAGGTACAGAGGGACTCTGCAGATCGAATGGAGTTTGGAAGTTCATTCCACCACCGGGGGGCGACAGAGGAGAAGAGTCTAGTCCTCGTCTTTGGACCCTGTTGTGAAGGTTGGATCAAACGCCTTTCATTGGCAGAGCGTAGTGGACGGGAGGGAGTGTAGACCTGAAATAGAGAGTCAAAGTAAGGAGGAGCCGTTTTTGTTGCTGTTTTGTAGGCGAGCAGCAGAGTTTTAAATTTAATGCGAGCAGTGACTGGGAGCCAGTGTAAGGAGATGAACAGCGGAGTGACATGAGCTCTTTTTGGAAGGTTGAAGACCAGTCGTGCTGCTGCGTTCTGTATCATCTGCAGAGGTTTGGTTGTGCATGTAGGAAGACCTGCCAGTAGAGAGTTGCAGTAGTCTATGCGTGATAGCACAAGAGCCTGTACCACAAGTTGTGTAGCATGTTCTGACAGGTAAGGTCTGATCTTCCTGATGTTGTACAGGGCAAAACGACATGATCGGGCAATCGAGGCTACTTGAACCTTGAAGGTTAGCTGGTCATCAATCATGACACCCAGGTTCCAGGCAGACTTTGTGGGCATGAGTTTGGTTGTTCCAAGTTGGATATTGATCTGTGGCTGCATAGAGGGACTGGCTGGAATGACAAGGAGCTCAGTCTTTGAAAGGTTGAGTTGAAGGTGCCGTTCATTCATCCATTTTGCTTGCAAGACTGCGGAGGAGGGGTGGAAGGAGAAGGAGTCTGCATTGGGTCTATCCACTGAACCAGCGCAGGCATCAACAAGGTGATTCTTATCATCTTGTGGCTGAACTGCGGATAGACCATCAGTATTTTCGGATGAGTGCAGAGCAAATGGACGAGCTTCTATCACTCATTGGGCATGAACTCATCAGGCAATCTACCAACTACAGAGCGTGCATTGAGCCAAAGCAGAGACTGGCTGTTGCACTGAGGTAAGCTTGAAATGTTGAACACATTTAATCACTGAACACAAGCTTAAGAAAATGTTTAATGTAGGAAAATATAAAAATACAAATATAATACAACAGCAAACACAATGAAGATGTTTAAAACCTATTGTACAAATAAAAAAAATAAAAATAAAAATTGTGGAAATGGCCACTTGGGGCCTCATATGTCTGTAAATTGTGTGATTCTCTCTTCCCACTGGGGATCAACATTAGACGCTAACATGGATGTGAATGGCCCTATTGGATTCACTTGTGGGGCTGGGTAAAAGTTGCTGATCGAGTGGGGTGTGAAGTAGAGGTGGGGAGAGGTGTGGCAGGATGAGCTGAATGGCTGTGCCATCCACTTGTAAATGATGGGGGTAAAGTTGTTGGGCTGTGCTGCTTCAAAGTTCAAAATCCCCATTTTGACTTGTTGTCTCGTGAGTTTGTTGAGCATTGGAACAAGACTCATTGCGAAATAATATGATTCATCCAGGTCGGATTCTGGTTTTGGATTTGGCTCCTGCAATAAGGATAGGAGTCTCTCATCTATGTCGGCTGATGGCTGTTGTCTGTTGCTTCTCCTTACATCAGTTGGAGCACGTGTTGCTGCTGACAGCCACTCTTGTGGGCTACGGGACCTCTGGGGCCTGTTTCTCTCCCCAGGGGTAGTGGTCTCTGATGTTGACACAGATGGTGGTCTCTCTGTCTCCTGAACAGTCGCACTGCCACTGGCCTGCTCATCAGATCCACACATAGAAAGTGGCGTCGAGGATCTCTCCTCCTCCAGTGGCGAAGCAGTTAGATTACTTTTTGAACTAAAGAATAAAAAACGAAAAAGAAAAGCCAACTCAGTACTTGTGATTAATTTATGTCTTAGGAACTTTGGGTAGAAATGCAACAATGTTTTAATGTAACACGAAGAAATACACATAACGTCATCAATTCTGTTATTAAACTTTGGTTTAGATAATTTGATACTAACCTTCTTGGCTGTAGGTAGGGCAAAAGAAAAGACATTATTTCTGAATATTTCCAGTCTTTGTGTGTGCCTCCTGCTGATCCGCTTGCAGACACTTTT
The DNA here is from genome assembly GCA_020745685.1 of Tautogolabrus adspersus. Classification (NCBI taxonomy): domain Eukaryota; kingdom Metazoa; phylum Chordata; class Actinopteri; order Labriformes; family Labridae; genus Tautogolabrus; species Tautogolabrus adspersus. The sequence goes on along the minus strand of CM036543.1, from coordinate 2,276,129 downwards.
TTCCTGCTCTTCACAAAAGCATCTCTAAATGTCCTCCATTTTGCTTTGCAAAGATCAACTGAAAAGTTCAATTAAATAATCTCACATTTAACTTTTTCTTTTGTTTATTCCCTCACAGATACTTGGCTTCTGGGGACTCACTGATGAGTCTTTCTTTCAGCTATCGACTGGGTCACACAACAGTCAGTAATTCTGTTCATATGGTGTGTGCAGCCATAGAAAAAGTAATGATGGAGAAGTTCCTGCCCAGGCCGACCCAAGACACCTGGAAGGAAGTGGCAAAGCGCTTCTGGGAGAAATGGAACTTTCCTAATTGCCTTGGAGCCCTTGACGGTAAACACATCGTAATTCAAGCCCCACCACGGTCCGGGAGCCAGTTCTTCAATTACAAGAAGACTTTCTCTATTGTGCTTTTGGCTCTTGTGGATGCTGAATATAGATTTAGGTGCATTCAGGTGGGAGACTTTGGGAGGACAAGCGATGGTGGGGTGTATGCAGGATCTGACTTGGGGAGGGGAATGGAAAGCCAGACTCTTCATGTGCCCCAGAGTACCTCTGCCCGGTGCTGCTCACCTAGGTGATGTCCCATATGCCATGGTGGCTGATGCAGCCTTCCCTTTGAAGCCCTACCTCATGAGACCCTACCCTGGACACAATCTCAGCCACAAGATGAGAGTTTTTAATTACAGACTCTCTAGGGCACGGATGGTGGTTGAGAATGCCTTTGGTATTCTGGCATCCCGGTGGAGGATTTTTCACCGCAGGATAAATCTTCAACCCAAAAATTTGGACTCGCTTGTGGTGGCTGCGTGCATCCTGCACAATTTCCTCCTTGCACCGTCCGAAAATCTGAGGCTGCTGGAAGAGGCTGATCTGGCCAGACCAATGCCCCAAGTTAGAAACATGTTAGGAAACAGGGCTTTAAGGGAGGCTTGTGCTGTGAGGGAGTGCTTGGCAACCTCCCCTGAAGGCAAAGTATCATGGCAGGACAGGATGTTGAGATGACATCAAAGACATTGGTGTGGGCAATTGTAAATGTGTGTAAATATGTATTTTTTTCAGGCTGGGGGTTGTTTATTTTGTAATGTTAAGAATTTTAGAGTTGTGTGTGTAAATAAAGAGTTTGAAAAAACATTTGCTGTCAGCCCACTCTCAACTTTTACATGTGTGAAACAATCCCCCCCTCCTGAGAAGAGAGGCCAATGAAACCAACAGCAGCAAGGTAAAGTGTAAGGACTACCCATCCCCCACAGTAGACTTTAGTTAAACTGTATAGCTTTTCTAGAAACCTTTTAAAACTTAGCAAAGTTATTTTGAGTTATTTTCTGACTTTCAAAAAAATTCAAGTACAACATTATACATTTAAAATGACAACATTATAATTATAAATGGTTAAAATACAAACAAATTCACATTAAATGATTACATAAAAAGCTTAACTTTTTAATTCACACACCACAACACTTTAATTATTTCATTTCTTATTTTTAAATGGGTTTTGAAAATAGGTAACTACATAATTACTCTTTAAATGAACACGACTAAATAAACTAAATGAAATCAGTATTTACTGAAAAAAAATGGGTTAAAAACTCACCATTAACTCCAATAACTCCTGATATGGTGTTCCATGCCATATCCTTTTCAATGTTGTCCTTGTAAAAAGGATGTGACGTGTCATATATAATTTGGTGATTTTCAACCTCCATTATAAATTTCTCCTCATCCATTTTGTCTTCACTGGCCTCTGAACACCTCTGACCCCCTCTGACCTGTGGACTCGATGCCTGTCTCCGCCCATTTTGACAAATTGTTGATGTAGTACATTGAAATACGATCTTGCGTCAAAACAGAGTGTTTTATTCTGGAAATAAACCGGATGTTTTAATGTTGTTTTGGTGTCTGACCTCCCGTCCTGCTTGTTCTTTTTTGTGCTAAATTGATGCGTGGTGCTCCGGCGTCTGGCAAAATTAGAAGCCCTGCGTATCTGCTATGAAGGTCTCCGGACTGTCAGAGATGAGACGGAGCTGAGATGCAACGCAGCGGACCCAGTGGAAGCACACACATTGAATAAAGTGAAACCTATCAGCTCTGCTGCCGGAGCGGAGTGGAGACAGACCGAACAGGCATCTGGTGGAATTTGGCCGTTAGAGCGGTCACTCTTCATGGACACACAGCTGGGTCCAGGAGAATCTGCTCTCTGTCTCCTCATCCTGATACAAACAAACAGCTGGTTCATGAAAGCATTCTCCACAGTTCCCTCTGTTTCTATTAGAACAGTATCTCACTCAGATTACAGCCAACATTGTATGCCCTCAAATTCTTCAGACTGATTAAATCAAAGTAAACAGAAGATGACCTCGAATATCAGGAGTATAGACCTTACTGTAAGTCCACTTGCTGCCCTAAACTACAATCAGGATCCAGAACAGATCCAGATCCAAGACTTGTCCAGAACAACTTCAGGAACCTCAGCCTGGAACTCACTTCTGGGACAAAGTCTTCAAACTGGTACAACTCCCAGTCACAACCCTTTGCTGCATGTCATGCCTCACTCTCTTCTCCCAACATTTCTGGTCTCTCCTCAGCTTCCCTGTCATCTGGAGGCAAATATGCCCCAAAAATAATGTAAATCAAAAACTGGGCCACACTGTAGTCGACTTTCATATCTCATCTTTCTCTGAGAAACCACTGAAGAGCTTTGGAGGTCTTAGTCTGCAGTCTTCATAATAAATGTGCTCAACAGTGTCCTGCCAAGATCACTGGACCAAATGTTAAGTACACCACTACACCATGAGATCATCCCTGATGGACTCCATGACCTCAGCTGGACTCAGGTACCCTTCACTAAAACAAGGATCCAGTTAATAAAGTCTGATCTGTGCTGATACCTTTAGGATGGGATCAGATCATTCTTAATCTCATTCTCAGCAGGTTCTGTCTTTGAAGTCAGCTGCTGCTCTCATTACCGGATGGGATGTTGTCAAAGACTCACAAACACACTGACATGGTTTATCATGTTGACTTCAATCACTGAATTCTTTGACAGGTGACTGTTGTACAGGTGAACAATGGGCTGCCACCTCCCCCATTATATACTGATGACAGACTACAAAGTGCTGGACCACCACATGAGTCTTAAAACAAAGTCAGAGAATAAACTTCAGTTTTCAGATCTCACCTTCCATCAGCAGGACGTCCATCTTTAAAGTTGATAACAAGATCTTTAGAGCGGTCACTCTTCATGGACACACAGCTGGGTCCAGGAGAGTCTGCTCTCTGTTCCTGCATCCTGATACAAACAAACAACTTTATTAGTTACTGTGAGCAGCAGATGAGACAGTGATGATGATGATGATGATGATCATCATCATCACCTCACTGTCAGTCTACAAACATCACATCACTGCACTAGAATAAAGAGAAACACAAGGATAATGAATACAAAGTAAAACAGGAAACACTAAACATTAAGAACACACTCAAGGGAAACCAGAACTACTAAAACAAGAACTAGAAATCTAAACTCTGAAAATACACAAATAAACAAGACAAAACCATGACAGATCCAGTTATTGATCTGCTCTAAAAACGGGAGCTTCTTATTCTTACTGGGTGGTTCCCATTTCTCGAGAAAAATACACAACAAGAGAATTATGAACACTACCATTTAGTTTTGACCAGTACTGTAAATCCAGTTTAATCCGTCTCAAACGCAGTGGCCTTTCACCCATTTCAACAAGCAAAGCCAGTAACAGGAGCAGATCTGAAGGCTCCTGAACAGAGTCTTAATGCTTTAGACTGAACAGGGTCTAGCAGTGCACAACACCTCTTTCCATGTTCCCTCATCACTATGGCTATGGCACCATGCCCCCTGATGGGGAGAAACTCTGCAGGAGGTACAGAGCGTCCCAGGCGGTGTGAATGTGTGAGGAACATGATGTCCATTGTCGTGTTTGTGTAGGTCATTCCAGATGTGTTTGTTCACCACCTTATTGCCTCTATGAAGGTTTATTATCTGATTATTCTTTAACGCAGCCATAGTCAAACACTCATTCATTATATTTAGTACTTTTCCACATTTGTCAATTATTTTTCTGACATGAGTGAGCCTTTCATCAAACCACTCTCCCAAAAACTTAAATTCCTTCACTTTTCTAAAGGATACACACACAGCTCAATATCAGGCCTTTTTTTTTAAGCCAAACACCATGTACTTTGTTTTAGAAGCAGACATTGTAAAGCCCCTCTTATCTGCCCACTCCTCAACAGAGTGCAGAGCCGTTTGAATCTGTTTAATAATGAACTGAACATTTCTTCCTCTTTTCCAGATGGCTCCATGATCAGCAAACAGAGACAGGCCAATCCCCCTACCATCATTGGTAAATAGATCATTAATCATTATGTTGAAAAGAACTGGACTTATTACACTTCCCTGGGGGATTCCTTTTTTCTATCTGAACATAACTTCCACCTACTCTTACCTCTATAGTTGGTTTCAACAAAAAGTTCTTAATACAGTTAAACATTCTTCCCCTAATCCCCAAGTCATATACCTTAATTAATAACCCTTGTTTCCATAAAGAGTCAAATGCTTTTTCAATGTTCAAGAATACACTATTTCCTTTTTCATAAATGCTTTTTTTAATATCATGATCTAACACCACAGCTGACTCCATTGTTGATCTACAGAGTCTAAACCCATTTTGATCATCAACAAAAAGCCCCTAACTTTCCAAAAAGTAAACAAGCCTGTTTGTAATGATTCTTTCCATAACTTTCCGTATCGAATTGGGACTACAACTGCATGTTTCTATTCTAAAGGTAAATCCCCGTCTCTCCATACTGAATTAAACAAGGAAACAATTTCCTCCAAAACCGCGTCATCTAAATGTTTCTAAAGTTCACAGGACAGCCCATCTCTCCCAGGAGTTGTATTTGCTCCAGAGAGTATGTATGCTTTATTTCTATTCCTCACAGCTACATCACATTCTTTGTTCCAGCAGGGAACCAATATTTGAGGTTTGGGTTTTTCCTTCAGAGGGACTGCTGTACTGAATCCCCGATTTAACAAATATTGCACCATCACCACCTGACCTGCCAGGCCTATCAAATCTCAGACTAACATATCCTGAAATAACAAAATCTAAACAAGGCTTTAACCAAGTCTCCTGGATGCAAAGCAATTCTGGGTTTTCTTTAAAAGCACCAACAATTCTCTTTGGCTCCTGAACATTTGCAATTAAACTCCTTGTGTTCCGTTGTAGGACGTAAAACATGAATATGTTAATCAGACGCCTCATCATCGTCAACAAACAGCGCCTCCTGCATATCTTCTTATTCTACCCCCTGAGAGTTCCAGGTTTGTCTGTCATGGGTTAGGGTTTTGGTTATCATGTAATCTCTATCTCTTTCGTGCCAAGAATCTTTCTGCCACACCAACCACTATGTGAATAACTTTCATTATGACAAGGATCTGGTCCTGACAGAAAGGAAGCTGGAAACAGCAATAAGACACACATTTAGCTGTGACAGAGCTACAAACAATTAAACATGAGTACAAGTCTGTTGCTGAACTAACCAGGATTTGGTGGCTCTCTTTAAAGTGGTGAAGTTTGCAGTAAGCTTCAAGTGATCAGGTAGCGACCTCCAGGGGACGTATTCACAAAGACCCCTAAGTACTAAGAGCTGCTCCTAGTGACTAAATCCTAAGAAAACTCTTGGAATCAAGACATTTCCTAAGACTTTCCTTTTGAACTGTTTTAATCTTGTATTTCCACAAAAGCTCTTCTAGGGGCGAGAGTTGCAAATTAGCATCCGCTATAAACACTCTGATACTTTGGATTGAACAGCATTGGATTGCTGTTTTCAGTTTGTCTATGAATATTGTATACTGTGCCTATGAAATAAACCCTCAAATGAATAAAACCCTCAGCACCTCTCCCTAAAACTGTCTAAGAAAAAGGACTAAATCCCCCCACTTCGTCCCTGCAGCTGGCAGAGGAAAAACAGGGCTGCATGAAACACTATCTATCAGGTAAGGTAGCTCATGTTTCAAGGACAGGAAGCTTCTTCTGTCAGCTGTGTAAGCTCTTTATTTCACAGCCTGCTCACTCTGTTAGGGGAGGCAGCTCTGTATATCACAGGTAGGTTCTGTTAGGTCAGGTTCTGTCACTTGATGGGGGTAGCTCTTGTAATTTATGACCCATCTTGTTTTCAGGTAACACGTGAAGTCATGATAGTCTGTTTTTAATCTTCAATCGATCTCACAGACTCACTCATGCAGAGGTGCTGATTGTCAACAGGCAAGGCAGGCAACTGTTTAGGGTCCCAGGCCAGTAGGGGGGCCTCGAGGGCTGACAAACTTTACACCGCAGCAGTGGCTCAAAATGTGCACATTTTCCAATGACAGTAGGAACCTCCCTAAGTGGGCCCCATCCTTGATCATTGGTATGCTAATGATCCACAGAGGCTTATATTTCTAGCTCTGTCCACCAGATAGTTTAGAACTGAAGAAGCCTTTTGGAGGAGAGGTGAAACGTCTTCAAGATCTTCAACCAGTCCAGCTGCCTTTAGATCAAGCTTCGAATTTACCACGACCTGGATGACTGAGAACCTACACAGATAAGAAGAAATATAGGATTTAGAGCGTTTATTTAGCACGTGTGTCTGTAACGTTGTAGGTGATCAGAGTACCGTCAGCGTTGAGTTCTCCTTGAGTGACTCTTGGATGTGTGTCAGATGTCCGGGTTTCAGGATCTTAAAGAGTTCTTCAGTCGACGGCTGCTCGCTGCGGTTATCAGAGATATATCAGGACAAACAACAACATGTGGATACGAAGAGGAGCTCCACCGACAAAGAAAACTGCTGGATGTGATTTTAACACCTGAAATCAAGCTGCAGAGAGCAGGTTGGTTTTCTTTCCACTGCTGGAAACGTGTTTCCTGCTCATGTTTCAGGGAGCAGAGCCTTTAGCTAACGTCCATAGACGCACACAGCACAGTGTTAGCCGCAGCTAGCTCCTGCTAACAACATCATTGAGTTTACTGGACTTAAACACTCTTTAGTCTGGACCTGCGACAGTTTATAAACAGCTCTTAATAAATCAAATTAATATCACAGTAGAGCCTAAACAAACAGTCTTTAAACATAAAGAAGCATGCTATCACAGACAAACAAACAAAGTCAGAATTCGGTAAAGTTTATTTATTTATCAGTTTATTTGTCAGGGACAATACATTTAGACATTGTTGCATCTAATTAAGTGCAACCGATGCAATGTAGGACTTCTAGCCATAGCTAATTTTCAGTCCTTGTCCCAGGTTAGGCTTTAAGGAAGTAACACACACAATACAACACTGTAAAACAGACATAAAAACTGCAACTACAGACAGAAATATTGCAGCAGACATAAGATAAGCAGCAACATAGATGCATAAAAACAAACAGTACACACATAGACACACAGATAGATGATCATGACTAAAAGTAAGAATGAAGAACAATAACTGCAGTAACACTAAGAGAAAAAAACAAAAAGGAAAACATAGGTAAAATATGCTGTGCTATAATAAAACATGTCATTTTAATGTTCGTTTCATAGCCGTAGAAGCATTTCAAATAGAGATAGAAACATCCTAGAAACCAAGGTAGAAAGGTCAGGAGGTTCCTGTCGGGCTGATAGTCTCTGAATTCATTTGAAAGCACACTGTTTCAACCTCATTGACAGCGCAGTGCGCCAGCTTCACTGTAGCTCAGCTCGCCCAACAGCAATCTCTCTCCCAACTATCCTAACAGATAATCCATTCATTTTCTTCAACAGAATTAAAATGACATCATCCATAGCAACAAGTACACAGGACAGGATAGAAATGTAGCATCAACTTATCATGCTTTTCTTGATCAGGTCAATTCAAATATTAAAGTAGGGCTGTAAACGTTAACGTGTTAGTCACAGTGAGATTGAGTCTGAAATGAATGAAGTGTTTTAATGACAGTAGCTGCAGTGATGGAAAAGAACAGTGAAGTAATATCCCTCCTGTGACCTCAAACATTTCACTTTTTGTTGATATATTTATGGGCTTTTGTCTGCCTTTATTTTAGAGATAGGACAGAATCAGAAACCAAGGAGAGAGAGTGGGGAATGACTTGTGGGAAAGGAGCCACAGGTCGGATTCGAACCTGGGCTGCCCGCTCTCCAGGACTTAAAGAGGAAATTGCAGGTTGAAGACACCAAAATAACTTAACTATACTATTTTAAAATAGAAATTCAGAAATTAATAAACCACAGAGTCTCCTGGAGTACGTTTGCTTTTACTTCCGCATTCGAATGTGACGTCACATGAGGGAGTCCCTCTGAATCCGCCTTTGTTTAACATTAATAAACATAGATCGAGTGTCACTCCTGTCAATGAAGATGAAGAAAATCTGTATTCCCATACATATGATGGTCCACTGGCTTATAATTATGAACCTGTAAGGTGTGATAGAGAGCAGGAACAGGGCAGGATTAGGAGGAATAATGGCCACAGGAGAGTAGTTGAGTTGTGGTTTGAGGAGAACCAGTGGAGAACAAGACCGGTGTCCTGGTCAGTGAGAGAGAATGGGGAATGACTTGTGGGAAAGGAGCCACAGGTCGGATTTGAACCCGGGCTGCCCGCTCTCCAGGACTTAATGATGATGAGGAGAAACCTAAATAAAAGCTTTAAAAACTTTTTCTTTAAATGCAAAATAAGTGAATTCTAAACATCATTAAAATGTGATCAATTCCAATTAACTATTGATTTTAAGCCATTAAAAATGAAATCATTTGACAGCCCTTATTAATATTCAAAAAGCAGTCTAAGTAGCGGTAATGTTTATTTACTGTGTCCTGCAGATGTCCAGCAGCTGTTGGTGAGTAAAGAAGAGCTTCCACCTGAGCAGCAGGAGTGGAGCCACATTCTGGACCAGGAGGACACTAAGCCCCAACACATTAAAGAAGAACATGAGGAACTGTGGAGCAGTCAGGAGGAAGAACAGCTTCAAGGACTGGAGGAGGCTGATACCACCAAGTTCCCCTTCACTCCTGTCTCTGTGAAGAGTGAAGATGATGAAGAGAAACCTCAGTCCTCACAGCTTCATCAGAGACTAACTGAACAGATGGAAACAGAAGTTGATGGAGAGGACTGTGGAGGAGCAGAACCAGAGAGGTACTCAGATCCAGAGAGACGTTTACAACCAGAGACTGAGGTCAAGACTATAGACTCTGATGAACCTGAGACTGATGCCAGTGATGATTGGAGAGAGACAAGAGAACATCTGTCAGGATTAAACTTGAAAAATAAAACACTTAAGACTGGTAAGAGACCACATAGGTGCTCGGAGTGTGGTAAAAGTTTTACCCAAAGAGGAAATCTGACCAGACACATGTTAGTTCACAGTGGAGAGAAAGCCTTCAGCTGCGTTGAGTGTGGTAAACGCTTTACCCTAAGAGCAAATCTGACCAAACACATGTTAGTTCACAGTGGAGAGAAACCCTTCAGCTGCTGTGAGTGTGGTAAAAGATTTACCCTAAGAGAGAGTCTGGCCTCACACATGTTAGTTCACAGTGGAGAGAAACCCTTCAGCTGCTCTGAGTGTGGTAAAAGATTTATCCAAAGAGGACATCTGACCACACACATGTTAGTTCACAGTGAAGAGAAACCCTTCAGCTGCTCTGAGTGTGGTAAAAGTTTTAACCAAAGAGGACATCTGGCCACACACATGTTAGTTCACAGTGGAGAGAAACCCTTCAGCTGCTCTGAGTGTGGTAAAAGTTTTAACCAAAGAGGACATCTGGCCACACACATGTTAGTTCACAGTGGAGAGAAACCCTTCAGCTGCTCTGAGTGTGGTAAAAGATTTATCCGAAGAGGACATCTGACCAGACACATGTTAGTTCACAGTGGAGAGAAACCCTTCAGCTGCTCTGAGTGTGGTAAAAGTTTTACCAATAAAGGAAATCTGATCAAACACATGTTAGTTCACAGTGGAAAGAAACCCTTCAGCTGCTCTGAGTGTGGTAAAAGATTTATCCGAAGAGGACATCTGACCAGACGCATGTTAGTTCACAGTGGAGAGAAACCCTTCAGCTGCTCTGAGTGTAGTAAAAGTTTTACCCAAAGAGGACATCTGGCCACACACATGTTAGTTCACAGTGGAGAGAAACCCTTCAGCTGCTCTGAGTGTGGTAAAAGTTTTACCCATAGAGGAAGTCTGACCACACACATGTTAGTTCACAGTGGAGAGAAACCCTTCAGCTGCTCTGAGTGTGGTAAAAGTTTTACCCAAAGAGGAAGTCTGGCCAGACACATGTTAGTTCACACAGGAGAGAAACCCTTCAGTTGCTCTCACTGTGGAAAATGATTTGGACTTGGCTCTGAAGAGACACAACAAAGTACACAAACAGGAGAAAGTTAAAAAAGTCTAATCTGACACTTAAAATGTATCCCACCTTGGCAGGCTGCCCAGGTATGTTTTCAACCTTTACCATCAGCATTTAAAACAAACTAGTAGATGATTGATCGCCTTAGCTCTGTACCCCTTGAATACAGGTCGCAGGTCTGGATACTCTGTAGGTAACCAGAGAGAGAAAAAAGAGAGGGATCTCCACTGTGAAGACTCTTTGAATGCCTATTTAACTTTGTAATGGCATTAACCTAGATACCAAGTTAACAAGGCCCTTTTTTTATTGTTTTGTATTATTCTTTATATTTGACATTTTTTAAATTCTATTGTTTATATTGGTAAATTTCTTATATTTTGTTTTATTTAAGTTATTTCTTTTTTGGCTGTATTTCCCTGTTAACTGTTTTTGCACCAATACACCAAGACAAATTCCTTGTATGTGTAAATGTACTTGGCAATAAACCAGATTCTGATTCTGATTCTGATTAGTCACTTTTTTATGGGGGGGTTACAATAAATGTCTCATACAAGGGAAACCAGGAGAAGTTTAAGAACACTGCCTTTAGAAGTTGATTTGATCTATTTGATTGTACTCCGTTCAAAAGAGAGGACAGATGAACCCATGATGCTGCTGTCTGTTTCCATAAATACAAAATGAGATATCTGAGTCACATCATTTTATCAAGTCCAAATAAGTTCAGGAAGTTTCAAAATGTATGCTGGTGTCAAATGAGTAGGTGTGAGATATCTAAACAAAGAGGCGTGAGTCCTCTCAGAGACTTCAGAAGCCCAGAAACTTTTTGCTCTAAATGTCCTCTTGTAGATGCTGTGAGAAATAGTTGCAAAAACAAATGATTCCCAAAAACTGTTTTCATACAAATAAGAAACAATCACTGAGAAGAATAAAAGATCTATTCAAAAGAAAAAGTGGAAGAGGGATAATGAGTCCTTGATATAGAAAATGACAACATAAAAATCCACAACCTGTGTCCAGGTGTTTCAATGAGACCCCCCCCCCCCCCCCCCCCCAGTCTGAATAAAAGTATAAAAACTTGAGATCCTATAGGGTTGTTGTTCTTCTGCTGCTGGGTGTCTTAAATTGACTAAATGATGGACCAGCGGCTGAAATTGTTGTTCTCTCGTAATGGAGCGTGGGACCCTCACAGGAAAGGTACAGGTGAAAGTCATAAACAAATGCAGGTACAAGGAGAGAAGGGGGTCTTTAAGGTTGTGATGCTGCTGGAGTCTGCCGTGTATTTGACTAAAAGAATGATGTTGATGTAGAAGAAATGACGCTGGGATGAAGTATGCTCCGGAAACACTAAACCACACAGGTCAAAGTGTGAATCAGAAGCTCCTTTTCTTTGAGCTAACAGACAAAGAGCTGAGTAGTAAGTGTAAGCAGTGATCTCCCACCTGGATGCACAAACAGTCAAAGAACGTCACGTCATGCTGTTTTACCCACTGATATTTCTGCAACGTTCAACATTAGAAAATGTCCTCTTTCTCCCATTTGCACTCATTTCATGCACATGTCTAAAAGCACCTAAAATACATGAGCATACAAAAATCATGCCATAGATACAAATGACTACAAGAAATGAATCTGGAATCTGTGAGTGAAAAATGTAGGTGAGAAAGGACACAAGCTGCATTTGAAGCAGGCTTGTAAATGTACCAAAACATGGAGAGTAAAGTAGTTCAGTTAGAAACATATGAATCTTCCTGAAGCCCTGTATGACCTCTCTCTCTTCCCGTAAGTGTCCTCTTATCCCCTGCTCATCCACAACTTACATGAATTGCTTTGAAAGGTCCACAAATACTTTACTGGTGAAGTCATTACCACAGTTTAGCCGTATTCACGGGCAGAAAATCCAAGCAGCCACCATCAGCAGTAGCCAGCTGAGATTCCCTTCTGAGATTGTTGGGTGCCGATAGTGTAACGCTGCATGATCAGAGATGAGATCAATTTCATCTTTAACCAGGACCAAAACAAACAGAGATGCTCTGATGATGTTTGATAGTTCTCTTGTGCCTTAACACTTGTTGACTTTTTCTGTGATGACTAAAATAACTCAAGCAGCTTGAATACCCTAAAACAGCTCGGGGTTCACTTCCTGCACTCTGACATCGATTACACATTACCCATAATCCCACTTTCCATATGTCTCTATTTAATCCCACCACTTTAACGGATGTTCAGACTGATATTTGTGGATGATGAAGTGAACCATTGAGTAGTATTTAGTGGTAGTTCTATCAGGTAAGGTCAACTGTAAATGTTTGAATACTGAAACAACTACACCATGTAAATGAACCCATCTATTACATCATCACCTTTTTCAAACAGATATATTTCAGCATCATTTTCACTCCTCACCAATGCACTGTTGTCTGTGTTGGTATTGGCTGTATCTGTGTATTGAGCTTTTGGACTTATGGATCCTTTTTTTTTCTGGTAGTTTTCCTGACCTAGTCAAGCCCACAGGGACAGTGTATCGTGTAGACAATATGTGTTGATGAACAAGTGATAACCCTGTTAATGGAAAATCTTTGACCTGTATCAGGATGGGAAACATGATGGGTTTTCGTGGAGTGGAACAGACCAAGTGATCTTTTATTTTTCCCCTCTTGTACTTTCAAACTGAGGAGTGTCTTTGAAAATAGCAGAGTTCACTGTCGGACTTTATAAAATGCCAATGTTGTTTAAAAACAGATCTTGGTATACTTACACAAATCTGTTTTTCATACCAACTGCCTTTTCCTAAAAGTCCTCACAAGAATATCAATCCAGGGTTTTTCCTGCATTGGAAATGTGCAGGCAGCCGCCTCATTCTGCAATTGAAGGGAAAACGGATGGTGCTAAAAGAGCTGCTCAGAAGCTGCACGTTGTGGACTTCACAGAACACAATAGAAATAGTCATGCAGGTAGATAGTTTCAACCTTTTCTCCAAGTCTTATTCATGTTAATAAACATCCTAATAATGTTTATGATGTATATTATCTGTTAATAAGTTTCTAATAAGAGCCTATATCAGTGTCTTATAAGACAGAATAATTCTGTTAATTATGCCTCTATTAACTCTTATATAGACTTATTAGAGTTAATAAGAATCTAATAAGGTCTTATAAGTGACTTATTACCTCTTATTAATGCTTATTACAAGCACCTTCATATAAAGTGTGACCAACATGCTTGACACATTTGTTTATTTAATCTTTCATATTTTTAACTTAAGAAGTAAAACAAGTAAAAGATATACAATAAAAGATATACAGTGAACTGGCTCTGGTCCACTAAATATTGAACGGCTCAGTTGGAGAGTCTTCTCCACAGATGGTGGACTCTGTCAGGGGAGTGCATGTCCCTGCTGTAGCGTCACAGACGCTGGACTCCTCTAGAGGGGTACTGATCCTGGTCTCGCTGCTGGTGCCATCAGAGGGCGAGTCAGAGTCAGCCAAATGTTCCTTTGAGAAAAAAATCACAATGAGGGTAATTTAATACCATTGATTCTTAAAACTGTTCCCCAAGCATCCATAACAATAGCAGAGGATTGTTATCGTTGGGTTAAACCCTGAAATCTGGGCCGGGTGTGGTCAGGTGTGAAGGGCCCAATGTGAACACAAGCTTCTCTCACTGTATAGACACTTTCTGATTATAAGGCTATGGCTGTATTCAGATGCTAAAAACACACTTCACAGCAGATTGTGGAAGATAAAGTGAGAGTGAAACCAAGTTAACATATGAAAGGCTACATGTGAATAGAGGCAGAGACCCCCACCTGGACAATCAGCGGCCACTCCTTGAAAAATCATATTTACACTTGTGTCATGTAGCAGATGCTTTGACCCAAAGAAACTTTAAATAAGTAAATGAAAGAAGCAATGAACAATGTTTTATTTTACTCAACAGAATACTTGATTTACTCTGATAACAAGATTTGAGGTGGTCTCCTTCCTCTTTGTATGGGGCTCCAAAAACTGCAGCCGGGTCAGGATCCACTGCTGCCTGCCCGTCGTTTGGGCTCCACAACTTCCAGATGGAGCAAGTGGCTTATAGTGGGTGTACTGGGTCCTCAGAGAATCCCACCTCTTCTTGAGCTCTTTCTCTGAGAGACAAAGACACACTTTTAAACATTGTGCCCACGTTGACTTTGTCAACCTCAAAGAAGTGTCCTGTGTCCTTTAGATGTAAGTGGACCGCAGAATCCTGTCCTGAAGAGCTGGCTCTCCTATGCTGTGCAACAACATGACTTTGTTCATGCCTGGGAGTTTTGTCCTTGGGTGGACCACCTTCTGCCTCAAGGTGTTGGAGGGTTTGAAGTGTACTGGAAAGTTGAGTCTGGGGAATATCCTCTTAAGTCTTTCAGATAGTCCAGACATGTATGGAATAACAATGCTGTGCCGTTTGTTTTTCTCCTCTTCCTTGTTAGTGCTGTGTTTTTTGGACATCTTGACGAAGGCCCAGTTCGGGTAACCACATGTCTTAAGTGCTTCCTTCAGATGTTTCTGTTCCTTCTCTATAGGTAGGTACACTCATAGCCCTATGGTGTAAGGTTCTGATGACACCAAACTTCTGTTGTAGTGGATGGTGGGATCAAAAAGTAAATACTGGTCTGAGTCGGTAGGTTTCCTGTAGACTCCAATGTTGAGACTTCTGTCTTCTTCAAAGCACACCTCACAGTCCAAAAAGGCCAAGCTGTTTCCTCTGACATCCTCTCTGTTAACCTGATGTTGTTGATTACTCTGTTGAAGTGAAGGATTCAACTTCATCCAGATGCATTTTGACCCCGGTGTCATCCCCATACAGTATCTAAACCAGTGGTTGAGGGTAGCCCCTGTGTAGGTAGCTAGATCCCTACTCTCTACCTGTCCCATGTAGAGATTGGTCACTATTGGGGATACCGATGAGCCGATGGCACAGCCATGTTTCTGTCTAACCTCTGTAATAAGTTATGTTCAAGCAGAGGTCCTGCATGGTGTCCTGGTCTGAGACACCATCTGTCACCAACCTACAACGCTGTTTTGAATTCTCTCCCAAAACATCTGAGGCCCCAGTCCCAAATTGGAACATTCCAATGACCCACAGACGACTGGGGGTGGTAACGACTCAACTAACTACTCTGATGTGAGTCATCCTTGATCTAAGTATGCTAATGATCCACAGAGGCTTATATTTCTAGCTCCGTCCACCAGATAGTTTAGAACTGAAGAAGCCTTTTGGAGGAGAGGTGAACATTTATTAGAGTAATCTAAAAAAGACGTCAGCATTGAGTTCTCCTTGTGTGACTCTTGGATGTGTGTCAGATGTCCGGGTTACAGGATCTTAAAGAGTTCTTCAGTCGGCGGCTGCTCGCTACGGTTATCAGAGATATATCAGGACAAACAACAACATGTGGATACGAAGAGGAGCTCCACCGACAAAGAAAACTGCTGGATGTGATTTTAACACCTGAAATCAAGCTGCAGAGAGCAGGTTGGTTTTCTTTCCACTGCTGGAAACGTGTTTCCTGCTCATGTTTCAGGGAGCAGAGCCTTTAGCTAACGTCCATAGACGCACACAGCACAGTGTTAGCCGCAGCTAGCTCCTGCTAACAGCATCATTGAGTTTACTGGACTTAAACACTCTTTAGTCTGGACCTGCGACAGTTTATAAACAGCTCTTAATAAATCAAATTAAACATAAAGAAGCATGCTATCACAGACAAACAAACAAAGTCAGAATTCGGTAAAGTTTATTTATTTATCAGTTTATTTGTCAGGGACATTACATTTAGACATTGTTGCATCTAATTAAGTGCAACCGATGCAATGTAGGACTTCTAGCCATAGCTAATTTTCAGTCCTTGTCCCAGGTTAGGCTTTAAGGAAGTAACACACACAATACAACACTGTAAAACAGACATAAAAACTGCAACTACAGACAGAAATATTGCAGCAGACATAAGATAAGCAGCAACATAGATGCATAAAAACAAACAGTACACACATAGACACACAGATAGATGATCATGACTAAAAGTAAGAATGAAGAACAATAACTGCAGTAACACTAAGAGAAAAAAACAAAAAGGAAAACATAGGTAAAATATGCTGTGCTATAATAAAACATGTCATTTTAATGTTCGTTTCATAGCCGTAGAAGCATTTCAAATAGAGATAGAACAATCCTAGAAACCAAGGTAGAAAGGTCAGGAGGTTCCTGTCGGGCTGATAGTCTCTGAATTCATTTGAAAGCACACTGTTTCAACCTCATTGACAGCGCAGTGCGCCAGCTTCACTGTAGCTCAGCTCGCCCAACAGCAATCTCTCTCCCAACTATGGTAACAGATAATCCATTCATTTTCTTCAACAGAATTAATTCCTATACATATGATGGTCCACTGGTTTATAATTATGAACCTGTAAGGTGTGATAGAGAGCAGGAACAGGGCAGGATTAGGAGGAATAATGGCCACAGGAGAGCAGTTGAGTTGTGGTGTAAGGAGAGACCCAGTGGAGAACAAGACCAGTGTCCTGCTCAGTGAGAGAGAGTGGGGAATGACTTGTGGGAAAGGAGCCACAGGTCGGATTTGAACCCGGGCTGCCCGCTCTCCAGGACTTAATGATGATGAGGAGACACCTAAATAAAAGCTTTAAAACTTTTTCTTTAAATGCAAAATAAGTGAATTCCAAACATGATTAAAATGTGATCAATTCCAATTAACTATTGATTTTAAGCCATTAAAAATGAAATCATTTGACAGCCTTTATTAATATTCAAAAAGCAGTCTAAGTAGCGTTAATGTTTGTTTACTGTGTCCTGCAGATGTCCAGCAGCTGTTGGTGAGTAAAGAAGAGCTTCCACCTGAGCAGCAGGAGTGGAGCCACATTCTGGACCAGGAGGACACTAAGCCCCAACACATTAAAGAAGAACATGAGGAACTGTGGAGCAGTCAGGAGGAAGAACAGCTTCAAGGACTGGAGGAGGCTGATACCACCAAGTTCCCCTTCACTCCTGTCTCTGTGAAGAGTGAAGATGATGAAGAGAAACCTCAGTCCTCACAGCTTCATCAGAGACAAACTGAACAGATGGAAACAGGAGTTGATGGAGAGGACTGTGGAGGAGCAGAACCAGAGAGGTACTCAGATCCAGAGAGACGTTTACAACCAGAGACTGAGGTCAAGATTGAAGACTCTGATGAACCTGAGACTGATGACAGTGATGATTGGAGAGAGACAAGAGAACATCTGTCAGGATTCAACTTGAAAAATAAAAAACTTAAGACTGGTAAGAGAGCACATAGGTGCTCGGAGTGCGGTAAAAGTTTTACCCAAAGAGGAAGTCTGGCCAGACACATGTTAGTTCACAGTGGAGAGAAACCCTTCAGCTGCTGTGAGTGTGGTAAAAGATTTACCCTAAGAGAGAGTCTGGCCTCACACATGTTAGTTCACAGTGGAGAGAAACCCTTCAGCTGCTCTGAGTGTGGTAAAAGATTTATCCAAAGAGGACATCTGACCACACACATGTTAGTTCACAGTAAAGAGAAACCCTTCAGCTGCTCTGAGTGTGGTAAAAGTTTTAACCAAAGAGGACATCTGGCCACACACATGTTAGTTCACAGTGGAGAGAAACCCTTCAGCTGCTCTGAGTGTGGTAAAAGTTTTACCGAAAGAGGACATCTGACCAGACACATGTTAGTTCACAGTGGAGAGAAACCCTTCAGCTGCTCTGAGTGTGGTAAAAGTTTTACCCATAAAGGAAATCTGACCAGACACATGTTAGTTCATAGTGGAAAGAAACCCTTCAGCTGCTCTGAGTGTGGTAAAAGTTTTACCCAAAGAGGACATCTGGCCACACACATGTTAGTTCACAGTGGAGAGAAACCCTTCAGCTGCTCTGAGTGTAGTAAAAGTTTTACCCAAAGAGGAAATCTGGCCACACACATGTTAGTTCACAGTGGAGAGAAACCCTTCAGCTGCTCTGAGTGTGGTAAAAGTTTTACCCATAGAGGAAGTCTGACCACACACATGTTAGTTCACAGTGGAGAGAAACCCTTCAGCTGCTCTGAGTGTGGTAAAAGTTTTACCCAAAGAGGAAGTCTGGCCACACACATGTTAGTTCACACAGGAGAGAAACCCTTCAGTTGCTCTCACTGTGGAAAATGGTTTGGACTTAAGGGGGCTCTGAAGAGACACAACAAAGTACACAAACAGGAGAAAGTAAAAAAAAGTCTAATCTGACACTTCACATGTATCCCTCCTTGGCAGGCTGCCCAGGTATGTTTTCCACCTTTACCATCAGCATTTAAAACAAACTAGTAGACGATTGATCTCCTTAGCTCTGTAACCCTTGAATACAGGTCGCAGGTCTGGATACTCTGTAGGTAACCAGAGAGAGAAAAAAGAGAGGGATCTCCACTGTGAAGACTCTTTGAATGCCTATTTAACTTTGTAATGGCATTAACCCAGATACCAAGTTAACAAGGCCCTTTTTTTTATTGTTTTGTATTATTCTTTATATTTGACATTTTTTAGATTTTTTGGTTTATATTGGTAAATTTCTTATATTTTATTTTATTTAAGTTCTTGCTTTTTTGGACGTATTTCCCTGTTAACTGTTTTTTAACCAATACACCAAGACAAATTCCTTGTATGTGTAAATGTACTTGGCAATAAACCGGATTCTGATTCTGATTAGTCACTTTTTTATGGGGGGGTTACAATAAATGTCTCATACAAGAGAAAACAGGAGAAGTTTAAGAGCCACTGGCTTTAGAAGTTGATTTGATCTATTTGATTGTACTGCGTTCAAAATAAAGGACAGATGAACCCCTGATGCTGCAGTCTGTTTCCATGAATACAAAATGAGATATCTGAGTCACATCATTTTACCAAGTCCAAATAAGTTCAGGAAGTTTCAAAATATATGCTGGTGTCAAATGAGTAGTTGTGAGATATGTAAACAAAGAGGCGTGAGTCCTCTCAGAGACTTCAGAAGCCCAGAAACTTTTTGCTCTAAATGTCCTCTTGTAGATGCTCTGAGGAATAGTTGCAAAAACAAATGATTCCCAAAAACATGTTTTCATACAAATAAGAAACAATCACTGAGAAGAATATAAGATCTATTCAAAAGAAAAAGTGGAAGAGGGATAATGAGTCCTTGATAAAGAAAATGACAACATAAAAATCCACAACCTGTGTCCACGTGTTTCAATGAGACCCCCCCAGTCTGAATAAAAGTATAAAAACTTGAGATCCTATAGGGTTGTTGTTTTTCTGCTGTTGGGTGTCTTAAATTGACTAAATGATGGACCAGCGGCTGAGATTGTTGTTCTCTTGTAATGGAGCGTGGGACCCTCACAGGAAAGGTACAAGTGAAAGTCATAAACAAATGCAGGTACAAGGAGAGAAGGGGGTCTTTAAGGTTGTGATGCTGCTGGAGTCTGCCGTGTATTTGACTAAAAGAAGGATGTTGATGTAGAAGAAATGACGCTGGGATGAAGTATGCTCAGGAAACACTAAACCATACAGGTCAAAGTGAAAGAATTGAAGTGTGAATCAGAAGCTCCTTTTCTTTGAGCTAACAGACAAAGAGCCGAGTAGTAAGTGTAAGCAGTGATCTCCCACCTGGATGCACAAACAGTCAAAGAACGTCACGTCATACTGTTTTACCCACTGATATTTCTGCAACGTTCAACATTAGAAAATGTCCTCTTTCTCCCATTTGCACTCATTTCATGCAAATGTCTAAAAGCACCTAAAACCAATACATGAGCATACAAAAATCATGCCATAGATACAAATGACTACAAGAAATGAATCTGGAATCTGTGAGTGAAAAATGTAGGTGAGAAAGGACACAAGCTGCATTTGAAGCAGGCTTGTAAATGTACCAAAACATGGAGAGTAAAGTAGTTCAGTTAGAAACATATGAATCTTCCTGAAGCCCTGTATGACCTCTCTCTCTTCCCGTAAGTGTCCTCTTATCCCCTGCTCATCCACAACTTACATGAATTGCTTTGAAAACTCCACAAATACTTTACTGGTGAAGTCAGTAACACAGTTTAGCCGTATTCACGGGCAGAAAATCCAAGCAGCCACCATTAGCAGTAGCCAGCTGAGATTCCCTTCTGAGATTGTTGGGTGCCGATAATGTAACGCTGCATGATCAGAGATGAGATCAATTTCATCTTTAACCAGGACCAAAACAAACAGAGATGCTCTGATGATGTTTGATAGTTCTCTTGTGCCTGAACACTTGTTGACTTTTTCTGTGATGACTAAAATAACTCAAGCAGCTTGAATACCCTAAAACAGCTCGGGGTTCACTTCCTGCACTCTGACATCGATTACAAATTGTACCCATAATCCCACTTTCCATATGTCTCTATTTAATCCCACCACTTTAACGGATGTTCAGACTGATATTTGTGGATGATGAAGTGAACCATTGAGTAGTATTTAGTGGTAGTTCTATCAGGTAAGGTGAACTGTAAATGTTTGAATACTGAAACAACTACACCATGTAAATGAACCCATCTATTACATCATCACCTTTTTCAAACAGATATATTTCAGCATCATTTTCACTCCTGCAACAGTTTATAAACAGCTCTTAATAAATCAAATTAATATCACAGTAGAGCCTAAACAAACAGTTTTTAAACATAAAGAAGCATGCTATCACAGACAAACAAACAAAGTCAGAATTCGGTAAAGTTTATTTATTTATCAGTTTATTTGTCAGGGACAATACATTTAGACATTGTTGCATCTAATTAAGTGCAACCGATGCAATGTAGGCCTTCTAGCCATAGCTAATTTGCAGTCCTTGTCCCAGGTTAGGCTTTAAGGAAGTAACACACACACAATACAACACTGTAAAACAGACATAAAAACTGCAACTACAGACAGAAATATTGCAGCAGACATAAGATAAGCAGCAACATAGATGCATAAAAACAAACAGTACACACATAGACACACAGATAGATGATCATGACTAAAAGTAAGAATGAAGAACAATAACTGCAGTAACACTAAGAGAAAAAAACAAAAAGGAAAACATAGGTAAAATATGCTGTGCTATAATAAAACATGTCATTTTAATGTTCGCAGGTTTGCCTGTGTTTAAGCCATAAGTTTGCCTTGTTGTTAAAGGCTTTGGAATCAGTCAATGTTTTTATTTCTGATGGGAGGGTATTCCACATCTATGCTGTCTTGCACTTTGCTGGTCTACAGTCTCCACTTACTGCACCTCTTGTCATGCATCCTTCACTGGAGTATTTCTGAATCATTTGACTGACCAGTTCTGGGGCAATACCATTCACACACTTAACATTAGTGTAATAAACGAGACATTTATGAGATTGTTAAAGCTTAATAAATTATACTTTTTTTTAATTTTGCAATGGTGCCATTTCATTGGCTTTCGATCCAGTGTTTTAAGGGTCTGTTTATATAATGACAACATAGGCTTCATTGCTGATTGGGTTGCCTGGCCCCAGACAGTTAAACAATACAAAAAATGTGGAAAAAATCATAGTGTGCATATATAGCTGGGCAGCCTTAATAGGTTAACAAGATCTTATAAGGTAAACAAGATCTTATAAGTGGAAAGCAATTCAATTTAGTCTTGATGGTCTTGGACACTTTTCTGATATGTGCTTCAAATTTCATTTGGGAATCCAAGACCACACCTAGATATTTAAACTCATTAACTTTCTGTATTTCCTTCTGATCAATCGTTATTTTAACATCATTAAAGTTTTTTGGTCTTATAGAAAAACACATGGAAACAGTTTTAGCACAGTTTCAAGTTAAAAAATGTTTAGCCACTGTGACACACTGGCCAATTGCCTATCCAACAATTTTGCGGCCTGTTGTGGGGTCTTTGATGGTACATAGATGATTGCATCGTCAGCATACAACTGGCAGGAGACATCTTCACAGCTGTCTGGTAGCTCATTAATGTATAGGCAAAAGAGCAGCGGCCCCAGAATGGAGCCTTGTGGTACGCCCACATTACAGTTTTGAGGGGATGATATTAAACTATTTATTTTAACACATTGATTTTGAGATTCCAGATATGACTTAAACCAGCTGAGAGCTTGATTAGAGAAATTTAGATTTTTTAGCTTTTAAATTTATTTAAAAGTAAGTCATGGTTGACAGTTTTAAAGACCTTTTTCAGGTCTAAAAAACTGCTCCCACAACTTTACCGTCATCTAGGGATTTCTTAATGGTTTCCATCAGATAGAATGTAGCCATTTCTCTTGAATAACCAGGTCAAAACCCAAATTGTTTGAGGTGGAGAATCCGGTTTATTTCTAGAAAACTGATCAGTTGCTCTGCCACTAACTTTTCTAGAACTTTTGAGATTACAGGGAGAATTGAGATTGGCCTGTAGTTACAGGCTTTGTCGGGTTCCCCAGATTTAAAAATTGGGGTTATAACTCCTTGTTTAAATATTTTAGCATTAATCGATAGATTTACCATGTCATTAGGGGCTTTATAAGAGTAGAATGTTTCTTTATAAATTCAGTATCTAATCCAAATATGTCTTTAGCCGTAGAATTATTTAATTGATTCATTATTTGTTGAATTTGGCCTTCATTAGTTTCTGTAATATAAAATGAGTTTGGTGCGTCATTTACTGAGAAGTCTGAAGATTTGCTGCCAATTCCTCCACTGATTGTACAAAGTAGGTATTTAATGCATTTGCAACTTCCATACTATCAGAGATAATCTCACCATTTACATTTATTTGACTCACACCTTTTACCTGGTTAGACTCTTTCTTAGAAAGCCTGTTGATATGTCTCCACAGAGATGAGCTATTTCCCCCTGATTGTTCGATTAACTTTATAAAATAGGCCGTCTTTGCTTTTCTCAGTTCACTGATAACTTTATTACGGAGTCCTTTGAAAATACAAATATCTGTGGATAATTTTGTGGAAAGGGATTTTTTTAAAGCAAGGTCCCTCTTCTTCATAAACTGACGAATATCGTTGTCAATCCACGGGAGAGATGGAGCTTTTTTGCCGTATTTTAGTGGCTTAGTGAATTTTTTAATTGTCTTTGTTAATGAGTCTATTAAAATATTACAACATTTATTCAAATCACATGATTGTACAACTGAATCCCAATTTATATTTTTTACTTCATTCTCAAATTGTGGAGTATAAGTTATAAAGATATTCACAGATTCGGCTTTCCCCGACCTATAACTCATCAGCGGAACATTGCTTTTTCAAAACCGACACCTCTTTGCAATCACAGCAAGGTGGACTGCGAGCTACAACCGGATTTACCTCCAAACGAGCCGTCCTCTGCGCTGGGGAACTTGCATTGGCCTCTACGCGGAGCCTGCTGTTGCTCGAATGTGCAGGGACCGTCTGCAAATTGCAGCGCCGAAAAAAGATGCTACAAAAACATTCAATAACTTCACACAGGAGAGGTGTAGAGTCATCGAATCATTGTACACATATGTGATCTCACATTGTTTTTACTGCATTTGTTAGTTTGGACAATAATACTTTAAAGAGGACATATTGTGAAAAATCCCCTTTGACAGTATTTTTGAACATATATTTGGGTAACCTGAGTGTCTATCGACCCACAAAATGTGAAATAAACCCATCCAGTCCTTTGTTTGTGGTCTGCATAAGTCTTTCAACACAGAGAAAAATGCTCCGTTTCATATTTTCTCAACTTGTGACACCACAAGTTGGATTGTGGTGGAAAAATACCCTCCCGTCCTCTGGTATCTCCAACCATTGACTCCACCCCCAGCCTAGGGCAAATTGTTGCGCAGGTCCGTCATTTTTATTCTCACTATAGAGGAGTGATGTCTACCAGGAAAATTAAGGGGGGGCTCATTGCATTTAAAGAGACACACACACCAAAACGGAGCTTTCTCAGAGAGCTGGTTTAAACAGGGTCACAAACCTCCTCTGGTGCTTGATTCATGTTATATTTTGAGCAAAGCACAGCACAGATTTTTCATTTAGACCACAAGGGACTGTTTGAAAAGGTGGAAAGGGGGTATAATATGTCCTTTTTAACATAATTTTGAGGATTTTTTAGTATAAATACTTTTCAATAAAATCCCTTTTGTAAGCTGTAGGGTCAAAAAACTCCCATCATAAATAAATGTTCTCCTGCTGTATAAACTACAGCACTTAGCTTTGGAAAATGTGCTTTCATGTCATTTAAATGATTTCTTATCATTAATAAAGGAATAGCTGTACTATAACATGTTGTAGTGTCATCAAACTCACAGCACACATATATCATCTTCTCTTGGTTATACTACAACACTTTGGTACAATGTGCTTCAGTATTAAGAAAACAACTGTACTGTGTTGAAGTATAACCAGGAGAAGCTTTGTATTGCAAAAGGGCATAACTTTTAAATTAAGGGATGAACCTAACACAATCTATTGTCATGTGCTATTTTAAAATGAAGTAATTACATTCATGAGTACACTTACATATACACTAGATGTAAACAATATTCAATATCTAATTTTTCAGCGTTTACACCACTTGACATTTTTAAGTCCATTCAATCTCAACCTTTAAAAAACAATGGTGGAAATTTTAAATAACAAAAAAACAACATGAATACAAATCTCACATTTCAATGAATCAGAATCACAATCACAATCAGAAATACTTTATTAATCCCCGGGGGGAAATTCAGGTGCCAGCGCAGCTCTTCAATACACAGTAGGAAATAGAGATAATAATAGCAATAAAAATAACCAAGAAGTAAGTACTCAGTAAACACTATAATAACATATGTACAAGGTAGAGATAAACAGTATTTACATGATGAATTTACAGGTGTTGAACAGGTAGTGCACGGTGTATGTATTAGTGTGTAGATAATTGCACGTATAGACATGTTGCATATACAATTATAAATATATTGCACAGTTGACCGGTTAAAAGACAGATTGCACATTAAATAGATAAGTAAATAAGTCCAGTGTACAAGTATACAATGTGCGCCTCTTAGAGAGATGCGTTGTAAAGTTTGATGGCCACAGGCAGGAATGACCTCCTGTGGCGTTCTGTGGTGCATCGTGGAGGGATCAGTCTAGCACTGAATGTGCTCTTGTGTTTGACCAGCACGTCATGGAGTGGGTGTGGGGCATTGTCCAAGATGCTACGCAACTTCGACAGCATCCTTCTCTCTGACACTGTCGTCAAAGGGTCCAGCTCCACCCCAATGATGTCACTGGCCTTGCGGATCAGTTTGTTGAGTCTGTTTGAGTCGTCAGAAAACTTCTGAAGGTGGCAGGATTCGGTGTTGTAGTTGATGTCCGTGGTGTAGAGGGTGAAGAGGAAGGGAGACAGGACCGTCCCCTGTGGGGCCCCCGTGTTGCTGACCACCCTATCTGACACACAGTGTGTAAGGCGTACATACTGCGGTCTGCCAGTCACGTAGTCAACAATCCAGGACACGAGAGGAGCATCCACCTGCATCGCCGTCATCTTCTCACCCAGTAGAACCTGATGCATGCTTTCAAATTGTGTTTTTAAAAGAGTTTTGAATTGGTCATCTGAACAACCCTTATTTGTTATCATTCAGTTCTTTGTTTGGAGGTAACTATTATAATAAAAAGAAAAAAAACATCAGTACAGAGTCACCAAAACCTCTAATCCCAGTAAAGTCTTGAGTCCCAAGAACTCAAGTCTGAGTCAGTGAAGACAAATCCAAGTCAAGTCCCCATTACCTGTGCCCGAGTTGAGTCCTCAAGGTTTAGTTAAAGAAATTAAAGATGGCTGTGGGGTGACCTGAAGAGGGCTGTGAACAGGAAATGCCTTCCCAATCTGACAGATTTTGAGCTCTTTTACAAGGAAGAGTGGGCAAAATTTGCCAAGTCAAGATGTGCCATGCTGATAGATACCCAAAAATACTGAATTGTGAGGATGGGAACCCCTAGAACTCACTGGTTAGGGTAAGGCCACTGTGATAAAAGTATTCCGGCTGGAGAATCCGTTCAAAGAGGAGACTTTAATGCAGGGAGGTTACAACTGTATACAAGAGCGTTGGACACTGACTGCCAAAAGGACCAGGCCAAGGAAAGCCGAGCTAATTTTGGCTGCGCTCCCTGACTCCTTAAGCTTCCTGGCCATGATACGTCATGCTAATTGATTGTAGGGTTTGATTCTCACACCCCCTGGCAATGGCATGTGAGGTTTAGTCTGAGAGAGTGTCGGTTACTGACTCCCATATTGCCCAAACCAAGGAAGGCCAAGTTGATGTGGGCTACGCTCCCTGATTCCTTTAGCTTCCTGGCCATGATACGTCATGTCGAGTCAGTATAGGCTTGGGTCATCAGCTCTTTAAATCCCTTGGCCATGAAATGTCAGGTTGAGTCTATTTTGCTGAAGTCCCCGACTTCTTAAGCCCCCTGGCCATGAAACATCAGGCCGGTTTAGTGCAGGCTAGGTACCCCAGCTCTTTACAACCCTGGACATGAGATGTCGGGTTAAAACACAAGACACGCAATACAACAACATTTCGTTGGTGACAAACAGCCCAGCAGCAATGTACGAGATAACAATAAAATATAAAAATGTACAAACAGCATATAAGACCAGATAAAGTAAAACACAAGAGACACAAAATGTACAAGAATAGAAGTTAGTAGTTATTGCACAGAGTGACCATATTGCAGCATGTTTAAAGGGCAGTAGTGCTACATTATGCTGTTCCTCAGTCAGTTAGTCCTGGTTTTGATGTTGCGATACCTCTTTCCAGATGGTAGGGGGTCAAACAGACTGTGTCCTGGGTGTGGCGTGTCTTTGCTGATGTTGGTTGATCTCCTTTGTAGGTGGCCAGCATACACAGCATCCAGGTCTGGTAGCCCAGTTCCTGTAATCCTCTGTGCTGTTCTTACAAGTCCTTGCGGTTTTCTGCTGTGCATTTTCAGTATGCGTCATCATTTTCAGGACATATTCAGCCATTTCCGCACCATCTTCGACATTTCAGCATATTTAACCTTTTCGTCACAGTCTTCATCATTCAAAGCATTATCCTAATGTCCAGTTTCCCATCAACTATGGCTATGGGGAGTCAGGGAATGCATCCAACAGCAACTTCGACTTACTTTTCATGACCATGAGACTGAAGGAACACCGGGACTACATCACGCATCAAACTGACTTACTCCCCATGGTCGGGAGGCTCAAGGCTGGTCAGAGACCAGTAGGTAATTGGGAGCCTCAGCCCCATGACTTGGGGGAAATGTAAGCAAATGTAAGGTGGCAGGCATTTGGCCTAGGAGATATTTTAGGATTGGGTTGGGGTCTTGAGCCCCATAACTGTAGATCCATGCAAAGCTGGAAAATGACAAATACACACTCTCCCATTTGTAGACAAATCCATTAAAACTCACAGCTGCTATAAAAACAATAACACAATCAACACAACGCTTTCAGCATGGTGGAAGTCGCATGAAATCTTCAAATATAGTCTATCACCATCCATCCACACCCCACTCTGGCATAACCCCATGTTCTTAATCAACAATAAACCCTTCATCCTCCCAAACTGGAATGGGAGAGGCGTAACCAGCCTGGGGCACCTACTCAATGATGGCTTGCTCTTGACCTTCGACCAAATACAACAAAATTACAACATACTAGACCACTGCCACTTTCAGTATATCCAATTAAAAGAAGTCATCAGGATAATACAT
This sequence comes from Tautogolabrus adspersus, assembly GCA_020745685.1. Taxonomy (NCBI): domain Eukaryota; kingdom Metazoa; phylum Chordata; class Actinopteri; order Labriformes; family Labridae; genus Tautogolabrus; species Tautogolabrus adspersus. Next base: position 2,248,002 of record CM036543.1, on the reverse strand, counting down.
GAATAACTCAGCCTTTAACAACCACAGCCCCCCTCTCTATCTAAAACTACAACTGCTTAAACCTCAAAAAACCCTATCCCAGATATATACACTATCTAAAGACAGAACAATATCTATTCCTACAGACAAATGGATCACAGACATCAACAATCTTCCGTCATAACATATGCAATAACACATTCTCTATGACCTGTAATTCAAAAACCCAACTCATTCAGTATAAGGTCCTCCATAGAACACACTACAACACTCACAAACTCTACCGTATGGGCTTCAGCCAAAATAACACCTGTCCACACTGTCCCACCACAACTGATGACTACTTTCACTCCCTCTGGACCTGCCCACACATTCAAACCTTCTGGTCGGAGGTCATGAGCAAGCTGTCTGAGATCCTCAGCCTCAGCATCCCCCTATGCCCCATCATTGCACTATTAGGTGACATCTCTTCTCTATCACTCTCAAAACACCTCAAAGCCTTCCTGTTAATATCACTAACCACTGCCAACAAAGTCATACTACTAAACTGGAAAGACAGAACCAAAATATCCATACTCCACTGGCTCAACCTACTCACAGACCACTCAAACCTGGAAAAACTGACAGCATCTTTAAAAAACAATATGGCTTCCTTTGAAAACATCTGGTCCTCCTTTTTGCAATACCTTCAACTCTGATTCCTCTTTACTTCCACAAACAGTTCCTCCTGTACTCCTCATATCATTGTATTAAGTTGTTCTTTCATTATCACATGTTCAATTTAACCATGTATACTATTTTTGTCTTTTACTGCTGTTTTTTGAATTTATCTCAATTTTTTATTTCTATTTTGTTCAATTATTTATAAACAGTGTTTCTTTTCTTGTTTGTTACTTAAACTACAGCAAACCATAATGTGCAGTACTTCTCAGTATGACCCTGCCATTCTTTTCTGGAATATATCCTATTTGTCTGTCTGGCTTTTGCCCTGTCTGTCCTATCTGTGTAGTTTGTCCCGTCTGTCTGCTCTTGTCCTGTCTGTCCTGTGTGTCTGGTTCGTCTCGTCCCGTTTCTCAGATCACAAAATTCTAGTTTGGCTTGCCTGCCAAATGTCTTTATTTTTTACATATAGACATGTATTATGTATTCACTCTTTGTAAAACTGCAAAGGCAAAATAATAAAAAAATAATAAATAAATAGAACAACTATTTTGATGTACCTACCTTGGCTTTGCCTTTAAAGGAAAATTACATGTGTATACTTTTGTGAACATAATTCTTACACTTACCTGTATAACTTGACAGTAAGTGACTAAAACAGAAAAAGGACAGATGTTGTTATTGTTGTTACTTGAGTTAAACTGGCTTTCGATAGCACATGCTCACAGAGAGCATGCTAAGGTGAAAGGGACCTTTGTCAAGAGTAAGAGCGCGGTCACACTGGCCATCCGTACCGTTTCGTACTCAAGCACGATTGCCCCTGCTGCGCCATTCTCCCACTGGCCAGCACGGCCCGCGGTCACACTGCATCAGGACTAACCGTGCCTGAGCACGATTACCTCTCGTACATAGAGTTGTAATACAGCACATGCACTCTTTATGTTATTATGAAGCGTGCTCAGTTTACAAACAGGCTGACTCGAGAAAAAAAGAAAAAAAGGGACGCGCAGTTGAGTCCACATCTGCACATCGGAGAACAACACAGAGATCATGACAGCTACTTTACTGACTTTGTGGCTTATTTTTAGGGCCCCCACAATCCAACCACTTAGATAACGTGTATAAAAGTAAGCTGGGGGCTGCAGGGCTCGAGGTCGCAGCCCAACAACTGAATCAGAATCAGAATCAGCTTTATTATTTAACTTCGGTAGACTGTGCTCTCTTTGTATAAAGGTAAAACATTAAATATCAACAATAAACTCAAAAATAAACAGAATTAAAGACTAATATACAAGACTAAATAGCCCTTAGATCATTTTACATTGTGAACAGCTCATGTTGCAGGATTATTATTAGTGATGTAGTTGAACTCCAAACAGCTGAATTGACTTTGTGCATTGCAGATTTGTACTTTTATAAGCTAGATAAAAAACCCAGCAATGATATTGTGCAGCCCTACTTTAAAAACATACAAGTCTCAGTGTGAGAAGAAGTTCAAAGCCCTACATGTGTCCTTCTTTCTGCTAAGACCACTGCTCAGGGGTTCAACATGAGCCACCAATGAAGCACAGCTAAGCAACAGTATGAAACGACTTCATTACAAGAATCTTCTTCAGTCCTGCAATAGGACGTGATGATATTTGAGGTAAGGATAAGGACAGGCTACATCAAGCACAATAGTTACGGTACTCTTTGCAGTATTAACACATCACCTGCAGCTTTTTATGAATATTTCTGAACTGACTTTGAGCAACTTTTGAACTCTTTATATTGTTGGGTTTTGTTCTATGTATCATATTTGATATAGTGTTAAACAGTGAAACTACTTTGACTTGTTGTCTTTTCCTTTGTATCTGTACTATAGACCCATTTTTCACTTTAGTGTGGAGTCCACTTCAAAAAAGCTGCAAATATTCACACAGAGTTGTTCAATCTATTCTCACAGACTCCTTCTCAAATGTTGGCTAGATTGTTGTTGGAGTTAAGTTACACTACAGCCCATGTTGTGAACAAATAAGACAGCATATATACACTTATTAGATCACTTACAATTGCCATCAACAGGGCAGAGGCATGATGGGAAAAACGATGAATTTGTGAATTGACACAAACTTGCTCCAGCACATAAACATGTAAGAGTATCAGTTGAAGGACACTTGTGTGAAGAAAATGTCCAGTGTAGGTCAAAGTCAAAAGATGTTTGAAGTTGTTAGCACATAACTACACATACTGACCCGATGCACCGTTAAAGTCATGGCATATGAACCTCTCACAATGATTTGTGGCATATAACAAATGTTTGTGATTGTTAACATGTGAAGAAGTAAGTCCTGATAAGTGAAGGGATGAACATCCTTTACCTGGGTAAATCCATCTCACCTTCTAAGCTTTCACTTGTGTGTCTGCACTTTCTGTCAGCTGATCAGAGAAGTCAAAAGAAACCCATGACTGTGGAGCAGTGGTGATAGGCGATGCTCTGTCCAGGCGCCGGTTAACACTGACCTGACTGACCACAGAATCTGGGCTTGTTATGAGCTGCGAGGGTTCTGGAATGACGCGTCAAAGGACCAAAGGACCAAAGCACAGAATGTTTACTTTGGAATACATGGAAACCTGTCACTTTATATGTCGCCATGGAAACACACAAGCAGGAAATCCTGTTATGGTTCCATTTACACAACAAGTGCTTCTGAAAACAAGAAACAAACCAAGTCTCTGTTTCATGAGTGAATAGTTCAGTCCTGTCTCTACAGTCAATACACAAATGTACTAAATCAGTTCCTGATACACCAATATTACACCAACGATCAGTGCTCTGAAAACTCCACCAACTGTAGCATCCTGGCTTCACTTTTATTCAAGAGATAAATAAACAAGTCTGCTTGTAGGTGAAATATGAATACATGAAAGCAGTTACTTTCATTGCAAATAAGAAAAGTTTTATGATTGATGACGAGTCAGGTTACCGTGGGAACGGGATAGCACCAAGACCAATGAAGAGTCGTTCTCCTCTTAGCAGAAAATGTCTAAAAAGCAGTGAAGCAGCAAAAAGGAAGCCAAAGAGAGAAATGATAACAGAACAAATATACACACACTTGAAGTGTTTGTTTCCATAGACCATTTAGTTCTACACACTGAAGGCTATAATGCATTTCTATTGTTTCTTCTAACAACATGTGGAGTAAATCCAGAATGCCAGATGACATCTACAGGTGTTGTCATTCAGTTTGTGATCAAAGGCTGCAGCAGTTTTGTGCCCAGTGGCCTCTGCACTCTTCATTCATCCCGTGCATGTTCAGGTGTCATTGAGATGTTCTTGATTTTGTATTCTGACTGCAGGATTCTTATTAAGGGTTAAAGGTTTTCAGTGAAATCAACCTGGACCTGATCTGACTGTGGTCGCTCTGCATCAGGATCTGCTGAACTCCTTTTCTTTACCAAAGAGACTTTAGACACTCCACACTAAATAACACAAGTAGATGAAAGTCTTTGTCACTCTACATCACTTTATTTATTACAAGGTTACACATGAGCTGTCTGAAGAACTTGTGCTACCCAACACAGAGGCCTCCAAGGAAACAGAGAGACAGAAAGAAGAGAAGATATCAGGAGAGAAGAAGGATCCTTACACTGTAACTGTTTCATATAAACCCTTTACATTCAAACGTCATAGCTGCTCCCAACTTACTGGTTCATATGTCAGCAACAAAACATCAATGTCAAAAAAGTAGACACAGATTTCTGTCAATACAATTGTCTTCTATCCCTTTATAACAGCAGTTATACATCTTGTAGTGAAATTAAAGTATTAAGATATGAATATATCTCACATTACCTCGGGTTAGGGCACCACCTCCTGTTAACAGAAGAAATTAAACTTTATTTTATTAGTTTATTAATTATCAATCTCATCTCAGAATGTGTGAACTATGGAGCAGCTTCAATCAGGAAAAGACACGGACAACAGTTCTGAATTGAATGTTTAAGTTTAATAAAGAAATGATGAACAATAATGTAGATAAATGAAACAGATATAATGTAAGAAATATTGTTATGACAGTGATGATGTACTTATGATGTATTATGACAATGACATGTTATACCTCGAGCTCTATAACTCAACTCATATGCTGAAATGATATGTTTAGTAACGAGATAAAACGCGGTATTGTTTGAATGTGCGAAAGCTTGAAAGTTGAGAAAAGAAGACCGCCGTGAAGAAAAGAAGCATAACTAAAAGTGAGACAAAGAAAAACTAAGAGTGAGCCTGCAAACTAAGGGTGAGACTGCCTGAAAGAAGAATTGTTGTCCCTCTTATCAGTCGAGCAGGCGAGGGGGGGTCAACTGGTCACTCCCCTTTATGCAGGGCATCGTTTTAATTACCGAGTTTACTCAATAAGATTACCAATAAGAACTAAAACATATATACGTCACCATACATTCATTTCTATATAAACTGTAGATTCACGTTAATGTAAGTCATGTCATACATTTAGATATACGTTTCTATCAGGTTCATATGGAGATGTTACATCAGGAGGGGATCAGTACATTTCAGCCTGTAGTTGAACAGTGTTATACATTTGACATACTTAATAAGACACATTAATAAAATATGAATTGGTGTCTTTAAATAACACCTTCTATCACTAATAACACATCATATGATTATAATACAGATATATTGAACATGTGGCTATAAGGCTTACGTATTCCTCGATGTCCTGGCCACAAGGGGGCAGTGGCGCTACACATCAAATTCCTATTGAAAATGACTTACTACTTATTCCTTCAATAGACATCGGATTTTCAGCAGAAAAGTTCATCACAACACATTCAATGTGACAGTTACAAATATGTAGACTCAGAGAGGTCTAAGTGTTCATGTGATGAAGAATGAAACGTGGTGGTTGAAACCAGAGTTCTGGAGCAGTGATCTAAATGATTCTTTCTGAGGAATGCCAGAGATGCAAATGGTTTTACCCCTAGTGGTTTTATTGCTTTGCAGTTCAAAATGTCAGGTCAGTTCATGGATACAGAGTGTTGTGTTTCCTGTTCAGCTGTTTCTCCAAGGTTTTACGAGTTAGTGATATACGCTTCCCCAACGCTTGTCTGAGAGGAAGGGGCTTTCAAATCGTCAATCAGTTCCTCTGATCTTGATTGAAAGTGAACAAGGAGTTAATCAATAGTCTGTTTTCTGAATGTGGATTAGGAGTTCTTTGAAGCTTTCTGACATCAGTCCTCCAACTTACAAATGTAGAGTTAATACTGTCAAAACATTAACTGGGAGATCCGGTTCTAGGTGTGGGAACAGGAACTGTTGTAAATATAATGAGGCAGCAGGATATCACTACACATCTGTTAGTCAATACATACTTATGAATACACATTAGTGATGTTGTTAACTTGGATTCCTTTGGATCACGTTTACCATTGAACAGAACAAACATTTCGCTCCAGTGTGAATCATCATGTGTTTGGTCAGATTAGTCTTAGTACTAAACCTTTTACCACACTGACAGCAGCTGAATGGTTTCTCTCCTGTGTGAACAAACATGTGTCTTCAAATTCCGCTTTCGTCTAAATTGTTTTCTACATTGAGAGCAGCTGAAGGGTTTCTCTCCAGTGTGAATCATCATGTGTCTGGTCAGTTCTCTCTTAATACCAAATCTTTTATCACACTCAGAGCAGCTGAAGGGTTTCTCTCCTGTATGAACTAACATATGTGTGGCCAGACTTCCTCTTTGGGTAAAACGTTTACTGCAAATAGAGCAGCTGAAGGGTTTCTCTCCACTGTGAACTAACATGTGTCTGGTCAGATGCTCTTTTCGGTTAAATATTTTCTCACACTTAGAGCAGCTGAAGGGTTTCTCTCTTGTATGAACTAACATGTGTTTGGTCAGATGCCCTTTATCGTTAAATCTTTTACCGCACTCAGAGCAGCTGAAGGCTTTCTCTCCTGTATGAACCAACATATGTGTGGCCAGACTTCCTCTTTGGGTAAAACTTTTACTGCAAATAGAGCAGCTGAAGGGTTTCTGTGCAGTGTGAACTAACATGTGACTGGTCAGATGCACTTTTCGGTTAAATCTTTTCTCACACTCAGAGCAGCTGAAGGGTTTCTCTCTTGTATGAACTAACATGTGACTGGTCAGATGGCCTTTTTGGTTACATCTTTTACCACACTCAGAGCAGCTGAAGGGTTTCTCTCCACTGTGAACTAACTTGTGTTTGGCCAGACTTCCTTTTTCGGTAAAACATTTATCACACTCAGAGCAGCTGAAGGGTTTCTCTCCACTGTGAACTAACATGTGTCTGGTCAGACTTCCTTTTTTGGTAAAACATTTACCACACTCAGAGCAGCTGAAGGGTTTCTCTCCACTGTGAACTAACATGTGTTTGGCCAGACTTCCTCTATAGTTATAACGTTTACCACACTCAGAGCAACTGAAGGGTTTCTCTCCACTGTGAACTAACATGTGTCTGGTCAGACTTCCTTTTTTGGTAAAACATTTATCACACTCAGAGCAGCTGAAGGGTTTCTCTCCACTGTGAACTAACATGTGTTTGGCCAGACTTCCTCTATAGTTATAACGTTTACCACACTCAGAGCAACTGAAGGGTTTCTCTCCACTGTGAACTAACATGTGTGTGGTCAGATGCCCTTTTTGGATAAATCTTTTACCGCACTCCGAGCACCTATGTGCTCTCTTACCAGTCTTTAGTTTCTTATTTTTCAAGTTTAATTCTGACAGATCTTCTCTTGTCTCTCTCCAATCATCACTGTCATCAGTCTCAGGTTCATCAGCTTCTTCAATCTTGACCTCAGTCTCTGGTTGTAAACGTCTCTCTGGATCTGAGTACCTCTCTGGTTCTGCTCCTCCACAGTCCTCTCCATCAACTCCTGTTTCCATCTGTTCAGTTTGTCTCTGATGAAGCTGTGAGGACTGAGGTTTCTCTTCATCATCTTCACTCTTCACAGAGACAGGAGTGAAGGGGAACTTGGTGGTATCAGCCTCCTCCAGTCCTTGAAGCTGTTCTTCCTCCTGACTGCTCCACAGTTCCTCATGTTCTTCTTTAATGTGTTGGGGCTTAGTGTCCTCCTGGTCCAGAATGTGGCTCCACTCCTGCTGCTCAGGTGGAAGCTCTTCTTTACTCACCAACAGCTGCTGGACATCTGCAGGACACAGTAAACAAACATTAACGCTACTTAGACTGCTTTTTAATATTAATAAGGGCTGTCAAATGTAGGCCTGGGCAACGATAATTATCGCGATAACATTTTCTCCATATAAATATATAAAAATGTTCGATAAAAGCTTGATAGATTTAAATCTGTAATTACACCATCCAACCACTGGGGATGGTGCGCTAATACGCCTTGAATGCTTGCTTCCACCCGACATTAAAGGGATACTTCACCCATTTGAATTAAGCTTTGTATCATTAGAAACCTGGTAGTATTTTTGAATGGTCGTGCATCTGGCCCTCATTTTTCCCTGACACGAGAAAGCTCTGTATTTCTTTTCTGAAAAGCAGCCTCTGATGACGCAAAAATCGTCATTTTGTGTCATCAGAGGCTGTTTTGGATAGAGGGGGTGAAACTATATCGCTAGTTCCTCATGTTTTCGACCACTGAAGCTTCAGACCTATTACAGATCAGTGGGCGGGACCTCACTGTCAGAATCTAAACTTAACGTCCTGTTGTGGAAAATATTTTAGTGAATCCGGATAAAGACCGAGAACCAATCGTCTTTGTAAGGTTTTATTCTTGCAAGAAGGAGTGAGTCTACAGAGTGTACCCTAGTGATTCAGTCTGCAGAGTCACACAAATGACAGACAGAATGCTGAGCCCCTCTTTACATGTCAGGGAGGAAACAAACTGATTGACGAGCTCTGTTAGAGAAGATAAGCCATTTAAATGCAATCAACCTAGACAGAGGAAAAGTCAGATGACCATTCAGAGTCATCATTGTAGATTCAAAGTTCATGAAAACACATCCACAGTAGAATCACATGATCTTGACAGCTAGTTTACTCTAAACAGTATTTCTTTTGAAATGTCAGACAGTTCACAACAGAATTATTTTAACACATCTGCTAAATAAATTTTTTCCCATTACAGTCCGCCATCATGCTAGGAAGCTATGCTAACAGGCACTATGGAGAAAGCTGATACCAACCGAGAATGGCAAAAAACGTATGTTTCAACTTCAAACTGATATGACTGAAGGGGATTTTGAAGGTCTTGTGCTCGAATCAGATGTTTGCGGTTCTTTCTATGAGCCGCAATATAGCGGTGAGCTGGCTGCTGCCGACAGGCAGGGAGAAGGAAGAAGGAGCCGGGGCAGACTTTCCAAGATGCCAATTTCTTCTGGAAGAAATCTCAGAATCAGTTGTCAGGTAGTCCAAGCTTCCGAGTTGGGAAGTCGTTCTTCTTCTCGGAGATATCGTACTGTCAAAAGTTATATTTGAGCTAAAAGTTGATGTGCAATACGTGCATGAATAAAAAGTATGTTAACAAAACACAAAACCGACTTGAGCAGGTGTTTCATGTGCATTTACAACTCAGAATCTTGTTTTTCCGATACCATGTGAATGCACCGTAAATCCTCTCCTTCAGCGGGAGTGTCCTGCGGTGCTGTGCATTCTGGGAGTTGTTGTCTTTCATCAACATGAGCCAAAAATACACTTTCTGCCTTTTCTCGGTCAAGAAGGCACCAACTTCAAAATGTATTTCACATTTCTACTACATATATGACCCAATTTCACTAAAGATTCATGTTTCAACGGGTGAAGTATCCCTTTAAAGAAAAGAAAAAAATACGATGAACATGTCGCAGGGATATGGGTAGCAGGAGCTTACAGAGGTTTGGAGCAGAATGAAAATACAGCCAAATTGAGCGACACCGACTGTTGGTTATATTAGGGGGGCACCTCGCCCCCCTTGATGGTCAAGTTAAAGGCAGGTTGGTAATTTTCCACAGATCCACTTTATAAGATTTTGGTTGAAATTGTCTTTAGGTCCTGACAGAAATTAATAACTCATGTGCTCTGAAAAAGGAACAAAGAGAATCCGTCATCTGTAGCAGTTGTAAGCAGAATCTGAAATTAACACCCGCCAAGCGACAAATGTTTGGCGAGTACATTTCAGAGGGCTATCCGCCACAGGGCGGGTAAATGTTTTACCAAAAAGTCATGAAAACTATGCTATGAGTATTAAGCGTGTTTCCTTGACAACGATCAACATTTCCTGTCTATCATGGCGGCCGCCTACAAGACACGTCTCAACTTTCTCAGTTGATTATTTTAAGATGAGAAAAAAACTGTGTTGCAAGTTTTTTGTATTTTAATGTATAAATATGCAAATTAGACACTAATTAAATATGCGCTAATTTGAATATATTTAAATAATGAAATCTGATGATGTGATAAAGTCAGGTTCAAAATTCTTTTTTCATTTTGTTGACATTAGATGGAAAAAAAATGACAGAGGGATTTATGGAGATCTACTTTTGTTATCCTTTAAATCAGAATATACTTTCAATAGCCTTAAAGAATTTCACCATGTTTTTTGGAATAAAATGTTATTTAAATGATGCTAGGAATGATATGTCTTCAAATCCCCGGGGTCCCAAATGAACTTTTTAACTCACCGGCCAAAGTGGCAGGTAGATAAAAGAATTCACCGGCCAAACATATTTTTTAACGGCCGAAATAACAAATAGTGTTTTTGTGTCACACACACATCTGTTACAGTACATTTAATGTAGAAGGCATTATGTTCTGTTGAATCAATCACAGATTAAAGTCACAGATTCAATCATTTTATCAGATCAGGAAATTAAAAAAACATATTTGCTGGCCTTTACTTTTTAAATAGGTAGTTCCCAGGCCCCCCCTTCTCCCCTCTGAGCAGGGGGGGGCCTCTGAAATGTACTCACCAAACGGAAAATCTACCCGTCGCATTTGGCGCTTGGCGGGTGTTAATTTCGGACCCTGGGTGCAAGACTGGAAGGTTTGTTGTATAGGTTTTTATTGGGTATATTATATCGGGTAAAAATCACCCGGCGTTAGGGATGGTGTTACTAATTTAAGCGATAGTGTTCTAGGGTTAAAGATTGACATCATAAAATGTCACATATTTCTCAAGGAAACATTGCTAACAAGCAAAACAACTAGTCAGTCCATAGGTTATAACAATGTAGACTCAAAAATCTAGATTCAAAATCGATTCATAATTTCCAAAAATCGATTTTATTTTTCAAAACAAAAAGGGGGGGGTCTAATGGGGGGGGTCTAATCAGTCACTCCCTGCTCTTTAAATCAGTAGAATGCCAACTAGAGCAACAAGAAATGCAGCCAGTCTCACAGATGACTGGAGTAGATCCTGAAGTATGCACTGATTCATAAATAGACTTTGAATCCATGGATCAATTAATACAGAATCGTTTTGAATCGAAACTCGATTCTGAATCGAATCGTTACCCCAAGAATCGAAATCGAATTGAATCGTGAGACACCCAAAGATTCCCAGCCCTATCTAGCACATGAACATTAACAATTGAAGAAAACAGCATTGCCATGTAAGACCTTCAACTGTAGACAACCACAGAAAACCACAAATACAGACACACACATTTGTCCGCTTTATGTCCATCAGAAGACAAAATGTCCACACAGAACACAAAGTTCACCCATGAGTCACCCCACAAATCGAAAATCTGCGTGTAGTGAAGATACAACCTTCCCTGCCGGACCCACAGACTGTTGATTAACATCTTGTTCACTTTCTACCAAGACCAAAGGAACCGATTGACGATTTGAAAGCCTCTCTCTCTCAGACAAGCTTTGGGAGAGAGTATATTATTCACTTTTAAAACCTTGGATAAACAACCAAGCAGGAAACAGAACGCTCTGTTACCTATGAATTATCCTCAAGATTGTGAACTGTTACCAGTCATCGTGTCTGTGCAAGTCATTCACAGTATGTCAACAGTTATCTGAAGAGTTTGTAAAGTTAAGGTTTGTAGCCTACTTCAGATGGCGACACAACAAACCGTTTTAAAGAGCCCAAGAGACGTTAAACAGTCTGCAGAGAGTCACACAGAGCGGAGCTCAGACAGTCAGTGATGGGAGATATAACCCCGGTGTTTAAACTGATGCTGTCGGTGTTTTCTGCTCTCTCTTGTTTTTTACAAGTTACTAACAAGCCTCTCCACCTGAAGCTCACCTGTTGTGATAACAGAAACGAGAATTTAACGATGTTATGAAACGGAGGGAGGCGATCATATCCGCGAGGTCCGGACCTCGGTGGTTTAAAAAAATGTTTGAATTAGTACAATCATTTATTTCTATACATTGATTTCCATGCATACTGCTATAACTTATAAGTGATGTCAGTCAGCTGCTCTCTCTCCTCTCAGTCAGTGTGCATCATGCAGGTGAGAGTGAGTAACCATGGTGACTGTCTGTCAATCAACGATGTCCCGCCCCCTCTATGAATAAAACTCTTCTAACAGTAAAACTTACTTTGACCATGTGTCCCAGAATGAACATATTCTGTATAATGTTTGAAGTCCTCATGTTTTTAAATGAATGATAACTGTGTGAATGTACCTGAACACTAAAATAGATTAAAGACACAAAAGAGGACACAATACTAAATCATTATTTTAAAGTGGAGCAGAAAAGCCTCAAATTGTGCTTAAAAATTAATCTGAATGTAGTAAAGACATTTCTGATGTTAAAAATGTTCAGGGGGGGGGGGGGGACCTCCAGACCCCCAACAAAGACATTTCTGATGTTAAAAATGTTCGGGGGGGGGGGGGACCCCCAGACCCCCAACAAAGACATTTTTAAATAGACTAAACTTATCAGCACAGTTTTTGTGCATTTAAAAACATTATACGAGGTAATAAGTGGATGAACTGGTCAGTACATTTTTAAGATCTGTATGAAAAAAAATCGTGATATGATATTTTTCTAATTTCACCCATTCATTTGAAAATACATAAATATGAAGGTGTTTGGGCTACTGTGTGGTGTTCTAATGCCAGTGTTTGGAGAGGCCTAATAGTGTGCTATGTCAAATGTTTTAAACACCTCCAGGGACAATGGGGGTTCTAATGCCTGACATAGCCCACTGAGCATGCCATGCAAATAAAATATTTAATTAAGTTTACAAGAGGTACCAAAAAAAGGTTGGTTCTGTGTTTTGTAGGTCGTTTGAGAAAAAATCGATTAAAATCGTAAATCGGGTGTGGTGTAAAAAAAAAAATCAGGGATTTTATTTTTAGACCATATCACCCAGCTCTAGAAGTTTGTTCCCTCTGTTACTGTTATAAAATCGAAACGGGTACGACCCGGTCATCCAGCAGCAGAGGAGTTTAGACAACAAAGAAAGAGAGAGCAGAGACTCACGCATTATTTAAAACAAAGAATAAGCTTGGGCGTGGGCCAAACGAAGCTTGAAAGACATTTTACCGCGACGTGATTTAGATTCATGACAGCTCGCGTCACAGATTTACATGAAAACATGACGTGAAGTTTAACAAGCAAGGACCGATCCGGACAGATCCAGATTCTTTGACTCGGGCCCTGACTTATGAAGAGGGTGGCCTGAAGTTTGTGTGCTCAAAGATACTAATGAATAGCATGTATTTAACCAGACGCAGTTTTACCATTAAGGCAAAGGTAAGCAGTTGCCTTGGGCCCCCCAACCAGCAGGGGCCCGGGACCTCCGGCCGGTAGCCCCCCACCATTGTCTTTGTAAATTATAATTGTGTAATTCAAAACTGAAAATAAAGAAAAAACAACAAAAAGACATCAGAATGCCCAAATCGTATTATCTGCCCCCTCCCCCTTCGTACTATAATGGACTATTCCATGAGTCATCATGATGAAAGAAGCCAGGAAGGGAAAGTTTGTTTACACGTTTTTTTGTGGTCGGAGTTGTGGGAAAAATGAAGCGTTATTTTCCAAGCGGATCTAATATGAGGAAAAAGCGAGAACAAACTGAAAAGAAAAACGCCACACTACCAAAATAAACACTTTTTGCTGTGCCACCACCGGTTGACTCAAATAACAACGTAAATGTTGAGGAACACGTCGCACCCTCAGGCACGGTACACTTCCTTGGCTTTGGCACGCTTCGGAGAGGTGTGTTTGGGCACGGTACACTTCATGCACGAGCGCAAGCACGCGAGTACACAACGCTGACAGCCTTCATTAGGGAGAAATCCGCAGTTTTATGGCGTTATCTGACTAAACATGACTCAAAATAAGTCACAAAGTAGCTGTCATGCTCTCAGTGTTGTTCTCCGATGTGCAGATGCAGACTTTTTTATTTTTTATCCCTGAGTCCGCCTGTTTGTAAACTGAGCACGCTTCATAATAACATAAAGCATGCGTGTGCTGTGTTACGACGTTATGTACAAGAGGTAATCATGCTCAGGCACGGTTAGTCCTGATGCAGTGTGACGGCAGGCCGTGCTGGCCAGTGGGGGAATGGCGCAGCGGGGGGGGGGCAATCGTGCTTGAGTACGGAACGGATGGCCAGTGTGACCGCACCCTCAGAGCCTGAGGGGCTGTTATTTTGTGACAGAAGACAGAAGTCCATCATTAACATCTACCAGAGAAGTCCTGCTGGATAACCAAGGTAATGGATGACCGTAATATACATTAATACTTAATACATTTTGTATGTATTTACTTTGTTGTTTATTTTGACTCTCTTTCTTAGACATATGTGTAATGAAAAACATGGACAGCAATGCACATGGATGGACTCAGACAACAGAATGAAGATCCAGAATTTGTATAGTGGGTATGTGCCAAACTTCCACCCTGTCCCTCTACTTCTGTCCCTCTCATTACAATCTCACTCCCATACACTCACTCTCTACTAGTCCAACTAAGCTCTCTCTCTCTTTCTCCCACTCACACACAAATAATTCATCTTTGTAGACCCTCACTCTCTCCCCATCTCCATCCTCTCACACACCATACTACTACTGTAATTCAGCATTAATTGTTATGTCATTTTTTTGTAATACGTTGCACAGTAATTGTAGTTATTGTCATTTTTTATAATTGCTCTCTCATTCACTCTCTCTTTCTCTTTTTCTCTCTCAGACAGACAGACAGACAGACACACTTTATGTTTGGCATTTTGACATTCACTGGTGTTATATCTGAAACTCAATTCTCGCATTCCATTCACTCTTTATTTAGAGCAAGTACTGACAGGTGCCTTTGGGGTGGCCCTTCCTACTTTTTTTGTGTTATAAGAATGGATGTGGAGGGCCCCCTAGCTAAGTTCGCCTTGGGCCCCCAAATTGCTAAATCTGCCCCTGCGCACAGCTGCACTGTGCGGTCATCCTGACTGTCTTGAGTTTAGTCCACACTTCTTACCACTTTCTCCTGTTTTGATTGATGTAAAACTCTGATTACTGTAAAAACAGTCATTTAAAATGAATATTAGCTGATTTTATTTATAGATGGCTCATTTCATAGGTCAGCCAGAGTTGGAAGTGTTCTTGTGTTTTGATCACTTCTAAACACAATAGCCTGCTGTGCTGTTGCGCTCTATCACCAGCTCTCATCAGACTGTAAAAATGTCATTATTACTGAACATTTCCTTCTTATCCGAAAACAATATCCTGCACAGGCGGCTCGATAATACAGAGGTGAGCTGGTTTAGCCGCGGAGCAGCGCTAAAATGCTTCCTCGAATTACTCACGGAGATGGCACAGATTCATGGCGCATAAAAAAATAGTGACAACTTTAGATCACGATAGCGTGGACATGTAGAAGAACGGACTGCCAGGCTCATATTGAAAGTCGTTTAACTGAGTTTACTCAGTTGAAAAACGTGAACACACAGAGCTGATCAGACTGCAGTGAGCAACGCTGAAGGAAAAGTTCACGTCTGTTCGTTTGGAAACATTTCATGTTTTAATGCCTGGCACTAAAATACCTGAAGATGACTGTTTGCATTAAAGACACTCAGTGTGTTTGTGACAACATGTGAGCAGGTTTAATCTGTGATGAACCTTAACGAGTGCAAACTGTGCTGTGGCCTGACGCACACACATCTAAAGTCTCTCTCTCTCTCCATATTATTAAAGCACTGATCCCAGGGCAGGTAGAATAACCTGTGTCATGGTTTCTATAACTTGATCAGCAATATTAACAAATAGCCTATATAAGTGAGTAATCTCAAAAACATTTCAATACAAAACATCATTATTGATGTTTTCTTCTGTATTGTGGTACACTTCATTATTTTCATGTGCCAACATGCAGTTTGTAATGACAGATTTTGTGTTTTCAATCTGTAATCTGTAATCTTATAAGTTCTCACCTGTCTTTAAGCCACAGCACAAAATAAGCTTTTTAATTTAATCACACAAAAAGAGGAACAAGCGGCTAATAAACACTTTAGTCTCAGCTTTAACGTACGGTTGATGCACGTAGCAGCCATGTTGGATTTTAACTCGGGCTGCTCCGACTTCTCCGAGTTTCTGACTAGTAATTACGACTTCAGGGGACGTTCCAGTTGACATTTCCGACTGGGAACCCACTTCCCAGTTCAACTGGAACGCAGCAAGAGTTTCCATTATATGGCCTGTTTTTGCACATATAAGAATCATAAATGTTATTATAAATAGTCACATACATTTTGAAATGTCAACTTAACTTGCAAAATCTGTTATTCAAGTACAATGCCAGTGTTTTTTATCACTAAAACTATAAAATCAAAATCCGTGTTTGTGTTTTGATTCTTTTAAAACTGTTATTACATTCTCATAACATGCAGTAAATCGTAAATAACTGCTAGATGTTAAAAGTTCCAGGTATTCTGAAAAAAAGGGGCAAAAGCTCATCCTCACAGGACTTTTTCTGACCTTTCTATACTCAACATAAGAAAAAAGGTCCAGGCGGACATTTTGAGGCTTAGCTGTTAAAGGGTTAAGCAAGGACAGATCCGGACAGATCCAGATTCTTTGACTCGGGCCCTGACTTATGCAGAGGGTGGCCTGAAGTTTGTGTGCTCAAAGATACTAATGAATAGCATGTATTTAACGTTTCTAAAACTTCTCTCCAATAATCAGATCTACTTTAACTACTCAAATGAACACCAAAGACCCGTTGCTGGATTCAATAGGTCCAGACTAAAGAGTGTTGAAGTCCAGTAAACTCAATGATGTTGTTAGCAGGAGCTAGCTGCGGCTAACACTGTGCTGTGTGCGTCTATGGACGTTAGCTAAAGGCTCTGCTCCCTGAAACATGAGCAGGAAACACGTTTCCAGCAGTGGAAAGAAAACCAACCTGCTCTCTGCAGCCTGATTTCAGGTGTTAAAATCACATCCAGCAGTTTTCTTTGTCGGTGGAGCTCCTCTTCGTATCCACATGTTGTTGTTTGTCCTGATATATCTCTCATAACCGCAGCGAGCAGCCGCCGACTGAAGAGCTCTTTAAGATCCTTAAACCCGGACATCTGACACACATCCAAGAGTCACACAAGGAGAACTCAATGCTGACGGTACTCTGATCACCTACAACGTTACAGACACACGTGCTAACTAACAAAACCCCGGAAACTACAGACATACGGGATATCTGTGAGAGAGCCGGAAATAGACGCGTCATCCTAGCAGTGGTTGCTCGCTTGAAAACAGGAAATAACAAGACAATCTGATATGACGTTTCAAAATAAAAGCGATCTGAAATATGGAACATAAGCTTCAAGCCTTATTTGAGATCAAAAATAAATCACCTGTTACCACAGACTCATTTTAGTTCAGACTGGTAGTTCACCACATCACAGACATCTGATGTGGAATTTCAAAATAAAATAAAAAAGCATGAAAAGTCACTTAGATTTCAGAATGAACAATTACACTGCTGTTAGGAGTGATAGGGGGGAGGAGGATGTGCTACATTTATTAAAGGAAATATGCCATTCAGAGTGGTGAGTAAAGGGAGGGAAGAAGAATTCATTGTCATAGAAATGTGGACGGATGTAGGACAGATTACTATCATCAATTATTATAATCCATGCCAAAAACTACATCTCAACTAATCAAAGCAAATACAGGGACAGACTACAAACCATATCGTCTGGAGTGGAGATCTGAACTCACACAGCACATTGTGGGGAGGGAAAAAGACCGATGGAAACGTGGAAATAATAGAACAACTTTTGAAGACAGTCACTTGGTGTGTATAAATGATGTTAGAGGAACACCAATACATATTCATACAGGAAACAGTTCAGCACTAGATTTGATGCTGCTATCAAGAGAATTGACAGGAATATGTGAGTGGGAAATATGGGAAGAAACAACAGTTGGAAGTGACCATTTTCCAATATGTTGTAATGTATATGTGGATAGAGAGGTAGAGGAGGAGGAGAGAGAGGAACAGTGGGTGTTCAGTAAAGCTCAATGGAATCAGTTTCAGTATGTGAGAGGGAAAGTGGGGAAATAGACATAACTCCAGATATAGAAGAGTTTTAGAGCCATGTGTGTTCAGTGTGTATGTGTGCTCTGTGGTCATTTATTGTAGTCACACTAGGTGACACACTCACTTTGGTGTTGGTAAAGGTTACAAGTAGAGGAAGGGGTAATCACGGACAGGTGAGCAGTTTACCATGAGAAGCATACAGTTTTTGACCGTCGCCGTTTCAGTGTATCGTGAATGGAATATAGCCTTGTTATTGCTTTTACAATCAATTGAGTGTTTGTAAACGACCTGAAGACTTGTTGTGAATATATGATTCGGATAAATCCGTTTGAGTGTGACAGTACGGAGTTGACTGAGTTATTGCCACGCAACACAGACACGTAGCGTCAATTAAGTATGGAAGGCTATTAGCCCCTCAGTGGCTCAAATGTTTTGACAGGCAAAACAAAGAGGTTGACAAAAAGTTTAGAGAAGTGATTTTAAAAGCAGCAAATTTAACCATTCCTCAAAGTAAAGGGAAATAAGAAAGCAGTCCTGGTGGACAGAAGACTGTAGTAAAGCCAAGAAAGGAACAGAGCATTTAAAGCTCTGAAGAGAACTCATCATTTTCAGAAATTAACAAAATACAAAAGATCACAGGCACAAGTTAGGAGAGTTATTAAAGAAGCAAAGAAAAGAAGATGGAGGGATTTTTGTAGTTCAATAGGCAGATCCACTCCAATAAGTAATGTATGGGGATGATTAGAAAGATGAGGGGTATCAGAAAAGAAAGAGTGTATCCAGTAATAAAAAAGGAAGAAGAAACAGCAGTATCAAATAAGGATAAAGCAGAAATGGGGGCTCAAACTTTGACTGAAATTTATAGCTCAAATAATTTAACAGAGGAAGGGAAACAAGGGAGGGAAATAACTAGAGAAGCATATACACAATAACATTATTTCAAAATAAGAAACAAAAAGCAGTAAGGGTGGTGGAGAAATGGTCTTACTCACGGGGGTTCAAGTTCTCTGTGGAAAAGACAAAAGATGTTACGTTAACTAGAAATACAATAAGAGAGGCTGATATTCAAATGTTTGGGAAAAACTAAAACAAGTCAACACTTTTCAGTTTCGACGGGTTTTATTTGATTCAAAATGGACATGCAGTGATCATATAAACAGGGGGCGGCAGTAACTCAGTCCGTAGGGACTTGGGTTGGGAACCGGAGGGTCACCGGTTCAACTCCCGATGCGGACCGATATATGGTAGCTGGAGAGGAGCCAGACCACCTCTCGAGCACTGCCGAGGTGCCCTTGAGCAAGGCACCAAACCCCCACCACGCGCCTCCTGTGGGCTGCCACCGCACTCTGACATCTCTTCATTAATGCATGTCCACGGGTCGTGTTTGTGCATGTGTGTGATTCAGGCCTGTGTGTGAAGCATGTCTCCAAATAACAGAGTGCGAACCAGAATTTCCCCCTTGAGGATTAATAAAGTATATAACATTTAAAAAAAAAAAAGCAAGATGGTTGTTAATGTTATGAGATGTGGGACTGGTCAGACTGGGGAGCCAGTAGAAGTGCTGTGAAGAACATTTATGTTGCTTTGATAAGAACTGTTATAGATGATGGAAGTTTAGTATAAAGGGGAGCAGCAAAAACACAACTTAAGAAAATACAGGTTATACAAAATCAGGCTTTAAGATGATGCTGCAGGGCTCTAAGGACTTCTCCAGTTACAGCAGTCCAAGTTCAGATGGGAGAGGTCCCACTGAACTTGAGATATAAACAACTAATGATGAACTACCGGGCAAATCTCCAAGGTCATCAAGAGAATACCATCAAACAGTGAACGCCCTCCAACCGTGCTGGGAAAGTGGAAAAGCAAAAGCAGAATGATAGATAGATGGATAGATAGATAGATAGATAGATAGATAGATAGATAGATAGATAGATAGATAGATAGATAGATAGATAGATAGATAGATAGATAGATAGATAGATAGATAGATAGATAGATAGATAGATAGATAGATAGATAGATAGATAGATAGATAGATAGATAGATAGATAGATAGATAGATAGATAGATACTTTATTGATCCCGAGGGAAATTCAAGGCATCCAGTAGCAGTATACAAACATGTAAGACACATAGCAATTGTTACATAAACACCCCCTGTCCCCCCTCCCATACATATATTAACCCAACAACAAAGATTTAAGGAGCCCCTATAAAATTAAACCTGTGCAATTAAAAATAGACCTATACAACTTATATAATTAAATGTACAAACCTGTGCAGGAATAGAAGTATATGTGCAATTTAAAAGAAACCTATAAACAGTTAAAGAGCATCTGTAATTAGACCTGTACATAAGAGATGGAGAGTGTTGACCTTCTGAGGGTGTGTGTTGTTGTACAGTAGTGTTTAAGATGGAGGTAGTGCAAGGAATGTGCAAAACAGTCAGTGCAGACATTTAAGGTGCAAAAAAATAAATAAATAAAGTGATGGTCAAATGTGAAAAGCAAAAATATGTGAAAGCAGACATTAAACAGTTATTAAACAGTCAGTGCAAACATTAAAGTGATTGTCAGATGAGCATTAAAGTGTCCAACTAGAGGCTGACTCTTAGGACAGCAGTACAGATGAAAAAATGAGTCCATGAGTCACTGAGTGCTTTATCCCTGCCGTGACAGTGAGATGTTGTACAGTCTTATGGCCAGGGGGACAAAAGAGTTCTTAAGTCTGTCTGTGGAGCACGCTTGTGACAGCAGTCTGCCACTGAACATGCTCCTCTGCCTGGTGAAGGTGCTGTGCAGAGGGTGGTGGGTGTTGTCCATGATGGAGAGCATTTTGTCCAAAGACCTTCTCTCTGCCACTGTCACCAGAGAGTCCAGCTCTGTGCCCACCACAGAGCCAGCCTTCCTCACCAGTCTGTCCAGCCGTGCTGCATCTCTCTTCTTGCTGCTTCCTCCCCAGCACACCACAGCGTAGAAGAGGACACTGGCCACCACAGACTGGTAAAACATCTGCAGCAGCTTTTTGCAGATGTTGAAGGACCCCAGCCTTCTCAGGAAGTACAGACGGCTCTGTCCCCTCCTGCAGGTAGTGTCCATGTTTGGTGACCAGTCCAGTTTATCATCCAACTGCAGCCCCAGATATCTGTAGGTCCTGACCACCTCCACGTCGACCCCCCCGATGGAAACAGGTTGCAGATGTGGCTTGTTCCTTCTGAAGTCCACCACCATCTCCTTGGTCTTGGAGGTGTTCAGCTGCAGATGGTTCGAACTGCACCACGTCACAAAGTCCTCAATCAGGCTCCTGTACTCCTCCTCCTGTCCATCCCTGACACAACCAACTATCACAGTGTCATCTGAGTATTTCTGCATGTGGCAGAGCTCGGAGTTATACTGGAAGTCAGAGGTATACAGGGTGAACAAGACAGGAGAGAGCACAGTCCCCTGTGGTGCTCCGGTGCTGCTGACCACAGTGTCAGATGTGCAGTTCTTCAGTCTGACGTACTGTGGTCTCTGTGAGGTAGTCAGTGATCCATCTCACCAGGTACGAGTCCACCCTCATCTCAGTCAGCTTGTCTCTCAGTAGGAGGGGGTGGATGGTGTCAAAGGCGCTTGAGAAATCAAAGAACATGATTCTCATCGCGCTGCTCCCCTTGTCCAGATGAGAGTACGCCCTGTGTAGCAGATAGAGGATGGCATCGTCCACGCCCACCTTCGCCTGGTACGCAAACTGCAGTGGATCCTGCGCGTGGTGGACCTGGGGTCTCAGGTGATGGAGCAGCAGTCGTTCAAAGGTCTTCATGACGTGGGATGTCAGTGCAATTGACCTGAAGTCGCCTGGTTCACTGGGGTTTTTCTTCTTAGGGACCGGGGTGAGGCACAAGGTCTTCCAGAGCACAGGGACCTTCCCAAGCCGCAGGCTCAAGTTGAAGACATGCTGAAGCGGCTCCCCCAGCTCAGCAGCACAGGCCTTAAGCATCCTAGGACACATCCTGTCCGGGCCCGCTGCCTTCCTGGGACGGAGTCTTCTCAGCTCTATGCTCACCTGATCCCTGGTGATGGTGGAGGGGAGGGGGGTTGAATTGTCTGTGGAGATGGAGGGGGGTGGTGTTGTATTTGTCCTGGTGGCAGTGGGGGTGTTGTTGTTGTTGTTGGGGGGGATGGAGGTCAGGGTGGGGGTGTGAAGAGAGGTGCTGAGTGGGCAGTTACCGTTGTTGTTGTTGGGGGGGATGTAGGTCAGGGTGGGGGTATGAAGAGAGGTGCTGAGTGGGCAGTTCCCGTTGTTGTTGTTGGGGGGGATGTAGGTCAGGGTGGGGGTGTGAAGAGAGGTGCTGAGTGGGCAGTTACCGTTGTTGTTGTTGGGGGGGATGTAGGTCAGGGTGGGGGTATGAAGAGAGGTGCTGAGTGGGCAGTTCCCGTTGTTGTTGTTGTTGGGGGGAATGTAGGTCAGGGTGGGGGTGTGAGGAGGGGTGCTGAGTG
This sequence comes from Tautogolabrus adspersus, assembly GCA_020745685.1. Classification (NCBI taxonomy): domain Eukaryota; kingdom Metazoa; phylum Chordata; class Actinopteri; order Labriformes; family Labridae; genus Tautogolabrus; species Tautogolabrus adspersus. The sequence goes on along the minus strand of CM036543.1, from coordinate 2,225,413 downwards.
GGCAGTTACCGTTGTTGTTGTTGTTGGGGGGGATGAAGGTCAGGGTGGGGGTATGAAGAGAGGTGCTGAGTGGGCAGTTACCGTTGTTGTTGTTGGGGGGGGATGTAGGTCAGGGTGGGGGTGTGAAGAGAGGTGCTGAGTGGGCAGTTACCGTTGTTGTTGTTGGGGGGGATGTAGGTCAGGGTGGGGGTATGAAGAGAGGTGCTGAGTGGGCAGTTCCCGTTGTTGTTGTTGTTGGGGGGAATGTAGGTCAGGGTGGGGGTGTGAGGAGGGGTGCTGAGTGGGCAGTTACCGTTGTTGTTGTTGTTGGGGGGGATGAAGGTCAGGGTGGGGGAGTGAGGAGGGGTGCTGAGTGGGCAGTTACCTGCTGCAACGGCTGGGCAGTCAAACCTGTTAAAAAACAGGTTGAGCTGGTTGGCTCTCACAGTGTCCCCATCTTCTGTGTTGTTGTTTTTCTTCTTGCAGCCTGTGATAGTTTTCATGCCCTCCCAGACCTCCCTCATGTTGTTGTTCTGCAGCTTCTGCTCCACCTTCCTTCTGTACTCCTCCTTTGCCTCTCTGAGTCTGACCTTGAGTTCCCCCTGCACGCGCTTCAGCTCTGCCTGGTCTCCCTCCTTGAATGCCCTCTTCTTCCTGTTGAGGATGTCCTTGACTTCATTGGTAATCCAGGGCTTGTTGTTCGGGAAGCAGCGTACAGTTTTTGTGGGGACCACAACATCCATACAGAAGTTCATGTAGTCAGTAGTGCAGTGTGTGACCCCCTCAATATCCTCACCGTGTGGCTCCTGCAAGGCACTCCAGTCAGTGGTCTCAAAACAGTCTCTGAGTGCCTCCTCTGCCCCAGGAGACCACTTCCTGAAGGTGCGTGTGGTTACTGGTTGCCTTTGAATCTGTGGCTTGCACTGTGGTTTCAGAAGGACCAGGTTGTGATCAGACTTCCCCAGAGGTGGTAGGGGGGTGGCAGTGTAAGCGTCCTTCACATTTACATACAGGAGGTCTATTGTCCTGTTCTTCCTGGTAGGACAGCTTACAAACTGGTGAATGTTATGTATGGGAAGCAAGTAAAATGGAAACACAAATGGGATTACTTGGGAGAACATACAGCGCTACAGAACCTTCTCCAGTGACACCAGTCTGGTTGTTTCCTCCTGTGACCTTAGATCTTTCTATTCAAAACTAAATGCAGAGTGAAAAAGGAAACTGGGCAGATTAAGTGGACAAGAGATTGAAATATACACATACAACTTGAATCCCTATCTATACAGATGGTTCAAAAGATTCAAAGAAAGGAAAACCTGGATTGACTTTAGTCATTCCTGAATGAAATATAAGTTATAAGGAAAGAACAGCAGATCATTTAGCAGTGTACACAGTTGACATGTTGGCGATTAGAATGGCGTTGCAGTGGACAGAGACAAATCAAATGGAAACAATGATAACATGTTCAGATTCATTATTATCACTGGTATCTTTACAGTCTATGTCATCACAAAGCAGATCAGATTGAATTGATGAAACACACGAGTCACTCTTTAGACTGCAGAAATCACAAACAGCTGTCAGGTTCATGTGGGTACCAGCTCACAGGGGGATAGAGGGGAAGGAAACGGCTGACCATCTGGCTAAACAAACCTGAAGGAGAGAAACAATCATGGAGGTCGCTTTTAGTAAAGATGAGGCTAAAGCAGAAGTCTGAAGAAAAATCATGTTTAGTTACAGTTGCATGCCTTGCCTGTTGACAAGTAGCGCCTCTGACCGCATGTCACACCCATTCACACACTGATGACAGAGGTTGCTTTGTAGTAAGACCATCAGAAGTAACTCATCCATTCATACGCTGCAGAGGAAGCAGCAGGAGCAATTTGGGGTTAAGTGTCTGGCCCAAGGACACATCGGACATGTTGCTGCAGGAGCTGGGGATCAAACCCTCGACCTTCCAGTTGAGACAACTCTACCAATCACAGCCGCCTCAGAGTGCATGTAAAGAAATAAACGTAAAGTCCAGTGAGCGTTAATGGGTTAGGGTTATTTATTCTTATTATTGTTTCTAATAGTCATAGGTGTTCTGGCCCACACTCCAGCATAGTAGGTGGTAATGCTCCTTAAAAGCTAGTTGCAGTAGTGGTTCCAATATTAAAACCAGGTAAAGATCCATCCTCTCCTTCATCTTATCGTCCAATAGCTTTAACATCTGTGTTGTGTAAGGTGATGGAGAGAATGGTGACAAACAGAGCCTGTGCTGGCTGTGTGTTTTTAGATATTGAAAAAGCATATGATTCAATGTGGAGGGAGGGTGTGCTTATCAAACTCCATGCTGCAGGTATTAAAGGTAGAATGTTTTATTGGATTAAAGACTTCCTTCATCATAGGTCAATTCAGGTGTGGGGAGAGCTTTATTCATCATGGCTTTGGTGCGTCCCTGTTTGCAGATGATGGCGCCATCTGGAGGTGAGGGAAAAATATTCAGAATTTGTTCCTACAAAGTCAGAAGGCTTTGGATCAGGTAGTGCAGTTGGCGGAGAGATGGGGCTTCAGGATCTCTGCAGCTAAGACTAAGTTTATGATCTTTGGCCTCAAAAGGAAAATTCCTGATTTAAATCTTCTAATGTATGATTGTTCCTTAGAAAGAGTTAATATGTTCACATGTCTTGGTGTATGGATGGATAAGAGACTTACTTTGAAAACTCATGTAGAAAAAATCATCTGTAAAAGTGAGAAAGTGAATAACATCCTCAGAAGCCTAGCAGGAAGTGAGTGGGGGGCTGAGAGGGGGACCTTGTGATCTATCAAGCCATTATAAGATCTACACTGGATTATGGATGTGTTGTGTTTGGGTCAGCTGCTAAATCTGTTCTTAACAAACTGGATAGAGTCCAGACAAGGTCCCTAAGAATTTGTTGTGGGGCTTTTAAAACAACTTGTGGTGGAAATGGGGGAATCTCCTCTGTGAACCAGAAGAAATAAACTGGGGATCCATTATTGGAGTAAATGAAGTGGACATAAAAACAGCTCAGCTGCTAAGTGTCTTTTGGAAGATTGTTGGGAATTTGTAGGTGAGGAGAAGAAATCTAACGTCTTTCAACACATTAAACAACTTGTGATTTCAGACACTGGGCTTGATCAAGACAAAGTGTCTGGGGCTCTCTGGTCACCTGTTCCTTTCTGGTTTCTCCCAGAACCTGAGGTTGATCTATCCCTGCTTGAGCAAAGACATAGAAAAAATATTTCTGTGAATATAGGTCAATATGTAAATCAGATGCAGGATGAATATATGCAGATTTTTGGCAGCTCACCAGCCTCCCAGATGTAATTACGAAGAACAAGAATTTCATCATACACTATGTCTTCTAAATGTTTAAGCATTTCATAACTTATTCCATCATGACCTGGAGTGGTGTTCGCTGCGGCCTGCACTGCATCTTTTAGCTCCCTCAGAGTAAAAAATACATTGTACGACCTGTTTTCTTTACATTCATGATTACATTTCCAATTTTCTGTTTTTAAGAATTCCTCCCTTCTCTTGACGCCCTCCTCTCCCAGTGATTTTGAATTGTGAACATCCTGAAATGCCTTAACACACATATCAGCTTTGTCTTTACTACTGGCAGCCTCAGACTGTCCATCATTAAGGACCGGCATTGATGTCCTAACTATTTTCCCAGACATTTTATGGATTCTGGCCCATATTTGCCTAACTGGGGTATCTGGAGCCAGTGTCCCACAAAAATTCCTCCAACACTTTTCTTTTGCATCCTTAACAACCTCTTTTGCCACTGCTCTGAATCTTTTGTACTCTACAGCATTCTCCTGAGTCGGGTTATTACGTAAACATTTAAATGCTTCCTTCCTGTTCCTTACAGCTTTATTACAGTCCTTATTCCACCACGGGATAATGACACAATCCTTGGGGATTGACTTAATAGTTACTGTTTCTGAAGCAATTCTCAATATCATTTTTGATAAGGTCTCATTCTGCTCATATATTGATCCATTGCTATACACTTGCCCAATAGCTGCTGCTGAACCGTTCTTAAACTTGTCCCAGTCAGCTCGGGAAAAATCAAACCTTTTAACACCATCATAAGCATCCATAACCAGTGATCTACCAAACCTACTCACAGCAGGAAAGTGGTCACTGCCCATAGAATCTTTTTCCAGAACATCCCACTCCCCAACCCTAGCTAAAGCTGGAGATGCAAATGTCAAATCTAGACTTGACGTTTTAAATGAACAAGTTTCAAATCTAGTTGGTCTACTGACATTCATGATAACTAGATTACAGATGTCCAATAGTTCCTCGATTACGGCACCATTTGCATCTCTTTGCCGACTTCCCCACAGTGGGTTATGTGCATTAAAATCACCTACAAATATAACAGGAGAACTGACCTTACTGACTAACTCTTCAAACTCAGCCAGAATTGGATGGATTATATACATTAATCAAACTTATTTTTCCCTGAGAAGTCCACACTTCAACTATTATGCATTCAAAAGACAAATCACACTCAATAATTGTATATTGAATCCCTGTCTTAATAGATGTAGCACAACCCCCACCTAGCCTATCAGATCTGTCCTTGCGCAGACACACATACCTGGCATGACGAAATCAAGGCTAGGTTTCAGCCATGTTTCCTGAACACATACAAAGTCAGGTTTATCCTGGCAATCACAAACTTACTTTTTAAACTCCTGTCCATTTGCAATAAGGCTCCTTGCCAGTGGCGTAAATATCGACGGTGCAACCGGTGCAGCTGTCCGGGGCCCAGACACCGTCAGGGGCCCATGGAGGAAGAAAAAAAAAAAAGTTTTTGTGAATGAAATAGCTCGGGGGCGGATCGGTAAGGTAGGCTAACGCTGAGTGGCTGGTATGGGAGGAGGAATGATCATTTGTCCAAAGTCCAATCACCTTGATAGCTGTCAGTCATGATGAGTCTCGATGACGTTGTTTCAACTTTCAGCAGGAAACAAAAGCAAGTTGACCGTAGCGTAGCATCACCATGTTTAGCAAGCATAAACAAAAAAGCGGCACGCAAAAGAGGAAGGAAAAACAGAAGCAGGATGAGGGTAAAACTAAAATGGCCAAGTTGGACAAGTTTTTCACTCAGACCCAGGCGGCAACCACACTAGCTCAAATGAAGCGGCTGCGGCATTGACCCTACCGCCGCGTCCCGCCTCTCCGGTCGGCCCGAAGGAGACTTCCCCGCCACCGAAGCTTCAGAGGTCGGAGTCGGCGGACTCGGCTGTGCCCACCAGTGGACCTGTTGCAGGGATTATTCTGCCCACCTTCCCTATTTTCTGTACTTTTCCTAACTGATCCGCACTTTTACATACCATCAAAAGTGCACCATTGGGGAGAATACGAGCATCAAGCCCCTCACCAACACACTTCAATGAATCAGCCACTTTAAGAGGATTCATATCCTTAAATCCTCTTGCAACCTGAACTCTCAGTTTGAGAATAACTCGATATTCCTCTACAGGCTTGGCCATTTTCGAACTCCTTCCCTCCTTTTTCTAAGGACGTTTCCGATCTATCCCGCTTATTTCCCTTCAACCTAGATCGCTCCACTCTCTCCCAGCCCTGTGACAATTCCCATTCACCCGTACAGCCAAAGCCATACACCTGTTAGACTGTGAAAATCAATACAACAAAAAGAAAGACAACAAAATAAGTTAAGAAAACAAAAAATAAATAAATAAACAAAAGGGTAAGAGTACCGTCTTACTGGACCTATACAGGTCATCGGCCGATACCCTCGCCCCCCACCCCAATCTCAACTCACCAGACACCAAGTCCACCGTCCATACTTCAATATCAAATGTTAATATATCTGTTAAATCTACTTCAAATCAATACACACATTCTCTCCTCTCTCCCTTCCTAAACTGTCATTCATTGACCGCCACCACCCCGGAAACTACAGACATATGTATGTATGGGTGCGTTCGGATTGTCCCTGTTATCTACTTTCACTATCCACTTTACCTTAACCCCGTGAAAACGTCATGGGGTTAAGGAAAGATGTTAGGAGAATTCATAAAGGAATTAGGGAAAGGTGATCGCGTTGTTTTGACAGTCCGACCGCATTTCCACTAGGTGACGTAATAATGCGACGGCGGCGGAGGTTAGTGACGTGGGTCTGCCGTGGTGAAACTACAATGTTCAGAAAATGGACTACAGCTGATCTAAAAATCTTTCTCCTGTGCCTTCTTACCGGTGAAATAATCCTAATAACCACAAGGTGTGAATTAAAATAAAGGAATATAAGATACCAGGATACTTCACTTTGATGGTTTTACAACATCAGCATCACGTTCATAGTTCACCTCTGGGGTTAAGATTGTTCCAAGTTGTTCAAGGCATATTATTACAGCTTGGTAACTTACATGATCTGCGGCTCTTTTTTTATTAACAATGTTTTATATTCCAATTTCTCGTATGAATCAACATCAAATGACAGCAAAGCATCTCCACTAAACATGATACAAGAATGTATAAAAGCTATGTTCACCTTCTTCACACACACTAAATAAAAATAAATAAATAAAAAGAAATGAATAAAATAAATACAAAGGCAGTAACAAATTATGAATCAAATCAATATATAAACCAAATGCAGATTGTCTCCTCATTTCTCCTCCAACAGATCGTTAGTTTTCGTGAACGGTCGGATGCGCGAGTCGCTTTAAATGTTGCGGCCGCAAGGAATTGTGGGGCGGTATTATCTCATCTCCTTTGGTAAAGGATGGTCCAGTGTTTCCTAAAGGAGGTTATAAAGGAAGCATTGACCCACCTTTCCTTAGCTTTTAGAGAATTCGAACGGCTCTAATCATGGCCGCCACTTAAATGCTTCCGGGGTTAAGGTAAAAAGGATAGTGAAAGGAGATAGGAGGGACAATCCGAACGCACCCTAAGTATGGCCCTTTCCGAATAGCCACAGTTCAGTATGCAGTGCAGACTTTTCAGTAGACTGAACTCTCGTGGTCATTCAGTAGACCGAACTCTCGTGGTCATTCAGTAGACTGAACTCTCGTGGTCATTCAGTAGACTGAACTCTGGTGGTCATTCAGTAGACTGAACTCTCGTGGTCATTCAGTAGACTGAACTCTCGTGGTCATTCAGTAGACTGAACTCTCGTGGTCATTCAGTAGACTGAACTCTCGTGGTCATTCAGTAGACTGAACTCTGGTGGTCATTCAGTAGACTGAACTCTGGTGGTCATTCAGTAGACTGAACTCTCGTGGTCATTCAGTAGACCGAACTCTCGTGGTCATTCAGTAGACTGAACTCTCGTGGTCATTCAGTAGACTGAACTCTGGTGGTCATTCAGTAGACTGAACTCTCGTGGTCATTCAGTAGACCGAACTCTCGTGGTCATTCAGTAGACTGAACTCTCGTGGTCATTCAGTAGACTGATCTCTGGTGGTCATTCAGTAGACTGAACTCTGGTGGTCATTCAGTAGACTGAACTCTGGTGGTCATTCAGTAGACTGAACTCTGGTGGTCATTCAGTAGACTGAACTCTGGTGGTCATTCAGTAGACTGAACTCTGGTGGTCATTCAGTAGACTGAACTCTGGTGGTCATTCAGTAGACTGAACTCTCGTGGTCATTCAGTAGACTGATCTCTCGTGGTCATTCAGTAGACTGAACTCTCGTGGTCATTCAGTAAACTGAACTCTTGTGGTCATTCAGTAGACTGAACTCTCGTGGTCATTCAGTAGACTGATCTCTCGTGGTCATTCAGTAGACTGATCTCTCGTGGTCATTCAGTAGACTGATCTCTCGTGGTCATTCAGTAGACTGATCTCTCGTGGTCATTCAGTAGACTGAACTCTCGTGGTCATTCAGAAGACTGATCTCTCGTGGTCATTCAGTAGACTGAACTCTCGTGGTCATTCAGTAGACTGATCTCTCGTGGTCATTCAGTAGACTGATCTCTCGTGGTCATTCAGTAGACTGAACTCTCGTGGTCATTCAGTAGACTGATCTCTCGTGGTCATTCAGTAGACTGAACTCTTGTGGTCATTCAGTAGATTGATCTCTCGTGGTCATTCAGTAGACTGAACTCTCGTGGTCATTCAGTAGACTGAACTCTGGTGGTCATTCAGTAGACTGAACTCTGGTGGTCATTCAGTAGACTGAACTCTGGTGGTCATTCAGTAGACTGAACTCTGGTGGTCATTCAGTAGACTGAACTCTCGTGGTCATTCAGTAGACTGATCTCTCGTGGTCATTCAGTAGACTGAACTCTCGTGGTCATTCAGTAAACTGAACTCTTGTGGTCATTCAGTAGACTGAACTCTCGTGGTCATTCAGTAGACTGATCTCTCGTGGTCATTCAGTAGACTGATCTCTCGTGGTCATTCAGTAGACTGATCTCTCGTGGTCATTCAGTAGACTGATCTCTCGTGGTCATTCAGTAGACTGAACTCTCGTGGTCATTCAGAAGACTGATCTCTCGTGGTCATTCAGTAGACTGAACTCTCGTGGTCATTCAGTAGACTGATCTCTCGTGGTCATTCAGTAGACTGAACTCTCGTGGTCATTCAGTAGACTGATCTCTCGTGGTCATTCAGTAGACTGAACTCTTGTGGTCATTCAGTAGATTGATCTCTCATGGTCATTCAGAAGACTGATCTCTCGTGGTCATTCAGTATGCATTTTTTGTGTCCGCCTCAGTATACTGAACATTTCAGTATGGATACTAACTTCCGGGTTTTATGCAGTATGTTTGGATCGGATGCATGCTTTCAGGAAATGAATTGTATTTTACCACCCACAATGCTTTGCGAAATGAACCGTAAAACGTCACTTCTTGTGCGCCTCCAAATCAAAACAAACGAGCATGGATTAATTTAATAATTTTTTTTATCTAGAATTAAAGTCCCTTTTAAAATCTCTCCTTTTAATTAACAACAAAAATATAACAAATGTCTGCATTATTATAAAACCTTTCCCCCTCTATTTAAAGAATGATTTATGTATTTATGTATGTGTCTCTATTGCTTTATTTGACTTTATATTCTGTATATTACTGTCTTTTGTACTTTCCTGCATGTACTGTATGTTATTTTATTATCTTTTATTATGTTATTTAACTGTGAAAGAGCCGGAAATAAACGCTACATCCTGTAGGCCTATTTCTTCTTCTGACTTCCGGCAAGATGGCGGACCGACTGCAGCGTATTTTCTGAGCTCTGTCTACTTGTCCAAAGTCTACACAAACTTTACCATCCAACTCAATGATATGTGATCGTATGAATCTCTAATACACCATACCGACGCTGTAAGCAGAAAGTGCTCCGGAAATTGCAGCATGACGACGAACAAGAAGCTCTCTTCAGCCCGCAGTAGCACGGTGATGGACGGCCACGATGATGCTAAGATGGAGGTCTGTACCGAGAGCTCCAACAGAAAAGAGCCTTTCTCACCAGCGAAGAACCCCCCAGCAACTACAAAGAAGGACACTGGAAAAGTGGACACGCTAGGTACACAGATACAGCAACACTCAGCTATGCTAGCTAACATAGCTAAAACAGCTGAGTTCAATGCAGCAGAAATAAAGAACTACAAAGTCCAGCTTCAGACCACAAGCCGAGAAGTGTTCACTTTAAAGGTGAACAATGAAGAGTTCATGGACAGAGTCCTGGAACTCACTGCTCTCCAGTGAGCCCGCGTTTGATTTTTGCTGCGCATTTATCAGAGCCTTTACGGTAAACAAGAAGAGAGTCGCGGACCCACGTGACACTGGGCTGAAAGTAAACACTTCAAAATAAAAGCACAGCAAATGACTAACTAGATAGAATGCAATGTTATTTAGCTGTATTAGATTCCACATAAAATCAATGTCTTGATAGGTTTGTTAATAATTCCAGTAATCTATGAGGACATTGATTTGATATGCAGTTTAAAACAGGGAAAATCACATTGCATTTTCTCTATCTATCCGTTTGTCCTTTCTGTGCTTTTATTTTGTAAAGGCGCTGATAAATGCGCAGTGAACATCAAACATTAGCTCAACTGACAGCAGTCAGAGGAGCGGCTGTGAATGCTGTTTCTCCCGACAGCGTCTTCGAGAATCACTGCTAAGTGCAGATCGAGTGATAAACACATTTAACTCAGGGAAGTTCTTCACAATAAAAGCCCCTTATTTTCATCTCTTTGAGGTGCTTTTATTTTGAAGTAGACATACCAGGAAACCAGGTGTTTGAAGCTGAAGCAGCATAACAGAACTCCTGAGTGTGAAAATCCAAACCCTTAAAGCAGATTCAGTTGAAGCTTCAGTGTAGCCTGCTTAGAGGGGAACACAGTGACTTCTACAAAGATCTCATAGAAGCTCATACAGGGTCACTTTAAAACAATCAATCCATTATTTGGACTCTCAGGTTTAGTTGCAGCTAAACATTGGAAACTAACCGGCCTCAAAATAATCAACTCAAATCCTCTTGAAAGTGTTTCTGAGTGAGACAAAGAGCCTGTCAGTATTTTCTTCAATAGTTTCAACATTTCCATTCATCAATCAGCCCATTACTTGAACATGATAAGCCTTGATTATTAGACATCATGAAACATGCTGCTGGTTAAACAAAGGTGTAAACAAAGTGTCATGTTGTCTATGTTGATGTTTTTGTAAAGAACATGTTTCTCTGAAAACACTTCTTGTTACACTTTTTAGCTTTTGTGTTTTCTATGTAATATTCTTTTCCTTTGCAAGTGGGCTGCCCGCTCTCCAGGACTTAATGATGATGAGGAGAAACCTCAGTCCTCACAGCCTTAAGGCGCATTCACACATATTCTGTGCGTGCCGCAGTCCATCAGTGCTGCGCACTACGCCATAGTAAGCCGCCACTCTAGTCAATCATTGTGTTCACACAGCGAGCGCTGCTGTCTGTCTCTAGAGCGTGCCACCAGCGCCACGTCACTCTGCTCCGTTTCTGGAGCAGACCTCCGCTGCAGGTCTATTTTCGATGGAGTACGCTGCAGACACACGTCAAGCTAGACAGTAGGGCTGGGAATCTCAGGGTACCTCACGATACGATACATGTCTCACGATAACGATAGTATCTCAATATGGCGATACTGCGATTATCGATATATTGCTCTTAATAACCTACTATATATCTGTGTGTTTATAAGGGTCAAACAAAAACAAACAACAAAATGAATTTCATAGTTTATATTTTGCAGCATAATTTAACAGTCCAAACAGCAATAGTGCAAAAACAATGACACTTTAGTGCAACATCACTGTAAACAGGATTTGTTTTTAGGTGTGACAAACAGTGACACTATTTTCTATTTTGATAAGTTTAGTCTATTTAAAATGTCTTTGTTGGGGGTCTGGGGGTCCCCCCCCCCCCCCCCCCCCCGAACATTTTTAACATCAGAAATGTCTTTCCTACATTCAGATTAATTTTTAAGCACAATTTGAGGCTTTTCTGCTCCACTTTAAAATAATGATTTAGTATTGTGTCCTCTTTTGTGTCTTTAATCTATTTTAGTGTTCAGGTACATTCACACAGTTATCATTCATTTAAAAACATGAGGACTTAAAACATTATACAGAATATGTTCATTCTGGGACACATGGTCAAAGTAAGTTTTACTGTTAGAAGAGTTTTATTCATAGAGGGGGCGGGACATCGTTGATTGACAGACAGTCACCATGGTTACTCACTCTCACCTGCATGATGCACACTGAACGAGAGGAGAGAGAGCTGCTGACTGACATCACTTATAAGTTAAAGCAGTATGCATGGAAATCAATGTATAGAAATAAATGATTGTACTAATTCAAACATTTTTTTAAACCACCGAGGTCCGGACCTCGTGGATATGATCGCCTCCCTCCGTTTCATAACATCGTTAAATTCTCGTTTCCGTTATCACAACAGGTGAGCTTCAGGTGGAGAGGCTTGTTAGTAACTTGTAAAAAACAAGAGAGAGCAGAAAACACCGACAGCATCAGTTTAAACACCGGGGTTATATCTCCCATCACTGACTGTCTGAGCTCTGCTCTGTGTGACTCTCTGCAGACTGTTTAACGTCTCTTGGGCTCGTTAAAACGGTTTGTTGTGTCGCCATCTGAAGTAGGCTACAAACCTTAACTTTACAAACTCTTCAGATAACTGTTTCTCCTCGAGCCCTGTGGGTTTGGACAAATCTCAACCAGTTTTATATAACCGGACTAACTTTTAAGTTTCGTTTTCATGTTCAGCGGTGATCCCGCTGGACGCGCTCAACTGCGGATCAAAAGGGGAGGGGTAGATGAGTCTGTGTGTTAGCATAAAGTGCAGCATGTGACTCGACTCACTACGGAGGCACGATGAAAGAAGTTTATAGCGGCTATGCTTTGATAATAACTTTAGAAAAAAACGATACGCGGCGAGAGCACATAGATTATCCATCTTCAAATCATTTGACAGCCCTTATTAATATTCAAAAAGCAGTCTAAGTAGTGTTAATGTTTGTTTACTGTGTCCTGCAGATGTCCAGCAGCTGTTGGTGAGTAAAGAAGAGCTTCCACCTGAGCAGCAGGAGTGGAGCCACATTCTGGACCAGGAGGACACTAAGCCCCAACACATTAAAGAAGAACATGAGGAACTGTGGAGCAGTCAGGAGGAAGAACAGCTTCAAGGACTGGAGGAGGCTGATACCACCAAGTTCCCCTTCACTCCTGTCTCTGTGAAGAGTGAAGATGATGAAGAGAAACCTCAGTCCTCACAGCTTCATCAGAGACAAACTGAACAGATGGAAACAGGAGTTGATGGAGAGGACTGTGGAGGAGCAGAACCAGAGAGGTACTCAGATCCAGAGAGACGTTTACAACCAGAGATTGAGGTCAAGATTGAAGACTCTGATGAACCTGAGACTGATGACAGTGATGATTGGAGAGAGACAAGAGAAGATCTGTCAGGATTAAACTTGAAAAATAAGAAACTAAAGACTGGAAAGAGACCACATAGGTGCTCTGAGTGTGGTACAAGATTTAACAGAAGAGGAAATCTGACCACACACATGTTAGTTCACAGTGGAGAGAAACCCTTCAGCTGCTCTGATTGTGGTAAATGTTTTAACCAAAGAGGAAGTCTGGCCAGACACATGTTAGTTCACAGTGGAGAGAAACCCTTCAGTTGCTCTGAGTGTGGTAAACAGTTTACCCTAAGAGGAAGTCTGGTCAGTCACATGTTAGTTCACAGTGGAGAGAAACCCTTCAGTTGCTCTGAGTGTGGTAAATGTTTTACCCATAGAGGAAATCTGGCCAGTCACATGCTAGTTCACAGTGCAGAGAAACCCTTCAGCTGCTCTGAGTGTGGTAAACAGTTTACCCTAAGAGGAAGTCTGGTCAGTCACATGTTAGTTCACAGTGGAGAGAAACCCTTCAGTTGCTCTGAGTGTGGTAAATGTTTTAACTATAGAGGAACCTTGGCCAAACACATGTTAGTTCACAGTGGAGAGAAACCCTTCAGTTGCTCTGAATGTGGTAAACGTTTTACCCAAAGAGGAAGTCGACCAGACACATGCTAGATCACAGTGGAGAGAAACCCTTCAGCTGCTCTGAGTGTGGTAAAAAATTTAGACTAAAGGGGAATCTGAAGAGACACAACAAAGTTCACAAACGTTAGAAAGCAAAAAAAACTTCACATGCATCCCTGCTTGGCAGGCTGCCCAGGTATGTTTTCCGCCTTTCCCATCAGACTTTAAAACAAACTAGTAGACTCTCTATTTCAGGTCTACACTCCCTCCCGTCCACTACGCTCTGCCAATGAAAGGCGTTTGATCCAACCTTCACAACAGGGTCCAAAGACGAGGACTAGACTCTTCTCCTCTGTCGCCCCCCGGTGGTGGAATGAACTTCCAAACTCCATTCGATCTGCAGAGTCCCTCTGTACCTTTAAGAAAAAGCTAAAGACCCAGCTCTTTCAGGAATACCTACTAACATAACTTAATGATGATGATCTGGATAGTATTGATGTAATGATGGTAATGATGATGGTTTTTGTTTTTGTTTGACGTATAAGATGGTTTATATACTGACAAAAAATGTCCCATCTAATGGAAAACAGGAGAAGTTTCAGAACCACTGCCTTTAGAAGACATGGGTCAGAAGACAATAAGAATACCTTCTCATGAGCTCAGGAAACGTCTCTTGGTTTCTGGTGTGCACCTGAAACTTATTTAATCTTTTCTGCCAGTATTCCCTTAGGGGCTCCGTTTCTTTATGAAGTAAAGAAATCCAAATCTCCAACATGAGAATAAAGGGGAGGTCTGAGCAGACTCTGTCAATAACTGTCCTTAAAACAGCTGGTGCTGAACCATCTTGTTCAGTTGTCTGTGTGTTAGAGTTCTTCTTGGTTTTCAGTCTCTTGTTTGTCTCCATTCTGTCTGATGTCTAAAGTCTTGACATTTTGTCTTTAACGTGTGAACTCTTTCATTTGTTCTGTGTTTGACCTACGGATTCTTCTTCTGTAAACCGTTATCTCCTGTCTACTTTTATTGTGTCCTGTCTAACTTTATTTTGATAGAACCAAACCAATGAGATCCAACCGAGCCTTCACTATCAGTTTAGATGCAGAGAACCAAAACTCTTGTCTGTCAGCAGCAGTGACAATACCTACGTATTGAATGATATTATTGATGACGATGGTGCATTGCCTGTCAGCACCTGTGTGTCCGATCAGACTTAAAGCTGTTTGTTTGCACTGACTGACGTTGTTTCCTCCTTTCTAGATCATTGCTTGTGTTGTTCTTACTCTCTGATGTGTATGTACGTATGGACTACCGGACTGCTAGTGAGTCCTCAGTATTAACAGCCACATGAGAAGTCATACAGGAGAGAGACCAGACCACAGTGTGTCCAGAGAAGCCACAATCAAAAGTGTTGAAGCGTTTAATATCTTTCATGTCATTTCTTTTTTTACAGAATCAAATGAAAGCAGTATCCATAAATGTTGCTGTCAAGAATTCTAACCATACCCATCCCTAGATTTAAAACTCCTGTTCAATGGTAAAAGTGATCCAAAGGAATCCAAGTGAACAACATCACTAATGTTTATTCATAAGTATGTATTGACTAACAGATGTATAACTGCTGTTATAAAGGGATAGAAGACAATTGTATTGACAGAAATCTGTGTCTACTTTTTTGACATTGATGTTTTGTTGCTGACATATGAACCAGTAAGTTGGGAGCAGCTATGACGTTTGAATGTAAAGAGAAAAATACTGTCTGTCTTTGTTCTCATTTGAACTTAGACACCTCAGATGTTGGTGCTTCATTTGACACCTGTTCCTCTGTCTGGCCTTGCCTGTATCTCACACATGTACACTTCTACTTCTTGTTATCTGAGCATAGAAGCTTCTCACAGCAGACTGTGCACTCCTTAAAAAGGAGTCACTGTTATTCCACTGTGCTAGCTTGCATTATTAACAAACTGATACTATTGTCTGTTATTGCCCCAAAAGAGATTCATCTATGCAGAAGGTGTAGCCACGAGGGCGAGCCGAGACCAATGACAAACTGTTACCTATATCCTGTGAATGTATAAATATGTTCTGCAACCGGGACTGCCCCGGGAATCTTTGATGCATTCGTGATTCATGTCACTTCTGTAGCTGATTGCCCCTTTGTAAAGAACTTTGACTTCATGCAATAAAATACACAAAGACAAAAGACTTTGACTTGAGATCCTTGATTACCAGAAAACTCCACAACATGTTTCAGGCTGAGCAATATGAATGTTTTCAACAGTGACAATTCACTTGATTTAGTCATAACAAGGAAAGCATCAAAGTGCTGTTCTCTCCTTCCTGTTATCTTTTCTGTATAAAGGATGACAGAAAGTTCACCAAAAAGTTTCTCTTTGATTTTTTTTACGCTGTAAGAACCCGATACAACCTGTGATGTACACTTTTCCCAAAGTACCAACCCTTCAGGTCGCCCAATAGTGGCACAGACAGACTCCCTTTGGTCTCCACTGTCTCATTTTGGAGATTTGTTGTTAAGCCCTTTGTTGAAACAGGCCAGTCTACCTAAAGGACTTCACAGATTTCATTGAAAAACTTCTAATCTGAGTGATTAGCCAGTGTCCTTTTGTTAACTCATGATATCACAAGCCTCTACGTGAACATACAGTACCTTAAAATCCAGAATATATGCCGCACCGGTATATACCGGTCTGTTTTTGGGAGGTTTCCCAGAAAGAGAAAAGGTTGAAACTATCTACCTGCATGACTATTTCTATTGTGTTCTGTGAAGTCCACAACGTGCAGCTTCTGAGCAGCTCTTTTAGCACCATCCGTTTTCCCTTCAATTGCAGAATGAGGCGGCTGCCTGCACATTTCCAATGCAGGAAAAACCCTGGATTGATATTCTTGTGAGGACTTTTAGGAAAAGGCAGTTGGTATGAAAAACAGATTTGTGTAAGTATACCAAGATCTGTTTTTAAACAACATTGGCATTTTATAAAGTCCGACAGTGAACTCTGCTATTTTCAAAGACACTCCTCAGTTTGAAAGTACAAGAGGGGAAAAATAAAAGGTGTTTGTTATCAGGTAAAGTACACAGACTGAACACTGTTACTGTGTGTATTTGATTAGAAATAATACAGTGTGTGTTTGTGCGGACATAAACAGCTGTTAAAGCCGACTGACAGCTGAACGTGATCAGCTGATGTTATCATCACAAACAGACGTCGCTTCACGTGACGCTGTAGAGGAAAGGACGTCTCATGTCTCTTAAAACAGATCTCCTCATTCCTCTCTCCTCTGCTTCGTTTCCTTGCATCTCTCCATGCATCTCTGGTGGGAGGGACTAAGACGCAAGTGGAGGAGGCAACTTGGAGGACACTTGATGCAATTAAGAGAAGTGAGAAGTACCCTTAGATAACGTGTTCAAAAGTGAGCTGGGGGCTGCAGGGCTCGAGGTCGCAGCCCAACAACTGAATCAGAATCAGAATCAGCTTTATTGGCCAGGTATGTTTAACACACAAGGAATTTACCTTCAGTAGACTGTGCTCTCTTTGTATAAAGGTATAACATTAAATATCAACAATAAACTCAAAAATAAACAAATAATTAAAGACTAATATACAAGACTAAATAAGATAATAGTGCAGTGGTGAGTAGTGCAAAAGATGCTGAAGTGAACATGAGGTAGATATTTTTTACAGTATTTACATTAAAGAGTGTGTGCAGATGGTAATTTAAATAAAATAAAATAATATATATATATATATATATATATACGTACATGTACATGTACATTCACAGTGACAGTTTTGTTCCAGGTTATTTCACAGCAGCAGGTCTGACACTCTTTGACTATTTAGCGTTCATCAGAGTGACAGCCTGGGGGAAGAAACTGTTCTTATGACGGGTTGTTTTGGCGTACAGTGATCTGTAACGCCTGCCGGAGGGGAGGAGTTTGAAAAGTTGTGTCCGGGGTGTGAGGGGTCTGCAGTGGTGTTACCTGCCCGTTTCCTGACCCTGGACCGGTATAAGTCCTGGATGGGGGGCAAAAACCCAACTCATTCAGTATAAGGTCCTCCATAGAACACACTACAACACTCACAAACTCTACCGTATGGGCTTCAGCCAAAATAACACCTGTCCACACTGTCCCACCACAACTGATGACTACTTTCACTCCCTCTGGACCTGCCCACACATTCAAACCTTCTGGTCGGAGGTCATGAGCAAGCTGTCTGAGATCCTCAGCCTCAGCATCCCCCTATGCCCCATCATTGCACTATTAGGTGACATCTCTTCTCTATCACTCTCAAAACACCTCAAAGCCTTCCTGTTAATATCACTAACCACTGCCAAAAAAGTCATACTACTAAACTGGAAAGACAGAATCAAAATATCCATACTCCACTGGCTCAACCTACTCACAGACCACTCAAACCTGGAAAAACTGACAGCATCTTTAAAAAACAATATGGCTTCCTTTGAAAATATCTGGTCCTCCTTTTTGCAATACCTTCAACTCTGATTCCTCTTTACTTCCACAAACAGTTCCTCCTGTACTCCTCATATCATTGTATTAAGTTGTTCTTTCATTATCACATGTTCAATTTAACCATGTATACTATTTTTGTCTTTTACTGCTGTTTTTTGAATTTATCTCAATTTTTTATTTCTATTTTGTTCAATTATTTATAAACAGTGTTTCTTTTCTTGTTTGTTACTTAAACTACAGCAAACCATAATGTGCAGTACTTCTCAGTATGACCCTGCCATTCTTTTCTGGAATATATCCTATTTGTCTGTCTGGCTTTTGCCCTGTCTGTCCTATCTGTGTAGTTTGTCCCGTCTGTCTGCTCTTGTCCTGTCTGTCCTGTGTGTCTGGTTTGTCTTGTCCCGTTTCTCAGATCACAAAATTCTAGTTTGGCTTGCCTGCCAAATGTCTTTATTTTTTACATATAGACATGTATTATGTATTCACTCTTTGTAAAACTGCAAAGGCAAAATAATAAAAAAATAATAAATAAATAGAACAACTATTTTGATGTACCTACCTTGGCTTTGCCTTTAAAGGAAAATTACATGTGTATACTTTTGTGAACATAATTCTTACACTTACCTGTATAACTTGACAGTAAGTGACTAAAACAGAAAAAGGACAGATGTTGTTATTGTTGTTACTTGAGTTAAACTGGCTTTCGATAGCACATGCTCACAGAGAGCATGCTAAGGTGAAAGGGACCTTTGACAAGAGTAAGAGCGCGGTCACACTGGCCATCCGTACCGTTCCGTACTCAAGCACGATTGCCCCTGCTGCGCCATTCTCCCACTGGCCAGCACGGCCCGCGGTCACACTGCATCAGGACTAACCGTGCCTGAGCACGGTTGCCTCTCGTACATAGAGTTGTAATACAGCACATGCACTCTTTATGTTATTATGAAGCGTGCTCAGTTTACAAACAGGCTGACTCGAGAAAAAAAGAAAAAAGGGACGCGCAGTTGAGTCCACATCTGCACATCGGAGAACAACATAGAGATCATGACAGCTACTTTACTGACTTTGTGGCTTATTTTGAGTCACTTTAATCAGCTACAGCCGTAAATTAATTAAAAAAAATAAAAGAGACGCGCAGTCGAGTTCGCGTCTGCACATCGGAGAACAACATAGAGAGCATGACAGCTACTTTACTGACTTATTTTGAGTCATTTTAGTCAGATACAGCCATAAAACTCTGGATTCTCCACATTGAAGGCTGTCAGCGTTGTGTACCCGCGTGCTTGTGCTCGTGCATGAAGTGTACCGTGCCGAAGCACACCTCTCAGAAGTGTGCCAAAGCCAAGGAAGTGTACTGCGCCTGAGCACGGTACGAAGCGGTCACACTGGCCAAATGAACTGGACTTTAGGGTTGAAGCGTGTTTGGGCACTGAAGGGATTGCCAGTGTGACCGCAGCCTAAGTCTCTAGCTGCAGCCCCTCAACTGGGCAGCCATATTAATCTGGGTTCAGCAGCTGCAGCCTCAGGACAAGGTAGCTATATCAATAGCAAGTAGTTGGCTGTATTACCCACAACAGGTCATCCTGTCATTAGTGAATCATGAGCCGCAGCCCAAACAACAGTGAGGCATGTAAAGAGTGAATTGGGTGGCTGGGGATAAGAGGGGTAATTAAAAGAGTGAGTTAGGGTCAGCATCTGCATGATTGGTATGCCATGTAAACATTGACATTAGGGCCCCCACAATCCAACCACTTGGATAAAGTGTTCAAAAGTGAGCTGGGGGCTGCAGGGCTCGAGGTCGCAGCCCAACAACTGAATCAGAATCAGAATCAGAATCAGCTTTATTATTTAACTTCGGTAGACTGTGCTCTCTTTGTATAAAGGTAAAACATTAAATATCAACAATAAACTTAAAAACAAACAGTAATGAAAGACTAATATACAAGACTAAATAAGATAATAGTGCAGTGGTGAGTAGTGCAAAAGATGCTGAAGTGAACATGAGGTAGTTATTTTACAGTATTTACATTAAAGAGTGTGTGCAGATGGTAATTTAAATAAAATAAAAATAATATATATTTGCATATATGTACATTCACAGTGACAGTTTGGTTCCAGGGTTTATTTCACAGCGACAGGTCTGACACTCTGTGACTGTTTAGCGTTCATCAGAGTGACAGCCTGGGGGGAAGAAACTGAGGTTACCGGTACTTCACAGCAGCAGGTGTGACACTCTGTGACTGTTCTGAGCTGACGCAGGAAGTACATCCTCTGCTGTGCCTTTTTTCTGATTGTGTCTATGGGTGCTTCTCACTTCCCTTAATTGCATTGAGCGTCCTCCAAGTTGTCTCCTCCACTTGCGTCTTAGTCCCTCCCACCAGAGATGCATGGAGGAAACGAAGCAGAGGAGAGAGGAACGAGGAGATCTGTTTGAAGAGACATGAGACGTCCTTTCCTCTACAGCGTCACGTGAGGCGAAGTCTGTTTGTGATGATGTCATCAGCTGATCACGTTCAGCTGTCAGTCGTCTTTAACAGCTGTTTATGTCCACACAAACACACACTGTATTATTTCTATCAAATACACACAGTAACAGTGTTCAGTCTGTGGACTTTACCTGATAACAAACACATGAAGAACAACCTGCAGTCTGCTCATAACCATGGGGACAAGTTCTACTGACTAAAAGATTTCATACTGAATTGATGAATTTATTATTTGTATTAGTTTGGACTTATAATTGGACAATGAAGTGTGTATTTATAAACACAGATATTTATGTCTCAGGAATACTGAAAATGATTGATGAGGTTGTAAATGATAATGATAAAATAAGTGTGAATGTAAAAGGTGTTTGTGAGTGACAGACTCCCTCTGCATGAGACTGTCATTCTCATCATCATCACACATTCAAACAGTCTGAGGGATCATGAACATGAAGGAATCATTTCTGAACACTTCATATTAACACACTGTTTGTTTGAGTGTGGGGAGGGATGGGCCTACACTCTGATTGATTTATAGAACTGATGCTTCATATTTGGTTGTTAATCTTCATGTCAGACACTTTTTAATCCCAGCTCATCACAGACTCTTTACAAACTGACCCATGATCTGTTTAAATGTCCGACGCTCCGTTTAGCGTCTTTTTAATGTCCGTCTTTTCTCCGGTATTAAACTCAGCTCATGTTGATAAGTTTCACTGAAGTCTGATCCGCTGCAGCGTCCAATCAATGAATGATATTCGATAAGGGGGCCGTGTCTGTCAGTAAAAAGACTTCCGTAAAGCCAGCTCTCGTGTCTCCTCGGCCATCGCTCCTCGGATCTCCCTCCTCTCTCCTCGATCCTCTCTCCTCCTTTCAGTGTAAGAGCTTTGGGACGATCCTTAACATGGCGGGTCTAAAACTACTTCCGGTTCGGCCGAGGAGCGAGGACCGAGGAGATAGCAAATAAGAGAAGTGAGAAGTACCCTATGTGGGAGGTCCACTTTCACTGGGCATTGGACAAGAACCCTTCTTGAAATCAGGTCACATGTCAGCCAATTGCTTTTATACTTCAGGTTCATACCAGCAGTTACTGTCTCATGGAGTCTTCATTCATTGCCCTTAGATCATTTTACATTGTGAACAGCTCATGTTGCAGGATTATTATTAGTGATGTAGTTGAACTCCAAACAGCTGAATTGACTTTGTGCATTGCAGATTTGTACTTTTATAAGCTAGATAAAAAACCCAGCAATGATATTGTGCAGCCCTACTTTAAAAACATACAAGTCTCAGTGTGAGAAGAAGTTCAAAGCCCTACATGTGTCCTTCTTTCTGCTAAGACCACTGCTCAGGGGTTCAACATGAGCCACCAATGAAGCACAGCTAAGCAACAGTATGAAACGACTTCATTACAAGAATCTTCTTCAGTCCTGCAATAGGACGTGATGATATTTGAGGTAAGGATAAGGGACAGGCTACATCAAGCACAATAGTTACGGTACTCTTTGCAGTATTAACACATCACCTGCAGCTTTTTATGAATATTTCTGAACTGACTTTGAGCAACTTTTGAACTCTTTATATTGTTGGGTTTTGTTCTATGTATCATATTTGATATAGTGTTAAACAGTGAAACTACTTTGACTTGTTGTCTTTTCCTTTGTATTTGTACTATAGACCCATTTTTTCACTTTAGTGTGGAGTCCACTTCAAAAAAGCTGCAAATATTCACACAGAGTTGTTCAATCTATTCTCACAGACTCCTTCTCAAATGTTGGCTAGATTGTTGTTGGAGTTAAGTTACACTACAGCCCATGTTGTGAACAAATAAGACAGCATATATACACTTATTAGATCACTTACAATTGCCATCAACAGGGCAGAGGCATGATGGGAAAAACGATGAATTTGTGAAATGACACAAACTTGCTCCAGCACATAAACATGTAAGAGTATCAGTTTAAGGACACTTGTGTGAAGAAAATGTCCAGTGTAGGTCAAAGTCAAAAGATGTTTGAAGTTGTTAGCACATAACTACACATACTGACCCGATGCACCGTTAAAGTCATGGCATATGAACCTCTCACAATGATTTGTGGCATATAACAAATGTTTGTGATTGTTAACATGTGAAGAAGTAAGTCCTGATAAGTGAAGGGATGAACATCCTTTACCTGGGTAAATACATCTCACCTTCTAAGCTTTCACTTGTGTGTCTGCACTTTCTGTCAGCTGATCAGAGAAGTCAAAAGAAACCCATGACTGTGGAGCAGTGGTGATAGGCGATGCTCTGTCCAGGCGCCGGTTAACACTGACCTGACTGACCACAGAATCTGGGCTTGTTATGAGCTGCGAGGGTTCTGGAATGACGCGTCAAAGGACCAAAGGACCAAAGCACAGAATGTTTACTTTGGAATACATGGAAACCTGTCACTTTATACGTCGCCATGGAAACACACAAGCAGGAAATCCTGTTATGGTTCCATTTACACAACAAGTGCTTCTGAAAAACAAGAAACAAACCAAGTCTCTGTTTCATGAGTGAATAGTTCAGTCCTGTCTCTACAGTCAGTACACAAATGTACTAAATCAGTTCCTGATACACCAATATTACACCAACGATCAGTGCTCTGAAAACTCCACCAACTGTAGCATCCTGGCTTCACTTTTATTCAAGAGATAAATAAACAAGTCTGCTTGTAGGTGAAATATGAATACATGAAAGCAGTTACTTTCATTGCAAATAAGAAAAGTTTTATGATTGATGACGAGTCAGGTTACCGTGGGAACTGGATAGCACCAAGACCAATGAAGAGTCGTTCTCCTCTTAGCAGAAAATGTCTAAAAAGCAGTGAAGCAGCAAAAAGGAAGCCAAAGAGAGAAATGATAACAGAACAAATATACACACACTTGAAGTGTTTGTTTCCATAGACCATTTAGTTCTACACACTGAAGGCTATAATGCATTTCTATTGTTTCTTCTAACAACATGTGGAGTAAATCCAGAATGCCAGATGACATCTACAGGTGTTGTCATTCAGTTTGTGATCAAAGGCTGCAGCAGTTTTGTGCCCAGTGGCCTCTGCACTCTTCATTCATCCCGTGCATGTTCAGGTGTCATTGAGATGTTCTTGATTTTGTATTCTGACTGCAGGATTCTTATTAAGGGTTAAAGGTTTTCAGTGAAATCAACCTGGACCTGATCTGACTGTGGTCGCTCTGCATCAGGATCTGCTGAACTCCTTTTCTTTACCAAAGAGACTTTAGACACTCCACACTAAATCACACAAGTAGATGAAAGTCTTTCTCACTCTACAACACTTTATTTATTACAAGGTTACACATGAGCTGTCTGAAGAAATTGTGCTACCCAACACAGAGGCCTCCAAGGAAACAGAGAGACAGAAAGAAGAGAAGATATCAGGAGAGAAGAAGGATCCTTACACTGTAACTGTTTCATATAAACCCTTTACATTCAAACGTCATAGCTGCTCCCAACTTACTGGTTCATATGTCAGCAACAAAACATCAATGTCAAAAAAGTAGAGAAAGATTTCTGTCAATGCAATTGTCTTCTATCCCTTTATGACAGCAGTTATACATCTTGTAGTGAAAATTAATGTATTAAGATATGAATATATCTCACATTACCTCGGGTTAGGGCACCACCTCCTGTTAACAGAAGAAATTAAACTTTATTTTATTAGTTTATTAATTATCAATCTCATCTCAGAATGTGTGAACTCTGGAGCAGCTTTAATCAGGAAAAGACACGGACAACAGTTCTGAATTGAATGTTTAAGTTTAATAAAGAAATGATAAACAATAATGTAGATAAATGAAACAGATATAATGTAAGAAATATTGTTATGACAGTGATGGATTGTAACTTATGATGTATTATGACAATGACATGATATACCCTCGAGCTCTATAACTCAACCTCGTATGCTGAAATGAATATGTTTAGTAACGAGATAAAAACGCGGTATTGTTTGAAATGTGCGAAAGCTTGAAAGTTGAGAAAGAAGACCGCCGTGAAGAAAGAAGGCATAACTAAAAGTGAGACAAAGAAAAACTAAGAGTGAGCCTGCAAACTAAGGGTGAGCCTGCCTGAAAGAAGAATTGTTGTCCCTCTTATCAGTCGAGCAGGCGAGGGGGGGTCAACTGGTCACTCCCCTTTATGCAGGGCATCGTTTTAATTACCGAGTTTACTCAATAAGATTACCAATAAGAACTAAAACATATATACGTCACCATACATTCATTTCTATATAAACTGTAGATTCACGTTAATGTAAGTCATGTCATACATTTAGATATACGTTTCTATCAGGTTCATATGGAGATGTTTCATCAGGAGGGGATCAGTACATTTCAGCCTGTAGTTGAACAGTGTTATACATTTGACATACTTAATAAGACACATTAATAAAATATGAATTGGTGTCTTTAAATAACACCTTCTATCACTAATAACACATCATATGATTATAATACAGATATATTGAACATGTGGCTATAAGGCTTACGTATTCCTCGATGTCCTGGCCACAAGGGGGCAGTGGCGCTACACATCAAATTCCTATTGAAATGACTTACTACTTATTCCTTCAATAGACATCGGATTTTTCAGCAGAAAAAGATCATCACAACACAATTCAATGTGGGACAGTTACAAATATGTAGACTCAAAGAGAGGTCTAAGTGTTCATGTGATGAAGAATGAAACGTGGTGGTTGAAACCAGAGTTCTGGAGCAGTGATCTAAATGATTCTCTTCTGAGGATGCCAGAGATGCAAATGGTTTATACCCCTAGTGGTTTTTATTGCTTTGCAGTTCAAAATGTCAGGTCAGTTCATGGATACAGAGTGTTGTGTTTTCCTGTTCAGCTGTTTCTTCAAGGTTCTTACGAGTTAGTGATATACTCTTCCCCAACGCTTGGTCTGAGAGGAAGGGGCTTTCAAATCGTTCAATCAGTTCCTCTGATCTTGATTGAAAGTGAACAAGGAGTTAATCAATAGTCTGTTTTCTGAATGTGGATTAGGAGTTCTTTGAAGCTTTCTGACTAGCAGTCCTCCAACTTACAAATGTAGAGTTAATACTGTCAAAACATTAACTGGGAGATCGCGGGTTCTAGGTGTGGGAACAGGAACTGTTGTAAATATAATGAGGCAGCAGGATATTCACTACACATCTGTTAGTCAATACATACTTATGAATACACATTAGTGATGTTGTTAACTTGGATTCCTTTGGATCACGTTTACCATTGAACAGAACAAACATTTCGCTCCAGTGTGAATCATCATGTGTTTGGTCAGATTAGTCTTAGTACTAAACCTTTTACCACACTGACAGCAGCTGAATGGTTTCTCTCCTGTGTGAACAAACATGTGTCTTCAAATTCCGCTTTCGTCTAAATTGTTTTCTACATTGAGAGCAGCTGAAGGGTTTCTCTCCAGTGTGAATCATCATGTGTCTGGTCAGTTCTCTCTTAATACCAAATCTTTTATCACACTCAGAGCAGCTGAAGGGTTTCTCTCCTGTATGAACTAACATATGTGTGGCCAGACTTCCTCTTTGGGTAAAACGTTTACTGCAAATAGAGCAGCTGAAGGGTTTCTCTCCACTGTGAACTAACATGTGTCTGGTCAGATGCTCTTTTCGGTTAAATATTTTCTCACACTTAGAGCAGCTGAAGGGTTTCTCTCTTGTATGAACTAACATGTGTTTGGTCAGATGCCCTTTATCGTTAAATCTTTTACCGCACTCAGAGCAGCTGAAGGCTTTCTCTCCTGTATGAACTAACATATGTGTGGCCAGACTTCCTCTTTGGGTAAAACTTTTACTGCAAATAGAGCAGCTGAAGGGTTTCTGTGCAGTTGAACTAACATGTGACTGGTCAGATGCACTTTTCGGTTAAATCTTTTCTCACACTCAGAGCAGCTGAAGGGTTTCTCTCTTGTATGAACTAACATGTGACTGGTCAGATGGCCTTTTTGGTTACATCTTTTACCACACTCAGAGCAGCTGAAGGGTTTCTCTCCACTGTGAACTAACTTGTGTTTGGCCAGACTTCCTTTTTCGGTAAAACATTTATCACACTCAGAGCAGCTGAAGGGTTTCTCTCCACTGTGAACTAACATGTGTCTGGTCAGACTTCCTTTTTTGGTAAAACATTTACCACACTCAGAGCAGCTGAAGGGTTTCTCTCACTGTGAACTAACATGTGTTTGGCCAGACTTCCTCTATAGTTATAACGTTTACCACACTCAGAGCAACTGAAGGGTTTCTCTCCACTGTGAACTAACATGTGTGTGGTCAGACTTCCTTTTTCGGTAAAACATTTATCACACTCAGAGCAGCTGAAGGGTTTCTCTCCACTGTGAACTAACATGTGTCTGGTCAGACTTCCTTTTTTGGTAAAACATTCATCACACTCAGAGCAGCTGAAGGGTTTCTCTCCACTGTGAACTAACATGTGTTTGGCCAGACTTCCTCTATAGTTATAACGTTTACCACACTCAGAGCAACTGAAGGGTTTCTCTCCACTGTGAACTAACATGTGTGTGGTCAGATGCCCTTTTTGGATAAATCTTTTACCGTACTCCGAGCACCTATGTGCTCTCTTACCAGTCTTTAGTTTCTTATTTTTCAAGTTTAATTCTGACAGATCTTCTCTTGTCTCTCTCCAATCATCACTGTCATCAGTCTCAGGTTCATCAGCTTCTTCAATCTTGACCTCAGTCTCTGGTTGTAAACGTCTCTCTGGATCTGAGTACCTCTCTGGTTCTGCTCCTCCACAGTCCTCTCCATCAACTCCTGTTTCCATCTGTTCAGTTTGTCTCTGATGAAGCTGTGAGGACTGAGGTTTCTCTTCATCATCTTCACTCTTCACAGAGACAGGAGTGAAGGGGAACTTGGTGGTATCAGCCTCCTCCAGTCCTTGAAGCTGTTCTTCCTCCTGACTGCTCCACAGTTCCTCATGTTCTTCTTTAATGTGTTGGGGCTTAGTGTCCTCCTGGTCCAGAATGTGGCTCCACTCCTGCTGCTCAGGTGGAAGCTCTTCTTTACTCACCAACAGCTGTTGGACATCTGCAGGACACAGTAAACAAACATTAACGCTACTTAGACTGCTTTTTAATATTAATAAGGGCTGTCAAATGTAGGCCTGGGCAACGATAATTATCGCGATAACATTTTCTCCATATAAATATATAAAAATGTTCGATAAAAGCTTGATAGATTTAAATCTGTAATTACACCATCCAACCACTGGGGATGGTGCGCTAATACGCCTTGAATGCTTGCTTCCACCCGACATTAAAGGGATACTTCACCCATTTGAATTAAGCTTTGTATCATTAGAAACCTGGTAGTATTTTTGAATGGTCGTGCATCTGGCCCTCATTTTTCCCTGACACGAGAAAGCTCTGTATTTCTTTTCTGAAAAGCAGCCTCTGATGACGCAAAAATCGTCATTTTGTGTCATCAGAGGCTGTTTTGGATAGAGGGGGTGAAACTACATCGCTAGTTCCTCATGTTTTCGACCACTGAAGCTTCAGACCTATTACAGATCAGTGGGCGGGACCTCACTGTCAGAATCTAAACTTAACGTCCTGTTGTGGAAAATATTTTAGTGAATCCGGATAAAGACCGAGAACCAATCGTCTTTGTAAGGTTTTATTCTTGCAAGAAGGAGTGAGTCTACAGAGTGTACCCTAGTGATTCAGTCTGCAGAGTCACACAAATGACAGACAGAATGCTGAGCCCCTCTTTACATGTCAGGGAGGAAACAAACTGATTGACGAGTCTGTTAGAGAAGATAAGCCATTTAAATGCAATCAACCTAGACAGAGGAAAAGTCAGATGACCATTCAGAGTCATCATTGTAGATTCAAAGTTCATGAAAACACATCCACAGTAGAATCACATGATCTTGACAGCTAGTTTACTCTAAACAGTATTTCTTTTGAAATGTCAGACAGTTCACAACAGAATTATTTTAACACATCTGCTAAATAAATTTTTTCCCATTACAGTCCGCCATCATGCTAGGAAGCTATGCTAACAGGCACTATGGAGAAAGCTGATACCAACCGAGAATGGCAAAAAACGTATGTTTCAACTTCAAACTGATATGACTGAAGGGGATTTTGAAGGTCTTGTGCTCGAATCAGATGTTTGCGGTTCTTTCTATGAGCCGCAATATAGCGGTGAGCTGGCTGCTGCCGACAGGCAGGGAGAAGGAAGAAGGAGCCGGGGCAGACTTTCCAAGATGCCAATTTCTTCTGGAAGAAATCTCTGAATCAGTTGTCAGGTAGTCCAAGCTTCCGAGTTGGGAAGTCGTTCTTCTTCTCGGAGATATCGTACTGTCAAAAGTTATATTTGAGCTAAAAGTTGATGTGCAATACGTGCATGAATAAAAAGTATGTTAACAAAAACAAAACCGACTTGAGCAGGTGTTTCATGTGCATTTACAACTCAGAATCTTGTTTTTCCGATACCATGTGAATGCACCGTAAATCCTCTCCTTCAGCGGGAGTGTCCTGCGGTGCTGTGCATTCTGGGAGTTGTTGTCTTTCATCAACATGAACCAAAAATACACTTTCTTTGCCTTTTCTCGGTCAAGGAAGGCACCAACTTCAAAATGTATTTCACAGTTCTACTACATATATGACCCCAATTTCACTAAAGATTCATTTTCAACGTGTGAAAGTATCCCTTTAAAGAAAAGAAAAAAATACGATGAACATGTCGCAGGGATATGGTTAGGCAGGAGCTTACAGAGGTTTAGGAGCAGAATGAAAATACCTCCAAATTGAGGCGACCACCGACTGTTGGTTTATATTAGGGGGGGGGGGCACCTCGCCCCCCATGATGGGTCAAGTTAAAAGGCAGGTTGGGTAATTTTCCACATATCCACTTTATAAGATTTTGGTTTGAAATTGTCTTTTGGTCCTGACAGAAATTAATAACTCCAATGTGGCTCTGAAAAAGGAACAAAGAGAATCCGTCATCTGTAGCAGTTTAAGCAGAATCTGAAATTAACACCCGCCAGCGACAAATGTTTGGCGAGTACATTTCAGAGGGCTATCCGCCGCAGGGCGGGTAAATGTTTTACCAAAAAGTCATGAAAACTATGCTATGAGTATTAAGCGTGTTTCCTTGACAACGATCAACATTTCCTGTCTATCATGGCGGCCGCCTACAAGACACGTCTCAACTTTCTCAGTTGATTATTTTAAGATGAGAAAAAAACTGTGTTGCAAGTTTTTTGTATTTTAATGTATAAATATGCAAATTATACACTAATTAAATATGCACTAATTTGAATATATTTAAATAATGAAATCTGATGATGTGATAAAGTCAGGTTCAAAATTCTTTTTTCATTTTGTTGACATTAGATGGAAAAAAAATGACAGAGGGATTTTTGGAGATCTACTTTTGTTATCCTTTAAATCAGAATATACTTTCAATAGCCTTAAAGAATTTCACCATGTTTTTTGGAATAAAATGTTATTTAAATGATGCTAGGAATGATATGTCTTCAAATCCCCGGGGTCCCAAATGAACTTTTTAACTCACCGGCCAAAGTGGCAGGTAGATAAAAGAATTCACCGGCCAAACATATTTTTTAACGGCCGAAATAACAAATAGTGTTTTTGTGTCACACACACATCTGTTACAGTACATTTAATGTAGAAGGCATTATGTTCTGTTGAATCAATCACAGATTAAAGTCACAGATTCAATCATTTTATCAGATCAGGAAATTAAAAAAACATATTTGCTGGCCTTTACTTTTTAAATAGGTAGTTCCCAGGCCCCCCTGCTCCCCTCTGAGCAGGGGGGCCTCTGAAATGTACTCACCAAACGGAAAATCTACCCGCCGCATTTGGCGCTTGGTGGGTGTTAATTTCGGACCCTGGGTGCAAGACTGGAAGGTTTGTTGTATAGGTTTTTATTGGGTATATTATATCGGGTAAAAATCACCCGGCGTTAGGGATGGTGTTACTAATTTAAGCGATAGTGTTCTAGGGTTAAAGATTGACATTATAAAATGTCACATATTTCTCAAGGAAACATTGCTAACAAGCAAAACAACTAGTCAGGTCATAGGTTTATAACAATGTAGACCATGTCTAGCACTAGAGGTTGTAAAAAAAATCGATTCAAAGGTAAAAATCGCTGATTTACTTCTCTACTAAGAATTCAAAATCGATTCATAATTTCCAAAAATCGATTTTATTTAAAAAAAAAAAAAAAAGGATTTTTTTTTTAGGGGGGGGGTTTAAAAATGGGGGGTTCATAGATCAGGCACTCCCTGCTCTTTAAATCAGTAGAATGCCAACTAGAGCAACAAGAAATGCAGCCAGTCTCACAGATGACTGGAGGTAGATCTCTGAAGTATGCCACTGATTCATAAATAGACTTTGAATCCATGGATCAATTAATACAGAATCGTTTTGAATCGAAACTCGATTCTGAATCGAATCGTTACCCCCAAGAATCGAAATCGAATTGAATCGTGAGACACCCATAAGATTCCCAGCCCAATCTAGCACATGAGACATTAACAATTGAAGAAAAACAGCATTGCCATGTAGAGACCTTCAACTGTAGACAACCACAGAAAACCACAAATACAGACACACACATTTGTCCGCTTTATGTCCATCAGAAGACAAAATGGTCCACACAGAACACAAAGTTCACCCATGAGTCACCCCACAAATCGAAAATCTGCGTGTAGTGAGATACAACCTTCCCTGCCGGGAGCCCACAGACTGTTGATTAACATCTTGTTCACTTTCTAGCCAGACCAAAGGAACCGATTGACGATTTTGAAGCCTCCTCTCTCTCAGACAAGCTTTGGGAGAGAGGCATATTAATCACTTTTAAAACCTTGGATAAACAACCAAGCAGGAAACGGACAGTACGCTCTTGTTACCTATGACATTATCCTCAAGATTGTGAACTGTTACCAGTCATCGTGTCTGTGCAAGTCAGATTCACAGTATGTCAAACAGTTATCTGAAGAGTTTGTAAAGTTAAGGTTGTAGCCTACTTCAGATGGCACACAATAAACCGTTTTAAAGAGCCCAAGAGACGTTAAACAGTCTCAGAGAGTCACACAGAGCAGAGCTCAGACAGTCAGTGATGGGAGATATAACCCCGGTGTTTAAACTGATGCTGTCGGTGTTTTCTGCTCTCTCGTCTTGTTTTTTTACAAGTACTAACTAAGCCTCTCCACCTGAAGCTCACCTGTTGTGATAACGGAAAACGAGAATTTAACGATGTTATGAAACGGAGGGAGGGCGATAATATCCGCGAGGGTCCCGGACCTCGTGGTTTAAAAAAATGTTTGAATTACTACAATCTAGGCCTGGGCGATAAAACGATAACGATAATTATCGCAATATAATTTTTCTTACAATAAATATTAAAAATGTTCGATAGAAATTTAACCTGTAATTACACTGCCCAACCACTGGAAACTGGGTTGGCGCTAATGCGCATTGAACGCTAGTATGCCATCCGACATTAAAGAGAAGAATGAAACGACGTCGAACAGCCAATCATGTCGGCAGGGATATGGGTAGGCGGGGCTTACAGACGATCGGGAGCGGAATGAAAACACAGCCGAAATTAGCGCTAGCGACACTGAAGAAAGCGCCGAGCCTGCCAGCTCAAAGTACGGAGGAATCATCGTCGATAACACGACAAGACAGACCGCTCAGCTGCGGGAGTTTGGAGACATTTTGGATATATACAGTCCGACAAAAAACGAGTAACATGCTCTGTTAACTGTGCCGAAGACGAGTAGCTATAACGTGCAACAACACAGACCCTTCACTTTTTGACACAATATGACTCGTAAAAAACACACTGAAGGAAAGAAATGACCAAACGTCCCAAACCAGTGTTAGTGTGGACCGTATTGTAAATAATATAAACAGTGTATGGTGTGGAGCCTCAGTAAGCAGCGGGCCAGTAGGCTAAGTGTTACTGCCCAGCAGCTAACTGTCATATCAGCGTTTCCAGCTCCGTGCTCTGAGCTTATGATGGTGACATGTTCCTGTTTAATTATAGTTTGTCATGTTCTGACAATAAAGAATAATTAAACCATAATTAACCATCTGGTTTCTTCAACTTTCACTCAGGAGCAAAAATCAGCTTTTAAATTTGAAAGAAGTAATGATTTAACATTTATCCTGATAATTATCGATATCGACTGATATGAACATTTTTATCGTGATAACATTTTTAGACATATCGCCCAGGCCTAGTACAATCATTTATTTCTATACATTGATTTCCATGCATACTGCTATAACTTATAAGTGATGTCAGTCAGCTGCTCTCTCTCCTCTCAGTCAGTGTGCATCATGCAGGTGAGAGTGAGTAACCATGGTGACTGTCTGTCATTTAACGATGTCCCGCCCCCTCTATGAATAAAACTCTTCTAACAGTAAAACTTACTTTGGCCATGTGTCCCAGAATGAACATATTCTGTATAATGTTTGAAGTCCTCATGTTTTTAAATGAATATAACTGTGTGAATGTACCTGAACACTAAAATAGATTTAAAGACACAAAAGAGGACACAATACTAAATCATTATTTTAAAGTGGAGCAGAAAAGCCTCAAATTGTGCTTAAAAATTAATCAGAATGTAGTAAAGACATTTCTGATGTTAAAAATGTTCGGGGGGGGGGGGGGGGGGGGGGGGGCGGACCTCCAGACCCTCAACAAAGACATTTTTAAATAGACTAAACTTATCAGCACAGTTTTTGTGCATTTAAAAACATTATACGAGGTAATAAGTGGATGAACTGGTCAGTACATTTTTAAGATCTGTATGAAAAAAAAACGTGATATGATATTTTTTCTAATTTCACCCATTCATTTGAAAATACACAAATATGAAGGTGTTTGGGCTACTGTGTGGTGTTCTAATGCCAGTGTTTGGAGAGGCCTAATAGTGTGCTATGTCAAATGTTTTAAACACCTCCAGGGACAATGGGGGTTCTAATGCCTGACATAGCCCACTGAGCATGCCATGCAAATAAAATATTTAATTTTGTTTACAAGAGGTACCAAAAAAAGGTTGGTTCTGTGTTTTGTAGGTCGTTTGAGAAAAAATCGATTAAAATCAGTGGATTTTTATTTTTAGACCATATCACCCAGCTTCTAGAAGTTTTGTTCCCTCTGTTACTGTTATATAATCGGAACGGGTACGACCCGGTCATCCAGCAGCAGAGGGAGTTTTAGACAAACAAAGCAGAAGAGAGAGCAGAGACTCACTGCATTATTTAAAACAAAGAATAAGCTTGGGCGTGGGCCAACGAAGCTTGAAAGACATTTTACACCGCGGACCGTGAATTAGATTCATGACAGCTCGCGTCACAGATTTACAGAAAACATGACGTGCTGCAAGTTTAACAAGCAAGGACAGATCCGGACAGATCCAGATTCTTTGACTCGGGGCCCTGACTTATGCAGAGGGTGGCCTGAAGTTTGTGTGCTCAAAGATACTAATGAATAGGCATGTATTTAACCAGACGCAGTTTTACCATTAAGGCAAAGGTAAGCAGTTGCCTTGGCCCCCCAACCTGCAGGGGCCCCCCAACCAGCAGGGGCCCCCAACCAGCAGGGGCCCGGTACCTCCGCCGGTAGCCCCCCACCATTGTCTTTGTAAATTATAATTGTGTACATCTAAACTGAAAATAAAGAAAAAACAACAAAAAGACATCAGAATGCCAAATCGTATTATCTGCCCCTGCCCCCCCACCCCCCTTCGTACTATAATGGACTATTCCATGAGTCATCATGACGAAAGAAGCCAGGGGAAGGGAAAGTTTGTCTACACGTTTTTTTGTGGTCGAGTTGTGGGAAAAATGAAGCGTTATTTTCCAAGCGGGATCTAATAAGGAGGAAAAAGCGAGAACAAACTGAAAAGAAAAACGCCACACTACCAAAATAACACTTTTTTTGCTGTGCCACCACCGGTTGACTCAAATAACAACGTAAATGTTGAGGAACACGTCGCACCCTCAGGCACGGTACACTTCTTGGCTTTGGCACGCTTCGGGAGAGGGTGTGTTTGGGCACGGTACACTTCATGCAAGAGCGCAAGCACGCGAGTACACAACGCTGACAGCCTTCTTTAGGGAGAAATCCAGAGTTTATATGGCGGGGTTATCTGACTATACATGACTCAAAATAAGTCAACAAAGTAGCTGTCATGCTCTCAGTGTTGTTTCTCCGATGTGCAGATGCAGACTTTTTTATTTTTTTATCCCTGAGTCCGCCTGTTTTGTAAAAACTGAGCACGCTTCATAATAACATAAAGCATGCGCGTGCTGTGTTACGACGTATGTACAAGAGGTAATCATGCTCAGGCACGGTTAGTCCTGATGCAGTGTGACGGCAGGGCCGTGCTGGCCAGTGGGGGAATGACGCAGCGGGGGGGGGGCAATCGTGCTTGAGTACGGAACGGATGGCCAGTGTGAACCGCACCCTCAGAGCCTGAGGGGCTGTTATTTTGTGACAGAAGACAGAAGTCCATCATTAACATCTACCAGAGAAGTCCTGCTGGATAACCAAGGTAATGGATGACCGTAATATACATTAATACTTAATACATTTTGTATGTATTTAGTTTGTTGTTTATTTTGACTCTCTTTCTTAGGACATATGTGTAATGAAAAAACATGGACAGCAATGCACATGGATGGACTCAGACAACAGAATGAAGATCCAGAATTTGTATAGTGGGTATGTGCCAAACTTCCACCCTGTCCCTCTACTTCTGTCCCTCTCATTACAATCTCACTCCCATACACTCACTCTCTACTAGTCCAACTAAGCTCTCTCTCTCTTTCTCCCACTCACACACAAATAATCATCTTTGTAGACCCTCCACTCTCTCCCCATCTCCATCCTCTCACACACCATACCTACTACTGTAATTAAGCATTAATTGTTATGTCATTTTTTTGTAATACGTTGCTCAGTAATTGTAGTTATTGTCATTTTTTATAATTGCTCTCTCATTCACTCTCTCTTTCTCTTTTTCTCTCTCAGACAGACACACTTTATGTTTGGCATTTTGACATTCACTGGTGTTATATCTGAAACTTAATTCTCGCATTCCATTCACTCTTTATTTAGAGCAAGTACTGACAGGTGCCTTTGGGGTGGCCCTTCCTACTTTTTTTGTGTTATAAGAACGGATGTGGAGGGCCCCCTAGCTAAGTTCGCCTTGGGCCCCCAAATTGCTAAATCTGCCCCTGCGCACAGCTGCACTGTGCGGTCATCCTGACTGTCTTGAGTTTAGTCCACACTTCTTACCACTTTCTCCTGTTTTGATTGATGTAAAACTCTGATTACTGTAAAAACAGTCATTTAAAATGAATATTAGCTGATTTTATTTATAGATGGCTCATTTTTAGGTCAGCCAGAGTTGGAAGTGTTCTGCTGAATCTGCTGATTCAGCACGACATCACTTCTAAACACAATAGCCTGCTGTGCTGTTGCGCTCTATCACCAGCTCTCATCAGACTGTAAAAATGTCATTATTACTGAACATTTCCTTCTTATCCGAAAACAATATCCTGCACAGGTGGCCCGATAATACAGAGGTGAGCTGGTTTAGCCGCGGAGCAGCGCTAAAATGCTTCCTCGAATTACTCACGGAGATGGCACAGATTCATGGCGCATAAAAAAACAGTGACAACTTTAGATCACGATAGTATGGACATGTAGAAGAACGGACTGCCAGGCTCATATTGAAAGTCGTTTGAACACACAGAGCTGATCAGACTGCAGTGAGCAACGCTGAAGGAAAAGTTCACGTCTGTTCGTTTGGAAACATTTCATGTTTTAATGCCTGGCACTAAAATACCTGAAGATGACTGTTTGCATTAAAGACACTCAGTGTGTTTGTGACAACATGTGAGCAGGTTTAATCTGTGATGAACCTTAACGAGTGCAAACTGTGCTGTGGCCTGACGCACACACATCTAAAGTCTCTCTCTCTCTCCATAGTATTAAAGCACTGATCCCAGGGCAGGTAGAATAACCCCTGTGTCATGGTTTCTATAACTTGAACAGCAATATTAACAAATAGCCTATATAAGTGAGTAATCTCAAAAACATTTCAATACAAAACATCATTACTGATGTTTTCTTCTGTATTGTGGTACACTTCATTATTTTCATGTGCTAACATGCAGTTTGTAATGACAGATTTTGTGTTTTCAATCTGTAACCTGTAATCTTATAAGTTCTCACCTGTCTTTAAGCCACAGCACAAAATAAGCTTTTTAATTTAATCACACAAAAAGAGGAACAAGCGGCTAATAAACACGATAGTCTCAGCTTTAACGTACGGTTGATGCACGTAGCAGCCATGTTGGATTTTAACTCGGGCTGCTCCGACTTCTCCGAGTTTCCGACTAGTAATAACGACTTCAGGGGACGTTCCAGTTGACACTTCCGACTGGGAACTCGGAATTTCCCACTTCCCAGTTCAACTGGAACGCAGCAAGAGTTTCCATTATATGGCCTGTTTTTGCACATATAAGAATCATAAATGTTATTATAAATAGTCACATACATTTTGAAATTTCAACTTAACTTGCAAAATCTGTTATTCAAGTACAATGCCAGTGTTTTTTTATCACTAAAACTATAAATCAAAATCCGTGTTTGTGTTTTGATTCTTTTAAAACTGTTATTACATTCTCATAACATGCAGTAAATCGTAAATAACTGCTAGATGTTAAAAGTTCCAGGTATTCTGAAAAAAAGGGGCAAAGCTCAAACTCACAGGACTTTTTCTGACCTTTCTATACTCAACATAAGAAATAAGGTCCAGGCAGACATTTTGAGGCTTAGCTGTTAAAGGGTTAAGCAAGGACAGATCCGGACAGATCCGGATTCTTTGACTCGGGCCCTGACTTATGCAGAGGGTGGCCTGAAGTTTGTGTGCTCAAAGATACTAATGAATAGCATGTATTTAACGTTTCTAAAACTTCTCTCCAATAATCACATCTACTTTAACTACTCAAATGAACACCAAAGACCCGTTGCTGGATCAATAGGTCCAGACTAAAGAGTGTTTAAGTCCAGTAAACTCAATGATGTTGTTAGCAGGAGCTAGCTGCGGCTAACACTGTGCTGTGTGCGTCTATGGACGTTAGCTAAAGGCTCTGCTCCCTGAAACATGAGCAGGAAACACGTTTCCCAGCAGTGGAAAGAAAACCAACCTGCTCTCTGCAGCTTGATTTCAGGTGTTAAAATCACATCCAGCAGTTTTCTTTGTCGGTGGAGCTCCTCTTCGTATCCACTTGTTGTTGTTTGTCCTGATATATCTCTGAGAACCGCAGCGAGCAGCCGCCGACTGAAGAACTCTTTAAGATCCTTAAACCCGGACATCTGACACACATCCAAGAGTCACACAAGGAGAACTCAACGCTGACGGTACTCTGATCACCTACAACGTTACAGACACACGTGCTAACTAACAAAACCCCGGAAACTACAGACATACGGGGTATCGGTGAGAGAGCCGGAAATAGACGCGTCATCCTAGCAGTGGTTGCTCGCTTGAAAACAGGAAATAACAAGACAATCTGATATGACGTTTCAAAATAAAAGCGATCTGAAATGTGGAACATAAGCTTCAAGGCTTATTTGAGATCAAAAATAAATCACCTGTTACCACAGACTCATTTTAGTTCAGACTGGTAGTTCACCACATCACAGACATCTGATGTGGAATTTCAAAATAAAATAAAAAAGCATGAAAAGTCACTTAGTTTTCAGAATGAACAATTACACTGCTGTTAGGAGTGATAGGGGGGAGGAGGATGTGCTACATTTATTAAAG
Source organism: Tautogolabrus adspersus (assembly GCA_020745685.1). NCBI lineage: Eukaryota > Metazoa > Chordata > Actinopteri > Labriformes > Labridae > Tautogolabrus > Tautogolabrus adspersus. The sequence goes on along the minus strand of CM036543.1, from coordinate 2,187,048 downwards.
GAAATATGCCATTCAGAGTGGTGAGTAAAGGGAGGGAAGAAGAATTCATTGTCATAGAAATGTGGACGGATGTAGGACAGATTACTATCATCAATTATTATAATCCATGCCAAAAACTAGATCTCAACTAATCAAAGCAAATACAGGGACAAACTACAAACCATATCGTCTGGAGTGGAGATCTGAACTCACACAGCACATTGTGGGGAGGGAAAAAGACCGATGGAAACGTGGAAATAATAGAACTACTTTTGAAGACAGTCACTCGGTGTGTATAAATGATGGTAGAGGAACACCAATAAATATTCATACAGGAAACAGTTCAGCACTAGATTTGATGCTGCTATCAAGAGAATTGACAGAAATATGTGAGTGGGAAATATGGGAAGAAACAACAGTTGGAAGTGACCATTTTCCAATATGTTGTAATGTATATGTGGATAGAGAGGTAGAGGAGGAGGAGAGAGAGGAACAGTGGGTGTTCAGTAAAGCTCAATGGGATCAGTTTCAGTATGTGAGAGGGAAAGTGGGGAAATAGACATAACTCCAGATATAGAAGAGTTTTAGAGCCATGTGTGTTCAGTGTGTATGTGTGCTCTGTGGTCATTTATTGTAGTCACACTAGGTGGCACACTCACTTTGGTGTTGGTAAAGGTTACAAGTAGAGGAAGGGGTAATCACGGACAGGTGAGCAGTTTACCATGAGAAGCATACAGTTTTTGACCGTCGCCGTTTCAGTGTATCGTGAATGGAATATAGCCTTGTTATTGCTTTTACAATCAATTGAGTGTTTGTAAACGACCTGAAGACTTGTTGTGAATATATGATTTGGATAAATCCGTTTGAGTGTGACAGTACGGAGTTGACTGAGTTATTGCCACGCAACACAGACACGTAGCGTCAATTAAGTATGGAAGGCTATTAGCCCCTCAGTGGCTCAAATGTTTTGACAGGCAAAACAAAGAGGTTGACAAAAAGTTTAGAGAAGTGATTTTAAAAGCAGCAAATTTAACCATTCCTCAAAGTAAAGGGAAATAAGAAAGCAGTCCTGGTGGACAGAAGACTGTAGTAAAGCCAAGAAAGGAACAGAGCATTTAAAGCTCTGAAGAGAACTCATCATTTTCAGAAATTAACAAAATACAAAAGATCACAGGCACAAGTTAGGAGAGTTATTAAAGAAGCAAAGAAAAGAAGATGGAGGCATTTTTGTAGTTCAATAGGCAGATCCACTCCAATAAGTAATGTATGGGGATGATTAGAAAGATGAGGGGTATCAGAAAAGAAAGAGTGTATCCAGTAATAAAAAAGGAAGAAGAAACAGCAGTATCAAATAAGGATAAAGCAGAAATGGGGGCTCAAACTTTGACTGAAATTTATAGCTCAAATAATTTAACAGAGGAAGGGAAACAAGGGAGGGAAATAACTAGAGAAGCATATACACAATAACATTAGTTCAAAATAAGAAACAAAAAGCAGTAAGGGTGGTGGAGAAATGGTCTTACTCACGGGGGTTCAAGTTCTCTGTGGAAAAGACAAAAGATGTTACGTTAACTAGAAAGAAAATAAGAGAGGCTGATATTCAAATGTTTGGGAAAAACTAAAACAAGTCAACACTGTTCAGTTTCGACGGGTTTTATTTGATTCAAAATGGACATGCAGTGATCATATAAACAGGGGGCGGCAGTAACTCAGTCCGTAGGGACTTGGGTTGGGAACCGGAGGGTCACCGGTTCAAGTCCCGATGCGGACCGATATATGGTAGCTGGAGAGGAGCCAGACCACCTCTCGAGCACTGCCGAGGTGCCCTTGAGCAAGGCACCAAACCCCCACCACGCGCCTCCTGTGGGCTGCCACCGCACTCTGACATCTCTTCATTAATGCATGTCCACGGGTCTTGTTTGTGCATGTGTGTGATTCAGGCCTGTGTGTGAAGCATGTCTCCAAATAACAGAGTGCGAACCAGAATTTCCCCCTTGAGGATTAATAAAGTATATAACATTTAAAAAAAAAAAAAGCAAGATGGTTGTTAATGTTATGAGATGTGGGACTGGTCAGACTGGGGAGCCAGTAGAAGTGCTGTGAAGAACATTTATGTTGCTTTGATAAGAACTGTTATAGATGATGGCAGTTTAGTATAAAGGGGAGCAGCAAAAACACAACTTAAGAAAATACAGGTTATACAAAATCAGGCTTTAAGATGATGCTGCAGGGCTCTAAGGACTTCTCCAGTTACAGCAGTCCAAGTTCAGATGGGAGAGGTCCCACTGCACTTGAGATATAAACAACTAATGATGAACTACCGGGCAAATCTCCAAGGTCATCAAGAGAATACCATCAAACAGTGAACGCCCTCCAACCGTGCTGGGAAAGTGGAAAAGCAAAAGCAGAATGATAGATAGATGGATAGATAGATAGATAGATAGATAGATAGATAGATAGATAGATAGATAGATAGATAGATAGATAGATAGATAGATAGATAGATAGATAGATAGATACTTTATTGATCCCGAGGGAAATTCAAGGCATCCAGTAGCAGTATACAAACATGTAAGACACATAGCAATTGTTACCATAAACACCCCCTGTCCCCCCTCCCATACTAACCCGACAACAAAGATTTAAGAAGCCCCTATAAAATTAAACCTGTGCAATTAAAAATAGACCTATACAACTTATATAATGAAATGTACAAACCTGTGCAGGAATAGAAGTATATGTGCAATTTAAAAGAAACCTATAAACAGTTAAAGAGCATCTGTAGTTAGACCTGTACATAAGAGATGGAGAGTGTTGACCTTCTGAGGGTGTGTGTTGTTGTACAGTAGTGTTTAAGATGGAGGTAGTGCAAGGAATGTGCAAAACAGTCAGTGCAGACATTTAAGGTGCAAAAAAATAAATAAATAAAGTGATGGTCAAATGTGAAAAGCAAAAATATGTGAAAGCAGACATTAAACAGTTATTAAACAGTCAGTGCAAACATTAAAGTGATTGTCAGATGAGCATTAAAGTGTCCAACTAGAGGCTGACTCTTAGGACAGCAGTACAGATGAAAAAAATGTGTCCATGAGTCACTGAGTGCTTTATCCCTGCCGTGACAGTGAGATGTTATACAGTCTTATGGCCAGGGGGACAAAAGAGTTCTTAAGTCTGTCTGTGGAGCACGCTTGTGACAGCAGTCTGCCACTGAACATGCTCCTCTGCCTGGTGAAGGTGCTGTGCAGAGGGTGGTGGGTGTTGTCCATGATGGAGAGCATTTTGTCCAAAGACCTTCTCTCTGCCACCGTCACCAGAGAGTCCAGCTCTGTGCCCACCACAGAGCCAGCCTTCCTCACCAGTCTGTCCAGCCGTGCTGCATCTCTCTTCTTGCTGCTTCCTCCCCAGCACACCACAGCGTAGAAGAGGACACTGGCCACCACAGACTGGTAAAACATCTGCAGCAGCTTTTTGCAGATGTTGAAGGACCCCAGCCTTCTCAGGAAGTACAGACGGCTCTGTCCCCTCCTGCAGGTAGTGTCCATGTTTGGTGACCAGTCCAGTGTATCATCCAACTGCAGCCCCAGATATCTGTAGGTCCTGACCACCTCCACGTCGACCCCCCCCGATGGAAACAGGTTGCAGATGTGGCTTGTTCCTTCTGAAGTCCACCACCATCTCCTTGGTCTTGGAGGTGTTCAGCTGCAGATGGTTCGAACTGCACCACGTCACAAAGTCCTCAATCAGGCTCCTGTACTCCTCCTCCTGTCCATCCCTGACACAACCAACTATCACAGTGTCATCTGAGTATTTCTGCATGTGGCAGAGCTCGGAGTTATACTGGAAGTCAGAGGTATACAGGGTGAACAAGACAGGAGAGAGCACAGTCCCCTGTGGTGCTCCGGTGCTGCTGACCACAGTGTCAGATGTGCAGTTCTTCAGTCTGACGTACTGTGGTCTCTGTGAGGTAGTCAGTGATCCATCTCACCAGGTACGAGTCCACCCTCATCTCAGTCAGCTTGTCTCTCAGTAGGAGGGGGTGGATGGTGTCAAAGGCGCTTGAGAAATCAAAGAACATGATTCTCATCGCGCTGCTCCCCTTGTCCAGATGAGAGTACGCCCTGTGTAGCAGATAGAGGATGGCATCGTCCACGCCCACCTTCGCCTGGTACGCAAACTGCAGTGGATCCTGTGCGTGGTGGACCTGGGGTCTCAGGTGATGGAGCAGCAGTCGTTCAAAGGTCTTCATGACGTGGGATGTCAGTGCAATTGACCTGAAGTCGCCTGGTTCACTGGGGTTTTTCTTCTTAGGGACCGGGGTGAGGCACAAGGTCTTCCAGAGCACAGGGACCTTCCCAAGCCGCAGGCTCAAGTTGAAGACATGCTGAAGCGGCTCCCCCAGCTCAGCAGCACAGGCCTTAAGCATCCTAGGACACATCCTGTCCGGGCCCGCTGCCTTCCTGGGACGGAGTCTTCTCTGCTCTATGCTCACCTGATCCCTGGTGATGGTGGAGGGGAGGGGGGTTGAATTGTCTGTGGAGATGGAGGGGGGTGGTGTTGTATTTGTCCTGGTGGCAGTGGGGGTGTTGTTGTTGTTGTTGGGGGGGATGGAGGTCAGGGTGGGGGTGTGAAGAGAGGTGCTGAGTGGGCAGTTACCGTTGTTGTTGTTGGGGGGGATGTAGGTCAGGGTGGGGGTATGAAGAGAGGTGCTGAGTGGGCAGTTCCCGTTGTTGTTGTTGGGGGGGATGTAGGTCAGGGTGGGGGTGTGAAGAGAGGTGCTGAGTGGGCAGTTACCGTTGTTGTTGTTGGGGGGGATGTAGGTCAGGGTGGGGGTATGAAGAGAGGTGCTGAGTGGGCAGTTCCCGTTGTTGTTGTTGTTGGGGGGAATGTAGGTCAGGGTGGGGGTGTGAGGAGGGGTGCTGAGTGGGCAGTTACCGTTGTTGTTGTTGTTGGGGGGGATGAAGGTCAGGGTGGGGGAGTGAGGAGGGGTGCTGAGTGGGCAGTTACCTGCTGCAACGGCTGGGCAGTCAAACCTGTTAAAAAACAGGTTGAGCTGGTTGGCTCTCACAGTGTCCCCATCTTCTGTGTTGTTGTTTTTCTTCTTGCAGCCTGTGATAGTTTTCATGCCCTCCCAGACCTCCCTCATGTTGTTGTTCTGCAGCTTCTGCTCCACCTTCCTTCTGTACTCCTCCTTTGCCTCTCTGAGTCTGACCTTGAGTTCCCCCTGCACGCGCTTCAGCTCTGCCTGGTCTCCCTCCTTGAATGCCCTCTTCTTCCTGTTGAGGATGTCCTTGACTTCATTGGTAATCCAGGGCTTGTTGTTCGGGAAGCAGCGTACAGTTTTTGTGGGGACCACAACATCCATACAGAAGTTCATGTAGTCAGTAGTGCAGTGTGTGACCCCCTCAATATCCTCACCGTGTGGCTCCTGCAAGGCACTCCAGTCAGTGGTCTCAAAACAGTCTCTGAGTGCCTCCTCTGCCCCAGGAGACCACTTCCTGAAGGTGCGTGTGGTTACTGGTTGCCTTTGAATCTGTGGCTTGTACTGTGGTTTCAGAAGGACCAGGTTGTGATCAGACTTCCCCAGAGGTGGTAGGGGGGTGGCAGTGTAAGCGTCCTTCACATTTACATACAGGAGGTCTATAGTCCTGTTCTTCCTGGTAGGACAGCTTACAAACTGGTGAATGTTATGTATGGGAAGCAAGTAAAATGGAAACACAAATGGGATTACTTGGGAGAACATACAGCGCTACAGAACCTTCTCCAGTGACACCAGTCTGGTTGTTTCCTCCTGTGACCTTAGATCTTTCTATTCAAAACTAAATGCAGAGTGAAAAAGGAAACTGGGCAGATTAAGTGGACAAGGGATTGAAATATACACATACAACTTGAATCCCTATCTATACAGATGGTTCAAAAGATTCAAAGAAAGGAAAACCTGGATTGACTTTAGTCATTCCTGAATGAAATATAAGTTATAAGGAAAGAACAGCAGATCATTTAGCAGTGTACACAGTTGACATGTTGGCGATTAGAATGGCGTTGCAGTGGACAGAGACAAATCAAATGGAAACAATGATAACATGTTCAGATTCATTATTATCACTGGTATCTTTACAGTCTATGTCATCACAAAGCAGATCAGATTGAATTGATGAAACACACGAGTCACTCTTTAGACTGCAGAAATCACAAACAGCTGTCAGGTTCATGTGGGTACCAGCTCACAGGGGGATAGAGGGGAAGGAAACGGCTGACCATCTGGCTAAACAAACCTGAAGGAGAGAAACAATCATGGAGGTCGCTTTTAGTAAAGATGAGGCTAAAGCAGAAGTCTGAAGAAAAATCATGTTTAGTTACAGTTGCATGCCTTGCCTGTTGACAAGTAGCGCCTCTGACCGCATGTCACACCCATTCACACACTGATGACAGAGGTTGCTTTGTAGTAAGACCATCAGAAGTAACTCATCCATTCATACGCTGCAGAGGAAGCAGCAGGAGCAATTTGGGGTTAAGTGTCTGGCCCAAGGACACATCGGACATGTTGCTGCAGGAGCTGGGGATCAAACCCTCGACCTTCCAGTTGAGACAACTCTACCAATCACAGCCGCCTCAGAGTGCATGTAAAGAAATAAACGTAAAGTCCAGTGAGCGTTAATGGGTTAGGGTTATTTATTCTGATTATTGTTTCTAATAGTCATAGGTGTTCTGGCCCACACTCCAGCATAGTAGGTGGTAATGCTCCTTAAAAGCTAGTTGCAGTAGTGGTTCCAATATTAAAACCAGGTAAAGATCCATCCTCTCCTTCATCTTATCGTCCAATAGCTTTAACATCTGTGTTGTGTAAGGTGATGGAGAGAATGGTGACAAACAGAGCCTGTGCTGGCTGTGTGTTTTTAGATATTGAAAAAGCATATGATTCAATGTGGAGGGAGGGTGTGCTTATCAAACTCCATGCTGCAGGTATTAAAGGTAGAATGTTTTATTGGATTAAAGACTTCCTTCATCATAGGTCAATTCAGGTGTGGGGAGAGCTTTATTCATCATGGCTTTGGTGCGTCCCTGTTTGCAGATGATGGCGCCATCTGGAGGTGAGGGAAAAATATTCAGAATTTTTTCCTACAAAGTCAGAAGGCTTTGGATCAGGTAGTGCAGTTGGCGGAGAGATGGGGCTTCAGGATCTCTGCAGCTAAGACTAAGTTTATGATCTTTGGCCTCAAAAGGAAAATTCCTGATTTAAATCTTCTAATGTATGATTGTTCCTTAGAAAGAGTTAATATGTTCACATGTCTTGGTGTATGGATGGATAAGAGACTTACTTTGAAAAATCATCTGTAAAAGTGAGAAAGTGAATAACATCCTCAGAAGCCTAGCAGGAAGTGAGTGGGGGGCTGAGAGGGGGACCTTGTGATCTTTCAAGCCATTATAAGATCTACACTGGATTATGGATGTGTTGTGTTTGGGTCAGCTGCTAAATCTGTTCTTAACAAACTGGATAGAGTCCAGACAAGGGCCCTGCGAATTTGTTGTGGGGCTTTTAAAACAACTTGTGGTGGAAATGGGGGAATCTCCTCTGTGAACCAGAAGAAATAAACTGGGGATCCATTATTGGAGTAAATGAAGTGGACATAAATACAGCTCAGCTGCTAAGTGTCTTTTGGAAGATTGTTGGGAATTTGTAGGTGAGGAGAAGAAATCTAACGTCTTTCAACACATTAAACAACTTGTGATTTCAGACACTGGGCTTGATCAAGACAAAGTGTCTGGGGCTCTCTGGTCACCTGTTCCTTTCTGGTTTCTCCCAGAACCTGAGGTTGATCTATCCCTGCTTGAGCAAAGACATAGAAAAAATATTTCTGTGAATATAGGTCAATATGTAAATCAGATGCAGGATGAATATATGCAGATTTTTGGCAGCTCACCAGCCTCCCAGATGTAATTACGAAGAACAAGAATTTCATCATACACTATGTCTTCTAAATGTTTAAGCATTTCATAACTTATTCCATCATGACCTGGAGTGGTGTTCGCTGCGGCCTGCACTGCATCTTTTAGCTCCCTCAGAGTAAAAAATACATTGTACGACCTGTTTTCTTTACATTCATGATTACATTTCCAATTTTCTGTTTTTAAGAATTCCTCCCTTCTCTTGACGCCCTCCTCTCCCAGTGATTTTGAATTGTGAACATCCTGAAATGCCTTAACACACATATCAGCTTTGTCTTTACTACTGGCAGCCTCAGACTGTCCATCATTAAGGACCGGCATTGATGTCCTAACTATTTTCCCAGACATTTTATGGATTCTGGCCCATATTTGCCTAACTGGGGTATCTGGAGCCAGTGTCCCACAAAAATTCCTCCAACACTTTTCTTTTGCATCCTTAACAACCTCTTTTGCCACTGCTCTGAATCTTTTGTACTCTACAGCATTCTCCTGAGTCGGGTTATTACGTAAACATTTAAATGCTTCCTTCCTGTTCCTTACAGCTTTATTACAGTCCTTATTCCACCACGGGATAATGACACAATCCTTGGGGATTGACTTAATAGTTACTGTTTCTGAAGCAATTCTCAATATCATTTTTGATAAGGTCTCATTCTGCTCATCTATTGATCCATTGCTATACACTTGCCCAATAGCTGCTGCTGAACCGTTCTTAAACTTGTCCCAGTCAGCTCGGGAAAAATCAAACCTTTTAACACCATCATAAGCATCCATAACCAGTGATCTACCAAACCTACTCACAGCAGGAAAGTGGTCACTGCCCATAGAATCTTTTTCCAGAACATCCCACTCCCCAACCCTAGCTAAAGCTGGAGATGCAAATGTCAAATCTAGACTTGACGTTTTAAATGAACAAGTTTCAAATCTAGTTGGTCTACTGACATTCATGATAACTAGATTACAGATGTCCAATAGTTCCTCGATTACGGCACCATTTGCATCTCTTTGCCGACTTCCCCACAGTGGGTTATGTGCATTAAAATCACCTACAAATATAACAGGAGAACTGACCTTACTGACTAACTCTTCAAACTCAGCCAGAATTGGATGGATTATATACATTAATCAAACTTATTTTTCCCTGAGAAGTCCACACTTCAACTATTATGCATTCAAAAGACAAATCACACTCAATAATTGTATATTGAATCCCTGTCTTAATAGATGTAGCACAACCCCCACCTAGCCTATCAGATCTGTCCTTGCGCAGACACACATACCTGGCATGACGAAATCAAGGCTAGGTTTCAGCCATGTTTCCTGAACACATACAAAGGCAGGTTTATCCTGGCAATCACAAACTTACTTTTTAAACTCCTGTCCATTTGCAATAAGGCTCCTTGCCAGTGGCGTAAATATCGACGGTGCAACCGGTGCAGCTGTCCGGGGCCCAGACACCGTCAGGGGCCCATGGAGGAAGAACAAAAAAAAAAGTTTTTGTGAATGAAATAGCTCGGGGGCGGATCGGTAAGGTAGGCTAACGCTGAGTGGCTGGTATGGGAGGAGGAATGATCATTTGTCCAAATTCCAATCACCTTGATAGCTGTCAGTCATGATGAGTCTCGATGACATTGTTTCAACTTTCAGCAGGAAACAAAAGCAAGTTGACCGTAGCGTAGCATCACCATGTTTAGCAAGCATAAACAAAAAAGCGGCACGCAAAAGAGGAAGGAAAAACAGAAGCAGGATGAGGGTAAAACTAAAATGGCCAAGTTGGACAAGTTTTTCACTCAGACCCAGGCGGCAACCACACTAGCTCAAATGAAGCGGCTGCGGCATTGACCCTACCGCCGCGTCCCGCCTCTCCGGTCGGCCCGAAGGAGACTTCCCCACCACCGAAGCTTCAGAGGTCGGAGTCGGCGGACTCGGCTGTGCCCACCAGTGGACCTGTTGCAGGGATTATTCTGCCCACCTTCCCTATTTTCTGTACTTTTCCTAACTGATCCGCACTTTTACATACCATCAAAAGTGCACCATTGGGGAGAATACGAGCATCAAGCCCCTCACCAACACACTTCAATGAATCAGCCACTTTAAGAGGATTCATATCCTTAAATCCTCTTGCAACCTGATCTCTCAGTTTGAGAATAACTCGATATTCCTCTACAGGCTTGGCCATTTTCGAACTCCTTCCCTCCTTTTTCTAAGGACGTTTCCGATCTATCTCGCTTATTTCCCTTCAACCTAGATCGCTCCACTCTCTCCCAGCCCTGTGACAATTCCCATTCACCCGTACAGCCAAAGCCATACACCTGTTAGACTGTGAAAATCAATACAACAAAAAGAAAGACAACAAAATAAGTTAAGAAAACAAAAAATAAATAAATAAACAAAAGGGTAAGAGTACCGTCTTACTGGACCTATACAGGTCATCGGCCGATACCCTCGCCCCCCACCCCAATCTCAACTCACCAGACACCAAGTCCACCGTCCATACTTCAATATCAAATGTTAATATATCTGTTAAATCTACTTCAAATCAATACACACATTCTCTCCTCTCTCCCTTCCTAAACTGTCATTCATTGACCGCCACCACCCCGGAAACTACAGACATATGTATGTATGGGTGTGTTCGGATTGTCCCTGTTATCTACTTTCACTATCCACTTTACCTTAACCCCGTGAAAACGTCATGGGGTTAAGGAAAGATGTTAGGAGAATTCATAAAGGAATTAGGGAAAGGTGATCGCGTTGTTTTGACAGTCCGACCGCATTTCCACTAGGTGACGTAATAATGCGACGGCGGCGGAGGTTAGTGACGTGGGTCTGCCGTGGTGAAACTACAATGTTCAGAAAATGGACTACTAAAAGCTCATCTAAAAATCTTTCCCCTGTGCCTTCTTACCGGTGAAATAATCCTAATAACCACAAGGTGTGAATTAAAATAAAGGAATATAAGATACCAGGATACTTCACTTTGATGGTTTTACAACATCAGCATCACGTTCATAGTTCACCTCTGGGGTTAAGATTGTTCCAAGTTGTTCAAGGCATATTATTGCAGCTTGGTAACTTCCATGATCTGCGTCCCTTTTCTTTTTTTATTAACAATGTTTTATATTCCAATTTCTCGTATGAATCAACATTAACAGCAAAGCATCTCCACTAAACATGATACAAGAATGTATAAAAGCTATGTTCACCTTCTTCACACACACTAAATAAAAATAAATAAATAAAAGGAATACAAAGGCAGTAACACATTTTAAGTCAAATCAATAAATAAACCAAATGCAGATTGTCTCCTCATTTCTCCTCCAACAGATCGTTAGTTTTCGTGAACGGTCGGATGCGCGAGTCGCTTTAAATGTTGCGGCCGCAAGGAATTGTGGGGCGGTATTATCTCATCTCCTTTGGTAAAGGATGGTCCAGTGTTTCCTAAAGGAGGTTATAAAGGAAGCATTGACCCACCTTTCCTTAGCTTTTAGAGAATTCGAACGGCTCTTATCATGGCCGCCACTTAAATGCTTCCGGGGTTAAGGTAAAAAGGATAGTGAAAGGAGATAGGAGGGACAATCCGAACGCACCCTAAGTATGGCCCTTTCCGAATAGCCACAGTTCAGTATGCAGTGCAGACTTTTCAGTAGACTGAACTCTCGTGGTCATTCAGTAGACCGAACTCTCGTGGTCATTCAGTAGACTGAACTCTCGTGGTCATTCAGTAGACTGATCTCTGGTGGTCATTCAGTAGACTGAACTCTGGTGGTCATTCAGTAGACTGACTCTGGTGGTCATTCAGTAGACTGAACTCTGGTGGTCATTCAGTAGACTGAACTCTCGTGGTCATTCAGTAGACCGAACTCTCGTGGTCATTCAGTAGACTGAACTCTCGTGGTCATTCAGTAGACTGATCTCTGGTGGTCATTCAGTAGACTGAACTCTGGTGGTCATTCAGTAGACTGAACTCTGGTGGTCATTCAGTAGACTGAACTCTGGTGGTCATTCAGTAGACTGAACTCTGGTGGTCATTCAGTAGACTGAACTCTGGTGGTCATTCAGTAGACTGAACTCTGGTGGTCATTCAGTAGACTGAACTCTGGTGGTCATTCAGTAGACTGAACTCTGGTGGTCATTCAGTAGACTGAACTCTGGTGGTCATTCAGTAGACTGAACTCTGGTGGTCATTCAGTAGACTGAACTCTCGTGGTCATTCAGTAGACTGATCTCTCGTGGTCATTCAGTAGACTGAACTCTCGTGGTCATTCAGTAAACTGAACTCTTGTGGTCATTCAGTAGACTGAACTCTCGTGGTCATTCAGTAGACTGATCTCTCGTGGTCATTCAGTAGACTGATCTCTCGTGGTCATTCAGTAGACTGATCTCTCGTGGTCATTCAGTAGACTGATCTCTCGTGGTCATTCAGTAGACTGAACTCTCGTGGTCATTCAGAAGACTGATCTCTCGTGGTCATTCAGTAGATTGAACTCTCGTGGTCATTCAGAAGACTGATCTCTCGTGGTCATTCAGTAGACTGAACTCTCGTGGTCATTCAGTAGACTGATCTCTCGTGGTCATTCAGTAGACTGATCTCTCGTGGTCATTCAGAAGACTGATCTCTCGTGGTCATTCAGTAGACTGATCTCTCGTGGTCATTCAGAAGACTGATCTCTCGTGGTCATTCAGTAGACTGAACTCTCGTGGTCATTCAGTAGACTGATCTCTCGTGGTCATTCAGTAGACTGAACTCTCGTGGTCATTCAGTAGACTGATCTCTCGTGGTCATTCAGTAGACTGAACTCTCGTGGTCATTCAGTAGACTGATCTCTCGTGGTCATTCAGTAGACTGATCTCTCGTGGTCATTCAGTAGACTGATCTCTCGTGGTCATTCAGTAGACTGATCTCTCGTGGTCATTCAGTAGACTGAACTCTCGTGGTCATTCAGTAGACTGAACTCTCGTGGTCATTCAGTAGACTGATCTCTCGTGGTCATTCAGTAGACTGAACTCTCGTGGTCATTCAGTAGACTGATCTCTCGTGGTCATTCAGTAGACTGAACTCTTGTGGTCATTCAGTAGATTGATCTCTCGTGGTCATTCAGTAGACTGAACTCTCGTGGTCATTCAGTATGCATTTTTTGTGTCCGCCTCAGTATACTGAACATTTCAGTATGGATACTAACTTCCGGGTTTTATGCAGTATGTTTGGATCGGATGCATGCTTTCAGGAAATGAATTGTATTTTACCACCCACAATGCTTTGCGAAATGAACCGTAAAACGTCACTTCTTGTGCGCCTCCAAATCAAAACAAACGAGCATGGATTAATTTAATAATTTTTTTTATCTAGAATTAAAGTCCCTTTTAAAATCTCTCCTTTTAATTAACAACAAAAATATAACAAATGTTTGCATTATTATAAAACCTTTCCCCCTCTATTTAAAGAATGATTTACATATTTATGTATGTGTCTCTATTGCTTTATTTGACTTTATATTCTGTATATTACTGTCTTTTGTACTTTCCTGCATGTACTGTATGTTATTTTATTATCTTTTATTATGTTATTTAACTGTGAAAGAGCCGGAAATAAACGCTACATCCTGTAGGCCTATTTCTTCTTCTGACTTCCGGCAAGATGGCGGACCGACTGCAGCGTATGTTCTGAGCTCTGTCTACTTGTCCAAATTCTACACAAACTTTACCATCCAACTCAATGATATGTGATCGTATGAATCTCTAATACACCATACCGACGCTGTTAGCAGAAAGTGCTCCGGAAATTGCAGCATGACGACGAACAAGAAGCTCTCTTCAGCCCGCAGTAGCACGGTGATGGACGGCCACGATGATGCTAAGATGGAGGTCTGTACCGAGAGCTCCAACAGAAAAGAGTCTTTCTCACCAGCGAAGAACCCCCCAGCAACTACAAAGAAGGACACTGGGTCAGAGGAAGGTAGGGAAGGAATGAACGAAGTCCTGCACGCAATAAAACAGCTAACTGGAAAAGTGGACACGCTAGGTACACAGATACAGCAACACTCAGCTATGCTAGCTAACATAGCTAAAACAGCTGAGTTCAATGCAGCAGAAATAAAGAACTACAAAGTCCAGATTCAGACCACAAGCCGAGAAGTGTTCACTTTAAAGGTGAACAATGAAGAGTTCATGGACAGAGTCCTGGAACTCACTGCTCTCCAGTGAGCCCGCGTTTGATTTTTGCTGCGCATTTATCAGAGCCTTTACGGTAAACAAGAAGAGAGTCGCGGACCCACGTGACACTGGGCTGAAAGTAAACACTTCAAAATAAAAGCACAGCAAATGACTAACTAGATAGAATGCAATGTTATTTAGCTGTATTAGATTCCACATAAAATCAATGTCTTGATTGGTTTGCTAATAATTCCAGTAATCTATGAGGACATTGATTTGATATGCAGTTTAAAACAGGGAAAATCACATTGCATTTTCTCTATCTATCCGTTTGTCCTTTCTGTGCTTTTATTTTGTAAAGGCGCTGATAAATGCGCAGTGAACATCAAACATTAGCTCAACTGACAGCAGTCAGAGGGGCGGCTGTGAATGCTGTTTCTCCCGACAGCGTCTTCGAGAATCACCGCTAAGTGCAGATCGAGTGATAAACACATTTAACTCAGGGAAGTTCTTCACAATAAAAGCCCCTTATTTTCATCTCTTTGAGGTGCTTTTATTTTGAAGTAGACATACCAGGAAACCAGGTGTTTGAAGCTGAAGCAACTTAACAGAACTCCTGAGTGTGAAAATCCAAACCCTTAAAGCAGATTCAGTTGAAGCTTCAGTGTAGCCTGCTTAGAGGGGAACACAGTGACTTCTACAAAGATCTCATAGAAGCTCATACAGGGTCACTTTAAAACAATCAATCCATTATTTGGACTCTCAGGTTTAGTTGCAGCTAAACATTGGAAACTAACCGGCCTCAAAATAATCAACTCAAATCCTCTTGAAAGTGTTTCTGAGTGAGACAAAGAGCCTGTCAGTATTTTCTTCAATAGTTTCAACATTTCCATTCATCAATCAGCCCATTACTTGAACATGATAAGCCTTGATTATTAGACATCATGAAACATGCTGCTGGTTAAACAAAGGTGTAAACAAAGTGTCATGTTGTCTGTTGATGTTTTTGTAAAGAACATGTTTCTCTGAAAACACTTCTTGTTACTCTTTTTAGCTTTTGTGTTTTGGATGTAATATTCTTTTCCTTTGCAAGCGGGCTGCCCGCTCTCCAGGACTTAATGATGATGAGGAGAAACCTCAGTCCTCACAGCCTTAAGGCGCATTCACACATATTCTGTGCGTGCCGCAGTCCATCAGTGCTGCGCACTACGCCATAGTAAGCCGCCACTCTAGTCAATCATTGTGTTCACACAGCGAGCGCTGCTGTCTGTCTCTAGAGCGTGCCACCAGCGCCACGTCACTCTGCTCCGTTTCTGGAGCAGACCTCCGCTGCAGGTCTATTTTCGATGGAGTACGCTGCAGACACACGTCAAGCTAGACAGTAGGGCTGGGAATCTCAGGGTACCTCACGATACAATACATGTCTCACGATAACGATAGTATCTCAATATGGCGATACTGCGATTATCGATATATTGCTCTTAATAACCTGCTATATATCTGTGTGTTTATAAGGGTCAAACAAAAACAAACAACAAAATGAATTTCATAGTTTATATTTTGCAGCATAATTTAACAGTCCAAACAGCAATAGTGCAAAAACAATGACACTTTAGTGCAACATCACTGTAAACAGGATTTGTTTTTAGGTGTGACAAACAGTGACACTATTTTCTATTTTGATAAGTTTAGTCTGTTTTAAAATGTCTTTGTTGGGGGTCTGGGGTCCCCCCCCCCCCCCCGAACATTTTTAACATCAGAAATGTCTTTCCTACATTCTGATTAATTTTTAAGCACAATTTGAGGCTTTTCTGCTCCACTTTAAAATAATGATTTAGTATTGTGTCCTCTTTTGTGTCTTTAATCTATTTTAGTGTTCAGGTACATTCACACAGTTATCATTCATTTAAAAACATGAGGACTTCAAACATTATACAGAATGTGTTCATTCTGGGACACATGGTCAAAGTAAGTTTTACTGTTAGAAGAGTTTTATTCATAGAGGGGGCGGGACATCGTTGATTGACAGACAGTCACCATGGTTACTCACTCTCACCTGCATGATGCACACTGAACGAGAGGAGAGAGAGCTGCTGACTGACATCACTTATAAGTTAAAGCAGTATGCATGGAAATCAATGTATAGAAATAAATGATTGTACTAATTCAAACATTTTTTTAAACCACTGAGGTCCGGACCTCGCGGATATGATCGCCTCCCTCCGTTTCATAACATCGTTAAATTCTCGTTTCCGTTATCACAACAGGTGAGCTTCAGGTGGAGAGGCTTGTTGGTAACTTGTAAAAAACAAGAGAGAGCAGAAAACACCGACAGCATCAGTTTAAACACCGGGGTTATATCTCCCATCACTGACTGTCTGAGCTCTGCTCTGTGTGACTCTCTGCAGACTGTTTAACGTCTCTTGGGCTCTTTAAAACGGTTTGTTGTGTCGCCATCTGAAGTAGGCTACAAACCTTAACTTTACAAACTCTTCAGATAACTGTTTCTCCTCGAGCCCTGTGGGTTTGGACAAATCTCAACCAGTTTTATATAACCGGACTAACTTTTAAGTTTCGTTTTCATGTTCAGCGGTGATCCCGCTGGACGCGCTCAACTGCGGATCAAAAGGGGAGGGGTAGATGAGTCTGTGTGTTAGCATAAAGTGCAGCATGTGACTCGACTCACTACGGAGGCACGATGAAAGAAGTTTATAGCGGCTATGCTTTGATAATAACTTTAGAAAAAAACGATACGCCGCGAGAGCACATAGATTATCCATCTTCAAATCATTTGACAGCCCTTATTAATATTCAAAAAGCAGTCTAAGTAGCGTTAATGTTTGTTTACTGTGTCCTGCAGATGTCCAGCAGCTGTTGGTGAGTAAAGAAGAGCTTCCACCTGAGCAGCAGGAGTGGAGCCACATTCTGGACCAGGAGGACACTAAGCCCCAACACATTAAAGAAGAACATGAGGAACTGTGGAGCAGTCAGGAGGAAGAACAGCTTCAAGGACTGGAGGAGGCTGATACCACCAAGTTCCCCTTCACTCCTGTCTCTGTGAAGAGTGAAGATGATGAAGAGAAACCTCAGTCCTCACAGTTTCATCAGAGACAAACTGAACAGATGGAAACAGGAGTTGATGGAGAGGACTGTGGAGGAGCAGAACCAGAGAGGTACTCAGATCCAGAGAGACGTTTACAACCAGAGATTGAGGTCAAGATTGAAGACTCTGATGAACCTGAGACTGATGACAGTGATGATTGGAGAGAGACAAGAGAAGATCTGTCAGGATTAAACTTGAAAAATAAGAAACTAAAGACTGGAAAGAGACCACATAGGTGCTCTGAGTGTGGTACAAGATTTAACAGAAGAGGAAATCTGACCACACACATGTTAGTTCACAGTGGAGAGAAACCCTTCAGCTGCTCTGATTGTGGTAAATGTTTTAACCAAAGAGGAAGTCTGGCCAGACACATGTTAGTTCACAGTGGAGAGAAACCCTTCAGTTGCTCTGAGTGTGGTAAACAGTTTACCCTAAGAGGAAGTCTGGTCAGTCACATGTTAGTTCACAGTGGAGAGAAACCCTTCAGTTGCTCTGAGTGTGGTAAATGTTTTACCCATAGAGGAAATCTGGCCAGTCACATGCTAGTTCACAGTGCAGAGAAACCCTTCAGCTGCTCTGAGTGTGGTAAACAGTTTACCCTAAGAGGAAGTCTGGTCAGTCACATGTTAGTTCACAGTGGAGAGAAACCCTTCAGTTGCTCTGAGTGTGGTAAATGTTTTAACTATAGAGGAACCTTGGCCAAACACATGTTAGTTCACAGTGGAGAGAAACCCTTCAGTTGCTCTGAATGTGGTAAACGTTTTACCCAAAGAGGAAGTCTGACCAGACACATGCTAGATCACAGTGGAGAGAAACCCTTCAGCTGCTCTGAGTGTGGTAAAAAATTTAGACTAAAGGGGAATCTGAAGAGACACAACAAAGTTCACAAACGTTAGAAAGCAAAAAAAACTTCACATGCATCCCAGATTGGCAGGCTGCCCAGGTATGTTTTCCGCCTTTCCCATCAGACTTTAAAACAAACTAGTAGACTCTCTATTTCAGGTCTACACTCCCTCCCGTCCACTACGCTCTGCCAATGAAAGGCGTTTGATCCAACCTTCACAACAGGGTCCAAAGACGAGGACTAGACTCTTCTCCTCTGTCGCCCCCCGGTGGTGGAATGAACTTCCAAACTCCATTCGATCTGCAGAGTCCCTCTGTACCTTTAAGAAAAAGCTAAAGACCCAGCTCTTTCAGGAATACCTACTAACATAACTTAATGATGATGATCTGGATAGTATTGATGTAATGATGGTAATGATGATGGTTTTTGTTTTTGTTTGACGTATAAGATGGTTTATATACTGACAAAAAATGTCCCATCTAATGGAAAACAGGAGAAGTTTAAGAACCACTGGCTTTAGAAGACATGGGTCAGAAGACAATAAGAATGCCTTCTCATGAGCTCAGGAAACGTCTCTTGGTTTCTGGTGTGCACCTGAAACTTATTTAATCTTTTCTGCCAGTTCTCCCTTAGGGGCTCCGTTTCTTTATGAAGTAAAGAAATCCAAATCTCCAACATGAGAATAAAGGGGAGGTCTGAGCAGACTCTGTCAATAACTGTCCTTAAAACAGTTGGTGCTGAACCATCTTGTTCAGTTGTCTGTGTGTTAGAGTTCTTCTTGGTTTTCAGTCTCTTGTTTGTCTCCATTCTGTCTGATGTCTAAAGTCTTGACATTTTGTCTTTAACGTGTGAACTCTTTCATTTGTTCTGTGTTTGACCTACGGATTCTTCTTCTGTAAACCGTTATCTCCTGTCTACTTTTATTGTGTCCTGTCTAACTTTATTTTGATAGAACCAAACCAATGAGATCCAACCGAGCCTTCACTATCAGTTTAGATGCAGAGAACCAAAACTCTTGTCTGTCAGCAGCAGTGACAATACCTACGTATTGAATGATATTATTGATGACGATGGTGCATTGCCTGTCAGCACCTGTGTGTCCGATCAGACTTAAAGCTGTTTGTTTGCACTGACTGACGTTGTTTCCTCCTTTCTAGATCATTGCTTGTGTTGTTCTTACTCTCTGATGTGTAAGTACGTATGGACTACCGGATTGCTAGTGAGTCCTCAGTATTAACAGCCACATGAGAAGTCATACAGGAGAGAGACCAGACCACAGTGTGTCCAGAGAAGCCACAATCAAAAGTGTTGAACCGTTTAATATCTTTCATGTCATTTCTTTTTTTACATAATCAAATGAAAGCAGTATCCATAAATGTTGCTGTCAAGAATTCTAACCGTACCCATCCCGAGATTTAAAACTCCTGTTCAATGGTAAAAGTGATCCAAAGGAATCCAAGTGAACAACATCACTAATGTGTATTCATAAGTATGTATTGACTAACAGATGTATAACTGCTGTTATAAAGGGATAGAAGACAATTGTATTGACAGAAATCTGTGTCTACTTTTTTGACATTGATGTTTTGTTGCTGACATATGAACCAGTAAGTTGAGAGCAGCTATGACGTTTGAATGTAAAGAGAAAAATACTGTCTGTCTATTGTTCTCATTTGAGCTTAGACACCTCAGATGTTGGTGCTTCATTTGACACCTGTTCCTCTGTCTGGCCTTGCCTGTATCTCACACATGTACACTTCTACTTCTTGTTATCTGAGCATAGAAGGTTCTCACAGCAGATTGTGCACTCCTTAAAAAGGAGTCACTGTTATTCCACTGTGCTAGCTTGCATTATTAACAAACTGATACTATTGTCTGTTATTGCCCCAAAAGAGATTCATCTATGCAGAAGGCGTAGCCACGAGGGCGAGCCGAGACCTACGACAAACTGTTACCTATATCCTGTGAATGTATAAATATGTTCTGCAACCGGGACTGCCCCGGGAATCTTTGATGCATTCGTGATTCATGTCCCTTCTGTAGCTGATTGCCCCTTTGTAAAGAACTTTGACTTCATGCAATAAAATACACAAAGACAAAAGACTTTGACTTGAGATCCTTGATTACCAGAAAACTCCATGTTTCAGGCTGAGCAATATGAATGTTTTCAACAGTGACAATTCACTTGATTTAGTCATAACAAGGAAAGCATCAAAGTGCTGTTCTGTCCTTCCTGTTATCTTTTCTGTATAAAGGAAGACAGAAAGTTCACCAAAAAGTTTCTCTTTGATTTTTTTTACGCTGTAAGAACCCGATACAACCTGTGATGTACACTTTTCCCAAAGTACCAACCCTTCAGGTCGCCCAATAGTGGCACAGACAGACTCCCTTTGGTCTCCACTGTCTCATTTTGGAGATTTGTTGTTAAGCCCTTTGTTGAAACAGGCCAGTCTACCTAAAGGACTTCACAGATTTCATTGAAAAACTTCTAATCTGAGTGATTAGCCAGTGTCCTTTTGTTAACTCATGATATCACAAGCCTCTACGTGAACATACAGTACCTTAAAATCCAGAATATATGCCGCACCGGTATATACCGGTCTGTTTTTGGGAGGTTTCCCAGAAAGAGAAAAGGTTGAAACTATCTACCTGCATGACTATTTCTATTGTGTTCTGTGAAGTCCACAACGTGCAGCTTCTGAGCAGCTCTTTTAGCACCATCCGTTTTCCCTTCAATTGCAGAATGAGGCGGCTGCCTGCACATTTCCAATGCAGGAAAAACCCTGGATTGATATTCTTGTGAGGACTTTTAGGAAAAGGCAGTTGGTATGAAAAACAGATTTGTGTAAGTATACCAAGATCTGTTTTTAAACAACATTGGCATTTTATAAAGTCCGACAGTGAACTCTGCTATTTTCAAAGACACTCCTCAGTTTGAAAGTACAAGAGGGGAAAAATAAAAGGTGTTTGTTATCAGGTAAAGTACACAGACTGAACACTGTTACTGTGTGTATTTGATTAGAAATAATACAGTGTGTATTTGTGCAGACATAAACAGCTGTTAAAGCCGACTGACAGCTGAACGTGATCAGCTGATGTTATCATCACAAACAGACGTCGCTTCACGTGACGCTGTAGAGGAAAGGACGTCTCATGTCTCTTAAAACAGATCTCCTCATTCCTCTCTCCTCTGCTTCGTTTCCTTGCATCTCTCCATGCATCTCTGGTGGGAGGGACTAAGACGCAAGTGGAGGAGGCAACTTGGAGGACACTTGATGCAATTAAGAGAAGTGAGAAGTACCCTTAGATAACGTGTTCAAAAGTGAGCTGGGGGCTGCAGGGCTCGAGGTCGCAGCCCAACAACTGAATCAGAATCAGAATCAGCTTTATTGGCCAGGTATGTTTAACACACAAGGAATTTACCTTCAGTAGACTGTGCTCTCTCTGTACAAAGGTAAAACATTAAATATCAACAATAAACTCAAAAATAAACAAATAATTAAAGACTAATATACAAGACTAAATAAGATAATAGTGCAGTGGTGAGCAGTGCAAAAAAGATGCTGAAGTGAACATGAGGTAGATATTTTTTACAGTATTTACATTAAAGAGTGTGTGCAGATGGTAATTTAAATAAAATAAAATAATATATATATATATATATATATATATATACGTACATGTACATGTACATTCACAGTGACAGTTTTGTTCCAGGTTATTTCACAGCAGCAGGTCTGACACTCTTTGACTATTTAGCGTTCATCAGAGTGACAGCCTGGGGGAAGAAACTGTTCTTATGACGGGTTGTTTTGGCGTACAGTGATCTGTAACGCCTGCCGGAGGGGAGGAGTTTGAAAAGTTGTGTCCGGGGTGTGAGGGGTCTGCAGTGGTGTTACCTGCCCGTTTCCTGACCCTGGACCGGTATAAGTCCTGGATGGGGGGCAAAAACCCAACTCATTCAGTATAAGGTCCTCCATAGAACACACTACAACACTCACAAACTCTACCGTATGGGCTTCAGCCAAAATAACACCTGTCCACACTGTCCCACCACAACTGATGACTACTTTCACTCCCTCTGGACCTGCCCACACATTCAAACCTTCTGCTCGGAGGTCATGAGCAAGCTGTCTGAGATCCTCAGCCTCAGCATCCCCCTATGCCCCATCATTGCACTATTAGGTGACATCTCTTCTCTATCACTCTCAAAACACCTCAAAGCCTTCCTGTTAATATCACTAACCACTGCCAAAAAAGTCATACTACTAAACTGGAAAGACAGAATCAAAATATCCATACTCCACTGGCTCAACCTACTCACAGACCACTCAAACCTGGAAAAACTGACAGCATCTTTAAAAAACAATATGGCTTCCTTTGAAAATATCTGGTCCTCCTTTTTGCAATACCTTCAACTCTGATTCCTCTTTACTTCCACAAACAGTTCCTCCTGTACTCCTCATATCATTGTATTAAGTTGTTCTTTCATTATCACATGTTCAATTTAACCATGTATACTATTTTTGTCTTTTACTGCTGTTTTTTGAATTTATCTCAATTTTTTATTTCTATTTTGTTCAATTATTTATAAACAGTGTTTCTTTTCTTGTTTGTTACTTAAACTACAGCAAACCATAATGTGCAGTACTTCTCAGTATGACCCTGCCATTCTTTTCTGGAATATATCCTATTTGTCTGTCTGGCTTTTGCCCTGTCTGTCCTATCTGTGTAGTTTGTCCCGTCTGTCTGCTCTTGTCCCATCTGTCCTATGTGTCTGGTTTGTCTTGTCCCGTTTCTCAGATCACAAAATTCTAGTTTGGCTTGCCTGCCAAATGTCTTTATTTTTAACATATAGACATGTATTATGTATTCACTCTTTGTAAAACTGCAAAGGCAAAATAATAAAAAAATAATAAATAAATAGAACAACTATTTTGATGTACCTACCTTGGCTTTGCCTTTAAAGGAAAATTACATGTGTATACTTTTGTGAACATAATTCTTACACTTACCTGTATAACTTGACAGTAAGTGACTAAAACAGAAAAAGGACAGATGTTGTTATTGTTGTTACTTGAGTTAAACTGGCTTTCGATAGCACATGCTCACAGAGAGCATGCTAAGGTGAAAGGGACCTTTGACAAGAGTAAGAGCGCGGTCACACTGGCCATCCGTACCGTTCCGTACTCAAGCACGATTGCCCCTGCTGCGCCATTCTCCCACTGGCCAGCACGGCCCGCGGTCACACTGCATCAGGACTAACCGTGCCTGAGCACGGTTGCCTCTCGTACATAGAGTTGTAATACAGCACATGCACTCTTTATGTTATTATGAAGCGTGCTCAGTTTACAAACAGGCTGACTCGAGAAAAAAAGAAAAAAGGGACGCGCAGTTGAGTCCACATCTGCACATCGGAGAACAACATAGAGATCATGACAGCTACTTTACTGACTTTGTGGCTTATTTTGAGTCACTTTAATCAGCTACAGCCGTAAATTAATTAAAAAAAATAAAAGAGACGCGCAGTCGAGTTCGCGTCTGCACATCGGAGAACAACATAGAGAGCATGACAGCTACTTTACTGACTTATTTTGAGTCATTTTAGTCAGATACAGCCATAAAACTCTGGATTCTCCACAATGAAAGCTGTCAGCGTTGTGTACCCGCGTGCTTGTGCTCGTGCATGAAGTGTACCGTGCCGAAGCACACCTCTCAGAAGTGTGCCAAAGC
This sequence comes from Tautogolabrus adspersus, assembly GCA_020745685.1. Lineage (NCBI taxonomy): Eukaryota > Metazoa > Chordata > Actinopteri > Labriformes > Labridae > Tautogolabrus > Tautogolabrus adspersus. The sequence goes on along the minus strand of CM036543.1, from coordinate 2,163,292 downwards.
CAAGGAAGTGTACTGCGCCTGAGCACGGTACGAAGCGGTCACACTGGCCAAATGAACTGGACTTTAGGGTTGAAGCGTGTTTGGGCACTGAAGGGATTGCCAGTGTGACCGCAGCCTAAGTCTCTAGCTGCAGCCCCTCAACTGGGCAGCCATATTAATCTGGGTTCAGCAGCTGCAGCCTCAGGACAAGGTAGCTATATCAATAGCAAGTAGTTGGCTGTATTACCCACAACAGGTCATCCTGTCATTAGTGAATCATGAGCCGCAGCCCAAACAACAGTGAGGCATGCAAAGAGTGAATTGGGTGGCTGGGGATAAGAGGGGTAATTAAAAGAGTGAGTTAGGGTCAGCATCTGCATGATTGGTATGCCATGTAAACATTGACATTAGGGCCCCCACAATCCAACCACTTGGATAAAGTGTTCAAAAGTGAGCTGGGGGCTGCAGGGCTCGAGGTCGCAGCCCAACAACTGAATCAGAATCAGAATCAGAATCAGCTTTATTATTTAACTTCGGTAGACTGTGCTCTCTTTGTATAAAGGTAAAACATTAAATATCAACAATAAACTTAAAAACAAACAGTAATGAAAGACTAATATACAAGACTAAATAAGATAATAGTGCAGTGGTGAGTAGTGCAAAAGATGCTGAAGTGAACATGAGGTAGTTATTTTACAGTATTTACATTAAAGAGTGTGTGCAGATGGTAATTTAAATAAAATAAAAATAATATATATTTGCATATATGTACATTCACAGTGACAGTTTGGTTCCAGGGTTTATTTCACAGCGACAGGTCTGACACTCTGTGACTGTTTAGCGTTCATCAGAGTGACAGCCTGGGGGAAGAAACTGAGGTTACCGGTACTTCACAGCAGCAGGTGTGACACTCTGTGACTGTTCTGAGCTGACGCAGGAAGTACATCCTCTGCTGTGCCTTTTTTCTGATTGTGTCTATGGGTGCTTCTCACTTCCCTTAATTGCATTGAGCGTCCTCCAAGTTGTCTCCTCCACTTGCGTCTTAGTCCCTCCCACCAGAGATGCATGGAGGAAACGAAGCAGAGGAGAGAGGAACGAGGAGATCTGTTTGAAGAGACATGAGACGTCCTTTCCTCTACAGCGTCACGTGAGGCGACGTCTGTTTGTGATGATGTCATCAGCTGATCACGTTCAGCTGTCAGTCGTCTTTAACAGCTGTTTATGTCTGCACAAATACACACTGTATTATTTCTATCAAATACACACAGTAACAGTGTTCAGTCTGTGTACTTTACCTGATAACAAACACATGAAGAACAACCTGCAGTCTGCTAATAACTATGGGGACAAGTTCTACTGACTAAAAGATTTCATACTGAATTGATGAATTTATTATTTGTATTAGTTTGGACTTATAATTGGACAATGAAGTGTGTATTTATAAACACAGATATTTATGCCTCAGGAATACTGAGAATGATTGATGAGGTTGTAAATGATAATGATAAAATAAGTGTGAATGTAAAAGGTGTTTGTGAGTGACAGACTCCCTCTGCATCAGACTGTCATTCTCATCATCATCACACATTCAAACAGTCTGAGGGATCATGAACATGAAGGAATCATTTCTGAACACTTCATATTAACACACTGTTTGTTTGACAGTGAAAACTCATCAAATGTCGGGAGTGATGGGTCTACACTCTCATTGATTTATAGAACTGATGCTTCATATTTGGTTGTTAATCTTCATGTCAGACAGTTTTTAATCCCAGCTCATCACAGACTCTTTACAAACTGACACATGATCTGTTTAAATGTCCGTCGCTCCGTTTAGCGTCTTTTTAATGTCCGTCTTTTCTCCGGTATTAAACTCCGCTCATGTTGATAAGTTTCATTGAAGTCTGATCCGCTGCAGCGTCCAATCAATGAATGATATTCGATAAGGGGGCGTGTCTGTCAGTAAAAAGACTTCCGTAAAGCCAGCTCTCGTGTCTCCTCGGCCATCGCTCCTCGGATCTCCCTCCTCTCTCCTCGATCCTCTCTCCTCCTTTCAGTGTAAGAGCTTTGGGACGATCCTTAACATGGCGGGTCTAAAACTACTTCCGGTTCGGCCGAGGAGCGAGGACCGAGGAGATAGCAAATAAGAGAAGTGAGAAGTACCCTATGTGGGAGGTCCACTTTCACTGGGCATTGGACAAGAACCCTTCTTGAAATCAGGTCACATGTCAGCCAATTGCTTTTATACTTCAGGTTCATACCACCAGTTACTGTCTCATGGAGTCTTCATTCATTGCCCTTAGATCATTTTACATTGTGAACAGCTCATGTTGCAGGATTATTATTAGTGATGTAGTTGAACTCCAAACAGCTGAATTGACTTTGTGCATTGCAGATTTGTACTTTTATAAGCTAGATAAAAAACCCAGCAATGATATTGTGCAGCCCTACTTTAAAAACATACAAGTCTCAGTGTGAGAAGAAGTTCAAAGCCCTACATGTGTCCTTCTTTCTGCTAAGACCACTGCTCAGGGGTTCAACATGAGCCACCAATGAAGCACAGCTAAGCAACAGTATGAAACGACTTCATTACAAGAATCTTCTTCAGTCCTGCAATAGGACGTGATGATATTTGAGGTAAGGATAAGGACAGGCTACATCAAGCACAATAGTTACGGTACTCTTTGCAGTATTAACACATCACCTGCAGCTTTTTATGAATATTTCTGAACTGACTTTGAGCAACTTTTGAACTCTTTATATTGTTGGGTTTTGTTCTATGTATCATATTTGATATAGTGTTAAACAGTGAAACTACTTTGACTTGTTGTCTTTTCCTTTGTATTTGTACTATAGACCCATTTTTCACTTTAGTGTGGAGTCCACTTCAAAAAAGCTGCAAATATTCACACAGAGTTGTTCAATCTATTCTCACAGACTCCTTCTCAAATGTTGGCTAGATTGTTGTTGGAGTTAAGTTACACTACAGCCCATGTTGTGAACAAATAAGACAGCATATATACACTTATTAGATCACTTACAATTGCCATCAACAGGGCAGAGGCATGATGGGAAAAACGATGAATTTGTGAATTGACACAAACTTGCTCCAGCACATAAACATGTAAGAGTATCAGTTTAAGGACACTTGTGTGAAGAAAATGTCCAGTGTAGGTCAAAGTCAAAAGATGTTTGAAGTTGTTAGCACATAACTACACATACTGACCCGATGCACCGTTAAAGTCATGGCATATGAACCTCTCACAATGATTTGTGGCATATAACAAATGTTTCTGATTGTTAACGTGAAGAAGTAAGTCCTGATAAGTGAAGGGATGAACATCCTTTACCTGGGTAAATCCATCTCACCTTCTAAGCTTTCACTTGTGTGTCTGCACTTTCTGTCAGCTGATCAGAGAAGTCAAAAGAAACCCATGACTGTGGAGCAGTGGTGATAGGCGATGCTCTGTCCAGGCGCCGGTTAACACTGACCTGACTGACCACAGAATCTGGGCTTGTTATGAGCTGCGAGGGTTCTGGAATGACGCGTCAAAGGACCAAAGGACCAAAGCACAGAATGTTTACTTTGGAATACATGGAAACCTGTCACTTTATACGTCGCCATGGAAACACACAAGCAGGAAATCCTGTTATGGTTCCATTTACACAACAAGTGCTTCTGAAAACAAGAAACAAACCAAGTCTCTGTTTCATGAGTGAATAGTTCAGTCCTGTCTCTACAGTCAATACACAAATGTACTAAATCAGTTCCTGATACACCAATATTACACCAACGATCAGTGCTCTGAAAACTCCACCAACTGTAGCATCCTGGCTTCACTTTTATTCAAGAAATAAATAAACAAGTCTGCTTGTAGGTGAAATATGAATAAATGAAAGCAGTTACTTTCATTGCAAATAAGAAAAGTTTTATGATTGATGACGAGTCAGGTTACCGTGGGAACTGGATAGCACCAAGACCAATGAAGAGTCGTTCTCCTCTTAGCAGAAAATGTCTAAAAAGCAGTGAAGCAGCAAAAAGGAAGCCAAAGAGAGAAATGATAACAGAACAAATATACACACACTTGAAGTGTTTGTTTCCATAGACCATTTAGTTCTACACACTGAAGGCTATAATGCATTTCTATTGTTTCTTCTAACAACATGTGGAGTAAATCCAGAATGCCAGATGACATCTACAGGTGTTGTCATTAGTGTGAGAGCTGCAGCTCTCACACTAATGTCATCTTCGCTCTTTATTAGTGTGAGAGCTGCAGCTCTCACACTTATGTTATCTTCGCTCTTTATTTTTATATCTTTTTATTATTATTATTATTCTGCCGTTTTTTGGCTTGTATCTCCTCCTATACGGTTTGTGCTAGAAACATGGTTCCAACTGGAAATGGTAGAGTTTGGTGAGGAGAAGTGCGCTATTACTTTTATTGATGCTACAATGGTACAGTGATTTTATATGAATATTTTAAACTGTAAAAATATGAATTGAATCCTATGGGACGCATTTTTGAAAGCTCATAACTCAAAAACTAAAAGTGCTAAAGTACTCAAACCTCGTAATATGGTCCCTAATGGTAAAATATTTAACATACTGAACGATAGTACTCATAGCGCCACCATGTGGTGAGATATTAAGCGTTTTGCTTTCAATGCTAATAACTTGCTAACAGTTAGCTGTATGAAAATAATATTCGCACAGCGTGTTCCTTGGATGCTACTGATCATTTGCCGCGCTGCAACCTAGGGTCAATTCAGAAGTTCGTCACTCTATATTTTTCAAAATATGTATAATCAATTAACTACTGTAACTCATCGAGCCTTTACTCAAATCATACCAAAATTGGTACAGCCATTGGTGAGATACTTCCCACCTTACAAATCGAATTTCATAAAGATCACTTAAACGGTGTGCCCGTGAGGACAGTAAACGTTTTACTGTAATCAGTACTGTAGGCAAAACATTTTCTATTTCGCTAAATGTTTGATCAAACTTCACCAAATTTGTGAACAGCCCTCAGGAAAGCATCAGGATATTGTATGATTATTTTCAGAATTTATGATCACATTTTCAAAATTTGATGCATTTAAAGCTTAAAAGAGTTTTCCCCATGTGATGTCATTGCCTCATGTAGTGAAAGCGCATGCTGAGTCTTTGTCTTTACTGTGGCGCAAAGGCTTAGGCTGATGGCAAGTCCACCTAACTCGAAGATACTGGGTTCAATTCCCGAGAAAACACATAAGCTCCTCACTAACATGCAGTCTCCTGGTCGTGTGTTGTGAGGGCTTTTGCTTTTCTCAACACTTAAATGTTTGAGTGATTTTAAATGAACTTTAGAAATATTAAATATCAATTGGAGCAGGTCCTGAAAGCTGATATCTCAAAAACTAAAAGTGCTATAGTATTCAAACTTTGCCCTATGGTTACTTGTTGTATGCTCAATATACTCATAAATGATCCTATAGCGCCACCATCTGGTCAGTCATCAAGAGTTTTGTTTTCAGGGCTCATCACTCATTTACCATTAGCCTTAGGAAAGTAATATTTACACAGCATGTTTTTGATTATGCTGATTGTTTGCTGTGGTGCAAGCTGTGTTCAATTTAGAAGTTCACTACTCTTTATAGTTGTGATACTTATGTTCAACATTTTTAAAATAAAAATGTTTTAAGTTTAAGATCTTAAAAAAAGTTTTTCCAGTGTTTTGTCATTGCCTCAAGTTGTGGTATGGTTTGATGGTGTCTTGTCTTCTCTGTAGCTCAGTGGGTTAGACTGCTACACAGGTAATCTGATGATTGGGGGTTCGATTCCCGAGAGTACTAATGGATTTCTTTTATGATGGAAACTTGTTCCTGTGGTGTCAACAGTCACCGATTTAGATATTCACTGCTCTATCTTTTTTTACATTTACTTTACACATTTTGAAAATAAATGTGTTTTAAGTTTAAGGTTAAAAAAAGTTTTTCCATTGTTTTGTCATCGCCTCATCTTCTGGAATAGTTTTATGGTGTCTTGTCTTCTCTGTAGCTCAGTGGGTAAAACTGCTGCTCAGGTAATCAGAAGGTCATGGGTTCGAGTCCTGAGAGGTCCTGGTTATGTTATGAAAGCTGCAAATGAGACTGTGGTAGCAATAGCTACAACAGCCACTGCTCTCATGGTAGCTTAACCATGCTCTGCAGCTCTCACACTGAAATTTCTTCAGGAATTTCCCATTCTAGTTTTTATATCTTATTATTATTCTGCCGTTTTTTGGCTTGTATCTCCTCCTATACGGTATGTGCTAGAAACATGGTTCCAACTGGAAATGGTAGAGTTTGGTGAGGAGAAGTGCGCTATTACTTTTATTGATGCTACAATGGTACAGTGATTTTATATGAATATTTTAAACTGTAAAAATATGAATGGAATCCTATGGAACGCATTTTTGAAAGCTCATAACTCAAAAACTAAAAGTGCTAAAGTACTCAAACCTCGTAATATGGTCCCTAATGGTAAAATGTTTAACATACTAAACGATGGTACTCATAGCGCCACCATGTGGTGAGATATTAAGCGTTTTGCTTTCAATGCTAATAAGTTGCTAACAGTTAGCCGTATGAAAATAATATTCGCACAGCGTGTTCCTTGGATGCTACTGATCGTTTGCCGCGCTGCAACCTAGGGTCAATTCAGAAGTTCGTCACTCTATATTTTTCAAAATATGTATAATCAATTAACTACTGTAACTCATCGAGCCTTTACACAAATCATACCAAAATTGGTACAGCCATTGGTGTGATACTTCACACCCCACAAAACGAATTTCATAAAGATCACTTAAACGGTGTGCCCGTGAGGACAGTAAACGTTTTACTGTAATCAGTACTGTAGGCAAAACATTTTCTATTTCGCTAAATGTTTGATCAAACTTCACCAAATTTGTGAACAGCCCTCAGGAAAGCATCAGGATATTGTGTGATTATTTTCAAAATTTGATGATGAAATTTTGAAAATGTTATGCATTTAAAGCTTAAAAGAGTTTTCCCCATGTGATGTCATTGCCTCATGTAGTAAAAGCGCATGCTGAGTCTTTGTCTTTACTGTGGCGCAGAGGCTTAGGCTGATGGCAAGTCCACCTAACTCGAAGATACTGGGTTCAATTCCCGAGAAAACACATAAGCTCCTCACTAACATGCAGACTCCTGGTCGTGTGTTGTGAGGGCTTTTGCTTTTGTCAACACTTAAATGTTTGCATGATTTTAAATGAACTTTAGAAATATTAAATATCAATTGGAGCAGGTCCTGAAAGCTGATATCTCAAAAAGTAAAAGTGCTATAGTATTCAAACTTGGCCATATGGTTACTTGTTGTATGCTCAATATACTCATAAATGATCCTATAGTGCCACCATCTGGTCAGTCATCACGAGTATTGTTTTCAGGGCTCATTACTCATTTACCATTAGCCTTAGAAAAGTAATATTTACACAGCATGTTTTTGATTATGATTGTTTGCTGTGCTGCAAGCTGTGCTCATTTTAGAAGTTCACTCTCTTTATAGTTGTGATACTTATGCTCATTTTAGAAGTTCACTCTCTTTATAGTTGTGATACTTATGTTCAACATTTTGAAAATAAAAATGTTTTAAGTTTAAGATCTTAAAAAAAGTGTTTCCATTGTTTTGTCATCGCATCATATTCTGGAATAGTTTTATGGTGTCTTGTCTTCTCTGTAGCTCAGTGGGTAAAACTGCTGCTCAGGTAATCCGAAGGTCATGGGTTCGAGTCCTGAGAGGTCCTGGATATGTTATAAAAGCTGCAAATGAGACTGTGGTAGCAACAACCACTGCTCTCATGGTAGCTTAACCATGCTCTGCAGCTCTCACACTGAAATTTCTTCAGGAATTTCCCATTCTAGTTCAGTTTGTGATCAAAGGCTGCAGCAGTTTTGTGCCCAGTGGCCTCTGCACTCTTCATTCATCCCGTGCATGTTCAGGTGTCATTGAGATGTTCTTGATTTTGTATTCTGACTGCAGGATTCTTATTAAGGGTTAAAGGTTTTCAGTGAAATCAACCTGGACCTGATCTGACTGTGGTCGCTCTGCATCAGGATCTGCTGAACTCCTTTTCTTTACCAAAGAGACTTTAGACACTCCACACTAAATAACACAAGTAGATGAAAGTCTTTCTCACTCTACATCACTTTATTTATTACAAGGTTACACATGAGCTGTCTGAAGAACTTGTGCTACCCAACACAGAGGCCTCCAAGGAAACAGAGAGACAGAAAGAAGAGAAGATATCAGGAGAGAAGAAGGATCCTTACACTGTAACTGTTTCATATAAACCCTTTACATTCAAACGTCATAGCTGCTCCCAACTTACTGGTTCATATGTCAGCAACAAAACATCAATGTCAAAAAAGTAGACACAGATTTCTGTCAATACAATTGTCTTCTATCCCTTTATGACAGCAGTTATACATCTTGTAGTGAAATTAATGTATTAAGATATGAATATATCTCACATTACCTCGGGTTAGGGCACCACTTCCTGTTAACAGAAGAAATGAAACTTTATTTTATTAGTTTATTAATTATCAATCTCATCTCAGAATGTGTGAACTCTGGAGCAGCTTAAATCAGGAAAAGACACGGACAATAGTTCTGAATTGAATGTTTAAGTTTAATAAAGAAATGATGAACAATAATGTAGATAAATGAAACAGATATAATGTAAGAAATATTGTTATGACAGTGATGATGTACTTATGATGTATTATGACAATGACATGTTATACCTCGAGCTCTATAACTCAACTCGTATGCTGAAATGATATGTTTAGTAACGAGATAAAACGCGGTATTGTTTGAATGTGCGAAAGCTTGAAAGTTGAGAAAAGAAGACCGCCGTGAAGAAAAGAAGCATAACTAAAAGTGAGACAAAGAAAAACTAAGAGTGAGCCTGCAAACTAAGGGTGAGACTGCCTGAAAGAAGAATTGTTGTCCCTCTTATCAGTCGAGCAGGCGAGGGGGGGTCAACTGGTCACTCCCCTTTATGCAGGGCATCGTTTTAATTACCGAGTTTACTCAATAAGATTACCAATAAGAACTAAAACATATATACGTCACCATACATTCATTTCTATATAAACTGTAGATTCACGTTAATGTAAGTCATGTCATACATTTAGATATACGTTTCTATCAGGTTCATATGGAGATGTTTCATCAGGAGGGGATCAGTACATTTCAGCCTGTAGTTGAACAGTGTTATACATTTGACATACTTAATAAGACACATTAATAAAATATGAATTGGTGTCTTTAAATAACACCTTCTATTACTAATAACACATCATATGATTATAATACAGATATATTGAACATGTGGCTATAAGGCTTACGTATTCCTCGATGTCCTGGCCACAAGGGGGCGCTACACGTCAGTGGCGCTACACATCAAATTCCTATTGAAAATGACTTACTACTTATTCCTTCAATAGACATCGGATTTTCAGCAGAAAAAGATCATCACAACACATTCAATGTGACAGTTACAAATATGTAGACTCAGAGAGGTCTAAGTGTTCATGTGATGAAGAATGAAACGTGGTGGTTGAAACCAGAGTTCTGGAGCAGTGATCTAAATGATTCTTTCTGAGGAATGCCAGAGATGCAAATGGTTTTACCCCTAGTGGTTTTATTGCTTTGCAGTTCAAAATGTCAGGTCAGTTCATGGATACAGAGTGTTGTGTTTCCTGTTCAGCTGTTTCTCCAAGGTTTTACGAGTTAGTGATATACGCTTCCCCAACGCTTGTCTGAGAGGAAGGGGCTTTCAAATCGTCAATCAGTTCCTTTGATCTTGATTGAAAGTGAACAAGGAGTTAATCAATAGTCTGTTTTCTGAATGTGGATTAGGAGTTCTTTGAAGCTTTCTGACATCAGTCCTCCAACTTACAAACGTAGAGTTAATACTGTCAAAACATTAACTGGGAGATCCGGTTCTAGGTGTGGGAACAGGAACTGTTGTAAATATAATGAGGCAGCAGGATATCACTACACATCTGTTAGTCAATACATACTTATGAATACACATTAGTGATGTTGTTAACTTGGAACTTTGGATCACTTTAACCATTGAATAGGATTAGCATTTCTCTCCCGTGTGAATCCTCGTGTTTGTTCAGATTTGTCTTAGTATTAAACCTTTTACCACACTGACAGCAGCTGAAGGGTTTCTCTCCTGTGTGAACAAACATGTGTCTTCAAATTCCGCTTTTGTCTAAATTGTTTTCTACATTGAGAGCAGCTGAAGGGTTTTTTTCCTGTAAGAGTAATCACATGTGAAGTCAGATCTCTTTGTCTGGAAAATGTTTTACCACACTCAGAGCATGTAAAGGATTTCTCTCTGTGAATTACCATGTGATATGTCAGACTAGCCTTGTGCATAAAACTTTTATCACACTCAGAGCAGCTGTAGCATTTCTCTCCAGTGTGAATCCTCATGTGAATGGTCAGAGTTCCCTTCAAACGAAACCTTTTACCACACTCAGTGCAGCTGAAGGGTTTCTCTTTCGTGTGCGTTACCATGTGTTTGGCCAGATTTCCCTTAGTACTAAACCTTTTGCCACACTCAGAGCATGTAAAGGATTTCTCTCTGTGACTTGCTATGTGATATGGGTGTGAATCATCATGTGCATGGTCAGACTTCTCTTAGAACTAAACCTTTTACCACACTCAGAGCAGCTGAAGGGTTTCTCTCCACTATGAACTAACATGTGTGTGGTCAGACTTCCTCTTTGGGTAAACCTTTTACCACACTCAGAGCAGCTGAAGGCTTTTTCTCCTGTGTGAACTATATTGTGTCTCTTCAAAGTCACCTGTTCTTTAAATCGTTTTCCACATTCAGAGCAGCTGAAGGGTTTCTCTCCAGTGTGAATCATCATGTGTCTGGTCAGTTCTCTCTTAGTACCAAACCTTTTACCACACTCAATGCAGCTGAAGGCTTTTTCTCCTGTGTGAACTATATTGTGTCTCTTCAAAGTCACCTGTTCTTTAAATCGTTTTCCACATTCAGAGCAGCTGAAGGGTTTCTCTCCACTGTGAACTAACATGTGTCTGGTCAGTTCTTTTTTAGTACAAAACCTTTTACCACACTCAGAGCAGCTGAAGGGTTTCTCTCCTGTGTGAACTAACATATGTGTGGCCAGACTTCCTCTTTGGGTAAAACTTTTACTGCAAATAGAGCAGCTGAAGGGTTTCTCTCCACTGTGAACTAACATGTGTGCAGTCAGAGTCTGTTTTTGTTTAAATAATTTGTCACACTGAGAGCAGCTGAAGGGTTTCTCTCCACTGTGAACTAACATGTGTCTGGTCAGATGCTCTTTTCGGTTAAATCTTTTCTCACACTCAGAGCAGCTGAAGGGTTTCTTTGTTGTATGACCTAACATGTGTCTGGTCAGACGCTCTTTTCGGTTAAATCTTTTCTCACACTCAGAGCAGCTGAAGGGTTTCTCTCCACTGTGAACTAACATGTGTGTGGTCAGACTTCCTCTTTGGGTAAATCTTTTACCACACTCAGAGCAGCTGAAGGGTTTCTCTCCACTGTGAACTAACATGTGACTGGTCAGATGCTGTTTTGTGTTAAATCTTTTACCGCACTCCGAGCACCTATGTGGTCTCTGACCAGTCTTTAGTTTCTTATGTTTCAAGATGAATTCTGACAGATGTTCTCTTGTCTCTCTCCAATCATCACTGTCATCAGTCTCAGGTTCATCAGAGTCTTCAGTCTTGACCTCAGTCTCTGGTTGTAAACGTCTCTCTGGATCTGAGTACCTCTCTGGTTCTGCTACTCCACAGTCCTCTCCATCAACTCCTGTTTCCATCTGTTCAGTTTGTCTCTGATGAAGCTGTGAGGACTGAGGTTTCTCTTCATCATCTTCACTCTTCACAGAGACAGGAGTGAAGGGGAACTTGGTGGAATCAGCCTCCTCCAGTCCTTGAAGCTGTTCTTCCTCCTGACTGCTCCACAGTTCCTCATGTTCTTCTTTAATGTGTTGGGGCTTAGTGTCCTCCTGGTCCAGAATGTGGCTCCACTCCTGCTGCTCAGGTGGAAGCTCTTCTTTACTCACCAACAGCTGCTGGACATCTGCAGGACACAGTAAACAAACATTAACACTACTTAGACTGCTTTTTAATATTAATAAGGGCTGTCAAATGTAGGCCTGGGGGATAAAACGATAACGATAATTATCGTGATAACATTTTTCTCCATATAAATATATAAAAATGTTCGATAAAAGCTTGATAGATTTAAACCAGTAATTACACCATCCAACCACTGGGAAACAGTGGGGCGCTAATGCGCCTTGAACGCTTGCCTCCACCCGACATTAAAGGGATACTTCACCCATTAGATCTAAGCTTTGTATCATTAGAAACCTGGTAGCCAAGAAAAATATCCCCATGAACTGGAAATCAAGAAACTCCATACATATCTCACACTGGAAAAACTTACTCATCTGGGGAGAGCTGGAGAAACTTAACTTAGGAGACACGCACACACACCTACACACACAGTGGCTGCCTGTACGAGAACGCCCACACGCAAACAGACACACACACAGACACAGACGAGATCAACAACCCAAACTAAATAAAAACATGGCTGGCTATGATACTAGACTCGTTTTTTCTTCTTTGCCTGGACCACCAGTGTCTCCATTGCCCGCTTTCGCTGTTTTGCCACATGTCTCAGCCTCGCCCGTTAGGTAGTACTAATCATTTTCCACCGGAGCTTTAGTGCTAGCAGCTAGCTGTCTAACGTTGCGTGCTGTGTTAATGACTCAATTCATCAAGCTGTATCTAACATTAGCTAAGCCTATGTCAACGAGTGGAAGACGACACCCAATCACTGCCGCTTAGAGACTCTCTCGTTGTCTCAGCGGTCAGCACTAGTTATTGTGTCTCGTCTTCCACTCGTCACCCACCGGTGATCGTCTCACGAATGGGGGGGTCGAGGGCTCGGTCCCAGGCTCCTGTTGCCACTCTGATGACGCAAAATTGTCATTTTGCGTCATCAGAGGCTGTTTTGGTTTGAGGGGGTGAAACTACATCGCTAGTTCCTCATGTTTTCGACCACTGAAGCTTCAGACCTATTACAGATCAGTGGGCGGAGAAACAATCGTCTTTGTGAGATTTTATTCTTGCAAGAAGGAGTGAGTCTACAGAGTGTACCCTAGTGATTCAGTCTGCAGAGTCACACAAATGACAGACAGAATGCTGAGCCCCTCTTTATATGTCAGGGAGGAAACAAACTGATTGACGAGCTCTGTTAGAGAAGATAAGCCATTTAAATGCAATCAACCTAGACAGAGGAAAAGTCAGATGACCATTCAGAGTCATCATTGTAGATTCAAAGTTCATCAAAACACATCCACAGTAGAATCACATGATCTTTACAGCTAGTTTACTAGTTTACTCTAAACAGTATTTCTTTTGAAATGTCAGACAGTTCACAACAGAGTTATTTTAACACATCTGCTAAATACATTTTTTCCCATTACAGTCCGCCATCATGCTAGGAAGCTATGCTAACAGGCACTATGGAGAAAGCTGATAACAACCGAGAATGGCGAAAAAACGTATGTTTCAACTTCAAACTGATATGACTGAAGGGGATTTTGAAGGTCTTGTGCTTGAATGAGATGTTTGTGGTTCTTTCTATGAGCCGCAATATAGCGGCGAGCAAAGGCAGGAGCACGACGTTTCAGTGTTGGAGGTATTTATTTTGCAGACTTTTCAGATGAAATATGTGCTCGTCGGGTAGTTTCATTGTTTTACGTTTAGGTGTAGGCTTAATGTGGAAACTGCAGCTAGCTGTTATGCTAAACCGGGACACATCAACAGTAACAGACAACGTGTTTGTATCAAGTCTTTTGATCAGAAAAACACTCACCGTTGTTGTGTTGAAAAAGACGTTAGCCTCTTCCGATTTCACTGACTGGAGCTAGCAACATAGTTCCCTAATCCAAACATATATATCTTACTCGTGGCTTCACAAAGTTTGGCTTGATTACAATATAATTAGTGTCCACACATGTGTTCTGTACAATACAGTTTATGTATTGTACAGAACAAACAGTTTGTTGAAGCCCCTCACCTTGTACTGCTTTGTAAATCGTCCCCTTGCTGTGATGAAAAATTCAATGTATCTATCAGGTCATCATAGACTGTTAGTTACTTTACTACTAAAGCCCAGGTGATCATCAGGTTTCTTGGATCAATATCTCATGCTGTTTCCTCCTCTGTCATTATTTTCCTTCTTATTGAACATGATTTCATTTTAATCGGTCTCTTCTTCTTTTTATGAGGTCATCACAGGTTCATTGTACCAACAACATCCAGAGTGAGAACCAAACTGTTTAAACCAACATACACTTCAAAACATCCGACACATCTTCAGAGGAGAACATCACGGAGAACAGCAGAAGAGTATGTTCACTATAAATAATGATTTACAACATTATTCTAATCAAACAGTTTCACTTTACAGAGGAAGAAAACGAACAAGTGACAAAATCGTTTGTTGAAAATTCTTTATTCTCAGGGAAGGTTCAAAATTGAATGTGTGCAGAACTATATGTGTAAATATACAATGAGAAGTAACATTTTTATGTCAAACTTTTCTATCTTGTCTCCATACAGGCGGTGCAGACACTTGGCAGCTCATGGCAGCTTTGTGAGCCGGTGCTGGGGATACTTGAGACGCAGCTGCAGAGTGGTTATCCTGTCATGTGTCGGGCTGAGGATTCATCTCCAGTTTCCTGACCCGACTGGACAGCATGTCATCAAGTCCCCGACATATTCTAAAAAAAAGTAATTCAAGAAAAAACAATCTATTTCATAGTGTTACTGGTTATTGCTCATTTTTCACACTCATCTGTTTTTTGGAAACATTTACAGAGATGTTGAAGGTATATTTAAATAGGTATTTGTAAAAGGTATCTAAAATAAAAGAATGAGTAACTTACTGTATGTTGTGTCTGGCTTTTTTTGGACTTGAGGAATGCACCCTAATAGATCGGCTGTCCTGTGGAGGTTGTTGCTTGATCACGTTCAGCATTTTCGTTGTAATGCATCACAGACAGCAACAAGCTACAATACAAAAAGCTCAAATCAGCAATTATAGAATACCATCACAGTTTTCTGATATTCTTTTGAGATATTTCAGCAGTTGAACAATGTATTAGGTGTGTGTGCGTACCTTTGCTTGTCATCTAGTCCCTTGATCGTCCCTTAGTGTTACCCAGGCCAACTGTGTGTGGACTGATGACCCCTTTAGAGGTAGGTACCGTCTGTGTGACCTCTGAGACTTGTGGGGAGTCTGCCACCCAACGTCATGGATCCTTTGGTACACTGGAGCTTTTGCTCTGTGTAATCTGCTGTGACGTACTCTGAGAAAAACAAAGAAGAAAAATATCAAATTAGCATGGCAATCTAACATGAATCAGAACTGCTCTGTCTTCTTGTTCATATCAACATAAGCAGACCACAGATATCTTTCAAAACATTTGCTGCTGCTCACATCTTTACGTTTCTTGTGTTATTGTATTTATGTATTATCTATGGGTTAACCCGTTCTTTTGCAGTCGGTGCTATGATCAAACAACACCACCTGAGCACTGGCCGAGCTGTTTAAATACATTATTAATACTTAAGCAATGTCAAACAGTTTTACACAGAGATGGGGATAAGACAGTAGAAAGAGCCTAACAACAACAGCTGTTAGCAGCTAAGTTAGCAGAGTCTTACAATGCTCAGAGGCTGTAACAAAGCGGATTTTACATTCATTAGACCGTCTCCAACCACGGTCAGAACTTTAGCACTGTTCAAGTTTATCACCCCGATAATCAAACGCCAAGTAACAAAACAGTCTTATGCAGGAGTGGAGCTACAGCAGAGCAGAAAGAGGCTAACAACAAAAACGTCAGCCGGCATGTTTGCAGAGCTCAGAGTCCGTAAAAAAAGCGGACTTTGAAAAACCCTACATGTATCTCTGAGGGAGGTTAACAATGTTATACATCTTACAGTTTTAGGTGAAAGTTGATAAATAGTTTAGTAGTGGTCAAATTTCGGAACAGTAGCATTACTTAGCATCTTAGCCGAGGCTTACATTTCAGCTACATACAACCTGCACTGAACCAACGTATCCGTAGCAGCTAAAAGTTGTTTTCAAACTAAATAAAAAGACAATAAAAGAAGCGTACTTACATGTTGTAGTTGTGATGAACTTCCAGAAGCAGCAGAATCTCCATGGCTGCCACAGAAAGTAGGAGCTGAACCGTCTTTCTAAGTCCGTTGCTACTTTGGCTGCTACCACATATCGTGGGCGTGTCATAGAAGTTACTGAGCGTTCAACATGAGCAGACACAGGCTCCTGGGCTTGCCACAACAAGCCAATGGGCTTGGATCAGTGACGTCGGTGCACTCTGATGTCAGACTGCACAATTTTCAACGAGTGAGGCTAGACCCGAGCGTTTCATGCAGCTACTGCTACTGCTAACAGGAGGACATAGGAGAAGCCGCGTTTCCGCGGACTTTGAATTTTTGCACATAGATGTGCCTAAACATGCACAAGACACCTGGAAAACACACTAAAGAGCATATAAAACCAGAAAAAGCATAATATGGGACCTTTAAGAATAAAGAACATTACAACATAACTAATCGGTATGTCCGGAGATTTAAATCATCAATAATACGCGGATGTGCCACATGCGTAATTGCGCACAGCAGACGCATTTAGGACAGACTACATGTGACATGATAACGAATAAAGAAATCTGGGACTGTCAGACGGAGTCAGAACCTTCTTATATGTCAGTGTTACATTCTTATGTTTGGAAAGTAGGCTATTCAGATGAGAAATACACATTACACAGCGTTTGGTGCAACAATTTATTCATTTGATTCAGGACGTTTCAGGTTTTAATTCATTTCTTTTAAATTTTCATTAATGGCGAGCAGGAAGCCTTTTTGTGCAGCCGACGTTATCCGACACAGATGCAGGTTCTCCTGTGCCACTTGTGTCTGATATTGAGGCTGAACCGATAAAAGAAGCCACTCGCTCCTCAGTCTGGGATCATTTCAGGGGTCCGGAAATGATCCCAGACTGGAGGAGCTGTTTCTTTTAAGAGCCGCAACACTTTAGCGATTTATGGTCTAACCACGTTTTTTTAAACTGAAAGTAAAAAATGTTGACTATATTATAGCCTCGATCATGTACATTACATATCACGGATGTTTACATTTATTATTTAAAACTCCGTTGGAGTTCGGTTTTCCACACCAGCGCTGTTGAGATTTCCTTGCAGACGTATTTCTTCTGACGCCCTTTAAGCCTTCATTTCAGGCTGCCTAACAACACAAAGTTATTGCTCATTACTTCTCTTTGTTCTGGTGTCACTCAGGTCATATCTTGTTTCTCTTTTTTACCGTATTACGTATCTCCATGCCGTAAACTCTGGGGGCGAGGACGGCTGAACCGTGAATTTATAGGCGTGTGGTATTTAAATGACGATCGTTTCCAGGCGCCACACTTATCAACACCCGGTCATGCGTACTTTGTAATCAGCCAGATACGCACGTTTCATAGGTCCCACGTGGACCCTGTCATAAGATGATTTCTACACCCAAATCTGCGCTGGTTTCTACACCAGATTGATAAGTGAGGGCCAATATGTGTACTGACGATGTATCCAAGTATAATTTACATGACGTTTTATATCACAGCAGCACATACAGCGACAGAACGGCAGCTTTCAGTAGCAGCTAGCGCTAGCTTATGCAGCGGTCTTTGACGTAACATCCGGTGTTTCCTTGACAACGATCAACATTTATGCTGCATTCCAGTTGAACTGGGAAGTGGGAAATTCCGAGTTCCCAGTCGGAAATGTCAACTTGACCGCCCCCTGAAGTCGTAATTACTAGTCGGAAACTCGGAGAAGTTGGAGCAGCCCGAGTTAAAATCCAACATGGCTGCTACGTGCATCAACCGTACGTTAAAGCTGAGACTATAGTGTTTATTAGCCGCTTGTTCCTCTTTTTGTGTGATTAAATTAATCACACTGATAGTATCGTGACAGTTCTATCTGTGGACATGTTGTCATGTTATTTTTGTGCACAAACTATCACGTAGTGTGTTGTTATCGTCTGGTGTTAGCTAACAAAACAAAGGTACTCCTGGAGGCGTCCATGTTGCTTTTCCGACTTGCAACTGGAACACGCTCAACTCGGGTGTGACGTCATTCCCAGCTCCGACTTCCAAGTTCCGTGGTAACTGGAACGCAGCATAATAAGCAAAATGTTGTTTTTGGGACGGTTCAAATTGTTTTTCGGGACGTGGTGAGAAAAGTTAGTCTGGAGCCCTGGGACTATCAGAGACTATAAATTACCATGTGTGTGGGGAAAACAAATGTATATAGTTTCCATTATATGGCCTGTTTTTGCACATATAAGAATCATAAATGTTATTATAAATAGTCACATACATTTTGAAATTTCAACTTAACTTGCAAAATCTGTTATTCAAGTACAATGCCAGTGTTTTTTTATCACTAAAACTATAAAATCAAAATCCGTGTTTGTGTTTTGATTCTTTTAAAACTGTTATTACATTCTCATAACATGCAGTAAATCGTAAATAACTGCTAGATGTTAAAAGTTCCAGGTATTCTGAAAAAAAGGGGCAAAAGCTCAAACTCACAGGACTTTTTCTGACCTTTCTATACTCAACATAAGAAAAAAGGTCCAGGCGGACATTTTGAGGCTTAGCTGTTAAAGGGTTAAGCAAGGACAGATCCGGACAGATCCGGACAGATCCAGATTCTTTGACTCGGGCCCTGACTTATGCAGAGGGTGGCCTGAAGTTTGTGTGCTCAAAGATACTAATGAATAGCATGTATTTAACGTTTCTAAAACTTCTCTCCAATAATCAGATCTACTTTAACTACTCAAATGAACACCAAAGACCCGTTGCTGGATTCAATAGGTCCAGACTAAAGAGTGTTTAAGTCCAGTAAACTCAATGATGTTGTTAGCAGGAGCTAGCTGCGGCTAACACTGTGCTGTGTGCGTCTATGGACGTTAGCTAAAGGCTCTGCTCCCTGAAACATGAGCAGGAAACACGTTTCCAGCAGTGGAAAGAAAACCAACCTGCTCTCTGCAGCTTGATTTCAGGTGTTAAAATCACATCCAGCAGTTTTCTTTGTCGGTGGAGCTCCTCTTCGTATCCACTTGTTGTTGTTTGTCCTGATATATCTCTGAGAACCGCAGCGAGCAGCCGCCGACTGAAGAGCTCTTTAAGATCCTTAAACCCGGACATCTGACACACATCCAAGAGTCACACAAGGAGAACTCAATGCTGACGGTACTCTGATCACCTACAACGTTACAGACACACGTGCTAACTAACAAAACCCCGGAAACTACAGACATACGGGATATCTGTGAGAGAGCCGGAAATAGACGCTTCATCCTAGCAGTGGATGCTCGCTTGAAAACAGGAAATAACAAGACAATCTGATATGACGTTTCAAAATAAAAGCGATCTGAAATATGGAACATAAGCTTCAAGGCTTATTTGAGATCAAAAATAAATCACCTGTTACCACAGACTCATTTTAGTTCAGACTGGTAGTTCACCACATCACAGACATCTGATGTGGAATTTCAAAATAAAATAAAAAAGCATGAAAAGTCACTTAGATTTCAGAATGAACAATTACACTGCTGTTAGGAGTGATAGGGGGGAGGAGGATGTGCTACATTTATTAAAGGAAATATGCCATTCAGAGTGGTGAGTAAAGGGAGGGAAGAAGAATTCATTGTCATAGAAATGTGGACGGATGTAGGACAGATTACTATCATCAATTATTATAATCCATGCCAAAAACTAGATCTCAAATAATCAAAGCAAATACAGGGACAGACTACAAACCATATCGTCTGGAGTGGAGATCTGAACTCACACAGCACATTGTGGGGAGGGAAAAAGACCGATGGAACGTGGAAATAATAGAACTACTTTTGAAGACAGTCACTTGGTGTGTATAAATGATGGTAGAGGAACACCAATAAATATTCATACAGGAAACAGTTCAGCACTAGATTTGATGCTGCTATCAAGAGAATTGACAGGAATATGTGAGTGGGAAATATGGGAAGAAACAACAGTTGGAAGTGACCATTTTCCAATATGTTGTAATGTATATGTGGATAGAGAGGTAGAGGAGGAGGAGAGAGAGGAACAGTGGGTGTTCAGTAAAGCTCAATGGGATCAGTTTCAGTATGTGAGAGGGAAAGTGGGGAAATAGACATAACTCCAGATATAGAAGAGTTTTAGAGCCATGTGTGTTCAGTGTGTATGTGTGCTCTGTGGTCATTTATTGTAGTCACACTAGGTGGCACACTCACTTTGGTGTTGGTAAAGGTTACAAGTAGAGGAAGGGGTAATCAGGTGAGCAGTTTACCATGAGAAGCATACAGTTTTTGACCGTCGCCGTTTCAGTGTATCGTGAATGGAATATAGCCTTGTTATTGCTTTTACAATCAATTGAGTGTTTGTAAACGACCTGAAGACTTGTTGTGAATATATGATTCGGATAAATCCGTTTGAGTGTGACAGTACGGAGTTGACTGAGTTATTGCCACGCAACACAGACACGTAGCGTCAATTAAGTACGGTAGGCTATCAGCCCCTCAGTGGCTCAAATGTTTTGACAGGCAAAACAAAGAGGTTGACAAAAAATTTAGAGAAGTGATTTTAAAAGCAGCAAATTTAACCATTCCTCAAAGTAAAGGGAAATAAGAAAGCAGTCCTGGTGGACAGAAGACTGTAGTAAAGCCAAGAAAGGAACAGAGCATTTAAAGCTCTGAAAAGAACTCATCATTTTCAGAAATTAACAAAATACAAAAGATCACAGGCACAAGTTAGGAGAGTTATTAAAGAAGCAAAGAAAAGAAGATGGAGGCATTTTTGTAGTTCAATAGGCAGATCCACTCCAATAAGTAATGTATGGGGATGATTAGAAAGATGAGGGGTATCAGAAAAGAAAGAGTGTATCCAGTAATAAAAAAGGAAGAAGAAACAGCAGTATCAAATAAGGATAAAGCAGAAATGGGGGCTCAAACTTTGACTGAAATTTATAGCTCAAATAATTTAACAGAGGAAGGGAAACAAGGGAGGGAAATAACTAGAGAAGCATATACACAATAACATTAGTTCAAAATAAGAAACAAAAAGCAGTAAGGGTGGTGGAGAAATGGTCTTACTCACGGGGGTTCAAGTTCTCTGTGGAAAAGACAAAAGATGTTACGTTAACTAGAAAGAAAATAAGAGAGGCTGATATTCAAATGTTTGGGAAAAACTAAAACAAGTCAACACTTTTCAGTTTCTACGGGTTTTATTTGATTCAAAATGGACATGCAGTGATCATATAAACAGGGGGCGGCAGTAACTCAGTCCTTAGGGACTTGGGTTGGGAACCGGAGGGTCACCGGTTCAAGTCCCGATGCGGACCGATATATGGTAGCTGGAGAGGAGCCAGACCACCTCTCGAGCACTGCCGAGGTGCCCTTGAGCAAGGCACCAAACCCCCACCACGCGCCTCCTGTGGGCTGCCACCGCACTCTGACATCTCTTCATTAATGCATGTCCACGGGTCGTGTTTGTGCATGTGTGTGATTCAGGCCTGTGTGTGAAGCATGTCTCCAAATAACAGAGTGCGAACCAGAATTTCCCCCTTGAGGATTAATAAAGTATATAACATTTAAAAAAAAAAAAAGCAAGATGGTTGTTAATGTTATGAGATGTGGGACTGGGCAGACTGGGGAGCCAGTAGAAGTGCTGTGAAGAACATTTATGTTGCTTTGATAAGAACTGTTATAGATGATGGCAGTTTAGTATAAAGGGGAGCAGCAAAAACACAACTTAAGAAAATACAGGTTATACAAAATCAGGCTTTAAGATGATGCTGCAGGGCTCTAAGGACTTCTCCAGTTACAGCAGTCCAAGTTCAGATGGGAGAGGTCCCACTGAACTTGAGATATAAACAACTAATGATGAACTACCGGGCAAATCTCCAAGGTCATCAAGAGAATACCATCAAACAGTGAACGCCCTCCAACCGTGCTGGGAAAGTGGAAAAGCAAAAGCAGAATGTTATGTATGGGAAGCAAGTAAAATGGAAACACAAATGGGATTACTTGGGAGAACATACAGCGCTACAGAACCTTCTCCAGTGACACCAGTCTGGTTGTTTCCTCCTGTGACCTTAGATCTTTCTATTCAAAACTAAATGCAGAGTGAAAAAGGAAACTGGGCAGATTTAGTGGACAAGAGATTGAAATATACACATACAACTTGAATCCCTATCTATACAGATGGTTCAAAAGATTCAAAGAAAGGAAAACCTGGATTGACTTTAGTCATTCCTGAATGAAATATAAATTATAAGGAAAGAACAGCAGATCATTTAGCAGTGTACACAGTTGACATGTTGGCGATTAGAATGGCGTTGCAGTGGACAGAGACAAATCAAATGGAAACAATGATAACATGTTCAGATTCATTATTATCACTGGTATCTTTACAGTCTATGTCATCACAAAGCAGATCAGATTGAATTGATGAAACACACGAGTCACTCTTTAGACTGCAGAAATCACAAACAGCTGTCAGGTTCATGTGGGTACCAGCTCACAGGGGGATAGAGGGGAAGGAAACGGCTGACCATCTGGCTAAACAAACCTGAAGGAGAGAAACAATCATGGAGGTCGCTTTTAGTAAAGATGAGGCTAAAGCAGAAGTCTGAAGAAAAATCATGTTTACCTGGCAGAAGATGTGGGATGAAGAGCAAAAAGGACGTCATCTTTATCAAATTCAAAACAAAGTGGGAGGAATGGAAACAACAGGAACAACAGGAGAGAACAAACTATCATAAGGAGAATGAGACTAGGACACACAGGGTTCAATCAAACAAAGCACTTCATAGGAAAACATCAGACAGGTTTATGTGATGGTGGACAGGAGAACATGTTCTTTTATCCTGTCAGAGATATCAATCCCAGAGAGAAAAGCTAAAGGAAGAGCTGAGAAAAGGTGGGCTTGAAATAATGACACTTCAAAATGTGTTGAAGAATGAGGACTGGAAATATAAAGCCTTGTTTACATTTTTAAAAGAAACTGGACTAGTTCAGAGAGTTTCATTCATTTACTTTTGTTTGTCCATTCATTTTATTTTGTTCTATTAAAAAAAGGGTTAGGGTGTATATTCATAGAATTTAAAAATGTGCAGTGACAATGAAACAAATCTTACAGTGTACATAAATCTACTCACAGAGTAAATGGTAAATGGACTTGAGCTTACATCGTTCTTTTCTAGTCTTCAGACTACTCAAAGTGCTTTTACACCGCATGCAGCAGCGATTCTAGAGTCTGTTGGGGCCCTAGGCAAAAATCAATTGGGGGGCCCTCCAACCAATGTCAGCAGGGCAAAGAGAGGGAGTTCTGTCAGATGGGAATCCCTTAGGGAGGTTTCCTACTGTCATTGCAAAAGTTTGCACATTTACCCCCTAATTGTCTGGGGCTCCCTAATGGTCTGGGCCCCCCTAATGGTCTGGGGCCCCCTAATGGTCTGGGGCCCCAAGCAGTTGCATGCCTTGCCTGTTGACAAGTAGCGCCTCTGACCGCATGTCACACACATTCACACACTGATGACAGAGGTTGCTTTGTAGTAAGACCATCAGAAGTAACTCATCCATTCATACGCTGCAGACGAAGCAGCAGGAGCAATTTGGGGTTAAGTGTCTGGCCCAAGGACACATCGGACATGTTGCTGCAGGAGCTTGGGATCAAACTCTCGACCTTCCAGTTGAGACAACTCTACCAATCACAGCCGCCTCAGAGTGCATGTAAAGAAATAAACGTAAAGTCCAGTGAGCGTTAATGGGTTAGGGTTATTTATTCTGATTATTGTTTCTAATAGTCATAGGTGTTCTGGCCCACACTCCAGCATAGTAGGTGGTAATGCTCCTTAAAAGCTAGTTGCAGTAGTGGTTCCAATATTAAAACCAGGTAAAGATCCATCCTCTCCTTCATCTTATCGTCCAATAGCTTTAACATCTGTGTTGTGTAAGGTGATGGAGAGAATGGTGACAAACAGAGCCTGTGCTGGCTGTGTGTTTTTAGATATTGAAAAAGCATATGATTCAATGTGGAGGGAGGGTGTGCTTATCAAACTCCATGCTGCAGGTATTAAAGGTAGAATGTTTTATTGGATTAAAGACTTCCTTCATCATAGGTCAATTCAGGTGTGGGGAGAGCTTTATTCATCATGGCTTTGGTGCGTCCCTGTTTGCAGATGATGGCGCCATCTGGAGGTGAGGGAAAAATATTCAGAATTTGTTCCTACAAAGTCAGAAGGCTTTGGATCAGGTAGTGCAGTTGGCGGAGAGATGGGGCTTCAGGATCTCTGCAGCTAAGACTAAGTTTATGATCTTTGGCCTCAAAAGGAAAATTCCTGATTTAAATCTTCTAATGTATGATTGTTCCTTAGAAAGAGTTAATGTGTTCACATGTCTTGGTGTATGTATGGATAAGAGACTTACTTTGAAAACTCATGTAGAAAAAATCATCTGTAAATGTGAATAACATCCTCAGAAGCCTAGCAGGAAGTGAGTGGGGGGCTGAGAGGGGGACCTTGTGATCTTTCAAGCCATTATAAGATCTACACTGGATTATGGATGTGTTTGGGTCAGCTGCTAAATCTGTTCTTAACAAACTGGATAGAGTCCAGACAAGGGCCCTGCGAATTTGTTGTGGGGCTTTTAAAACAACTTGTGGTGGAAATGGGGGAATCTCCTCTGTGAACCAGAAGAAATAAACTGGGGATCCATTATTGGAGTAAATGAAGTGGACATAAAAACAGCTCAGCTGCTAAGTGTCTTTTGGAAGATTGTTGGGAATTTGTAGGTGAGGAGAAGAAATCTAACGTCTTTCAACACATTAAACAACTTGTGATTTCAGACACTGGGCTTGATCAAGACAAAGTGTCTGGGGCTCTCTGGTCACCTGTTCCTTTCTGGTTTCTCCCAGAACCTGAGGTTGATCTATCCCTGCTTGAGCAAAGACATAGAAAAAATATTTCTGTGAATATAGGTCAATATGTAAATCAGATGCAGGATGAATATATGCAGATTTTTGGCAGCTCACCAGCCTCCCAGATGTAATTACGAAGAACAAGAATTTCATCATACACTATGTCTTCTAAATGTTTAAGCATTTCATAACTTATTCCATCATGACCTGGAGTGGTGTTCGCTGCGGCCTGCACTGCATCTTTTAGCTCCCTCAGAGTAAAAAATACATTGTACGACCTGTTTTCTTTACATTCATGATTACATTTCCAATTTTCTGTTTTTAAGAATTCCTCCCTTCTCTTGACGCCCTCCTCTCCCAGTGATTTTGAATTGTGAACATCCTGAAATGCCTTAACACACATATCAGCTTTGTCTTTACTACTGGCAGCCTCAGACTGTCCATCATTAAGGACCGGCATTGATGTCCTAACTATTTTCCCAGACATTTTATGGATTCTGGCCCATATTTGCCTAACTGGGGTATCTGGAGCCAGTGTCCCACAAAAATTCCTCCAACACTTTTCTTTTGCATCCTTAACAACCTCTTTTGCCACTGCTCTGAATCTTTTGTACTCTACAGCATTCTCCTGAGTAGGGTTATTACGTAAACATTTAAATGCTTCCTTCCTGTTCCTTACAGCTTTATTACAGTCCTTATTCCACCACGGGATAATGACACAATCCTTGGGGATTGACTTAATAGTTACTGTTTCTGAAGCAATTCTCAATATCATTTTTGATAAGGTCTCATTCTGCTCATCTATTGATCCATTGCTATACACTTGCCCAATAGCTGCTGCTGAACCGTTCTTAAACTTGTCCCAGTCAGCTCGGGAAAAATCAAACCTTTTAACACCATCATAAGCATCCATAACCAGTGATCTACCAAACCTACTCACAGCAGGAAAGTGGTCACTGCCCATAGAATCTTTTTCCAGAACATCCCACTCCCCAACCCTAGCTAAAGCTGGAGATGCAAATGTCAAATCTAGACTTGACGTTTTAAATGAACAAGTTTCAAATCTAGTTGGTCTACTGACATTCATGATAACTAGATTACAGATGTCCAATAGTTCCTCGATTACGGCACCATTTGCATCTCTTTGCCGACTTCCCCACAGTGGGTTATGTGCATTAAAATCACCTACAAATATAACAGGAGAACTGACCTTACTGACTAACTCTTCAAACTCAGCCAGAATTGGATGGATTATATACATTAATCAAACTTATTTTTCCCTGAGAAGTCCACACTTCAACTATTATGCATTCAAAAGACAAATCACACTCAATAATTGTATATTGAATCCCTGTCTTAATAGATGTAGCACAACCCCCACCTAGCCTATCAGATCTGTCCTTGCGCAGACACACATACCTGGCATGACGAAATCAAGGCTAGGTTTCAGCCATGTTTCCTGAACACATACAAAGGCAGGTTTATCCTGGCAATCACAAACTAACTTTTTAAACTCCTGTCCATTTGCAATAAGGCTCCTTGCCAGTGGCGTAAATATCGACGGTGCAACCGGTGCAGCTGTCCGGGGCCCAGACACCGTCAGGGGCCCATGGAGGAAGAAAAAAAAAAAAGTTTTTGTGAATGAAATAGCTCGGGGGCGGATCGGTAAGGTAGGCTAACGCTGAGTGGCTGGTATGGGAGGAGGAATGATCATTTGTCCAAATTCCAATCACCTTGATAGCTGTCAGTCATGATGAGTCTCGATGACATTGTTTCAACTTTCAGCAGGAAACAAAAGCAAGTTGACCGTAGCGTAGCATCACCATGTTTAGCAAGCATAAACAAAAAAGCGGCACGCAAAAGAGGAAGGAAAAACAGAAGCAGGATGAGGGTAAAACTAAAATGGCCAAGTTGGACAAGTTTTTCACTCAGACCCAGGCGGCAACCACACTAGCTCAAATGAAGCGGCTGCGGCATTGACCCTACCGCCGCGTCCCGCCTCTCCGGTCGGCCCGAAGGAGACTTCCCCACCACCGAAGCTTCAGAGGTCGGAGTCGGCGGACTCGGCTGTGCCCACCAGTGGACCTGTTGCAGGGATTATTCTGCCCACCTTCCCTATTTTCTGTACTTTTCCTAACTGATCCGCACTTTTACATACCATCAAAAGCGCACCATTGGGGAGAATACGAGCATCAAGCCCCTCACCAACACACTTCAATGAATCAGCCACTTTAAGAGGATTCATATCCTTAAATCCTCTTGCAACCTGATCTCTCAGTTTGAGAATAACTCGATATTCCTCTACAGGCTTGGCCATTTTCGAACTCCTTCCCTCCTTTTTCTAAGGACGTTTCCGATCTATCCCGCTTATTTCCCTTCAACCTAGATCGCTCCACTCTCTCCCAGCCCTGTGACAATTCCCATTCACCCGTACAGCCAAAGCCATACACCTGTTAGACTGTGAAAATCAATACAACAAAAAGAAAGACAACAAAATAAGTTAAGAAAACAAAAAATAAATAAATAAACAAAAGGGTAAGAGTACCGTCTTACTGGACCTATACAGGTCATCGGCCGATACCCTCGCCCCCCACCCCAATCTCAACTCACCAGACACCAAGTCCACCGTCCATACTTCAATATCAAATGTTAATATATCTGTTAAATCTACTTCAAATCAATACACACATTCTCTCCTCTCTCCCTTCCTAAACTGTCATTCATTGACCGCCACCACCCCGGAAACTACAGACATATGTATGTATGGGTGTGTTCGGATTGTCCCTGTTATCTACTTTCACTATCCACTTTACCTTAACCCCGTGAAAACGTCATGGGGTTAAGGAAAGATGTTAGGAGAATTCATAAAGGAATTAGGGAAAGGTGATCGCGTTGTTTTGACAGTCCGACCGCATTTCCACTAGGTGACGTAATAATGCGACGGCGGCGGAGGTTAGTGACGTGGGTCTGCCGTGGTGAAACTACAATGTTCAGAAAATGGACTACTAAAAGCTCATCTAAAAATCTTTCCCCTGTGCCTTCTTACCGGTGAAATAATCCTAATAACCACAAGGTGTGAATTAAAATAAAGGAATATAAGATACCAGGATACTTCACTTTGATGGTTTTACAACATCAGCATCACGTTCATAGTTCACCTCTGGGGTTAAGATTGTTCCAAGTTGTTCAAGGCATATTATTGCAGCTTGGTAACTTCCATGATCTGCGTCCCTTTTCTTTTTTTATTAACAATGTTTTATATTCCAATTTCTCGTATGAATCAACATTAACAGCAAAGCATCTCCACTAAACATGATACAAGAATGTATAAAAGCTATGTTCACCTTCTTCACACACACTAAATAAAAATAAATAAATAAAAGGAATACAAAGGCAGTAACACATTTTAAGTCAAATCAATAAATAAACCAAATGCAGATTGTCTCCTCATTTCTCCTCCAACAGATCGTTAGTTTTCGTGAACGGTCGGATGCGCGAGTCGCTTTAAATGTTGCGGCCGCAAGGAATTGTGGGGCGGTATTATCTCATCTCCTTTGGTAAAGGATGGTCCAGTGTTTCCTAAAGGAGGTTATAAAGGAAGCATTGACCCACCTTTCCTTAGCTTTTAGAGAATTCGAACGGCTCTTATCATGGCCGCCACTTAAATGCTTCCGGGGTTAAGGTAAAAAGGATAGTGAAAGGAGATAGGAGGGACAATCCGAACGCACCCTAAGTATGGCCCTTTCCGAATAGCCACAGTTCAGTATGCAGTGCAGACTTTTCAGTAGACTGAACTCTCGTGGTCATTCAGTAGACCGAACTCTCGTGGTCATTCAGTAGACTGAACTCTCGTGGTCATTCAGTAGACTGAACTCTGGTGGTCATTCAGTAGACTGAACTCTCGTGGTCATTCAGTAGACTGAACTCTCGTGGTCATTCAGTAGACTGAACTCTCGTGGTCATTCAGTAGACTGAACTCTCGTGGTCATTCAGTAGACTGAACTCTGGTGGTCATTCAGTAGACTGAACTCTGGTGGTCATTCAGTAGACTGAACTCTCGTGGTCATTCAGTAGACCGAACTCTCGTGGTCATTCAGTAGACCGAACTCTCGTGGTCATTCAGTAGACTGAACTCTGGTGGTCATTCAGTAGACTGAACTCTCGTGGTCATTCAGTAGACTGATCTCTCGTGGTCATTCAGTAGACCGAACTCTCGTGGTCATTCAGTAGACTGATCTCTGGTGGTCATTCAGTAGACTGAACTCTCGTGGTCATTCAGTAGACTGAACTCTCGTGGTCATTCAGTAGACTGAACTCTGGTGGTCATTCAGTAGACTGATCTCTCGTGGTCATTCAGTAGACTGAACTCTGGTGGTCATTCAGTAGACTGAACTCTGGTGGTCATTCAGTAGACTGAACTCTGGTGGTCATTCAGTAGACTGAACTCTGGTGGTCATTCAGTAGACTGAACTCTGGTGGTCATTCAGTAGACTGAACTCTCGTGGTCATTCAGTAGACTGATCTCTCGTGGTCATTCAGTAGACTGAACTCTCGTGGTCATTCAGTAAACTGAACTCTTGTGGTCATTCAGTAGACTGAACTCTCGTGGTCATTCAGTAGACTGATCTCTCGTGGTCATTCAGTAGACTGATCTCTCGTGGTCATTCAGTAGACTGATCTCTCGTGGTCATTCAGTAGACTGATCTCTCGTGGTCATTCAGTAGACTGAACTCTCGTGGTCATTCAGAAGACTGATCTCTCGTGGTCATTCAGTAGATTGAACTCTCGTGGTCATTCAGAAAACTGATCTCTCGTGGTCATTCAGTAGACTGAACTCTCGTGGTCATTCAGTAGACTGATCTCTCGTGGTCATTCAGTAGACTGATCTCTCGTGGTCATTCAGAAGACTGATCTCTCGTGGTCATTCAGTAGACTGATCTCTCGTGGTCATTCAGAAGACTGATCTCTCGTGGTCATTCAGTAGACTGAACTCTCGTGGTCATTCAGTAGACTGATCTCTCGTGGTCATTCAGTAGACTGAACTCTCGTGGTCATTCAGTAGACTGATCTCTCGTGGTCATTCAGTAGACTGATCTCTCGTGGTCATTCAGTAGACTGATCTCTCGTGGTCATTCAGTAGACTGATCTCTCGTGGTCATTCAGTAGACTGAACTCTCGTGGTCATTCAGTAGACTGAACTCTCGTGGTCATTCAGTAGACTGATCTCTCGTGGTCATTCAGTAGACTGATCTCTCGTGGTCATTCAGTAGACTGAACTCTCGTGGTCATTCAGTAGACTGATCTCTCGTGGTCATTCAGTAGACTGAACTCTCGTGGTCATTCAGTAGACTGATCTCTCGTGGTCATTCAGTAGACTGAACTCTTGTGGTCATTCAGTAGATTGATCTCTCGTGGTCATTCAGTAGACTGAACTCTCGTGGTCATTCAGTATGCATTTTTTGTGTCCGCCTCAGTATACTGAACATTTCAGTATGGATACTAACTTCCGGGTTTTATGCAGTATGTTTGGATCAGATGCATGCTTTCAGGAAATGAATTGTATTTTACCACCCACAATGCTTTGCGAAATGAACCGTAAAACGTCACTTCTTGTGCGCCTCCAAATCAAAACAAACGAGCATGGATTAATTTAATAATTTTTTTTATCTAGAATTAAAGTCCCTTTTAAAATCTCTCCTTTTAATTAACAACAAAAATATAACAAATGTTTGCATTATTATAAAACCTTTCCCCCTCTATTTAAAGAATGATTTACATATTTATGTATGTGTCTCTATTGCTTTATTTGACTTTATATTCTGTATATTACTGTCTTTTGTACTTTCCTGCATGTACTGTATGTTATTTTATTATCTTTTATTATGTTATTTAACTGTGAAAGAGCCGGAAATAAACGCTACATCCTGTAGGCCTATTTCTTCTTCTGACTTCCGGCAAGATGGCGGACCGACTGCAGCGTATGTTCTGAGCTCTGTCTACTTGTCCAAATTCTACACAAACTTTACCATCCAACTCAATGATATGTGATCGTATGAATCTCTAATACACCATACCGACGCTGTTAGCAGAAAGTGCTCCGGAAATTGCAGCATGACGACGAACAAGAAGCTCTCTTCAGCCCGCAGTAGCACGGTGATGGACGGCCACGATGATGCTAAGATGGAGGTCTGTACCGAGAGCTCCAACAGAAAAGAGTCTTTCTCACCAGCGAAGAACCCCCCAGCAACTACAAAGCAGGACACTGGGTCAGAGGAAGGTAGGGAAGGAATGAACGAAGTCCTGCACGCAATAAAACAGCTAACTGGAAAAGTGGACACGCTAGGTACACAGATACAGCAACACTCAGCTATGCTAGCTAACATAGCTAAAACAGCTGAGTTCAATGCAGCAGAAATAAAGAACTACAAAGTCCAGCTTCAGACCACAAGCCGAGAAGTGTTCACTTTAAAGGTGAACAATGAAGAGTTCATGGACAGAGTCCTGGAACTCACTGCTCTCCAGTGAGCCCGCGTTTGATTTTTGCTGCGCATTTATCAGAGCCTTTACGGTAAACAAGAAGAGAGTCGCGGACCCACGTGACACTGGGCTGAAAGTAAACACTTCAAAATAAAAGCACAGCAAATGACTAACTAGATAGAATGCAATGTTATTTAGCTGTATTAGATTCCACATAAAATCAATGTCTTGATTGGTTTGCTAATAATTCCAGTAATCTATGAGGACATTGATTTGATATGCAGTTTAAAACAGGGAAAATCACATTGCATTTTCTCTATCTATCCGTTTGTCCTTTCTGTGCTTTTATTTTGAAAAGGCGCTGATAAATGCGCAGTGAACATCAAACATTAGCTCAACTGACAGCAGTCAGAGGGGCGGCTGTGAATGCTGTTTCTCCCGACAGCGTCTTCGAGAATCACCGCTAAGTGCAGATCGAGTGATAAACACATTTAACTCAGGGAAGTTCTTCACAATAAAAGCCCCTTATTTTCATCTCTTTGAGGTGCTTTTATTTTGAAGTAGACATACCAGGAAACCAGGTGTTTGAAGCTGAAGCAACTTAACAGAACTCCTGAGTGTGAAAATCCAAACCCTTAAAGCAGATTCAGTTGAAGCTTCAGTGTAGCCTGCTTAGAGGGGAACACAGTGACTTCTACAAAGATCTCATAGAAGCTCATACAGGGTCACTTTAAAACAATCAATCCATTATTTGGACTCTCAGGTTTAGTTGCAGCTAAACATTGGAAACTAACCGGCCTCAAAATAATCAACTCAAATCCTCTTGAAAGTGTTTCTGAGTGAGACAAAGAGCCTGTCAGTATTTTCTTCAATAGTTTCAACATTTCCATTCATCAATCAGCCCATTACTTGAACATGATAAGCCTTGATTATTAGACATCATGAAACATGCTGCTGGTTAAACAAAGGTGTAAACAAAGTGTCATGTTGTCTATGTTGATGTTTTTGTAAAGAACATGTTTCTCTGAAAACACTTCTTGTTACTCTTTTTAGCTTTTGTGTTTTGGATGTAATATTCTTTTCCTTTGCAAGCGGGCTGCCCGCTCTCCAGGACTTAATGATGATGAGGAGAAACCTCAGTCCTCACAGCCTTAAGGCGCATTCACACATATTCTGTGCGTGCCGCAGTCCATCAGTGCTGCGCACTACGCCATAGTAAGCCGCCACTCTAGTCAATCATTGTGTTCACACAGCGAGCGCTGCTGTCTGTCTCTAGAGCGTGCCACCAGCGCCACGTCACTCTGCTCCGTTTCTGGAGCAGACCTCCGCTGCAGGTCTATTTTCGATGGAGTACGCTGCAGACACACGTCAAGCTAGACAGTAGGGCTGGGAATCTCAGGGTACCTCACGATACAATACATGTCTCACGATAACGATAGTATCTCAATATGGCGATACTGCGATTATCGATATATTGCTCTTAATAACCTACTATATATCTGTGTGTTTATAGGGGTCAAACAAAAACAAACAACAAAATGAATTTCATAGTTTATATTTTGCAGCATAATTTAACAGTCCAAACAGCAATAGTGCAAAAACAATGACACTTTAGTGCAACATCACTGTAAACAGGATTTGTTTTTAGGTGTGACAAACAGTGACACTATTTTCTATTTTGATAAGTTTAGTCTGTTTTAAAATGTCTTTGTTGGGGGTCTGGGGTCCCCCCCCCCCCCCCCGAACATTTTTAACATCAGAAATGTCTTTCCTACATTCTGATTAATTTTTAAGCACAATTTGAGGGTTTTCTGCTCCACTTTAAAATAATGATTTAGTATTGTGTCCTCTTTTGTGTCTTTAATCTATTTTAGTGTTCAGGTACATTCACACAGTTATCATTCATTTAAAAACATGAGGACTTCAAACATTATACAGAATGTGTTCATTCTGGGACACATGGTCAAAGTAAGTTTTACTGTTAGAAGAGTTTTATTCATAGAGGGGGCGGGACATCGTTGATTGACAGACAGTCACCATGGTTACTCACTCTCACCTGCATGATGCACA
The DNA here is from genome assembly GCA_020745685.1 of Tautogolabrus adspersus. Taxonomy (NCBI): domain Eukaryota; kingdom Metazoa; phylum Chordata; class Actinopteri; order Labriformes; family Labridae; genus Tautogolabrus; species Tautogolabrus adspersus. The sequence continues at coordinate 2,129,615 of CM036543.1, read as the reverse complement.
CTGAACGAGAGGAGAGAGAGCTGCTGACTGACATCACTTATAAGTTAAAGCAGTATGCATGGAAATCAATGTATAGAAATAAATGATTGTACTAATTCAAACATTTTTTTAAACCACTGAGGTCCGGACCTCGCGGATATGATCGCCTCCCTCCGTTTCATAACATCGTTAAATTCTCGTTTCCGTTATCACAACAGGTGAGCTTCAGGTGGAGAGGCTTGTTGGTAACTTGTAAAAAACAAGAGAGAGCAGAAAACACCAACAGCATCAGTTTAAACACCGGGGTTATATCTCCCATCACTGACTGTCTGAGCTCTGCTCTGTGTGACTCTCTGCAGACTGTTTAACGTCTCTTGGGCTCTTTAAAACGGTTTGTTGTGTCGCCATCTGAAGTAGGCTACAAACCTTAACTTTACAAACTCTTCAGATAACTGTTTCTCCTCGAGCCCTGTGGGTTTGGACAAATCTCAACCAGTTTTATATAACCGGACTAACTTTTAAGTTTCGTTTTCATGTTCAGCGGTGATCCCGCTGGACGCGCTCAACTGCGGATCAAAAGGGGAGGGGTAGATGAGTCTGTGTGTTAGCATAAAGTGCAGCATGTGACTCGACTCACTACGGAGGCACGATGAAAGAAGTTTATAGCGGCTATGCTTTGATAATAACTTTAGAAAAAAACGATACGCGGCGAGAGCACATAGATTATCCATCTTCAAATCATTTGACAGCCCTTATTAATATTCAAAAAGCAGTCTAAGTAGCGTTAATGTTTGTTTACTGTGTCCTGCAGATGTCCAGCAGCTGTTGGTGAGTAAAGAAGAGCTTCCACCTGAGCAGCAGGAGTGGAGCCACATTCTGGACCAGGAGGACACTAAGCCCCAACACATTAAAGAAGAACATGAGGAACTGTGGAGCAGTCAGGAGGAAGAACAGCTTCAAGGACTGGAGGAGGCTGATACCACCAAGTTCCCCTTCACTCCTGTCTCTGTGAAGAGTGAAGATGATGAAGAGAAACCTCAGTCCTCACAGTTTCATCAGAGACAAACTGAACAGATGGAAACAGGAGTTGATGGAGAGGACTGTGGAGGAGCAGAACCAGAGAGGTACTCAGATCCAGAGAGACGTTTACAACCAGAGATTGAGGTCAAGATTGAAGACTCTGATGAACCTGAGACTGATGACAGTGATGATTGGAGAGAGACAAGAGAAGATCTGTCAGGATTAAACTTGAAAAATAAGAAACTAAAGACTGGAAAGAGACCACATAGGTGCTCTGAGTGTGGTACAAGATTTAACAGAAGAGGAAATCTGACCACACACATGTTAGTTCACAGTGGAGAGAAACCCTTCAGCTGCTCTGATTGTGGTAAATGTTTTAACCAAAGAGGAAGTCTGGCCAGACACATGTTAGTTCACAGTGGAGAGAAACCCTTCAGTTGCTCTGAGTGTGGTAAACAGTTTACCCTAAGAGGAAGTCTGGTCAGTCACATGTTAGTTCACAGTGGAGAGAAACCCTTCAGTTGCTCTGAGTGTGGTAAATGTTTTACCCATAGAGGAAATCTGGCCAGTCACATGCTAGTTCACAGTGCAGAGAAACCCTTCAGCTGCTCTGAGTGTGGTAAACAGTTTACCCTAAGAGGAAGTCTGGTCAGTCACATGTTAGTTCACAGTGGAGAGAAACCCTTCAGTTGCTCTGAGTGTGGTAAATGTTTTAACTATAGAGGAACCTTGGCCAAACACATGTTAGTTCACAGTGGAGAGAAACCCTTCAGTTGCTCTGAATGTGGTAAACGTTTTACCCAAAGAGGAAGTCTGACCAGACACATGCTAGATCACAGTGGAGAGAAACCCTTCAGCTGCTCTGAGTGTGGTAAAAAATTTAGACTAAAGGGGAATCTGAAGAGACACAACAAAGTTCACAAACGTTAGAAAGCAAAAAAAACTTCACATGCATCCCAGATTGGCAGGCTGCCCAGGTATGTTTTCCGCCTTTCCCATCAGACTTTAAAACAAACTAGTAGACTCTCTATTTCAGGTCTACACTCCCTCCCGTCCACTACGCTCTGCCAATGAAAGGCGTTTGATCCAACCTTCACAACAGGGTCCAAAGACGAGGACTAGACTCTTCTCCTCTGTCGCCCCCCGGTGGTGGAATGAACTTCCAAACTCCATTCGATCTGCAGAGTCCCTCTGTACCTTTAAGAAAAAGCTAAAGACCCAGCTCTTTCAGGAATACCTACTAACATAACTTAATGATGATGATCTGGATAGTATTGATGTAATGATGGTAATGATGATGGTTTTTGTTTTTGTTTGACGTATAAGATGGTTTATATACTGACAAAAAATGTCCCATCTAATGGAAAACAGGAGAAGTTTAAGAACCACTGGCTTTAGAAGACATGGGTCAGAAGACAATAAGAATACCTTCTCATGAGCTCAGGAAACGTCTCTTGGTTTCTGGTGTGCACCTGAAACTTATTTAATCTTTTCTGCCAGTATTCCCTTAGGGGCTCTGTTTCTTTATGAAGTAAAGAAATCCAAATCTCCAACATGAGAATAAAGGAGAGGTCTGAGCAGACTCTGTCAATAACTGTCCTTAAAACAGCTGGTGCTGAACCATCTTGTTCAGTTGTCTGTGTGTTAGAGTTCTTCTTGGTTTTCAGTCTCTTGTTTGTCTCCATTCTGTCTGATGTCTAAAGTCTTGACATTTTGTCTTTAACGTGTGAACTCTTTCATTTGTTCTGTGTTTGACCTACGGATTCTTCTTCTGTAAACCGTTATCTCCTGTCTACTTTTATTGTGTCCTGTCTAAGTTTATTTTGATAGAACCAAACCAATGAGATCCAACCGAGCCTTCACTATCAGTTTAGATGCAGAGAACCAAAACTCTTGTCTGTCAGCAGCAGTGACAATACCTACGTATTGAATGATATTATTGATGACGATGGTTTTGTCTCTGTGCATTGCCTGTCAGCAGCTGTGTGTCCCATCAGACTTAAAGCTGTTTGTTTGCACTGACTGACGTTGTTTCCTCCTTTCTAGATCATTGCTTGTGTTGTTCTTACTCTCTGATGTGTATGTACGTATGGACTACCGGACTGCTAGTGAGTCCTCAGTATTAACAGCCACATGAGAAGTCATACAGGAGAGAGACCAGACCACAGTGTGTCCAGAGAAGCCACAATCAAAAGTGTTGAAGCGTTTAATATCTTTCATGTCATTTCTTTTTTTACAGAATCAAATGAAAGCAGTATCCATAAATGTTGCTGTCAAGAATTCTAACCGTACCCATCCCTAGATTTAAAACTCCTGTTCAATGGTAAAAGTGATCCAAAGGAATCCAAGTGAACAACATCACTAATGTGTATTCATAAGTATGTACTGACTAACAGATGTATAACTGCTGTTATAAAGGGATAGAAGACAATTGTATTGGCAGAAATCTGTGTCTACTTTTTTGACATTGATGTTTTGTTGCTGACATATGAACCAGTAAGTTGAGAGCAGCTATGACGTTTGAATGTAAAGAGAAAAATACTGTCTGTCTATTGTTCTCATTTGAGCTTAGACACCTCAGATGTTGGTGCTTCATTTGACACCTGTTCCTCTGTCTGGCCTTGCCTGTATCTCACACATGTACACTTCTACTTCTTGTTATCTGAGCATAGAAGGTTCTCACAGCAGATTGTGCACTCCTTAAAAATGAGTCGCTGTTATTCCACTGTGCTAGCTTGCATTATTAACAAACTGATACTATTGTCTGTTATTGCCCCAAAAGAGATTCATCTATGCAGAAGGCGTAGCCACGAGGGCGAGCCGAGACCTACGACAAACTGTTACCTATATCCTGTGAATGTATAAATATGTTCTGCAACCGGGACTGCCCCGGGAATCTTTGATGCATTCGTGATTCATGTCACTTCTGTAGCTGATTGCCCCTTTGTAAAGAACTTTGACTTCATGCAATAAAATACACAAAGACAAAAGACTTTGACTTGAGATCCTTGATTACCAAACAGAAAACTCCACAACATGTTTCAGGCTGAGCAATATGAATGTTTTCAACAGTGACAATTCACTTGATTTAGTCATAACAAGGAAAGCATCAAAGTGCTGTTCTGTCCTTCCTGTTATCTTTTCTGTATAAAGGATGACAGAAAGTTCACCAAAAAGTTTCTCTTTGATTTTTTTTACGCTGTAAGAACCCGATACAACCTGTGATGTACACTTTTCCCAAAGTACCAACCCTTCAGGTCGCCCAATAGTGGCACAGACAGACTCCCTTTGGTCTGTCTCATTTTGTAGATTTGTTGTTAAGCCCTTTGTTGAAACAGGCCAGTCTACCTAAAGGACTTCACAGATTTCATTGAAAAACTTCTAATCTGAGTGATTAGCCAGTGTCCTTTTGTTAACTCATGATATCACAAGCCTCTACGTGAACATACAGTACCTTAAAATCCAGAATATATGCCGCACCGGTATATACCGGTCTGTTTTTGGGAGGTTTCCCAGAAAGAGAAAAGGTTGAAACTATCTACCTGCATGACTATTTCTATTGTGTTCTGTGAAGTCCACAACGTGCAGCTTCTGAGCAGCTCTTTTAGCACCATCGTTTTCCCTTCAATTGCAGAATGAGGCGGCTGCCTGCACATTTCCAATGCAGGAAAAACCCTGGATTGATATTCTTGTGAGGACTTTTAGGAAAAGGCAGTTGGTATGAAAAACAGATTTGTGTAAGTATACCAAGATCTGTTTTTAAACAACATTGGCATTTTATAAAGTCCGACAGTGAACTCTGCTATTTTCAAAGACACTCCTCAGTTTGAAAGTACAAGAGGGGAAAAATAAAAGGTGTTTGTTATCAGGTAAAGTACACAGACTGAACACTGTTACTGTGTGTATTTGATTAGAAATAATACAGTGTGTATTTGTGCAGACATAAACAGCTGTTAAAGCCGACTGACAGCTGAACGTGATCAGCTGATGACATCATCACAAACAGACGTCGCTTCACGTGACGCTGTAGAGGAAAGGACGTCTCATGTCTCTTAAAACAGATCTCCTCATTCCTCTCTCCTCTGCTTCGTTTCCTTGCATCTCTCCATGCATCTCTGGTGGGAGGGACTAAGACGCAAGTGGAGGAGGCAACTTGGAGGACACTTGATGCAATTAAGAGAAGTGAGAAGTACCCTTAGATAACGTGTTCAAAAGTGAGCTGGGGGCTGCAGGGCTCGAGGTCGCAGCCCAACAACTGAATCAGAATCAGAATCAGCTTTATTGGCCAGGTATGTTTAACACACAAGGAATTTACCTTCAGTAGACTGTGCTCTCTCTGTACAAAGGTAAAACATTAAATATCAACAATAAACTCAAAAATAAACAAATAATGAAAGACTAATATACAAGACTAAATAAGATAATAGTGCAGTGGTGAGTAGTGCAAAAGATGCTGAAGTGAACATGAGGTAGATATTTTTTACAGTATTTACATTAAAGAGTGTGTGCAGATGGTAATTTAAATAAAATAAAATAATATATATATATATATATATATATATATATATATATATATATATATATATATACGTACATGTACATGTACATTCACAGTGACAGTTTTGTTCCAGGTTATTTCACAGCAGCAGGTCTGACACTCTTTGACTATTTAGCGTTCATCAGAGTGACAGCCTGGGGGAAGAAACTGTTCTTATGACGGGTTGTTTTGGCGTACAGTGATCTGTAACGCCTGCCGGAGGGGAGGAGTTTGAAAAGTTTGTGTCCGGGGTGTGAGGGGTCTGCAGTGATGTTACCTGCCCGTTTCCTGACCCTGGACCGGTATAAGTCCTGGATGGGGGGCAAAAACCCAACTCATTCAGTATAAGGTCCTCCATAGAACACACTACAACACTCACAAACTCTACCGTATGGGCTTCAGCCAAAATAACACCTGTCCACACTGTCCCACCACAACTGATGACTACTTTCACTCCCTCTGGACCTGCCCACACATTCAAACCTTCTGGTCGGAGGTCATGAGCAAGCTGTCTGAGATCCTCAGCCTCAGCATCCCCCTATGCCCCATCATTGCACTATTAGGTGACATCTCTTCTCTATCACTCTCAAAACACCTCAAAGCCTTCCTGTTAATATCACTAACCACTGCCAAAAAAGTCATACTACTAAACTGGAAAGACAGAACCAAAATATCCATACTCCACTGGCTCAACCTACTCACAGACCACTCAAACCTGGAAAAACTGACAGCATTTTTAAAAAATAATATGGCTTCCTTTGAAAACATCTGGTCCTCCTTTTTGCAATACCTTCAACTCTGATTCCTCTTTACTTCCACAAACAGTTCCTCCTGTACTCCTCATATCATTGTATTAAGTTGTTCTTTCATTATCACATGTTCAATTTAACCATGTATACTATTTTTGTCTTTTACTGCTGTTTTTTGAATTTATCTCAATTTTTTATTTCTATTTTGTTCAATTATTTATAAACAGTGTTTCTTTTCTTGTTTGTTACTTAAACTACAGCAAACCATAATGTGCAGTACTTCTCAGTATGACCCTGCCATTCTTTTCTGGAATATATCCTATTTGTCTGTCTGGCTTTTGCCCTGTCTGTCCTATCTGTGTAGTTTGTCCCGTCTGTCTGCTCTTGTCCCGTCTGTCCTGTGTGTCTGGTTCGTCTTGTCCCGTTTCTCAGATCACAAAATTCTAGTTTGGCTTGCCTGCCAAATGTCTTTATTTTTTACATATAGACATGTATTATGTATTCACTCTTTGTAAAACTGCAAAGGCAAAATAATAAAAAAATAATAAATAAATAGAACAACTATTTTGATGTACCTACCTTGGCTTTGCCTTTAAAGGAAAATTACATGTGTATACTTTTGTGAACATAATTCTTACACTTACCTGTATAACTTGACAGTAAGTGACTAAAACAGAAAAAGGACAGATGTTGTTATTGTTGTTACTTGAGTTAAACTGGCTTTCGATAGCATATGCTCACAGAGAGCATGCTAAGGTGAAAGGGACCTTTGACAAGAGTAAGAGCGCGGTCACACTGGCCATCCGTACCGTTCCGTACTCAAGCACGATTGCCCCTGCTGCGCCATTCTCCCACTGGCCAGCACGGCCCGCGGTCACACTGCATCAGGACTAACCGTGCCTGAGCACGATTACCTCTCGTACATAGAGTTGTAATACAGCACATGCACTCTTTATGTTATTATGAAGCGTGCTCAGTTTACAAACAGGCAGACTCGAGAAAAATGAAAAAAGGGACGCAAAGTCGAGTCCACAGCTGCACATCGGAGAACAACATAGAGATCATGACAGCTACTTTACTGACTTTGTGGCTTATTTTGAGTCACTTTAATCAGCTACAGCCGTAAATTAATTAAAAAAAATAAAAGAGACGCGCAGTCGAGTTCGCGTCTGCACATCGGAGAACAACATAGAGAGCATGACAGCTACTTTACTGACTTATTTTGAGTCATTTTAGTCAGATACAGCCATAAAACTCTGGATTCTCCACAATGAAGGCTGTCAGCGTTGTGTACCCGCGTGCTTGTGCTCGTGCATGAAGTGTACCGTGCCGAAGCACACCTCTCAGAAGTGTGCCAAAGCCAAGGAAGTGTACTGCGCCTGAGCACGGTACGAAGCGGTCACACTGGCCAAATGAACTGGACTTTAGGGTTGAAGCGTGTTTGGGCACTGAAGGGATTGCCAGTGTGACCGCAGCCTAAGTCTCTAGCTGCAGCCCCTCAACTGGGCAGCCATATTAATCTGGGTTCAGCAGCTGCAGCCTCAGGACAAGGTAGCTATATCAATAGCAAGTAGTTGGCTGTATTACCCACAACAGGTCATCCTGTCATTAGTGAATCATGAGCCGCAGCCCAAACACCAGTGAGGCATGCAAAGAGTGAATTGGGTGGCTGGGGATAAGAGGGGTAATTAAAAGAGTGAGTTAGGGTCAGCATCTGCATGATTGGTATGTCATGTAAACATTGACATTAGGGCCCCCACAATCCAACCACTTGGATAAAGTGTTCAAAAGTGAGCTGGGGGCTGCAGGGCTCGAGGTCGCAGCCCAACAACTGAATCAGAATCAGAATCAGAATCAGCTTTATTATTTAACTTCGGTAGACTGTGCTCTCTTTGTACAAAGGTAAAACATTAAATATCAACAATAAACTTAAAAACAAACAGTAATGAAAGACTAATATACAAGACTAAATAAGATAATAGTGCAGTGGTGAGTAGTGCAAAAAAGATGCTGAAGTGAACATGAGGTAGTTATTTTACAGTATTTACATTAAAGAGTGTGTGCAGATGGTAATTTAAATAAAATAAAAATAATATATATTTGCATATATGTACATTCACAGTGACAGTTTGGTTCCAGGGTTTATTTCACAGCGACAGGTCTGACACTCTGTGACTGTTTAGCGTTCATCAGAGTGACAGCCTGGGGGAAGAAACTGAGGTTACCGGTACTTCACAGCAGCAGGTGTGACACTCTGTGACTGTTCTGAGCTGACGCAGGAAGTACATCCTCTGCTGTGCCTTTTTTCTGATTGTGTCTATGGGTGCTTCTCACTTCCCTTAATTGCATTGAGCGTCCTCCAAGTTGTCTCCTCCACTTGCGTCTTAGTCCCTCCCACCAGAGATGCATGGAGGAAACGAAGCAGAGGAGAGAGGAACGAGGAGATCTGTTTGAAGAGACATGAGACGTCCTTTCCTCTACAGCGTCACGTGAGGCGAAGTCTGTTTGTGATGATGTCATCAGCTGATCACGTTCAGCTGTCAGTCGTCTTTAACAGCTGTTTATGTCCACACAAACACACACTGTATTATTTCTAATCAAATACACACAGTAACAGTGTTCAGTCTGTGTACTTTACCTGATAACAAACACATGAAGAACAACCTGCAGTCTGCTCATAACCATGGGGACAAGTTCTACTGACTAAAAGATTTCATACTGAATTGATGAATTTATTATTTGTATTAGTTTGGACTTATAATTGGACAATGAAGTGTGTATTTATAAACACAGATATTTATGTCTCAGGAATACTGAGAATGATTGATGAGGTTGTAAATGATAATGATAAAATAAGTGTGAATGTAAAAGGTGTTTGTGAGTGACAGACTCCCTCTGCATGAGACTGTCATTCTCATCATCATCACACATTCAAACAGTCTGAGGGATCATGAACATGAAGGAATCATTTCTGAACACTTCATATTAACACACTGTTTGTTTGACAGTGAAAACTCATCAAATGTGGGGAGTGATCGGCCTACACTCTCATTGATTTTATAGAACTGATGCTTCATATTTGGTTGTTAATCTTCATGTCAGACACTTTTTAATCCCAGCTCATCACAGACTCTTTACAAACTGACACATGATCTGTTTAAATGTCCGTCGCTCCGTTTAGCGTCTTTTTAATGTCTGTCTTTTCTCCGGTATTAAACTCAGCTCATGTTGATAAGTTTCACTGAAGTCTGATCCGCTGCAGCGTCCAATCAATGAATGATATTCGATAAGGGGGCGTGTCTGTCAGTAAAAAGACTTCCGTAAAGCCAGCTCTCGTGTCTCCTCGGCCATCGCTCCTCGGATCTCCCTCCTCTCTCCTCGATCCTCTCTCCTCCTTTCAGTGTAAGAGCTTTGGGACGATCCTTAACATGGCGGGTCTAAAACTACTTCCGGTTCGGCCGAGGAGCGAGGACCGAGGAGATAGCAAATAAGAGAAGTGAGAAGTACCCTATGTGGGAGGTCCACTTTCACTGGGCATTGGACAAGAACCCTTCTTGAAATCAGGTCACATGTCAGCCAATTGCTTTTATACTTCAGGTTCATACCAGCAGTTACTGTCTCATGGAGTCTTCATTCATTGCCCTTAGATCATTTTACATTGTGAACAGCTCATGTTGCAGGATTATTGTTAGTGATGTAGTTGAACTCCAAACAGCTGAATTGACTTTGTGCATTGCAGATTTGTACTTTTATAAGCTAGATAAAAAACCCAGCAATGATATTGTGCAGCCCTACTTTAAAAACATACAAGTCTCAGTGTGAGAAGAAGTTCAAAGCCCTACATGTGTCCTTCTTTCTGCTAAGACCACTGCTCAGGGGTTCAACATGAGCCACCAATGAAGCACAGCTAAGCAACAGTATGAAACGACTTCATTACAAGAATCTTCTTCAGTCCTGCAATAGGACGTGATGATATTTGAGGTAAGGATAAGGACAGGCTACATCAAGCACAATAGTTACGGTACTCTTTGCAGTATTAACACATCACCTGCAGCTTTTTATGAATATTTCTGAACTGACTTTGAGCAACTTTTGAACTCTTTATATTGTTGGGTTTTGTTCTATGTATCATATTTGATATAGTGTTAAACAGTGAAACTACTTTGACTTGTTGTCTTTTCCTTTGTATTTGTACTATAGACCCATTTTTCACTTTAGTGTGGAGTCCACTTCAAAAAAGCTGCAAACATTCACACAGAGTTGTTCAATCTATTCTCACAGACTCCTTCTCAAATGTTGGCTAGATTGTTGTTGGAGTTAAGTTACACTACAGCCCATGTTGTGAACAAATAAGACAGCATATATACACTTATTAGATCACTTACAATTGCCATCAACAGGGCAGAGGCATGATGGGAAAAACGATGAATTTGTGAAATGACACAAACTTGCTCCAGCACATAAACATGTAAGAGTATCAGTTGAAGGACACTTGTGTGAAGAAAATGTCCAGTGTAGGTCAAAGTCAAAAGATGTTTGAAGTTGTTAGCACATAACTACACATACTGACCCGATGCACCGTTAAAGTCATGGCATATGAACCTCTCACAATGATTTGTGGCATATAACAAATGTTTGTGATTGTTAACATGTGAAGAAGTAAGTCCTGATAAGTGAAGGGATGAACATCCTTTACCTGGGTAAATCCATCTCACCTTCTAAGCTTTCACTTGTGTGTCTGCACTTTCTGTCAGCTGATCAGAGAAGTCAAAAGAAACCCATGACTGTGGAGCAGTGGTGATAGGCGATGCTCTGTCCAGGCGCCGGTTAACACTGACCTGACTGACCACAGAATCTGGGCTTGTTATGAGCTGCGAGGGTTCTGGAATGACGCGTCAAAGGACCAAAGGACCAAAGCACAGAATGTTTACTTTGGAATACATGGAAACCTGTCACTTTATATGTCGCCATGGAAACACACAAGCAGGAAATCCTGTTATGGTTCCATTTACACAACAAGTGCTTCTGAAAACAAGAAACAAACCAAGTCTCTGTTTCATGAGTGAATAGTTCAGTCCTGTCTCTACAGTCAATACACAAATGTACTAAATCAGTTCCTGATACACCAATATTACACCAACGATCAGTGCTCTGAAAACTCCACCAACTGTAGCATCCTGGCTTCACTTTTATTCAAGAGATAAATAAACAAGTCTGCTTGTAGGTGAAATATGAATACATGAAAGCAGTTACTTTCATTGCAAATAAGAAAAGTTTTATGATTGATGACGAGTCAGGTTACCGTGGGAACTGGATAGCACCAAGACCAATGAAGAGTCGTTCTCCTCTTAGCAGAAAATGTCTAAAAAGCAGTGAAGCAGCAAAAAGGAAGCCAAAGAGAGAAATGATAACAGAACAAATATACACACACTTGAAGTGTTTGTTTCCATAGACCATTTAGTTCTACACACTGAAGGCTATAATGCATTTCTATTGTTTCTTCTAACAACATGTGGAGTAAATCCAGAATGCCAGATGACATCTACAGGTGTTGTCATTAGTGTGAGAGCTGCAGCTCTCACACTAATGTCATCTTCGCTCTTTATTAGTGTGAGAGCTGCAGCTCTCACACTTATGTTATCTTCGCTCTTTATTTTTATATCTTTTTATTATTATTATTATTCTGCCGTTTTTTGGCTTGTATCTCCTCCTATACGGTTTGTGCTAGAAACATGGTTCCAACTGGAAATGGTAGAGTTTGGTGAGGAGAAGTGCGCTATTACTTTTATTGATGCTACAATGGTACAGTGATTTTATATGAATATTTTAAACTGTAAAAATATGAATTGAATCCTATGGGACGCATTTTTGAAAGCTCATAACTCAAAAACTAAAAGTGCTAAAGTACTCAAACCTCGTAATATGGTCCCTAATGGTAAAATGTTTAACATACTGAACGATAGTACTCATAGCGCCACCATGTGGTGAGATATTAAGCGTTTTGCTTTCAATGCTAATAACTTGCTAACAGTTAGCTGTATGAAAATAATATTCACACAGCGTGTTCCTTGGATGCTACTGATCATTTGCCGCGCTGCAACCTAGGGTCAATTCAGAAGTTCGTCACTCTATATTTTTCAAAATATGTATAATCAATTAACTACTGTAACTCATCGAGCCTTTACTCAAATCATACCAAAATTGGTACAGCCATTGGTGAGATACATCCCACCTTACAAATCGAATTTCATAAAGATCACTTAAACGGTGTGCCCGTGAGGACAGTAAACGTTTTACTGTAATCAGTACTGTAGGCAAAACATTTTCTATTTCGCTAAATGTTTGATCAAACTTCACCAAATTTGTGAACAGCCCTCAGGAAAGCATCAGGATATTGTGTGATTATTTTCAAAATTTGATGATGAAATTTTGAAAATTTTATGCATTTAAAGCTTAAAAGAGTTTTCCCCATGTGATGTCATTGCCTCATGTAGTAAAAGCGCATGCTGAGTCTTTGTCTTTACTGTGGCGCAGAGGCTTAGGCTGATGGCAAGTCCACCTAACTCGAAGATACTGGGTTCAATTCCCGAGAAAACACATAAGCTCCTCACTAACATGCAGACTCCTGGTCGTGTGTTGTGAGGGCTTTTGCTTTTGTCAACACTTAAATGTTTGCATGATTTTAAATGAACTTTAGAAATATTAAATATCAATTGGAGCAGGTCCTGAAAGCTGATATCTCAAAAAGTAAAAGTGCTATAGTATTCAAACTTGGCCATATGGATACTTGTTGTATGCTCAATATACTCATAAATGATCCTATAGTGCCACCATCTGGTCAGTCATCACGAGTTTTGTTTTCAGGGCTCATTACTCATTTACCATTAGCCTTAGAAAAGTAATATTTACACAGCATGTTTTTGATCATGCTGATTGTTTGCTGTGCTGCAAGCTGTGCTCATTTTAGAAGTTCACTACTCTCTATATGTTTGATACTTATGTTCAACATTTTGAAAATAAAAATGTTTTAAGTTTAAGATCTTAAAAAAAGTGTTTCCATTGTTTTGTCATCGCATCATATTCTGGAATAGTTTTATGGTGTCTTGTCTTCTCTGTAGCTCAGTGGGTAAAACTGCTGCTCAGGTAATCCGAAGGTCATGGGTTCGAGTCCTGAGAGGTCCTGGATATGTTATAAAAGCTGCAAATGAGACTGTGGTAGCAACAACCACTGCTCTCATGGTAGCTTAACCATGCTCTGCAGCTCTCACACTGAAATTTCTTCAGGAATTTCCCATTCTAGTTCAGTTTGTGATCAAAGGCTGCAGCAGTTTTGTGCCCAGTGGCCTCTGCACTCTTCATTCATCCCGTGCATGTTCAGGTGTCATTGAGATGTTCTTGATTTTGTATTCTGACTGCAGGATTCTTATTAAGGGTTAAAGGTTTTCAGTGAAATCAACCTGGACCTGATCTGACTGTGGTCGCTCTGCATCAGGATCTGCTGAACTCCTTTTCTTTACCAAAGAGACTTTAGACACTCCACACTAAATAACACAAGTAGATGAAAGTCTTTCTCACTCTACATCACTTTATTTATTACAAGGTTACACATGAGCTGTCTGAAGAACTTGTGCTACCCAACACAGAGGCCTCCAAGGAAACAGAGAGACAGAAAGAAGAGAAGATATCAGGAGAGAAGAAGGATCCTTACACTGTAAATGTTTCATATAAACCCTTTACATTCAAACGTCATAGCTGCTCCCAACTTACTGGTTCATATGTCAGCAACAAAACATCAATGTCAAAAAAGTAGACACAGATTTCTGTCAATACAATTGTCTTCTATCCCTTTATGACAGCAGTTATACATCTTGTAGTGAAATTAATGTATTAAGATATGAATATATCTCACATTACCTCGGGTTAGGGCACCACTTCCTGTTAACAGAAGAAATGAAACTTTATTTTATTAGTTTATTAATTATCAATCTCATCTCAGAATGTGTGAACTCTGGAGCAGCTTAAATCAGGAAAAGACACGGACAATAGTTCTGAATTGAATGTTTAAGTTTAATAAAGAAATGATGAACAATAATGTAGATAAATGAAACAGATATAATGTAAGAAATATTGTTATGACAGTGATGATGTACTTATGATGTATTATGACAATGACATGTTATACCTCGAGCTCTATAACTCAACTCGTATGCTGAAATGATATGTTTAGTAACGAGATAAAACGCGGTATTGTTTGAATGTGCGAAAGCTTGAAAGTTGAGAAAAGAAGACCGCCGTGAAGAAAAGAAGCATAACTAAAAGTGAGACAAAGAAAAACTAAGAGTGAGCCTGCAAACTAATGGTGAGACTGCCTGAAAGAAGAATTGTTGTCCCTCTTATCAGTCGAGCAGGCGAGGGGGGGTCAACTGGTCACTCCCCTTTATGCAGGGCATCGTTTTAATTACCGAGTTTACTCAATAAGATTACCAATAAGAACTAAAACATATATACGTCACCATACATTCATTTCTATATAAACTGTAGATTCACGTTAATGTAAGTCATGTCATACATTTAGATATACGTTTCTATCAGGTTCATATGGAGATGTTACATCAGGAGGGGATCAGTACATTTCAGCCTGTAGTTGAACAGTGTTATACATTTGACATACTTAATAAGACACATTAATAAAATATGAATTGGTGTCTTTAAATAACACCTTCTATTACTAATAACACATCATATGATTATAATACAGATATATTGAACATGTGGCTATAAGGCTTACGTATTCCTCGATGTCCTGGCCACAAGGGGGCGCTACACGTCAGTGGCGCTACACATCAAATTCCTATTGAAAATGACTTACTACTTATTCCTTCAATAGACATCGGATTTTCAGCAGAAAAAGATCATCACAACACATTCAATGTGACAGTTACAAATATGTAGACTCAGAGAGGTCTAAGTGTTCATGTGATGAAGAATGAAACGTGGTGGTTGAAACCAGAGTTCTGGAGCAGTGATCTAAATGATTCTTTCTGAGGAATGCCAGAGATGCAAATGGTTTTACCCCTAGTGGTTTTATTGCTTTGCAGTTCAAAATGTCAGGTCAGTTCATGGATACAGAGTGTTGTGTTTCCTGTTCAGCTGTTTCTCCAAGGTTTTACGAGTTAGTGATATACGCTTCCCCAACGCTTGTCTGAGAGGAAGGGGCTTTCAAATCGTCAATCAGTTCCTTTGATCTTGATTGAAAGTGAACAAGGAGTTAATCAATAGTCTGTTTTCTGAATGTGGATTAGGAGTTCTTTGAAGCTTTCTGACATCAGTCCTCCAACTTACAAACGTAGAGTTAATACTGTCAAAACATTAACTGGGAGATCCGGTTCTAGGTGTGGGAACAGGAACTGTTGTAAATATAATGAGGCAGCAGGATATCACTACACATCTGTTAGTCAATACATACTTATGAATACACATTAGTGATGTTGTTAACTTGGAACTTTGGATCACTTTAACCATTGAATAGGATTAGCATTTCTCTCCCGTGTGAATCCTCGTGTTTGTTCAGATTTGTCTTAGTATTAAACCTTTTACCACACTGACAGCAGCTGAAGGGTTTCTCTCCTGTGTGAACAAACATGTGTCTTCAAATTCCGCTTTTGTCTAAATTGTTTTCTACATTGAGAGCAGCTGAAGGGTTTTTTTCCTGTAAGAGTAATCACATGTGAAGTCAGATCTCTTTGTCTGGAAAATGTTTTACCACACTCAGAGCATGTAAAGGATTTCTCTCTGTGAATTACCATGTGATATGTCAGACTAGCCTTGTGCATAAAACTTTTATCACACTCAGAGCAGCTGTAGCATTTCTCTCCAGTGTGAATCCTCATGTGAATGGTCAGAGTTCCCTTCAAACGAAACCTTTTACCACACTCAGTGCAGCTGAAGGGTTTCTCTTTCGTGTGCGTTACCATGTGTTTGGCCAGATTTCCCTTAGTACTAAACCTTTTGCCACACTCAGAGCATGTAAAGGATTTCTCTCTGTGACTTGCTATGTGATATGGGTGTGAATCATCATGTGCATGGTCAGACTTCTCTTAGAACTAAACCTTTTACCACACTCAGAGCAGCTGAAGGGTTTCTCTCCACTATGAACTAACATGTGTGTGGTCAGACTTCCTCTTTGGGTAAACCTTTTACCACACTCAGAGCAGCTGAAGGCTTTTTCTCCTGTGTGAACTATATTGTGTC
This sequence comes from Tautogolabrus adspersus, assembly GCA_020745685.1. Classification (NCBI taxonomy): domain Eukaryota; kingdom Metazoa; phylum Chordata; class Actinopteri; order Labriformes; family Labridae; genus Tautogolabrus; species Tautogolabrus adspersus. The sequence goes on along the minus strand of CM036543.1, from coordinate 2,113,079 downwards.
TCTTCAAAGTCACCTGTTCTTTAAATCGTTTTCCACATTCAGAGCAGCTGAAGGGTTTCTCTCCAGTGTGAATCATCATGTGTCTGGTCAGTTCTCTCTTAGTACCAAACCTTTTACCACACTCAATGCAGCTGAAGGCTTTTTCTCCTGTGTGAACTATATTGTGTCTCTTCAAAGTCACCTGTTCTTTAAATCGTTTTCCACATTCAGAGCAGCTGAAGGGTTTCTCTCCACTGTGAACTAACATGTGTCTGGTCAGTTCTTTTTTAGTACAAAACCTTTTACCACACTCAGAGCAGCTGAAGGGTTTCTCTCCTGTGTGAACTAACATATGTGTGGCCAGACTTCCTCTTTGGGTAAAACTTTTACTGCAAATAGAGCAGCTGAAGGGTTTCTCTCCACTGTGAACTAACATGTGTGCAGTCAGAGTCTGTTTTTGTTTAAATAATTTGTCACACTGAGAGCAGCTGAAGGGTTTCTCTCCACTGTGAACTAACATGTGTCTGGTCAGATGCTCTTTTCGGTTAAATCTTTTCTCACACTCAGAGCAGCTGAAGGGTTTCTTTGTTGTATGACCTAACATGTGTCTGGTCAGACGCTCTTTTCGGTTAAATCTTTTCTCACACTCAGAGCAGCTGAAGGGTTTCTCTCCACTGTGAACTAACATGTGTGTGGTCAGACTTCCTCTTTGGGTAAATCTTTTACCACACTCAGAGCAGCTGAAGGGTTTCTCTCCACTGTGAACTAACATGTGACTGGTCAGATGCTGTTTTGTGTTAAATCTTTTACCGCACTCCGAGCACCTATGTGGTCTCTGACCAGTCTTTAGTTTCTTATGTTTCAAGATGAATTCTGACAGATGTTCTCTTGTCTCTCTCCAATCATCACTGTCATCAGTCTCAGGTTCATCAGAGTCTTCAGTCTTGACCTCAGTCTCTGGTTGTAAACGTCTCTCTGGATCTGAGTACCTCTCTGGTTCTGCTACTCCACAGTCCTCTCCATCAACTCCTGTTTCCATCTGTTCAGTTTGTCTCTGATGAAGCTGTGAGGACTGAGGTTTCTCTTCATCATCTTCACTCTTCACAGAGACAGGAGTGAAGGGGAACTTGGTGGAATCAGCCTCCTCCAGTCCTTGAAGCTGTTCTTCCTCCTGACTGCTCCACAGTTCCTCATGTTCTTCTTTAATGTGTTGGGGCTTAGTGTCCTCCTGGTCCAGAATGTGGCTCCACTCCTGCTGCTCAGGTGGAAGCTCTTCTTTACTCACCAACAGCTGCTGGACATCTGCAGGACACAGTAAACAAACATTAACACTACTTAGACTGCTTTTTAATATTAATAAGGGCTGTCAAATGTAGGCCTGGGGGATAAAACGATAACGATAATTATCGTGATAACATTTTTCTCCATATAAATATATAAAAATGTTCGATAAAAGCTTGATAGATTTAAACCAGTAATTACACCATCCAACCACTGGGAAACAGTGGGGCGCTAATGCGCCTTGAACGCTTGCCTCCACCCGACATTAAAGGGATACTTCACCCATTTGATCTAAGCTTTGTATCATTAGAAACCTGGTAGCCAAGAAAAATATCCCCATGAACTGGAAATCAAGAAACTCCATACATATCTCACACTGGAAAAACTTACTCATCTGGGGAGAGCTGGAGAAACTTAACTTAGGAGACACGCACACACACCTACACACACAGTGGCTGCCTGTACGAGAACGCCCACACGCAAACAGACACACACACAGACACAGACGAGATCAACAACCCAAACTAAATAAAAACATGGCTGGCTATGATACTAGACTCGTTTTTTCTTCTTTGCCTGGACCACCAGTGTCTCCATTGCCCGCTTTCGCTGTTTTGCCACATGTCTCAGCCTCGCCCGTTAGGTAGTACTAATCATTTTCCACCGGAGCTTTAGTGCTAGCAGCTAGCTGTCTAACGTTGCGTGCTGTGTTAATGACTCAATTCATCAAGCTGTATCTAACATTAGCTAAGCCTATGTCAACGAGTGGAAGACGACACCCAATCACTGCCGCTTAGAGACTCTCTCGTTGTCTCAGCGGTCAGCACTAGTTATTGTGTCTCGTCTTCCACTCGTCACCCACCGGTGATCGTCTCACGAATGGGGGGTCGAGGGCTCGGTCCCAGGCTCCTGTTGCCACTCTGATGACGCAAAATGACAATTTTGTCATTCTCAAACCAAAACAGAGGCTGTTTTGGTTTGAGGGGGTGAAACTACATCGCTAGTTCCTCATGTTTTCGACCACTGAAGCTTCAGACCTATTACAGATCAGTGGGCGGAGAAACAATCGTCTTTGTGAGATTTTATTCTTGCAAGAAGGAGTGAGTCTACAGAGTGTACCCTAGTGATTCAGTCTGCAGAGTCACACAAATGACAGACAGAATGCTGAGCCCCTCTTTATATGTCAGGGAGGAAACAAACTGATTGACGAGCTCTGTTAGAGAAGATAAGCCATTTAAATGCAATCAACCTAGACAGAGGAAAAGTCAGATGACCATTCAGAGTCATCATTGTAGATTCAAAGTTCATCAAAACACATCCACAGTAGAATCACATGATCTTGACAGCTAGTTTACTCTAAACAGTATTTCTTTTGAAATGTCAGACAGTTCACAACAGAGTTATTTTAACACATCTGCTAAATACATTTTTTCCCATTACAGTCCGCCATCATGCTAGGAAGCTATGCTAACAGGCACTATGGAGAAAGCTGATACCAACCGAGAATGGCGAAAAAACGTATGTTTCAACTTCAAACTGATATGACTGAAGGGGATTTTGAAGGTCTTGTGCTTGAATGAGATGTTTGTGGTTCTTTCTATGAGCCGCAATATAGCGGCGAGCTGGCACAAAGGCAGGAGCACGACGTTTCAGTGTTGGAGGTATTTATTTTGCAGACTTTTCAGATGAAATATGTGCTCGTCGGGTAGTTTCATTGTTTTACGTTTAGGTGTAGGCTTAATGTGGAAACTGCAGCTAGCTGTTATGCTAAACCGGGACACATCAACAGTAACAGACAACGTGTTTGTATCAAGTCTTTTGATCAGAAAAACACTCACCGTTGTTGTGTTGAAAAAGACGTTAGCCTCTTCCGATTTCACTGACTGGAGCTAGCAACATAGTTCCCTAATCCAAACATATATATCTTACTCGTGGCTTCACAAAGTTTGGCTTGATTACAGTATAATTAGTGTCCACACATGTGTTCTGTACAATACAGTTTATGTATTGTACAGAACAAACAGTTTGTTGAAGCCCCTCACCTTGTACTGCTTTGTAAATCGTCCCCTTGCTGTGATGAAAAATTCAATGTATCTATCAGGTCATCATAGACTGTTAGTTACTTTACTACTAAAGCCCAGGTGATCATCAGGTTTCTTGGATCAATATCTCATGCTGTTTCCTCCTCTGTCATTATTTTCCTTCTTATTGAACATGATTTCATTTTAATCGGTCTCTTCTTCTTTTTATGAGGTCATCACAGGTTCATTGTACCAACAACATCCAGAGTGAGAACCAAACTGTTTAAACCAACATACACTTCAAAACATCCGACACATCTTCAGAGGAGAACATCACGGAGAACAGCAGAAGAGTATGTTCACTATAAATAATGATTTACAACATTATTCTAATCAAACAGTTTCACTTTACAGAGGAAGAAAACGAACAAGTGACAAAATCGTTTGTTGAAAATTCTTTATTCTCAGGGAAGGTTCAAAATTGAATGTGTGCAGAACTATATGTGTAAATATACAATGAGAAGTAACATTTTTATGTCAAACTTTTCTATCTTGTCTCCATACAGGCGGTGCAGACACTTGGCAGCTCATGGCAGCTTTGTGAGCCGGTGCTGGGGATACTTGAGACGCAGCTGCAGAGTGGTTATCCTGTCATGTGTCGGGCTGAGGATTCATCTCCAGTTTCCTGACCCGACTGGACAGCATGTCATCAAGTCCCCGACATATTCTAAAAAAAAGTAATTCAAGAAAAAACAATCTATTTCATAGTGTTACTGGTTATTGCTCATTTTTCACACTCATCTGTTTTTTGGAAACATTTACAGAGATGTTGAAGGTATATTTAAATAGGTATTTGTAAAAGGTATCTAAAATAAAAGAATGAGTAACTTACTGTATGTTGTGTCTGGCTTTTTTTGGACTTGAGGAATGCCCCCTTATAGATCGGCTGTCCTGTGGAGGTTGTTGCTTGATCACGTTCAGCATTTTCGTTGTAATGCATCACAGACAGCAACAAGCTACAATACAAAAAGCTCAAATCAGCAATTATAGAATACCATCACAGTTTTCTGATATTCTTTTGAGATATTTCAGCAGTTGAACAATGTATTAGGTGTGTGTGCGTACCTTTGCTTGTCATCTAGTCCCTTGATCGTCCCTTAGTGTTACCCAGGCCAACTGTGTGTGGACTGATGACCCCTTTAGAGGTAGGTACTGTCTGTGTGACCTCTGAGACTTGTGGGGAGTCTGCCACCCAACGTCATGGATCCTTTGGTACACTGGAGCTTTTGCTCTGTGTAATCTGCTGTGACGTACTCTGAGAAAAACAAAGAAGAAAAATATCAAATTAGCATGGCAATCTAACATGAATCAGAACTGCTCTGTCTTCTTGTTCATATCAACATAAGCAGACCACAGATATCTTTCAAAACATTTGCTGCTGCTCACATCTTTACGTTTCTTGTGTTATTGTATTTATGTATTATCTATGGGTTAACCCGTTCTTTTGCAGTCGGTGCTATGATCAAACAACACCACCTGAGCACTGGCCGAGCTGTTTAAATACATTATTAATACTTAAGCAATGTCAAACAGTTTTACACAGAGATGGGGATAAGACAGTAGAAAGAGCCTAACAACAACAGCTGTTAGCAGCTAAGTTAGCAGAGTCTTACAATGCTCAGAGGCTGTAACAAAGCGGATTTTACATTCATTAGACCGTCTCCAACCACGGTCAGAACTTTAGCACTGTTCAAGTTTATCACCCCGATAATCAAACGCCAAGTAACAAAACAGTCTTATGCAGGAGTGGAGCTACAGCAGAGCAGAAAGAGGCTAACAACAAAAACGTCAGCCGGCATGTTTGCAGAGCTCAGAGTCCGTAAAAAAAGCGGACTTTGAAAAACCCTACATGTATCTCTGAGGGAGGTTAACAATGTTATACATCTTACAGTTTTAGGTGAAAGTTGATAAATAGTTTAGTAGTGCTCAAATTTCGGAACAGTAGCATTACTTAGCATCTTAGCCGAGGCTTACATTTCAGCTACATACAACCTGCACTGAACCAACGTATCCGTAGCAGCTAAAAGTTGTTTTCAAACTAAATAAAAAGACAATAAAAGAAGCGTACTTACATGTTGTAGTTGTGATGAACTTCCAGAAGCAGCAGAATCTCCATGGCTGCCACAGAAAGTAGGAGCTGAACCGTCTTTCTAAGTCCGTTGCTACTTTGGCTGCTACCACATATCGTGGGCGTGTCATAGAAGTTACTGAGCGTTCAACATGAGCAGACACAGGCTCCTGGGCTTGCCACAACAAGCCAATGGGCTTGGATCAGTGACGTCGGTGCACTCTGATGTCAGACTGCACAATTTTCAACGAGTGAGGCTAGACCCGAGCGTTTCATGCAGCTACTGCTACTGCTAACAGGAGGACATAGGAGAAGCCGCGTTTCCGCGGACTTTGAATTTTTGCACATAGATGTGCCTAAACATGCACAAGACACCTGGAAAACACACTAAAGAGCATATAAAACCAGAAAAAGCTGAATATGGGACCTTTAAGAATAAAGAACATTACAACATAACTAATCTGTATGTCCGGAGATTTAAATCATCAATAATACGCGGATGTGCCACATGCGTAATTGCGCACAGCAGACGCATTTAGGACAGACTACATGTGACATGATAACGAATAAAGAAATCTGGGACTGTCAGACGGAGTCAGAACCTTCTTATATGTCAGTGTTACATTCTTATGTTTGGAAAGTAGGCTATTCAGATGAGAAATACACATTACACAGCGTTTGGTGCAACAATTTATTCATTTGATTCAGGACGTTTCAGGTTTTAATTCATTTCTTTTAAATTTTCATTAATGGCGAGCAGGAAGCCTTTTTGTGCAGCCGACGTTATCCGACACAGATGCAGGTTCTCCTGTGCCACTTGTGTCTGATATTGAGGCTGAACCGATAAAAGAAGCCACTCGCTCCTCAGTCTGGGATCATTTCAGGGGTCCGGAAATGATCCCAGACTGGAGGAGCTGTTTCTTTTAAGAGCCGCAACACTTTAGCGATTTATGGTCTAACCACGTTTTTTTAAACTGAAAGTAAAAAATGTTGACTATATTATAGCCTCGATCATGTACATTACATATCACGGATGTTTACATTTATTATTTAAAACTCTGTTGGAGTTCGGTTTTCCACACCAGCGCTGTTGAGATTTCCTTGCAGACGTATTTCTTCTGACGCCCTTTAAGCCTTCATTTCAGGCTGCCTAACAACACAAAGTTATTGCTCATTACTTCTCTTTGTTCTGGTGTCACTCAGGTCATATCTTGTTTCTCTTTTTTACCGTATTACGTATCTCCATGCCGTAAACTCTGGGGGCGAGGACGGCTGAACCGTGAATTTATAGGCGTGTGGTATTTAAATGACGATCGTTTCCAGGCGCCACACTTATCAACAACCGGTCATGCGTACTTTGTAATCAGCCAGATACGCACGTTTCATAGGTCCCACGTGGACCCTGTCATAAGATGATTTCTACACCCAAATCTGCGCTGGTTTCTACACCAGATTGATAAGTGAGGGCCAATATGTGTACTGACGATGTATCCAAGTATAATTTACATGACGTTTTATATCACAGCAGCACATACAGCGACAGAACGGCAGCTTTCAGTAGCAGCTAGCGCTAGCTTATGCAGCGGTCTTTGACGTAACATCCGGTGTTTCCTTGACAACGATCAACATTTATGCTGCATTCCAGTTGAACTGGGAAGTGGGAAATTCCGAGTTCCCAGTCGGAAATGTCAACTTGACCGCCCCCTGAAGTCGTAATTACTAGTCGGAAACTCGGAGAAGTTGGAGCAGCCCGAGTTAAAATCCAACATGGCTGCTACGTGCATCAACCGTACGTTAAAGCTGAGACTATAGTGTTTATTAGCCGCTTGTTCCTCTTTTTGTGTGATTAAATTAATCACACTGATAGTATCGTGACAGTTCTATCTGTGGACATGTTGTCATGTTATTTTTGTGCACAAACTATCACGTAGTGTGATGTTATCGTCTGGTATTAGCTAACAAAACAAAGGTACTCCTGGAGGCGTCCATGTTGCTTTTCCGACTTGCAACTGGAACACGCTCAACTCGGGTGTGACGTCATTCCCAGCTCCGACTTCCAAGTTCCGAGGTAACTGGAACGCAGCATAATAAGCAAAATGTTGTTTTTGGGACGGTTCAAATTGTTTTTCGGGACGTGGTGAGAAAAGTTAGTCTGGAGCCCTGGGACTATCAGAGACTATAAATTACCATGTGTGTGGGGAAAACAAATGTATATAGTTTCCATTATATGGCCTGTTTTTGCACATATAAGAATCATAAATGTTATTATAAATAGTCACATACATTTTGAAATTTCAACTTAACTTGCAAAATCTGTTATTCAAGTACAATGCCAGTGTTTTTTTATCACTAAAACTATAAAATCAAAATCCGTGTTTGTGTTTTGATTCTTTTAAAACTGTTATTACATTCTCATAACATGCAGTAAATCGTAAATAACTGCTAGATGTTAAAAGTTCCAGGTATTCTGAAAAAAAGGGGCAAAAGCTCAAACTCACAGGACTTTTTCTGACCTTTCTATACTCAACATAAGAAAAAAGGTCCAGGCGGACATTTTGAGGCTTAGCTGTTAAAGGGTTAAGCAAGGACAGATCCGGACAGATCCAGATTCTTTGACTCGGGCCCTGACTTATGCAGAGGGTGGCCTGAAGTTTGTGTGCTCAAAGATACTAATGAATAGCATGTATTTAACGTTTCTAAAACTTCTCTCCAATAATCAGATCTACTTTAACTACTCAAATGAACACCAAAGACCCGTTGCTGGATTCAATAGGTCCAGACTAAAGAGTGTTTAAGTCCAGTAAACTCAATGATGTTGTTAGCAGGAGCTAGCTGCGGCTAACACTGTGCTGTGTGCGTCTATGGACGTTAGCTAAAGGCTCTGCTCCCTGAAACATGAGCAGGAAACACGTTTCCAGCAGTGGAAAGAAAACCAACCTGCTCTCTGCAGCTTGATTTCAGGTGTTAAAATCACATCCAGCAGTTTTCTTTGTCGGTGGAGCTCCTCTTCGTATCCACTTGTTGTTGTTTGTCCTGATATATCTCTGAGAACCGCAGCGAGCAGCCGCCGACTGAAGAGCTCTTTAAGATCCTTAAACCCGGACATCTGACACACATCCAAGAGTCACACAAGGAGAACTCAATGCTGACGGTACTCTGATCACCTACAACGTTACAGACACACGTGCTAACTAACAAAACCCCGGAAACTACAGACATACGGGATATCTGTGAGAGAGCCGGAAATAGACGCGTCATCCTAGCAGTGGATGCTCGCTTGAAAACAGGAAATAACAAGACAATCTGATATGACGTTTCAAAATAAAAGCGATCTGAAATATGGAACATAAGCTTCAAGCCTTATTTGAGATCAAAAATAAATCACCTGTTACCACAGACTCATTTTAGTTCAGACTGGTAGTTCACCACATCACAGACATCTGATGTGGAATTTCAAAATAAAATAAAAAAGCATGAAAAGTCACTTAGATTTCAGAATGAACAATTACACTGCTGTTAGGAGTGATAGGGGGGAGGAGGATGTGCTACATTTATTAAAGGAAATATGCCATTCAGAGTGGTGAGTAAAGGGAGGGAAGAAGAATTCATTGTCATAGAAATGTGGACGGATGTAGGACAGATTACTATCATCAATTATTATAATCCATGCCAAAAACTACATCTCAACTAATCAAAGCAAATACAGGGACAGACTACAAACCATATCGTCTGGAGTGGAGATCTGAACTCACACAGCACATTGTGGGGAGGGAAAAAGACCGATGGAAACGTGGAAATAATAGAACAACTTTTGAAGACAGTCACTTGGTGTGTATAAATGATGGTAGAGGAACACCAATAAATATTCATACAGGAAACAGTTCAGCACTAGATTTGATGCTGCTATCAAGAGAATTGACAGGAATATGTGAGTGGGAAATATGGGAAGAAACAACAGTTGGAAGTGACAATTTTCCAATATGTTGTAATGTATATGTGGATAGAGAGGTAGAGGAGGAGGAGAGAGAGGAACAGTGGGTGTTCAGTAAAGCTCAATGGAATCAGTTTCAGTATGTGAGAGGGAAAGTGGGGAAATAGACATAACTACAGATATAGAAGAGTGTTAGAGCCATGTGTGTCCATGTTTGGTGACCAGTCCAGTTTATCATCCAACTGCAGCCCCAGATATCTGTAGGTCCTGACCACCTCCACGTCGACCCCCCCCGATGGAAACAGGTTGCAGATGTGGCTTGTTCCTTCTGAAGTCCACCACCATCTCCTTGGTCTTGGAGGTGTTCAGCTGCAGATGGTTCGAACTGCACCACGTCACAAAGTCCTCAATCAGGCTCCTGTACTCCTCCTCCTGTCCATCCCTGACACAACCAACTATCACAGTGTCATCTGAGTATTTCTGCATGTGGCAGAGCTCGGAGTTATACTGGAAGTCAGAGGTATACAGGGTGAACAAGACAGGAGAGAGCACAGTCCCCTGTGGTGCTCCGGTGCTGCTGACCACAGTGTCAGATGTGCAGTTCTTCAGTCTGACGTACTGTGGTCTCTGTGAGGTAGTCAGTGATCCATCTCACCAGGTACGAGTCCACCCTCATCTCAGTCAGCTTGTCTCTCAGTAGGAGGGGGTGGATGGTGTCAAAGGCGCTTGAGAAATCAAAGAACATGATTCTCATCGCGCTGCTCCCCTTGTCCAGATGAGAGTACGCCCTGTGTAGCAGATAGAGGATGGCATCGTCCACGCCCACCTTCGCCTGGTACGCAAACTGCAGTGGATCCTGTGCGTGGTGGACCTGGGGTCTCAGGTGATGGAGCAGCAGTCGTTCAAAGGTCTTCATGACGTGGGATGTCAGTGCAATTGACCTGAAGTCGCCTGGTTCACTGGGGTTTTTCTTCTTAGGGACCGGGGTGAGGCACAAGGTCTTCCAGAGCACAGGGACCTTCCCAAGCCGCAGGCTCAAGTTGAAGACATGCTGAAGCGGCTCCCCCAGCTCAGCAGCACAGGCCTTAAGCATCCTAGGACACATCCTGTCCGGGCCCGCTGCCTTCCTGGGACGGAGTCTTCTCAGCTCTATGCTCACCTGATCCCTGGTGATGGTGGAGGGGAGGGGGGTTGAATTGTCTGTGGAGATGGAGGGGGGTGGTGTTGTATTTGTCCTGGTGGCAGTGGGGGTGTTGTTGTTGTTGTTGGGGGGGATGGAGGTCAGGGTGGGGGTGTGAAGAGAGGTGCTGAGTGGGCAGTTACCGTTGTTGTTGTTGGGGGGGATGTAGGTCAGGGTGGGGGTATGAAGAGAGGTGCTGAGTGGGCAGTTCCCGTTGTTGTTGTTGTTGGGGGGAATGTAGGTCAGGGTGGGGGTGTGAGGAGGGGTGCTGAGTGGGCAGTTACCGTTGTTATTGTTGTTGGGGGGGATGAAGGTCAGGGTGGGGGTGTGAAGAGAGGTGCTGAGTGGGCAGTTACCGTTGTTGTTGTTGGGGGGGATGTAGGTCAGGGTGGGGGTGTGAAGAGAGGTGCTGAGTGGGCAGTTACCGTTGTTGTTGTTGGGGGGGATGTAGGTCAGGGTGGGGGTATGAAGAGAGGTGCTGAGTGGGCAGTTCCCGTTGTTGTTGTTGTTGGGGGGAATGTAGGTCAGGGTGGGGGTGTGAGGAGGGGTGCTGAGTGGGCAGTTACCGTTGTTGTTGTTGTTGGGGGGGATGAAGGTCAGGGTGGGGGAGTGAGGAGGGGTGCTGAGTGGGCAGTTACCTGCTGCAACGGCTGGGCAGTCAAACCTGTTAAAAAACAGGTTGAGCTGGTTGGCTCTCACAGTGTCCCCATCTTCTGTGTTGTTGTTTTTCTTCTTGCAGCCTGTGATAGTTTTCATGCCCTCCCAGACCTCCCTCATGTTGTTGTTCTGCAGCTTCTGCTCCACCTTCCTTCTGTACTCCTCCTTTGCCTCTCTGAGTCTGACCTTGAGTTCCCCCTGCACGCGCTTCAGCTCTGCCTGGTCTCCCTCCTTGAATGCCCTCTTCTTCCTGTTGAGGATGTCCTTGACTTCATTGGTAATCCAGGGCTTGTTGTTCGGGAAGCAGCGTACAGTTTTTGTGGGGACCACAACATCCATACAGAAGTTCATGTAGTCAGTAGTGCAGTGTGTGACCCCCTCAATATCCTCACCATGTGGCTCCTGCAAGGCACTCCAGTCAGTGGTCTCAAAACAGTCTCTGAGTGCCTCCTCTGCCCCAGGAGACCACTTCCTGAAGGTGCGTGTGGTTACTGGTTGCCTTTGAATCTGTGGCTTGTACTGTGGTTTCAGAAGGACCAGGTTGTGATCAGACTTCCCCAGAGGTGGTAGGGGGGTGGCAGTGTAAGCGTCCTTCACATTTACATACAGGAGGTCTATTGTCCTGTTCTTCCTGGTAGGACAGCTTACAAACTGGTGAATGTTATGTATGGGAAGCAAGTAAAATGGAAACACAAATCGGATTACTTGGGAGAACATACAGCGCTACAGAACCTTCTCCAGTGACACCAGTCTGGTTGTTTCCTCCTGTGACCTTAGATCTTTCTATTCAAAACTAAATGCAGAGTGAAAAAGGAAACTGGGCAGATTAAGTGGACAAGAGATTGAAATATACACATACAACTTGAATCCCTATCTATACAGATGGTTCAAAAGATTCAAAGAAAGGAAAACCTGGATTGACTTTAGTCATTCCTGAATGAAATATAAGTTATAAGGAAAGAACAGCAGATCATTTAGCAGTGTACACAGTTGACATGTTGGCGATTAGAATGGCGTTGCAGTGGACAGAGACAAATCAAATGGAAACAATGATAACATGTTCAGATTCATTATTATCACTGGTATCTTTACAGTCTATGTCATCACAAAGCAGATCAGATTGAATTGATGAAACACACGAGTCACTCTTTAGACTGCAGAAATCACAAACAGCTGTCAGGTTCATGTGGGTACCAGCTCACAGGGGGATAGAGGGGAAGGAAACGGCTGACCATCTGGCTAAACAAACCTGAAGGAGAGAAACAATCATGGAGGTCGCTTTTAGTAAAGATGAGGCTAAAGCAGAAGTCTGAAGAAAAATCATGTTTACCTGGCAGAAGATGTGGGATGAAGAGCAAAAAGGACGTCATCTTTATCAAATTCAAAACAAAGTGGGAGGAATGGAAACAACAGGAACAACAGGAGAGAACAAACTATCATAAGGAGAATGAGACTAGGACACACAGGGTTCAATCAAACAAAGCACTTCATAGGAAAACATCAGACAGGTTTATGTGATGGTGGACAGGAGAACATGTTCTTTTATCCTGTCAGAGATATCAATCCCAGAGAGAAAAGCTAAAGGAAGAGCTGAGAAAAGGTGGGCTTGAAATAATGACACTTCAAAATGTGTTGAAGAATGAGGACTGGAAATATAAAGCCTTGTTTACATTTTTAAAAGAAACTGGACTAGTTCAGAGAGTTTCATTCATTTACTTTTGTTTGTCCATTCATTTTATTTTGTTCTATTAAAAAAAGGGTTAGGGTGTATATTCATAGAATTTAAAAATGTGCAGTGACAATGAAACAAATCTTACAGTGTACATAAATCTACTCACAGAGTAAATGGTAAATGGACTTGAGCTTACATCGTTCTTTTCTAGTCTTCAGACTACTCAAAGTGCTTTTACACCGCATGCAGCAGCGATTCTAGAGTCTGTTGGGGCCCTAGGCAAAAATCAATTGGGGGGCCCTCCAACCAATGTCAGCAGGGCAAAGAGAGGGAGTTCTGTCAGATGGGAATCCCTTAGGGAGGTTTCCTACTGTCATTGCAAAAGTTTGCACATTTACCCCCTAATTGTCTGGGGCTCCCTAATGGTCTGGGCCCCCCTAATGGTCTGGGGCCCCCTAATGGTCTGGGGCCCCAAGCAGTTGCATGCCTTGCCTGTTGACAAGTAGCGCCTCTGACCGCATGTCACACACATTCACACACTGATGACAGAGGTTGCTTTGTAGTAAGACCATCAGAAGTAACTCATCCATTCATACGCTGCAGACGAAGCAGCAGGAGCAATTTGGGGTTAAGTGTCTGGCCCAAGGACACATCGGACATGTTGCTGCAGGAGCTTGGGATCAAACTCTCGACCTTCCAGTTGAGACAACTCTACCAATCACAGCCGCCTCAGAGTGCATGTAAAGAAATAAACGTAAAGTCCAGTGAGCGTTAATGGGTTAGGGTTATTTATTCTGATTATTGTTTCTAATAGTCATAGGTGTTCTGGCCCACACTCCAGCATAGTAGGTGGTAATGCTCCTTAAAAGCTAGTTGCAGTAGTGGTTCCAATATTAAAACCAGGTAAAGATCCATCCTCTCCTTCATCTTATCGTCCAATAGCTTTAACATCTGTGTTGTGTAAGGTGATGGAGAGAATGGTGACAAACAGAGCCTGTGCTGGCTGTGTTTTTAGATATTGAAAAAGCATATGATTCAATGTGGAGGGAGGGTGTGCTTATCAAACTCCATGCTGCAGGTATTAAAGGTAGAATGTTTTATTGGATTAAAGACTTCCTTCATCATAGGTCAATTCAGGTGTGGGGAGAGCTTTATTCATCATGGCTTTGGTATGTCCCTGTTTGCAGATGATGGCGCCATCTGGAGGCGAGGGAAAAATATTCATCATTTGTTCCTACAAAGTCAGAAGGCTTTGGATCAGGTAGTGCAGTGGGCGGAGAGGTGGGGCTTCAGGATCTCTGCAGCTAAGATTAAGTTTATGATCTTTGGCCTTAAACTCTTCTAATGTATGATTGTTCCTTAGAAAGAGTTAATGTGTTCACATGTCTTGGTGTATGTATGGATAAGAGACTTACTTTGAAAACTCATGTAGAAAAAATCATCTGTAAATGTGAATAACATCCTCAGAAGCCTAGCAGGAAGTGAGTGGGGGGCTGAGAGGGGGACCTTGTGATCTTTCAAGCCATTATAAGATCTACACTGGATTATGGATGTGTTTGGGTCAGCTGCTAAATCTGTTCTTAACAAACTGGATAGAGTCCAGACAAGGGCCCTGCGAATTTGTTGTGGGGCTTTTAAAACAACTTGTGGTGGAAATGGGGGAATCTCCTCTGTGAACCAGAAGAAATAAACTGGGGATCCATTATTGGAGTAAATGAAGTGGACATAAATACAGCTCAGCTGCTAAGTGTCTTTTGGAAGATTGTTGGGAATTTGTAGGTGAGGAGAAGAAATCTAACTTCTTTCAACACATTAAACAACTTGTGATTTCAGACACTGGGCTTGATCAAGACAAAGTGTCTGGGGCTCTCTGGTCACCTGTTCCTTTCTGGTTTCTCCCAGAACCTGAGGTTGATCTATCCCTGCTTGAGCAAAGACATAGAAAAAATATTTCTGTGAATATAGGTCAATATGTAAATCAGATGCAGGATGAATATATGCAGATTTTTGGCAGCTCACCAGCCTCCCAGATGTAATTACGAAGAACAAGAATGTCATCATACACTATGTCTTCTAAATGTTTAAGCATTTCATAACTTATTCCATCATGACCTGGAGTGGTGTTCGCTGCGGCCTGCACTGCATCTTTTAGCTCCCTCAGAGTAAAAAATACATTGTACGACCTGTTTTCTTTACATTCATGATTACATTTCCAATTTTCTGTTTTTAAGAATTCCTCCCTTCTCTTGACGCCCTCCTCTCCCAGTGATTTTGAATTGTGAACATCCTGAAATGCCTTAACACACATATCAGCTTTGTCTTTACTACTGGCAGCCTCAGACTGTCCATCATTAAGGACCGGCATTGATGTCCTAACTATTTTCCCAGACATTTTATGGATTCTGGCCCATATTTGCCTAACTGGGGTATCTGGACCCAGTGTCCCACAAAAATTCCTCCAACACTTTTCTTTTGCATCCTTAACAACCTTTCTTGCCACTGCTCTGAATCTTTTGTACTCTACAGCATTCTCCTGAGTCGGGTTATTACGTAAACATTTAAATGCTTCCTTCCTGTTCCTTACAGCTTTATTACAGTCCTTATTCCACCACGGGACAATGACACGATCCTTGGGGATTGATTTAATAGTTACTGTTTCTGAAGCAATTCTCAATATCATTTTTGATAAGGTCTCATTCTGCTCATCTATTGATCCATTGCTATACACTTGCCCAATAGCTGCTGCTGAACCGTTCTTAAACTTGTCCCAGTCAGCTCGGGAAAAATCAAACCTTTTAACACCATCATAAGCATCCATAACCAGTGATCTACCAAACCTACTCACAGCAGGAAAGTGGTCACTGCCCATAGAATCTTTTTCCAGAACATTCTACTCCCCAACCCTAGCTAAAGCTGGAGATGCAAATGTCAAATCTAGACTTGACGTTTTAAATGAACAAGTTTCAAATCTAGTCTGTCTACTGACATTCTTGATAACTAGATTACAGATGTCCAATAGTTCCTCGATTACGGCACCATTTGCATCTCTTTGCCGACTTCCCCACAGTGGGTTATGTGCATTAAAATCACCTACAAATATAACAGGAGAACTGACCTTACTGACTAACTCTTCAAACTCAGCCAGAATTGGATGGATTATATACATTAATCAAACTTATTTTTCCCTGAGAAGTCCACACTTCAACTATTATGCATTCAAAAGACAAATCACACTCAATAATTGTATACTGAATCCCTGTCTTAATAGATGTAGCACAACCCCCACCTAGCCTATCAGATCTGTCTTTGCGCAGACACACATACCTGGCATGACGAAATCAAGGCTAGGTTTCAGCCATGTTTCCTGAACACATACAAAGTCAGGTTTATCCTGGCAATCACAAACTAACTTTTTAAACTCCTGTCCATTTGCAATAAGGCTCCTTGCCAGTGGCGTAAATATCGACGGTGCAACCGGTGCAGCTGTCCGGGGCCCAGACGCCGTCAGGGGCCCATAGAGGAAGAAAAAAATAATGTTTTTGTGAATGAAATAGCTCGGGGGCGGATCGGTAAGGTAGGCTAACGCTGAGTGGCTGGTATGGGAGGAGGAATGATCATTTGTCCAAATTCCAATCACCTTGATAGCTGTCAGTCATGATGAGTCTCGATGACGTTGTTTCAACTTTCAGCAGGAAAGAAAAGCAAGTTCACCGTAGCGTAGCATCACCATGTTTAGCAAGCATAAACAAAAAAGCGGCACGCAAAAGAGGAAGGAAAAACAGAAGCAGGATGAGGGTAAAACTAAAATGGCCAAGTTGGACAAGTTTTTCACTCAGACCCAGGCGGCAACCACACTAGCTCAAATGAAGCGGCTGCGGCATTGACCCTACCGCCGCGTCCCGCCTCTCCGGTCGGCCCGAAGGAGACTTCCCCGCCACCGAAGCTTCAGAGGTCGGAGTCGGCGGACTCGGCTGTGCCCACCAGTGGACCTGTTGCAGGGATTATTCTGCCCACCTTCCCTATTTTCTTTACTTTTCCTAACTGATCCGCACTTTTACATACCATCAAAAGTGAACCATTGGGGAGAATACGAGCATCAAGCCCCTCACCAACACACTTCAATGAATCAGCCACTTTAAGAGGATTCATATCCTTAAATCCTCTTGCAAACTGATCTCTCAGTTTGAGAATAACTCGATATTCCTCTACAGGCTTGGCCATTTTTGAACTCCTTCCCTCTTTTTCTAAGGACGTTTCCGATCTATACCGCTTATTTCCCTTCAACCTAGATCGCTCCACTCTCTCCCAGCCCTGTGACAATTCCCCATTCACCCGTATAGCCAAAGCCATACACCTGTTAGACTGTGAAAATCAATACAACAAAAAGAAAGACAACAAAATAAGTTAAGAAAACAAAAAATAAATAAATAAACAAAAGGGTAAGAGTACCGTCTTACTGGACCTATACAGGTCATCGGCCGATACCCTCGCCCCCCACCTCAATCTCAACTCACCAGACACCAAGTCCACCGTCCATACTTCAATATCAAATGTTAATATATCTGTTAAATCTACTTCAAATCAATACACACATTCTCTCCTCTCTCCCTTCCTACAGTAAACTGTCATTCATTGACCGCCACCACCCCGGAAACTACAGACATATGTATGTATGGGTGCGTTCGGATTGTCCCTGTTATCTACTTTCACTATCCACTTTACCTTAACCCCGTGAAAACGTCATGGGGTTAAGGAAAGATGTTAGGAGAATTCATAAAGGAATTAGGGAAAGGTGATCGCGTTGTTTTGACAGTCCGACCGCATTTCCACTAGGTGACGTAATAATGCGACGGCGGCGGAGGTTAGTGACGTGGGTCTGCCGTGGTGAAACTACAATGTTCAGAAAATGGACAACTAAAAGCTCATCTAAAAATCTTTCCCCTGTGCCTTCTTACCGGTGAAATAATCCTAATAACCACAAGGTGTGAATTAAAATAAAGGAATATTAACTACCAGGATACTTCACTTTGATGGTTTTACAACATCAGCATCACGTTCATAGTTCACCTCTGGGGTTAAGATTGTTCAAAGTTGTTCAAGGCATATTATTACAGCTTGGTAACTTACATGATCTGAGTCCCTTTTTTTATTAACAATGTTTTATATTCCAATTTCTCGTATGAATCAACATCAAATAACAGCAAAGCATCTACACTTAACATGAGACAAGAATGTATAAAAGCAATGTTCACCTTCTTCACACACACTAAATAAAAAGAAATAAATAAAATAAATACAAAGGCAGTAACAAATTATGAATCAAATCAATATATAAACCAAATGCAGATTGTCTCCTCATTTCTCCTCCAACAGATCGTTAGTTTTCGTGAACGGTCGGATGAGCGAGTCGCTTTAAATGTTGCGGCCGCAAGGAATTGTGGGGCGGCATTATCTCATCTCCTTTGGTAAAGGATGGTCCAGTGTTTCCTAAAGGAGGTTATAAAGGAAGCATTGACCCACCTTTCCTTAGCTTTTAGAGAATTCGAACGGCTCTTATCATGGCCGCCACTTAATTGCTTCCGGGGTTAAGGAAAAAAGGATAGTGAAAGGAGATAGGAGGGACAATCCGAACGCACCCTAAGTATGGCCCTTTCCGAATAGCCACAGTTCAGTATGCAGTGCAGACTTTTCAGTAGACTGAACTCTCGTGGTCATTCAGTAGACTGAACTCTCGTGGTCATTCAGTAGACTGAACTCTCGTGGTCATTCAGTAGACTGAACTCTCGTGGTCATTCAGTAGACTGATCTCTGGTGGTCATTCAGTAGACTGAACTCTCGTGGTCATTCAGTAGACTGAACTCTCGTGGTCATTCAGTAGACTGAACTCTGGTGGTCATTCAGTAGACTGAACTCTGGTGGTCATTCAGTAGACTGATCTCTGGTGGTCATTCAGTAGACTGAACTCTCGTGGTCATTCAGTAGACTGAACTCTCATGGTCATTCAGTAAACTGATCTCTCGTGGTCATTCAGTAGACTGAACTCTCATGGTCATTCAGTAGACTGATCTCTCATGGTCATTCCGTAGACTGATCTCTCGTGGTCATTCAGTAGACTGATCTCTCATGGTCATTCAGTAGACTGATCTCTCATGGTCATTCCGTAGACTGAACTCTCGTGGTCATTCAGTAGACTGATCTCTGGTGGTCATTCAGTAGACTGAACTCTCGTGGTCATTCAGTAGACTGAACTCTCATGGTCATTCAGTAGACTGATCTCTGGTGGTCATTCAGTAGACTGAACTCTCGTGGTCATTCAGTAGACTGAACTCTCATGGTCATTCAGTAAACTGATCTCTCGTGGTCATTCAGTAGACTGATCTCTCATGGTCATTCAGTAGACTGATCTCTCATGGTCATTCCGTAGACTGAACTCTCGTGGTCATTCAGTAGACTGATCTCTCATGGTCATTCCGTAGACTGATCTCTCGTGGTCATTCAGTAGACTGATCTCTCATGGTCATTCAGTAGACTGATCTCTCATGGTCATTCAGTAGACTGATCTCTCGTGGTCATTCAGAAGACTGAACTCTCGTGGTCATTCAGTAGACTGATCTCTCGTGGTCATTCAGTAGACTGAACTCTCGTGGTCATTCAGTATGCATTTTTTATGTCCGCCTCAGTATACTGAACATTTCAGTATGGATACTAACTTCCGGGTTTTATGCAGTATGTTTGGATCGGATGCATGCTTTCAGGAAATGAATTGTATTTTACCACCCACAATGCTTTGCGAAATTAACCGTAAAACGTCACTTCTTGTGCGCCTCCAAATCAAAACAAACGAGCATGGATTAATTTTATTCATTTTTTTTATCTAGAATTAAAGTCCCTTTTAAAATCTCTCCTTTTAATTAACAACAAAAATATAACAAATGTCTGCATTATTATAAAACCTTTCCCCCTCTATTTAAAGAATGATTTACATATTTATGTATGTGTCTCTATTGCTTTATTTGACTTTATATTCTGTATATTACTGTCTTTTGTACTTTCCTGCATGTACTGTATGTTATTTTATTATCTTTTATTATGTTATTTAACTGTGAAAGAGCCGGAAATAAACGCTACATCTTGTATTTCTTCTTCTGACTTCCGGCAAGATGGCGGACCGACTGCAGCGTATTTTCTGAGCTCTGTCTACTTGTCCTAATTCTACACAAACTTTACCATCCGACTCAATGATATGTGATCGTATGAATCTCTAATACACCATACCGACGCTGTGAGCAGAAAGTGCTCCGGAAATTGCAGCATGACGTCGAACAAGAAGCTCTCTTCAGCCCGCAGTAGCACGGTGATGGACGGCCACGATGATGCTAAGATGGAGGTCTGTACCGAGAGCTCCAACAGAAAAGAGTCTTTCTCACCAGCGAAGAACCCCCCAGCAACTACAAAGAAGGACACTGGGTCAGAGGAAGGTAGGGAAGGAATGAACGAAGTCCTGCACGCAATAAAACAGCTAACTGGAAAAGTGGACACGCTAGGTACACAGATACAGCAACACTCAGCTATGCTAGCTAACATAGCTAGAGCAGCTGAGTTCAATGCAGCAGAAATAAAGAACTACAAAGTCCAGCTTCAGACCACAAGCCGAGAAGTGTTCACTTTAAAGGTGAACAATGAAGAGTTCATGGACAGAGTCCTGGAACTCACTGCTCTCCAGTGAGCCCGCGTTTGATTTTTGCTGCGCATTTATCAGAGCCTTTACGGTAAACAAGAAGAGAGTCGCGGACCCACGTGACACTGGGCTGAAAGTAAACACTTCAAAATAAAAGCACAGCAAATGACTAACTAGATAGAATGCAATGTTATTTAGCTGTATTAGATTCCACATAAAATCAATGTCTTGATTGGTTTGCTAATAATTCCAGTAATCTATGAGGACATTGATTTGATATGCAGTTTAAAACAGGGAAAATCACATTGCATTTTCTCTATCTATCCGTTTGTCCTTTCTGTGCTTTTATTTTGAAAAGGCGCTGATAAATGCGCAGTGAACATCAAACATTAGCTCAACTGACAGCAGTCAGAGGAGCGGCTGTGAATGTTGTTTCTCCCGACAGCGTCTTCGAGAATCACCGCTAAGTGCAGATCGAGTGATAAACACATTTAACTCAGGGAAGTTCTTCACAATAAAAGCCCCTTATTTTCATCTCTTTGAGGTGCTTTTATTTTGAAGTAGACGTACCAGGAAACCAGGTGTTTGAAGCTGAAGCAACTTAACAGAACTGAGTGTGAAAATCCAAACTTCAGAGCAGATTCAGTTGAAGCTTCAGTGTAGCCTGCTTAGAGGGGAACACAGTGACTTCTACAAAGATCTCATAGAAGCTCATACAGGGTCACTTTAAAACAATCAATCCATTATTTGGACTCTCAGGTTTAGTTGCAGCTAAACATTGGAAACTAACCGGCCTCAAAATAATCAACTCAAATCCTCTTGAAAGTGTTTCTGAGTGAGACAAAGAGCCTGTCAGTATTTTCTTCAATAGTTTCAACATTTCCATTCATCAATCAGCCCATTACTTGAACATGATAAGCCTTGATTATTAGACATCATGAAACATGCTGCTGGTTAAACAAAGGTGTAAACAAAGTGTCATGTTGTTGATGTTTTTGTAAAGAACATGTTTCTCTGAAAACACTTCTTGTTACTCTTTTTAGCTTTTGTGTTTTCTATGTAATATTCTTTTCCTTTGCAAGCGGGCTGCCCGCTCTCCAGGACTTAATGATGATGAGGAGAAACCTCAGTCCTCACAGCCTTAAGGCACATTCACACATATTCTGTGCGTGCCGCAGTCCATCAGTGCTGTGCACTAAGCCATAGTAAGCCGCCACTCTAGTCAATCGTTGTGTTCACACAGCGAGCGCTGCTGTCTGTCTCTGGAGCGTGCCACCAGCGCCACGTCACTCTGCTCCGTTTCTGGAGCAGACCTCCGCTGCAGGTCTATTTTCGACGGAGTACCCTGCAGACACGCGTCAAGCTAGACAGAATATCACAACCCGGACAGAAAGTCAGACATGAAACGCACAGAGCATCCGGTCAATTTCAAAATAAAACACAATATACAGACTCGCGGGCGTATTTTCCTCACTTTATTAACGTAACATCAAAACAGGCACCAAAAGAACAACAAATCATCCCCAGAAAGACAAAGAGACATGTTGTCTGAACAGACCGCGGCGTCAATTAACTATTGATGTTCAGCCATTAAAAATGAAATCATTTGACAGCCCTTATAAATATTCAAAAAGCAGTCTAAGTAGCGTTAATGTTTGTTTACTGTGTCCTGCAGATGTCCAGCAGCTGCTGTTGGTGAGTAAAGAAGAGCTTCCACCTGAGCAACAGGAGTGGAGCCACATTCTGGACCAGGAGGACACTAAGCCCCAACACATTAAAGAAGAACATGAGGAACTGTGGAGCAGTCAGGAGGAAGAACAGCTTCAAGGACTGGAGGAGGCTGATGCCACCAAGTTCCCCTTCACTCCTGTCTCTGTGAAGAGTGAAGATGATGAAGAGAAACCTCAGTCCTCACAGCTTCATCAGAGACAAACTGAACAGATGGAAACAGGAGTTGATGGAGAGGACTGTGGAGGAGCAGAACCAGAGAGGTACTCAGATCCAGAGAGACGTTTACAACCAGAGACTGAGGTCAAGATTGAAGACTCTGATGAACCTGAGACTGAGGTCAAGATTGAAGACTCTGATGAACCAGAGACTGAGGTCAAGACTGAAGACTCTTCTGAACCTGAGACTGATGACAGTGATGATTGGAGAGAGACAAGAGAAGATATGTCAGAATTAAACTTGAAAAATAAGAAACTAAAGACTGGTAAGAGACCACATAGGTGCTCGGAGTGCGGTAATAGATTTTACCAAAAAGCGCATCTGACCAGTCACATGTTAGTTCACAGTGGAGAGAAACCCTTCAGCTGCTCTGAGTGTGGTAAACGTTTTACCCAAAGAGAAGGTCTGGCCAGACACATGTTAGTTCACAGTGGAGAGAAACCCTTCAGCTGCTCTGAGTGTGGTAAACGTTTTACCCAAAGAGGAAGTCTGGCCAGACACATGTTAGTTCACAGTGGAGAGAAACCCTTCAGCTGCTCTGAGTGTGGTAAACGTTTTACCCAAAGAGGAAGTCTGGCCAGTCACATGCTAGTTCACAGGGGAGAGAAACCCTTCAGCTGCTCTGAGTGTGGCAAAACTTTTACACAAAGAGGAAGTCTGGCCAGTCACATTTTAGTTCACAGTGGAGAGAAAGCCTTCAGCTGCTCTGAGTGTGGTAAACGTTTTACCCATAGAGGAAATCTGGCCAGTCACATGCTAGTTCACAGTGGAGAGAAACCCTTCAGCTGCTCTGAGTGTGGTAAACGGTTTACCCTAAGAGGAAGTCTGGCCAGTCACATGCTAGTTCACAGTGAAGAGAAACCTGTCAGTTGCTCTGAATGTGGTAAACGTTTTACCCAAAGAGGAAGTCTGGCCAGTCACATGTTAGTTCACAGGGGAGAGAAACCCTTCAGCTGCTCTGAGTGTGGCAAAAGTTTTACACAAAGAGGAAGTCTGACCAGACACATGCTAGATCACAGTGGAAAGAAACCCTTTAGCTGCTCTGAGTGTGGTAAACGGTTTACACAAAGAGGAAGTCTGACCACACACATGTTAGTTCACAGTGGAGAGAAACCCTTCAGCTGCTCTGAGTGTGGTAAAGTTTTTACCCGAAGAGGAAATCTTGCCACACACATGGTAGTTCACAATGGAGAGAAACCCTTCAGCTGCTCTGAGTGTGGAAAAAGATTTACACTAAAGGGGAATCTGAAGAGACACAACAAAGTTCACAAACGTTAGAAAGCAAAAAAAACTTCACATGCATCCCAGCTTGGCAGGCTGTTGTTTTCTGCCTTTACCATCAGCATTTAAAACAAACTAGTAGACAATTTATCGCCTTAGCTCTGTACCCCTTGAATACAGGTCGCAGGTCTGGATACTCTGTCGGTAACCAGGGAGAGAAAAGAGACGGATCTCCACCGTGAAGTCTCTTTGAATGCCTATTTAACTTTGTAATGGCATTAACCCATAAACCAAGTTAACATCCAAGGGAAAACAGGAGAAGTTTAAGAACCACTGCCTTTAGAAGACATGGGTCAGAAGACAATAAGAATACCTTCTCATGAGCACAGGAAACGTCTCTTGGTTTCTGGTGTGCACCTGAAACTTATTTAATCTTTTCTGCCAGTTCTCCCTTAGGGGCTCCGTTTCTTTATGAAGTAAAGAAATCCAAATCTCCAAAATGAGAATAAAGGGGAGGTCTGAGCAGACTCTTTCAATAACTGTCCTTAAAACAGCTGCTGCTGAACCATCTTGTTCAGTTGTCTGTTTGTTGGAGTTCTTCTTGGTTTTCAGTCTCTTGTTTGTCTCCATTCTGTCTGATGTCTAAAGTCTTGACATTTTGTCTTTAACGTGTGAACTCTTTCATTTTTTCTATGTTTGACCTACGGATTCTTCTTCTGTAAACCGTTATCTCCTGTCTACTTTTATTGTGTCCTGTCTAAGTTTATTTTGATAGAACCAAACCAATGAGATCCAACCGAGCCTTCACTATCAGTTTAGATGCAGAGAACCAAAACTCAGCAACAGTGACAATACCTACGTATTGAATGATATTATTGATGACGATGGTTTTGTCTCTGTGCATTGCCTGTCAGCACCTGTGTGTCCGATCAGACTTAAAGCTGTTTGTTTGCACTGACTGACGTTGTTTCCTCCTTTCTAGATCATTGCTTGTGTTGTTCTTACTCTCTGATGTGTAAGTACGTATGGACTACCGGATTGCTAGTGAGTCCTCAGTATTAACAGCCACATGAGAAGTCATACAGGAGAGAGACCAGACCACAGTGTGTCCAGAGAAGCCACAATCAAAAGTGTTGAACCGTTTAATATCTTTCATGTCATTTCTTTTTTTACATAATCAAATGAAAGCAGTATCCATAAATGTTGCTGTCAAGAATTCTAACCGTACCCATCCCGAGATTTAAAACTCCTGTTCAATGGTAAAAGTGATCCAAAGGAATCCAAGTGAACAACATCACTAATGTGTATTCATAAGTATGTATTGACTAACAGATGTATAACTGCTGTTATAAAGGGATAGAAGACAATTGTATTGACAGAAATCTGTGTCTACTTTTTTGACATTGATGTTTTGTTGCTGACATATGAACCAGTAAGTTGGGAGCAGCTATGACGTTTGAATGTAAAGAGAAAAATACTGTCTGTCTTTGTTCTCATTTGAACTTAGACACCTCAGATGTTGGTGCTTCATTTGACACCTGTTCCTCTGTCTGGCCTTGCCTGTATCTCACACATGTACACTTCTACTTCTTGTTATCTGAGCATAGAAGGTTCTCACAGCAGACTGTGCACTCCTTAAAAAGGAGTCACTGTTATTCCACTGTGCTAGCTTGCATTATTAACAAACTGATACTATTGTCTATTATTGCCCCAAAAGAGATTCATCTATGCAGAAGGCGTAGCCACAAAGCGAGCCGAGACCAACGACAAACTGTTACCTATATCCTGTGAATGTATAAATATGTTCTGCAACCGGGACTGCCCCGGGAATCTTTGATGCATTCGTGATTCATGTCCCTTCTGTAGCTGATTGCCCCTTTGTAAAGAACTTTGACTTCATGCAATAAAATACACAAAGACAAAAGACTTTGACTTGAGATCCTTGATTACCAAACAGAAAACTCCACAACATGTTTCAGGCTGAGCAATATGAATGTTTTCAACAGTGACAATTCACTTGATTGACTCATAAAAAGGAAAGCATCAAAGTGCTGTTCTGTCCTTCCTGTTATCTTTTCTGTATAAAGGAAGACAGAAAGTTCACCAAAAAGTTTCTCTTTGATTTTTTTTTACGCTGTAAGAACTCGATACAACCTGTGATATACACTTTGCCCAAAGTACCAACCCTTCAGGTCGCCCAATAGTGGCACAGACAGACTCCCTTTGGTCTCCACTGTCTCATTTTGTAGATTTGTTGTTAAGCCCTTTGTTGAAACAGGCCAGTCTACTTAAAGGACTTCACAGATTTCATTGAAAAACTTCTAATCTGAGTGATTAGCCAGTGTCCTTTTGTTAACTCATGATATCACAAGCCTCTACGTGAACATACAGTACCTTAAAATCCAGAATATATGCCGCACCGGTATATACCGGTCTGTTTTTGGGAGGTTTCCCAGAAAGAGAAAAGGTTGAAACTATCTACCTGCATGACTATTTCTATTGTGTTCTGTGAAGTCCACAACGTGCAGCTTCTGAGCAGCTCTTTTAGCACCATCCGTTTTCCCTTCAATTGCAGAATGAGGCGGCTGCCTGCACATTTCCAATGCAGGAAAAACCCTGGATTGATATTCTTGTGAGGACTTTTAGGAAAAGGCAGTTGGTATGAAAAACAGATTTGTGTAAGTATACCAAGATCTGTTTTTAAACAACATTGGCATTTTATAAAGTCAGACAGTGAACTCTGCTATTTTCAAAGACACTCCTCAGTTTGAAAGTACAAGAGGGGAAAAATAAAAGATCACTTGGTCTGTTCCACTCCACGAAAACCCATCATTGTTTCCCATCCTGATACAGGTCAAAGATTTTCCATTAACAGGGTTATCACTTGTTCATCAACACATATT
Organism: Tautogolabrus adspersus; assembly: GCA_020745685.1. NCBI lineage: Eukaryota > Metazoa > Chordata > Actinopteri > Labriformes > Labridae > Tautogolabrus > Tautogolabrus adspersus. The sequence continues at coordinate 2,086,481 of CM036543.1, read as the reverse complement.
GTCTACACGATACACTGTCCCTGTGGGCTTGCCTAGGTCAGGAAATCTACCAGAAAAAAAAAGGATCCATAAGTCCAAAAGCTCAATACACAGATACAGCCAATACCAACACAGACAACAGTGCATTGGTGAGGAGTGAAAATGATGCTGAAATATATCTGTTTGAAAAAGGTGATGATGTAATAGATGGGTTCATTTACATGGTGTAGTTGTTTCAGTATTCAAACATTTACAGTTGACCTTACCTGATAGAACTACCACTAAATACTACTCAATGGTTCACTTCATCATCCACAAATATCAGTCTGAACATCCGTTAAAGTGGTGGGATTAAATAGAGACACATGGAAAGTGGGATTATGGGTACAATGTGTAATCGATGTCAGAGTGCAGGAAGTGAACCCCGAGCTGTTTTAGGGTATTCAAGCTGCTTGAGTTATTTTAGTCATCACAGAAAAAGTCAACAAGTGTTCAGGCACAAGAGAACTATCACACATCATCAGAGCATCTCTGTTTGTTTTGGTCCTGGTTAAAGATGAAATTGATCTCATCTCTGATCATGCAGCGTTACATTATCGGCACCCAACAATCTCAGAAGGGAATCTCAGCTGGCTACTGCTAATGGTGGCTGCTTGGATTTTCTGCCATTTCTGCCCGTGAATACGGCTAAACTGTGTTAATGACTTCACCAGTAAAGTATTTTTGGAGTTTTCAAAGCAATTCATGTAAGTTGTGGATGAGCAGGGGATAAGAGGACACTTACAGGAAGAGAGAGAGGTCATACAGGGCTTCAGGAAGATTCATATGTTTCTAACTGAACTACTTTACTCTCCATGTTTTGGTACATTTACAAGCCTGCTTCAAATGCAGCTTGTGTCCTTTCTCACCTACATTTTTCACTCACAGATTCCAGATTCATTTCTTGTAGTCATTTGTATCTATGGCATGATTTTTGTATGCTCATGTATTGGTTTTAGGTGCTTTTAGACATTTGCATGAAATGAGTGCAAATGGGAGAAAGAGGATATTTTCTAATGTTGAACGTTGCAGAAATATCAGTGGGTAAAACAGTATGACGTGACGTTCTTTGACTGTTTGTGCATCCAGGTGGGAGATCACTGCTTACACTTACTACTCAGCTCTTTGTCTGTTAGCTCAAAGAAAAGGAGCTTCTGATTCACACTTCAATTCTTTGACTTTGACCTGTGTGGTTTAGTGTTTCCTGAGCATACTTCATCCCAGCGTCATTTCTTCTACATCAACATCCTTCTTTTAGTCAAATACACGGCAGACTCCAGCAGCATCACAACCTTAAAGACCCCCTTCTCTCCTTGTACCTGCATTTGTTTATGACTTTCACCTGTACCTTTCCTGTGAGGGTCCCACGCTCCATTACAAGAGAACAACAATCTCAGCCGCTGGTCCATCATTTAGTCAATTTAAGACACCCAGCAGCAGAAAAACAACAACCCTATAGGATCTCAAGTTTTTATACTTTTATTCAGACTGGGGGGGTCTCATTGAAACACGTGGACACAGGTTGTGGATTTTTATGTTGTCATTTTCTTTATCAAGGACTCATTATCCCTCTTCCACTTTTTCTTTTGAATAGATCTTTTATTCTTCTCAGTGATTGTTTCTTATTTGTATGAAAACAGTTTTTGGGAATCATTTGTTTTTGCAACTATTCCTCACAGCATCTACAAGAGGACATTTAGAGCAAAAAGTTTCTGGGCTTCTGAAGTCTCTGAGAGGACTCACGCCTCTTTGTTTGGATATCTCACACCTACTCATTTGACACTAGCATACATTTTGAAACTTCCTGAACTTATTTGGACTTGATAAAATGATGTGACTCCAATATCTCATTTTGTATTCATGGAAACAGACTGCAGCATCAGGGGTTCATCTGTCCTTTCTTTTGAATGCAGAACAATCAAATAGATCAAATCAACTTCTAAAGGCAGTGTTCTTAAACTTCTCCTGGTTTCCCTTCTATGAGACATTTATTGTAACCCCCCCATAAAAAAAGTGACTAATCAGAATCAGAATCAGAATCCGGTTTATTGCCAAGTACATTTACACATACAAGGAATTTGTCTTGGTGTATTGGTGCAAAAACAGTTAACAGGGAAATACAGCCAAAAAAGCAAGAACTTAAATAAAATAAAATATAAGAAATTTACCAATATAAACAATAGAATTTAAAAAATGTCAAATATAAAGAATAATACAAAACAATAAAAAAAGGGCCTTGTTAACTTGGTATCTGGGTTAATGCCATTACAAAGTTAAATAGGCATTCAAAGAGTCTTCACAGTGGAGATCCCTCTCTTTTTTCTCTCTCTGGTTACCTACAGAGTATCCAGACCTGCGACCTGTATTCAAGGGGTACAGAGCTAAGGCGATCAATCATCTACTAGTTTGATTTAAATGCTGATGGTAAAGGTGGAAAACATACCTGGGCAGCCTGCCAAGGAGGGATACATGTGAAGTGTCAGATTAGACTTTTTTTACTTTCTCCCGTTTGTGAACTTTGTTGTGTCTCTTCATATCCCGCTTAAGTCTAAAACTTTTACCACACTCAGAGCAGCTGAAGGGTTTCTCTCCACTGTGAACTAACATGTGTCTGGTCAGACATCCTCTTTGAGTAAATCTTTTACCACACTCAGAGCAGCTGAAGGGTTTCTCTCCACTGTGAACTAACATGTGCCTGGTCAGACTTCCTTTTTCGGTAAAACATTCATCACACTCAGAGCAGCTGAAGGGTTTCTCTCCACTTTGAACTAACATGTGTCTGGTCAGACTTCCTTTTTCGGTAAAACATTTATCACACTCAGAGCAGCTGAAGGGTTTCTCTCCACTGTGAACTAATATGTGTCTGGTCAGACTTCCTTTTTCGGTAAAACATTTATCACACTCAGAGCAGCTGAAGGGTTTCTCTCCACTGTGAACTAACATGTGTCTGGTCAGTTGTCCTCTTTGGGTAAATCTTTTACCACACTCAGAGCAGCTGAAGGGTTTCTCTCCACTGTGAACTAACATGTGTGTGGTCAGACTTTCTTTTTCAGTAAAACGTTTACCACACTCAGAGCAGCTGAAGGCTTTCTCTCCACTGCGAACTAACATGTGTGTGGTCAGATGCCCTTTTTGGATAAATCTTTTACCGCACTCCGAGCACCTATGTGGTCTCTTACCAGTCTTTAGTTTCTTATTTTTCAAGTTTAATTCTGACAGATCTTCTCTTGTCTCTCTCCAATCATCACTGTCATCAGTCTCAGGTTCATCAGAGTCTTCAGTCTTGACCTCAGTCTCTGGTTGTAAATGTCTCTCTGGATCTGAGTACCTCTCTGGTTCTGCTCCTCCACAGTCCTCTCCATCAACTCCTGTTTCCATCTGTTCAGTTTGTCTCTGATGAAGCTGTGAGGACTGAGGTTTCTCTTCATCATCTTCACTCTTCACAGAGACAGGAGTGAAGGGGAACTTGGTGGTATCAGCCTCCTCCAGTCCTTGAAGCTGTTCTTCCTCCTGACTGCTCCACAGTTCCTCATGTTCTTCTTTAATGTGTTGGGGCTTAGTGTCCTCCTGGTCCAGAATGTGGCTCCACTCCTGCTGCTCAGGTGGAAGCTCTTCTTTACTCACCAACAGCTGCTGGACATCTGCAGGACACAGTAAACAAACATTAACGCTACTTAGACTGCTTTTTGAATATTAATAAGGGCTGTCAAATGTAGGCCCGGGGGATAAAATATAAAAATGTTCGATAAAAGCTTGATAGATTTAAACCAGTAATTACACCATCCAACCACTGGGAAACAGTGGGGCGCTAATGCGCCTTGAACGCTTGCTTCCACCCGACATTAAAGGGACACTTCACCCATTTGAAGCTTTGTATCATTAGAAACCTGGTAGCCAAGAAAACTATCCTCATGAACTGGAAATCAAGAAACTCCATACATATCTCACACTGGAAAAACTTACTCATCAACTACACATCTCTGGAAAATTCATCCTCCTCTTCAAATCAGGCATGAAAACGGGTCAGGGGTGAAAAAGGTGAGAAGGATATTATCCCAAACAAATGATTGGGGATAAAAAACCAGGGGGTATTATTATGTACCAAACAATGTTTTAACCAGTTGATTTTAAATATACTATTAATAGTTTGAAAGTCTAAGACATTAAGACCACCTTCTGAGTATTGTCTGATGAGTGTTTTCCTCTTTATATACTCAGTCCTGTTTCTCCAAACGCATTTAAATAAGAGTGAACCAATAGCTGCACATGTCTTCCGATCAACATATAAAGACAAAGCTGGGTACACTAATCTAGATAAACCTTCTGCCTTAGAAAGTAAAACACGACCCATCACAGTAAGGTCTCTTTGTAACCAACAGTTAAAAATCCATTTAGATTTTTCAATTTTTGGCAAAAAGTTTTGAGAGATCCTTTCATCTGTAGATCTGTTTATTGTAATTCCCAAATATTTGACCACTTTCTTTACCTTTATGCCATCTATTAAAAGAATGTCAGAATCATGTACAGTCATTATCTCACACTTAGTCTTATTGATAGTAAGACCAGAAGCAACTGAAAACATTTTTATGGCATCTATAACAATAGGGGGTAACACTTTATAATGACCATCATCTATAAAGGGTAAATAAGGGTAAATAGTTAATTAACCCTTAGTTAATAGTTATTTACTGTTAACAAACAATGAAATGATAGTCAATAATGTTTCTTAATGATTTGTAATGCTATAATTGATGTTTTATTAACTGTTTATTGATGCACACATTATAACACTTTATAAAGTGTTTTTTAATGATTGACAAAGGATTAGTAAACCTTTAAGAGATGGTTTATAAAACATAAACATTACAGAGACACATGGACCAGATATTTGTTAATGCTTTATAAATATTTTATAAAGCATCTATAAACATTATTTGGATGGTTATTATAAAGTTGGAACTGAAGATTATAATCCCTTATTAATACTTTATAAAGCATCTATAAAAATGTTTTAGATAGATAATTAATACTTTACTAATGGTTATTCATTGGTTTATAATCCGTCTACAATCATTATCTGGATGGTTATTGTAAAGTTGGAACAGATGTTTATAACACTTTATAAATGGTTCATAAATACTGTGTAGAGCATCTATAAACATTATTTGGATGGTCATTATAAAGTTGGAATTGATGTTTAGAAAACTTTAACAATTGCTTTAGACATGGTTTATAAACATTATGTGAATGACTAGTTATAACTAGTGTTACTACTACTTTGTAAATGGATCACTGCTTTGTAAAACAAACAAATACTTGTGCACCCCATTAAATGTTTTACAGATGACTTATAGAAATGTATTTTTTGCACACCAATAACAATATTGAAAACACTTCATTTGTATATTTTACAAACCTTTAAGTCGGTGTTGAATAGCAGCATTGCACCAGAAGTAAACAAATTGAGATATGAGAAAGATGGAATAAAAAAAAAAGTCAAGAAAATAGATAAGTAATAAAATCTTTATTACAAGATCACAATTTCGAAGAACATTATAGTACTTGGAAAAAAGTTGTATCCGTGCATGTAATAAAAAAATAAAAAATACTGCACGTTAACAATGAATGATCGTGCCTATACAATATTGAAAAATTCCTTTAAACAATGGCCTAAAAGCAGAAAGATAAATACTATTTGTAAGTTTAAACTGTGGCTCATCCCACCCAAATGCTGATAACTCACCACTATACATTGCACGGCCCTTTTTGCATCACAGTAGAACTTTCTCTATTACAGTAAAACATCACACCAGACGCTGTCCAGAGGATTACTTCAGCTCCCTCTTGTTGTATGGTATCAGTTTACCCACCGCTTTATTTTTAGCTATACTGGCCTTGACTTCTGCATCATTTTGAATGATGTCTTCACATCTGCTGACAAAGTCAGCTATCTTATCTGTGTTGTGGTATCCTGCCAGTAGTTCCTCGAATTTATCTGGGGAAGCTATGGCAAGCTCCGGGATTGCCGCTTTAGACCTCACCGTCAGCTCTGTCACACCAGCGTGTGCACATGCTTCCCCCAACTTCATTCCACTGTTGTATGCCCTCAACACCCTCTTGTATCTCTTGATGATCTCCATGGGACTACAGGCTGCAAAAATAAGAGAAAAGTTATTAAATAAAGATGAACTGAATGATCAATGAATTTTACAACTTCTATTGTACATTTCCCACTGAGACGATGCATACGCATCTCCATGCATGGTCGGCCTGTGAAGAGAAAAAAAAATGCATTTAACCCTGTAGAGATTTGATTAAACTGTATACATTAACTTAAATGACAGCACAGCTGATAATTCGCCATATCCAATTGTACTTCTACTTGTACAGCTGTGACTGGTTTCTTAAATGATTAGAAGGCCTGTTAGGGTGTACAGTAATGTAGTTTTGGGTGTAGTATAGTGAGAAAGCAATGGACTTAAAAGGGAAGCTCAACCCAAAAAAAAAAAAAAGGTTCCTCTCATCGAGAGTGTCATCTATCTATCCAGCTAGCTTGAGTGTGATTTGCAGAGGTTGGGAAATATCAGCCATAGTGATGTCTGCCATCACCCAAATACAATGTAGCTCAATGCGTCAAGAATTACATTTGAAAAAATCAACAACATTTCATTTTCCAGAATCAAATGAGATAATCCACAGACCTTCTGGAAAGAAACATTGCTGTTGAGTTTTTCCTTTGAGCGCCACAAACCCAATACTATACAGCTCAATTGTATGGGGTGATATCAGACTACTGTATGGCTGGTATCTCCAAGCCTCGCCAAATGAGTACAACTACGTTGTCAAAGAAACAATTTGCAATTCAAGTAAAGTTGGGCCGTCACACGGCAACCCTGGGGCCAAGGTTTGCAGTGTTCACTACAACATATTTTAAATATTCTTAAGAATCACATTATCTGATTAAAAGTGCAGTGTGCAGAATTTAATGGCATCTAGTGTTGACCCATTGATATTAAAAAGGCAGCCTCTGTGGAAGAGGATCCGCTATTTGATTGAACTATATATATATAAATATGAATATTATATTCCATTTTTGTCAAGTCCATTCTGCGATGCCACTTAATCCTACACACTGCACCTTCCATAGAGGTAGCTTTCAGGCTATGGAGAGAAAAAGTAAGGAAAGAGCGGGTGAGTAGATGAAGCCTGGCTGTGAATGGGCGCAAATGTGCACAAAAAGTAATTAATATCCAAGAAAGTATATACTCAACCCCCACCCCCCTCCCCATTTCGATGTTCCATTGTGGACATCTTCATATGCCAATTTGTTACACATCACCCAATCCTAATATTTAGACTAACATTTACACCCCTAAACACAAATTTTACACAATGTAAATTAAAACATTTTTAAACAGCCGCTCTTTCCATGACTCACCTCTTCTACCAAGTGATGTCCTCCCTTTTGCCACCTTCTTTTTCTTATGTCTTCTTTTCATTTTGTCACGGCTCTTTTTTTGGTCCTTCTTGAAATGCTTCTTTTTGTACCGTTTTCTTTTCTTCTCATCCTCTGAAGAAGATGAAGAGGAGGAGGTAGACGAAGAGGAGGTGGTAGTAGAAGAAGGGGATTCAGATTCAGACTCCGGGACCACAGCACTAGCCTGGGCTAAAAGGAAGAGAAAATACTGTTAACAATAACAAAAAAACAGACACTATATGGGCTGCTCAAGTAGGGTTGGGTATTGTTTGCATTTTATTGATTCTGGTTCCAATTCTACTTATTGAATCTATGATACGATTGTAATATTTTTGGTGAGGGAGAAAATGTAATATCAAGAATGAAAATGCTTTCATTCTTAGCTATTTACTTAAGGGGTAAACGAAGCTTCGCTTTCAGATCATCACCACAGTAATATTACCACAGAATCTGACCCAGTAGTCTCAATTTGGGGTTCCAGAGGCATGGTAATACTGGAAAATGCAATGAGAGTGTTTCTCAAGAGGACCCACTATCTAGGTAGGTGTATGTAAAAAAAAAAATTCTAGTAATAGGCTTAAATAATATTTCATGCTCTAACTGTAGGGCTAATACAGTATACCCGCTATGAATTGCATATATGAATATTGTTTACATCAAATTCATGTTCTAATGTCGGCTAAGATCTTGCTCGTTTCATTCAGCTTCACTTTTTTTTATGTCTGCCACTACAACGTGCAACTGCTAGGACCTAAGACACTCCAAATTGGTCTATAGTGCAGTGCATATATTTGTTTTGTTCACTAGAGGGTCACTACTTCAAGCAAACAACAATATATAGCGATAACGATGTCATTATCAGCCACTGTACTAAACGGTGCTAGATTTTTCCCACTGAGAATCTCGCTTGTCTTTGTTGGTGTTGCACAGTTTTTACAGTAAGTAAAGTACCGAAAATAGGTACTGTTGGTTACTGGTACTGAACGTCAGTTACCGGTATCAGAAATAGTTTAATTATGAATGGTACCCAACCCTATTTAATGAGCAGCATATGCTATTTATATTATTTGCATTTTATTTAACCAGGAAAAGTCTCATTGAGATTAAGAATCTCTTTTACAAGAGCATCCAGGCCAAGACAGGTGGCAGAACAATTAACAGGGCAGCAGACGTAAAAGGCATATAAGAGCATTGAACATATATAGCTAGGCCTATATAAGAGTTTTATAGTTAACGTTACTATGTTTCCTGCATGTGCTTCATTGATTTCTGAGTTGAGGTACGTAAACTGAAAAGTCTTTTAGAGGAAAATGAAAAACACCAACCTGCTAATTGTTGGCGAAGGGAGTCCACCTCCTTGTTCAACTTCATGATTTTTCTTTTAAGCAAACCTTCTGTTTTCTTAGCCTTTTGGAGCAGGACTGGTGATGTCGGAGACATGTTGGTAGTCAAGACTGGAAGAAATAACAGAAATAAACTTCAGCACATATAGCAATTTCTCAATAATGTTAAGTAACGTCACATGTCATTATTATGTGAACTGCGGGTTAAGGAGGTTAAAATATAATTAGTATATAAAATGAATGGGAGATAGTTTTAACATGATTCACACTAGAGGTCTGAAACCCGTCCCGAGCCCTACGGAACCTAGGGCCAAACCCTGTAGGTGTCACGATTCCGGAAAACAGGAGGAGATGGACCCAAGTGCAGAATAAAAAAACTATTTATTTAATTCCAAAGGCAAAACCAAAACTACTTATAAAAAGTGTCCAAACAACGTTCATCAAAATCCAACACAAAATCCACAAAGAAAAACCAAAGATCCATGAGGAAAATCACTGATAAGGTGTTTAGTTCATTGTTGTTTGTTACTATTCCCCATATCAGAATCACGGTGTACTTATGGAATAATGTGTTTTTACAAGAGATCAAAGTCAGAAAAAAATACTCTATAATATGACATATAAGGGACTTTGATGGTGGATTTGTCAAAAAGTACACAGTAAAAGTACTTCATAGTACCTGTGCATGTAGTCTAAAGAGTACTTAGTCCAACCATATCTGAAACCATTGTATACTTATGGAAGAAAATGTTTTTACATGACATCAAAGTCAGAAAAAAAGGCTTGATAGTGATTTATAAGGGATTTTGACACATGATTTCTCAAAAAGTACACAGTAAAAGTGCTTCATATTATTCATGCAAGTAGTCTAGGAAGTACTAAGTTCAGCGGTATATGAATCATGGACTACTTATGGAAAAAACGTTTTTTATTCCACATCAAAGTTGGATGAAATATCCTTAATCTTATCTTCTTTTTAGGATTTTGACACAGGATTTCTCAAAAAGTACACAGTAAAAGTACTTCATATTATTCATGCAAGTAGTCTAGGAAGTAATAAGTATCACCGGGAATAATTTCTGTAAAAAGTATCGTATGTGTCATGGGTCTGATTGTGAGACTGCAGTCTGCCACACAGTCACTACCAGCAGCTCTTCAGAGCGGTTTCATTACGATTACCGTAAATGTTAGTAGATTCGCGCACTGGAAAAAAACCTGCGGCTGATTTGACCAAGCAAACGCGAACCACGGCTGGCTTGACCGCAGTCTTTAGTAGGCACATAAATTAGATATATGAACCCCAAAAAGGGGCATAATATGGGATCTTTAAGGTCTCATCTGAACAGATTCCCGGCGTTCAGAGAAGTTCAAACTTACATCAGTAAAGCCAATTTATTTAAAATAATAATTATTGCGTTTAAGTCGGGCTCGTGCCCAGAAATACAGTTATTGAGATGGTCTGGTCCGGGTCGGACAGAACGTGCACGGGCTGGGGTTGGTTCGGTTGGAAAACGGTAAACATACAGAAACTAAACACACACACACGTGCCAACAGGTTAGCTAACTTACCAGTTGTCTGAGATGTGTCTTCGCTGCTGCTGGTGATGTACAGATCCGTGGATTCATCACAAACTTTAGCTCCCGCTTCATCATCCATCACGGTCAGGTTAATAACTTCAGATTTTTTCTTTGATGGTGGCGTCGTTGTCGCTAATTGTTTGCCTGATCTGGTAAAATGTCTTTTTTTACCTGCCATGGTTGAATAAATGTTGTTTAATATGAATTACAAGTAACGTTATCGAGCTCTCCCTGTTGTCTGCACGTCATTAGCTAAGAGGCAATAGTGACTCTTGTGGTCACATGTCACTGCAGGGTTGCCAGGTCTGTGTGACAAAACAAGCTCAATGGCCAATCAAAACCATGATCAAAACCAGCCCAATTCCGCGGTTTTCCCGCGGATCTGGCGACCCTGGGTGCCAGGTCAGAGGACAAGCGCAGCAGATAGGGGAAGTACCACTTTTGGCGCAAACAGGAAGTCTAATAAGTATGAGGAAGGCTGACGTGACTTAGCACTTGATGGAAAATGCCTGGTTTAGCAAGTGAATTGCGGGAGTTAATTGAAGGTAGCCGATCTAAAAGAAAACACTACAAGAAACTAATAAAATGGCTACAAAAAAGAAAACTTCTCAAAAGGAAGGTGAAATGCAGTGTTTGCCACCACAAAATGAAGATGAAGGACAGCAGTCGTGGAGACCTCTATGAATGGTAGGTAATGTAAACGGTTTGTCTTGGGCCTATGATATGGCCTAAGACATGTTATTCAATCACAATCTAAAGAATTGTACATCACAGTAGCCAAGTCGTTCTGTTTCTTATTTTTTTTCTTCAGATAGGTTGTTTGTGATGTTAGTAAATTACAGAAATTCTTTATGTGGGGTAACATTAGCTGCGGGGATAGCTAAGTGGGCTGAGAGTGAAAACTTTAAAAATATTAAATTGATTTTATACATACTGGTAAAACAAACATAAAAATTGTCAAAGCATTATTCATGTTGCTTGGTTAGTTACCCGCTGTAACCTAAGCCCTCTGAAAGACCCTGGTTAAGTTACATTAATCTATAATAATACGTTTAGGCCTAGTTGCTTGTCATTTTTTAATGCACTAAAAAATCAAATTCTTCCCTTCAAGCATGTTTCAGAGCAATCAGTTTGAATCAAATTTTTCTTTTTTCTTTTTAAAGTAGATTATCTGAATAGGATTAATGTTACTTTGTTGTTCTATCGATCTATCTACATGTTTTTGTTTATCCGGCTAAAATGCAAATTTTTAGATTTGTATATCGCATTAAAACAAATATTTTTGGAAAGGTCTTAAACAAAGATAATGACAATTTTGGTGTATCATTGAATTCCATTGGATGACAAGTTGTGGTGTTGTCCATAGGGCATGTCAACGGAGGTCCAACCACAGAGGCATTGTCAGAAAATCAATCCGGCACAAGTCAATCTTCAACCGATCCAAGGTATCTCTTTTCAACTGGATGAGATTCTTGTACAGGTATGGAAATAATACCAAATTATTGACTGAATGTTTCAGAAATTACATATAATATGCCTGAATGAATAGAAAGAATCACAGTACCTGTGGTTTTGTTTTTTTATAACACCAAAACCATCTTATTTATATAAAAATTCCATATAACTTTAATTATTCTTACAATATTCTAAAGGCATATGAAATGCCTTTGACAGATACAGTGAAGTGCTGGACCAAAGGAGATAATAGCACTGTCTATTTGTTTGATATATAAAATGTCAGAAAATGTCAGTTTCCCATAGCCCAAGATGATGTCCTCTTGTTATGCCCACAACCCAAAGATCTTCAGTTTACTGTCATTACAAAACCATAAAATATTCATATTTAAGAAGCTGCAACCAGGGATGTTGCACTTCTTTATTCAAAATAATGACTCCAACTGTTAATTGATAATTCAAATAGTTTTTGACAAATTTTCTGGTGACTGACTAATCGACTAGGCCTCATCTTTGCAGCTATGGCCCTGGCCCCTGTCCATAATATTTACAGTCTATGGTCCATATGTATTGAATACATTTAACCTAGCTTCTGGGTCCTATCATTTTAGTTTATTCAGAAAGAATATTAAAATATGACCATCGGCTTATATGCTGAGAATAACTGAGAAGTTTAACTGAACTGAACAGTGCTACAGTACACTGTACCTTGAATCCCTGTCAAGCCCGTAATCATAGTAAAGAAAGCCCTCACAGGTGTAATTGCTGAAGTATTGTCTGCATAAGGCCACAACATTTTCACCAATTATGTTTTTATGTATTTTCAGGTTTGCACAAGGCCTACGATTAAGACAAATCGACATGATGACAGATGACATTGCCGCAAGCTCAACTACACTTTCAAAGATGGCCAAAAAGCTCCGAAATGTCTGTGTTTGGGCAATGGAGAGAAGGAGGAGAAGAAAAGGACAGAGCCTGGGAGGGCGGAGAGAGTTTGTGGTTATCGATGAAAGCCACTTCAGACACAAAAGAAAGGTGAGTGCAAACGGCATCAAATAAAAATTCTGTAGGAAATCCCGCCACAAACCCAGTGCCATTCAGCTCCATTGTATTCGAGTGACAGCAGACATCTCTATGGCAGATATGTCCACAACTCAGCAAATCATACCAAAACAACCTGGTCGGATAGATATTTTTGTTTTTTATTATATTATATTTGAACGAGATCAACAGTCTAACAGGAGGAGTAGGGGAAAATGTGACTATTAAAACATTTGAAATGGCATTCTACGCCCCTTCACTGTTGCTGCAACCTGGACCGCCCAATATGACTGTGATTGTTTTGAAGACATACAAACAAGCCAGAGCCTATAGCCGAAGATTATAGATTCGTCAAGACGTTTCTCTAGCGCTGGCACAGCACATAAAGTTTGGAGATATGGATATGCAAGACAAATTAAGGAAAGATCTGCAGGGGGTGAATCCATACTTATATAACACATCAATAACTTTTACAACTACCCTAACTAAAGTAAATCAAATTAGTTAAATGTTATTGTTTTAACAGTCAAATTTGTACTATACAAATATTATTTTTACATCATCATGTTAATCATTACCATCTGGAATATGTGTTCTATTTGCATATTTTTACAGTACGGACGTGGAAGAATGGCTGGTGGCTGGAAAAGAAAAAAGTGGGTGTTTGGGATGCTGGGCGTGAAGCACAGAGGACAGAAGTCAGTGCCTGTTCTCCGCTTGGTGGAAAGAAGGACCAGACAGGAGCTGGTCCCACTGATTGTGCACCATGTTCGGACAGGATCCACAATATTGAGTGACGAGTGGCGTGCCTACCGTCAGGCTCTGCCTGCATTTGGCTACAGACATTATACAGTCAACCACAGTGTGGCATATGTTAATGCTGTAACAGGCTGCCACACTCAGCACATTGAGAGGGCCTGGAGGAGCTACAAGGAGACCATCGGAAGACTCAGGGGGAATCGCACCGAGGACCTGCTAAGAGATCACCTGGTTGTGATAGAGTGGAACGAATGGCTGGGTAAAAAACACTATAATGGTTCTTTAGGACGCCTGCTTGATGATATTGCTAAGCAATACAAATAGATGCAAGTCAAATATAGCCGCAAGCGACAATTGTAGGGGTTGAAGCACTTGCGCATTGAAGCGGAAGCATTGAGGCATCATTAGTAAATGTACAGTATGAAGCACTGAAAAAGTGAAGTAGCAGCAGCAACCATGTATCTGACTTTGCCAATTCATTGATTGTTTGTGTCTCTCTGGCCCCATATGCTGTTTGTCAACTTTGCTGTTACAAGAAATGAGGAAAAAATGGTTGCATTTTAATAAAGTTTTCATTTCTGAGTTGTGTCAACTCTTTTTGAAGTTCCATGACTTTCTGTTTATAAATGTGTGTTACTTGATGTTTTATAAACCACTTAATTATTAATTAGTTATAAATATTACAAGCATTAGTTGCAACTTCATAATATTCATTAACATATGTATACATGGTTTATAAACCATGTCTAAAGCAATTGTTAAAGTTTTCTAAACATCAATTCCAACTTTATAATGACCATCCAAATAATGTTTATAGATGCTCTACACAGTATTTATGAACCATTTATAAAGTGTTATAAACATCTGTTCCAACTTTACAATAACCATCCAGATAATGATTGTAGACGGATTATAAACCAATGATTAACCATTAGTAAAGTATTAATTATCTATCTAAAACATTTTTATAGATGCTTTATAAAGTATTAATAAGGGATTATAATCTTCAGTTCCAACTTTATAATAACCATCCAAATAATGTTTATAGATGCTTTATAAAATATTTATAAAGCATTAACAAATATCTGGTCCATGTGTCTCTGTAATGTTTATAGATGTTTTATAAACCATCTCTTAAAGGTTTACTAATCCTTTGTCAATCATTAAAAAACACTTTATAAAGTGTTATAATGTGTGCATCAATAAACAGTTAATAAAACATCAATTATAGCATTACAAATCATTAAGAAACATTATTGACTATCATTTCATTGTTTGTTAACAGTAAATAACTATTAACTAAGGGTTAATTAACTATTTACCCTTATTTACCCTTTATAGATGATGGTCATTATAAAGTGTTACCCAATAGGGACTTGAAGTTCATTTTGAAGAAACAGACAGGTATCATCAGCCAGCTGACTGATGGTGAGAACATTGTCACCTATCTTAATACCTTCTACACTCACACAACTAACAATAAATAAATTAAGAAGTTCAGCAGCTATCAGAAATAAGAAAGGTGAAATCGGACACCCTTATCTTATCCCACGTTTTACATCAAAATGAGGAGAAGTACCATGTGCTAAGGATACACAGCTATTAATATTAGTATAGAGTGTTCTTATAATATTGTTGAAGTTTTCTTTAAACCCAAAATATTGTAAAGCCTCAAAGATAAAAGAGTGTTCGACAGTATCAAAAGCTTTGTAAAAGTCCAAAAACAAAATCAGTGACTTTTCATCAAATAAATCTGCAGAATATTGTTAGAAATGTGCCGACCTTTCATAAAACCTGTTTGCGTTACAGAAATAATTTCCTCTAGGCATAATTTTAATCTATTAGCATACAATGCAGCAATAATTTTGTAGTCTGAATTGAGCAAAGTTATAGGTCGCCAGTTATCAAGATAAAGAAGGTCTTTACTGGGTTTAGGGATGAGAGATATTAAGCCTTGCTTCATAGAAACGGTTAACTCATTATTTTTGGTGCAATCAACAAAAACTTTCAACAACATGTGTTTTAAATCTTCCCAAAATGTCACATAGAATTCATAAGGTAACCCATCTGGACCGGGACTTTTGTTTGATGTCAATGGATACTTTGTCAAAAAATATACTACAAGACTGAGGTTCAAATGAGGAAGTGTATAACTTCTGATAGAAGTGTGATAGACCCTTGCATTCTCTAATATAATATATGAAAAACAAATGAATATCAGGTAAATTGATTATTGACATGCAGCTTGGGTGTATTGGTTATTTAAATGTAGTATATTTCTGTGCTGAAAAGCTTATTTTGTGCTGTGGCTTAAAGACAGGTGAGAAATTATAAGATTACAGGTTACAGATTGAAAACACAAAATCTGTCATTACAAACTGCATGTTGGCACATGAAAATAATGAAGTGTACCACAATACAGAAGAAAACATCAATAATGATGTTTTGTATTGAAATGTTTTTGAGATTACTCACTTATATAGGCTATTTGTTAATATTGCTGATCAAGTTATAGAAACCATGACACAGGGTTATTCTACCTGCCCTGGGATCAGTGCTTTAATAATATGGAGAGAGAGAGAGACTTTAGATGTGTGTGCGTCAGGCCACAACACAGTTTGCACTCGTTAAGGTTCATCACAGACAAAACCTGCTCACATGTTGTCACAAACACACTGAGTGTCTTTAATGCAAACAGTCATCTTCAGGTATTTTAGTGCCAGGCATTAAAACATGAAATGTTTCCAAACAAACAGACGTGAACTTTTCCTTCAGCGTTGCTCACTGCAGTCTGATCAGCTCTGTGTGTTCACGTTTTTCAACTGAGTAAACTCAGTTAAACGACTTTCAATATGAGCCTGGCAGTCCGTTCTTCTACATGTCCACAACAACATTTTCACTTAGGGGTGTACTCACTTTTGTTGCCAGCGGTTTAGACATTAATGGCTGTGTTTTGAGTTATTTTGAGGGGACAGTAAATTTACACTGCTATACAAGCTGTACACTCACTACTTTACATTGTATCACAGTGTCATTTCTTCAGTGTTGTCCCATGAAAAGATATAATAAAATATTTGCAGAAATGTGAGGGGTGTACTCACTTTTGTGAGACACTGTATATCGTCACACTGGACTGGACTGATAGTCGGTGTTGTTTTGGGGCTTTTTTTAGCTCTCGTGCTTGTATTAACAGCGTGGTGTTGCAAAGAGAAGATAAGAAGTTTTCTAAACAGAAGTAAGAATTTATAATGTGACAATAAAAACATGATCATATTTCATTATAGAAACCATCAATGATTTGTTTCATGTTGTCTTACAGAAAAAAGGTGCAGCAGAAACTCACAACAAGGTATGTTTTATATCTCTTTACTGTCAATCAGCTCTACAGTTACAGTACATCATTAAATGTCGCTCACTTTGAATATTTCCTTTTGAAGGAACCATCAGATTCAGAAGGCGAGACATCGGAACCGTTGAGGTCAAGAGAAACAGAAGATCAGGTGAGACTTACAGTCGTCACATTAGCGTGTTAGCAGCACTCAGTAAGATCTCTGAGAGCAGTTTTTCATCAAATACAAGAATACCTTTCAGAAAGTAATCTGATCACAAAATCCCAGCCTGCCTTTGGAAGAGGACTCTGTGGAGCAGTCCTGTTAGACTTTACAGCAGCTTTTGATGTCATCGATCACCAGCTTCTTCTTAAAAAGCCTGAGTGTTATGGATCATCAGCAGCTTCTTCTTAAAAAGCCTGAGTGTTATGGAGCATCAGCAGCTGCCTGGATGGAAAGCGATCAAAGAGGTCAGAGTCTTCTTTAATGGAAGCTACTCAGACTGTGTGTCTGTGGGATGTGGTGTTCCTCAGGGAAGCTGCCTTGGCCCACTCTTGTTTTCCATCTTTACTAATGATTTACCTCTCGTATGAACAAATGCTAAATTGACAATGTACGCAGATGATACTACAGTATATGCATCAGCAACAACAGCTGCTGATTTGTCATCTTGAACAAGGAGCGAGATGTCATAGGAAGATGGATCCTTGAAAATAAGCTCTTCAACATTGTTCTCGACTAAATGAACACAAAAATCTATTTTTAAAAAGCAAACAAAGAAACACCTCGGGGCATCGTATCTGTGAGATATGCACAGAGACGTTTTGTGCTCATTTTAACTTGATTTAAAAACCCGTCTTGTGTTTGACAGAATTGATTGTAAAGTTTAAAGTTCTAAGATGTTTTGATTTGTGTAAACTATTTTTGTAACCCCCTCTAAATGTGATGCTTTGTGAGGACTATAGTTCTTCATTATGTTTTTCAAATGAACATTTTATATTCATGTTAATGATTGTTAATGTGGACCCCAGGAAGAAGAGCTGAGCTCTCGGGTACAGCTAATGGGGATCCTAACAAACAAAGACTGCAGAGATGTTCAGCTAAATGATCGCTAACACATCCAGATAAACTTTGTCCATTTACAAACAGTTGAAGTTTAAAAGTGAATCTTTTCTCTTCTCAGTGTCACGGGTTTGGAAACAGGAGGAGGAGGACCCAATTGCAGAGAACTCAAAAGAAGATTTATTTTAACAAAAAGCAAAAGGCAAAACTTACATAATCCAAAATCCAAAAACAGGTAGCCACAAGGAAACACTAACGAACATCCAACACCAACGCTTGACAAAACAATGAACCGACACAGAGGGGAAGAAACACTGTGGGTGCATTCGGATTGTCCCTCCTATCTAATTTCACTATCCACTTTACCTTAACCCCGTGAAAACGTCATGGGGTTAAGGAAAGGTGTTAGGAGAATTCATAAAGGACTTAGGGAAAGGCGATCACGTTGTTTTGACAATCCGACCGCATTTCCACTTAATGTAACGTAACTTAACGACGTAATAATGCGACGGTGGCGGAGGTTAGTGACGTGGGTCTGCCATGGTGAAACTACAATCTTACGAAAATGGACTACTAAAAGCTCATCTAAAAAACTTTCCCCTGTGCCTTCTTACCGGTGAAATAATCCTAATAACCACGAGGTTGGAATTAAAATAAAAGGAATATAAGATACCAGGATACTTCACTTTGATCGTTTTACAACATCAGCATCACGTTCATAGTTCACCTCTGTGCTTAAGATTGTTCAAAGTTGTTCAAGGCATATCATTGCAGCTTGGTAACTTCCATGATCTGCGTCCCTTTTCCTTTTTCTTTTCTTTTTTTTATTAACAAGGTTTTATATTACAATTTCTCGTGTGAATCAACATTAACAGCAAAGCATCTCCACTACACATTATTCACATTCTTCACCCACACATAATATAAATAAAGAAATAAAATAAATACAAAGGCAGTAACAAATTTTAAGTCAAATCAATAAATAAACCAAATGCAGATTTTCTCCACATTTCTCCTCCAACAGATCGTTAGTTTTCCTGAACGGTCGGGTGCGCGAGTCGCTTTAAAAGTTGCGGCCGCAAGGAATTGTGGGGCGGCATTATCTCATCTCCTTTCGTAAAGGATGGTCCAGTGTTTCCTATGCTAAAGGAGGTTATAAAGGAAGCATTGACCCACCTTTCCTTAGCTTTTAGAGAATTCGAACAGCTCTTATCATGGCCGCCACTTAAACGCTTCCGGGGTTAAGGAAAAAAGGATAGTGAAAGGAGATAGGAGGGACAATCCGAACGCACCCAGAGACTAAATAGACACAGGGGTAATCAACACAGGTGAGACTAGTTAGACAGGTGAAGACAATCAGGGCAATCAGAACAGGAGGGAAACGGAGGCAGGAATGAACACAAGACAAGACACACTGAGGACAACTACAAAGTAAATCAGGAAACACTGAAGACACACTGAACTCAAGATTGTAACCATAATACAGACAAGAACATAGCAGGACACAAGGATACAAAGTAACACAGGAAACACTAAAGACAAATCTAGGAAACACAAGGGAAACACCAAGATCAGGAATTACAAAATAAAACAGGTAACACTGAAACCAAACTAGAGAACATAAACATACACAAGGGAAACAAGCATCACGAGGATAGAACTTAAAACATGAACCTAAACTCAGAAATACAAAACCAAAGACCAAAACCATGACACTCAGGGTGTTTCAGACCATCCCTAAACCTGCAGACATTTCTCTGACCCCTGCAGACTAAATGTTCTCCAGGATCCAGGTATTATTATCCAGCTGCATTCTGGGACATTATCTATGCAGAGTTCAGAAAAGACCTCCGTCCAAGCTCACAAAGTTCTGAACGAGGACGAGTTAGAACCGTATCGGAAGAATGTGCGACACATCAATATATCATAAATCCAGTCTCTCCTGTGTAAAAGTCTCTCTGAGTCATGACTGTCTACAATGAGGGAGAAGCTCGAGTCCCGCTGGCTGTGTTGTTGTCAGAGCCGTGTTTACATGGACGGGACGGCCGGCTCCTCCCCTTGTGTATAAAAGCTGTTTTAGTCAAGGACTAGAGAGAAGAAGAAGAACATACTCACTGATTATTTGGATGTCACGTTAGAGTTTTTAGATCACGCTCATTCTGTGTGAGTTTACATGCAATGTGAAGCTACTAGCTAACTAAAGAGCGCTAACATTAGCATGCTAACACAACAATGCAGGACACAGGTGATTGCAGCTCGAGCAAAGGACGATTTTGTCCACCGCTTGTGCTTAACTCATTTCGTGTGAACACGAGTGGAGAGGGGTTGGAGGTGTGTCTCTCTAGGAGAGTGGTGGTTTCAGTATGGAGGAGGCGTGGTCAAACAGAAGTTTGTTTTGGTTTCATGCTGGCGCTCAAGGGCGACATCTACTGGATCAAAAAGTTGCACATTCTTCCTTTAAGGGATACTATCCACCATGGGGACTTTTTCTGTCTGCATTCACACCTCCATGGTGCTGGGAGAATACGTACAGGGAAGCAGGAGCTACAAAGGTTCCTCTAAACGGGTTCTAGGAAATAAAACAGTTCATAGTTCCTGCAGTGGAATCAATAAAAAGGGGGAGGGTTCCAACAGTTCCTAGAACCATGAAAAGTTCCTGCAGTCAGAAAACCCCTAAAGTTCTGAACGAGGACGAGTTAGAACGTATCTTCAGTGGACTGAAACAATAAATAAAAAGCAGACATTGAGTTTTATTAATGTTGTTTATTAAAGCTGTTTTTCTGAATCTGTGATAAAGTTTTGATCTCCTTTAACGATAAGAACGAACACCTCACCGAGTGTTTCAGCTCAGTTCATGTCTGAGTTTAAAAAAAACTGAACTTTGTTTAAAAGTATAAAAATACAACCAGCTGAATAATTCATTAAACATACGGTAACAAATAAAAATTAAATGTGGGTCGAAGTATTTTTAAAAATTAAAGAAAGTTTATTTTCAGATTTCCTGAGAATCAAAGAATCTGATGTTCAGCATCTTCTCTTCATTTCCTGTTCAGGATTTCATTTCTCAAAACAACAGAAACATAATACTGAAGTTGAGCTGTGTGCCCCCTGCTGGTCGGGATGTGCTACTGCAGTTTAAGGGTTTTTGTAGACTGCATAAATGAAAAGGTGCTCACTTTGTGAATCCTGCAGTAAATTTAAAGACGACTTAGTGAGATGAAATGTTTGAGAACAGCCGCTCTGTTTCTCTTTTCTTCCACTTATCTGATGAATAGAAGACATGTAGAAAAACTGCACCAAAGACACATCACTACATTTAAATATTTGATATTTTAAATTGGTTGCAGAATCAAAGTAAATGCAAACTTGTGTTTCAGATGTCAGAAACTGTTGCTGTAAATATTTTCACTCTGAGTTCTTCTGATGTCGTTTAGTAATGAAGGAAGCTGAAAAATGTGCGTGCATGGCCAAGGTTAAAGGTCAATTATTCAAGAGTTCAAAGGGTTAAGTCTGAATACTCTCAGATATTTTAAATATCTTGTAATGTGTAAATATATGAGCCTTCATGTTTTGTGCAGCTCCAATAAAATCTTCTGTCGGTGCTCGTCTCTTTGGTCAGTGTTTGTGTCTCAGGATTCAAAATGGAAGAAATATTTGAATTGTTAAAAACTGTAGAGCTACACAGAGAACAATAATCAGTTTGAAGTCTGAACGTTGACCAGAATGCAGCTTCCTGTTCATGATGGAGAACAGCACTAAAGGTGTAAGTCAGGTATTCATGTCACAGTACTCACACAGGTCACTAGAGGGCGCATTGAGCTTCAGGAAACATAATCCACCATGGAGACAAGCATTGTACCTCTCTGCCTCTTGGTGTCTACATACAGGTGTGTTTATTGTCCTCAGAGCACAGGTATGTACCCCAGTATGAGGGTCAGGACTGTTGTGAGTCTTTGTCAGGAAGTTTAATGTTTAACGTCGAGTATTCTTGAAGTTAGATGTGAGAGATGTTAAAGTGTACATGCTAGGCTATCATACCTGTAGCTAATGATTAAGCTAACATTAAGGAGCACATGAAATGCTAAGAGACACTTGATGGGCTTGTTTTGTGTTGATGGCTATTGTGAAGCACTCAAAGGGTTAATGCAGGTATCAATCATTCTGTTTAAGACAGGCACAGCTCTAGACTGTTTAGATGGGGGGGAGGGACCATAGTCCTCTAACACATCAGTAATCTGCCCCCTACTGGATGTAAAAAACACTCACTGTTCTCAAATATCCATCAGACTAACAGTTGATTCTCTTACACATATTTTATTTTGGAGTTCCATCTTATTAAAAATATATCAGTCTGGATGTTTCCTCCTGGGCCTGGCTATCTGACACCAACTGGAGTCAGCGTTTCAGGGATTGTCTATCATTAAAAGTGTCACAGAAGGGAAACAGAAGCACGTCTCTAGCTTTGCAGAGTACTCCAGACACGGTCTCCCACAGTACCAGCTCGCATTGAAGGAGTGTGCAGTCAGCCCAAAGTGGAGTTTAGGGGAAATGAGTGTGGTCTGTGACGGTGCTATTCTGTTCCAGCCGTGGTCTTCCTCAGCTCCTGCTGCACTCTGAGTGCTGTCAGAGGATCGGTGGTCAGGTACCATGGAGCCTGCCTCTGATGGCTGCGGCCTCATAACAGTGGTGTCCAGAGGTTTAGAAGTAAAACTGAAGTTAGCAAACACTAACATGAATGCAGCTAAATAGCTAACTGCTACGTCTCAGGTCACAGAGTGTGAGCAAAGCAGGCGAAACAACTGAGTAGAGATCTAGGGTCTCATTTATAAACGTTGCGTACGCACAAAACGGGGCCTGAAACTGGCGTACGCCTTTAATCACGCAAAGTCTGTGATCTATAAAAACAAACCTGACGTAAAATGTGCACACCGGTAAGCAAACTCTGACCCAGGCGTACGTACATTTTGGAGGCATGGAAAATTGGCGACACAGACGGCGAAGTGGTGAATTGAAGCCTCAGAATGTGTATTGATGTTTCTTCCACATTTTATTTCACTAAATATCAAACTTACTGACAGATCCACGTCATCATAATCATTAAAACCGGCCGTTGTTTTACTTAGACTATACGAGCGTGTGACGCCCACAAAATGTGTCGTCACATTTTATGTAATGTGTCTATGTTTTTATTTTGGAAATAATATTACCAGGAAGGTTAATCACTAATATGTGCTATAATAGCCAGATAACACTACTCTTCAGTGTCGCCAGCAGGAGGCAGTGTGGCGCTGGGCTTCTCCCATTCATGGACTGTCTTTGTTTTGGGACTCTCGTTTCTTCTTCATTCTTCCGAGTGAAGCTGAACTGACAAGAAGCACAGTTTACCTGTCTCATTCTTGTCTTCTGTTTTGCAGGTTTGTATGGTAGAAACACATGTATAAGTGCATATAAATATTGATAAACACAAAGGAAATATGCTACATTGCATTTGTGAGGTAGTTGAACTTCATGTGTTTGTGAATGAGTAGACATGATGCTAAGGTTACCGCGTGCGGGCCAAGATGGCGCCAGCGATCGTCGCGTCTTTTGTGTTTTAAATTAGCTCCTGATTTATAGTGTTGTTATTGTCATATGTGTAAGGTTTCAGTGTTCAAAGAAGTCACAGTTATCAGTCTTGTTATTGTCATGTGTACGGTTTCAATGTTCACAGAAGTTTCAGTTATCAGTTTCCAGCCATTGCACTAGGAGCAACATGCTAGTCTCCCTTTGTTTTACGTCTGTGTGACGCTACATTCAAGGACCTTTTGATAGCCCGGGAAATTATAATAACTGATTTTAATATTGTCCTCAAGTACTGCAGTTTTAGAGTAAAAGTAAAAACTCTGTTTCAGTTAAAGAGCTGAATAAATGTGTGTTTATGTCGTTAAACAATGGAAGCATATAGGATTATTTTGTAAAAGAAAGAAACAAAATATGAGTTTTATCTTGAAGACAAGATATGGAATTAGCAGGCAGTTTGTGTTATGTTTATTTGTGATGGTGTGAATTCTGTATTAATGATGCAATATTAGGATACAGAAAACAGAGAACACAATGTCAGAAAAAGAAGCATTTATTTTGAATACCGATTAATAAAGATTTCTACCGAGTGAAGCTGAACTGACAAGAAGCACAGTTTACGTGTCTAATTCTTGTCTTCTGTTTTTACAGAAATTCTTATCTGCTTATGGCATCTCATTTTGAGACCTGTAACGAGCGCATGTAGTGAGCCATTATCAATTGTTACTTTCAATATGACAAGATATAAACGTAAACAAATTCATTCATATAAGTCCGCCACATATTTCATCAGCGCTGTCTCTCCTTCTTTATCCCGGACGGACCTCAGAGGACCGGACTGTACACTCATGTAATCACTGATGTAGAAATCAGATTTAAACACAAAAACCGTAGAGCCACCAGTTTACATTCATATCTTTAAATATCATCAAGTGTGATTTTTAGAATAAAGATAACTGAGCTGCAAGACGCACAGAGCGCACAGAGACACAGCGGTGGCTTCACACATTTTGCCTTGTCGTTACTCAGCACATCTTCATCACCTGCACGTATTTATTGTGTGAATTATTCAAGTGTGGACATTAAATCGGGGCATCTCTGACACGATCATGTGGCCTTTATATCCTCATAATTAGTCAAAGAGCAGACGGAGTTTACCTCGAAAAAATGTGGCCAACAATAAAAAGTTGTTGTTCATTGATCAAACTTTTGTTTAATAATATCGTACAGTGAGGGAGACTGCTGACTGACGTGAGCACTCTGACAATATATGAATCAGTGTGGCTCTTGTAAACATAAAGGCTAAACATTGCAGATATACCCGTGCGTAATGATGAAAAGTTAATGTTTTGGCGCTGTAGGAGGACAGCGTGAATGCGGCAGCAACGTGGTGTCATTCTCTGTTTTTTTCTTAAGATTGTGACCCTCCTGCTGCAGCAAACTACCGCTATGTGCTTTCTAACCTTCACTTCATTCACAAGCTCCTGCATTTCTGGGTCAGAAAGTTTATTTTCTTCCTCTAAACTTCCGGTTTTCGCCGCGATCCAGCGC
The DNA here is from genome assembly GCA_020745685.1 of Tautogolabrus adspersus. Lineage (NCBI taxonomy): Eukaryota > Metazoa > Chordata > Actinopteri > Labriformes > Labridae > Tautogolabrus > Tautogolabrus adspersus. The sequence goes on along the minus strand of CM036543.1, from coordinate 2,061,309 downwards.
TGGAAACCTTTGATCTGCCCCCTCGTTTGTATGCATTTTCATTCACGAGCTGCTTTGCATTGACCGTTTATGGTTGAATGTGGGCGTGTAAAGGGCGGAACATGGGTCTAATCTACGTGCGCACATTTCCAGGTGGATCGTGATTTATAAAGGGAACATGGCGTGCAGGTGTGCGTACGAACGGTTTTATAAATCTGAAATATTTTGTGCGCACGCCATTTCCGGATTTTTGGCTCACGTACATTTTTAGTATGGATTCTACGCACTCTTTTATAAATGAGACCCCTGATCATGCTTTATCACTAATGAGAGTAAACTGAGAACATTAGTATCATCAACAGAGCTTGAGATGATCTTACACGCCTTCGTCTCATCTCCTATTGATTACTGTAACGCTCTTTGCACCTCACTTAGCTTAGCCGCCCTGAAACACCTCCAGTCAATCCAGAAGTTGCTGCTCCATTACTCTCCCTCACTTTCAGAGACATTCACGGTCAGGCCCCAGGATATCTGTCAGAACTCCTTCACCTGTATTCACTGAGGTCAAACACCCTCCACCTCCTTCCTGTCCCACAGACACATTTTAAGACTCGTGGTGGTCGTGTGTTTGAGACCATAGCCTGCCCATCTCGCTACGTCTTTCTGACTCTGTTGAGTCTTTTCAAAAACAGTTCAAAGCGTTCATGTTTACACAGACAGATCATCAGGGCCGCCCAGTGTACCTACCTCCTCTATGTTTTACTGTGACAATGATTGTTCCTGGTTAAAGCAGGATTTCATCATGCCGGTCCATGAAGTTCTCTTTGTTCCTGTCTTTTTATATGTATGTTGTTTTCTGTTGATGTAAAGCGCTTTGGGACCTTTGTCTGTGAAAAGTGCTTCATGAATAAATGTGACTCACCAAAGAACTTTGTGTGAACCTCCGAGCGCTCCAGACGTTCTCTTATATTCTGTTCACGACTTCATGAAAGGACTCACTCACTTCTTCTTTGGTACTTCTGATCATTTAGACACAGCAGCTTTTCACAGAAACACAAAGTCAAGAAATGCATGGCAGGCTTCATCCTTCACCAACAACAACGAGCAGAACTGAAACAGACAAAGATTGTAAAAGACACACGGAGAGATGAACGTGCTGAACCGTTCTTAAACTTGTCCCAGTCAGCTCGGGAAAAATCAAACCTTTTAACACCATCATAAGCATCCATAACCAGTGATCTACCAAACCTACTCACAGCAGGAAAGTGGTCACTGCCCATAGAATCTTTATCCAGAACATCCCACTCCCCAACCCTAGCTAAAGCTGGAGACGCAAATGTCAAATCTAGACTTGACGTTTTAAATGAACAAGTTTCAAATCTAGTTGGTCTACTGTCATTCATGATAACTAGATTACAGCTGTCCAATAGTTCCTCGATTACGGCACCATTTGCATCTCTTTGCTGACTTCCCCACAGTGGGTTATGTGCATTAAAATCACCTACAAATATAACAGGAGAACTGACCTTACTGACTAACTCTTCAAACTCAGCCAGAATTGGATGGATTATATACATTAATCAAACTTATTTTTCCCTGAGAAGTCCACACTTCAACTATTATGCATTCAAAAGACAACTCACACTCAATAATTGTATACTGAATCCCTGTCTTAATAGATGTAGCACAACCCCCACCTAGCCTATCAGATCTGTCTTTGCGCAGACACACATACCTGGCATGACGAAATCAAGGCTAGGTTTCAGCCATGTTTCCTGAACACATACAAAGTCAGGTTTATCCTGGCAATCACAAACTAACTTTTTAAACTCCTGTCCATTTGCAATAAGGCTCCTTGCCAGTGGCGTAAATATCGACGGTGCAACCGGTGCAGCTGTCCGGGGCCCAGACGCCGTCAGGGGCCCATGGAGGAAGAAAAAAAAAAATGTTTTTGTGAATGAAATAGCTCGGGGGCGGGTCGGTAAGGTAGGCTAACGCTGAGTGGCTGGTATGGGAGGAGGAAAGATCATTTGTCCAAATTCCAATCACCTTGATAGCTGTCAGTCATGATGAGTCTCGATGACGTTTCAACTTTCAGCAGGAAAGAAAAGCAAGTTGACCGTAGCGTAGCATCACCATGTTCAGCAAGCATAAACAAAAAAGCGGCGCGCAAAAGAGAAAGGAAAAACAGAAGCAGGATGAGGGTAAAACTAAAATGGCCATGTTGGACAAGTTTTTCACTCAGACCCAGGCGGCAACCACCCAGGTTAAAGCTAGCGTCCCGCCGGAGGCTAGCGGTAGCTTGCCAGCTAGCTCAAATGAAGCGGCTGCGGCATTGACCCTACCGCCGCGTCCCGCCTCTCCGGTCGGCCCGAAGGAGACTTCCCCGCCACCGAAGCTTCAGAGGTCGGAGTTGGCGGACTCGTCTGTGCCCACCAGTGGACCTGTTGCAGGGATTATTCTGCCCACAGATCATGGACTCTACATTACTCTGCCTCCCGACGCCAAGACAAAAAGCTATATAATAGCAACTGGTTCATGTAGGCATACCGGACCATTCCCCAGAGACAAAAAGCAAGGAAACAGGTGTTTCTCTGAGGAATACTACACCACCACTACCAAGGCAGGTATCAAACTCCCGCGACCATGGCTCTGCTATTCGCCAACACTGGACTGTGCCTATTGTGAGCAGACCGAAGGGCACCTTTCTACAGTGATGCGTGGGTCAAAGGAGTACGAGACTAGCAACATTTATCTGCGAGGATTGACTCACATGCAGAATCTCAGATTCATACCGGAGCGTCTTTGGACCTGAGCAGTGTCGTAAATGACTTTGCTGAGCACAAGGCCCGTAAGATGAGCTTCGAATGAGTGAGTACAGCTTCTCTTTTTTATGAAGTGGATTGTGTGTAGCTTTGTTAGTGTCAGCTATATTTGAATGTTTGATCGTTTGGAGACATCATCAGGCTGTGGTAGTTTGAGCCCAGGTCAGGGCAGGCTGTTAGATAAGTGTTGATTTGAAGCTTCGGCCGCAGTCCGTGGTGCTGAAAGGATGGCTTGCAGGATGAGTGTGTGTGTGGTGGTGCCTTTATCATTTGTTTACCCATGTGCGATTGCTACCCCTACTCTCATTGGCTGTATCGTTGAGAACGTTTTAGACTCAATCAATAAAGGTCGCGGGGAGACAAAGCTCTGTTGGTTTGTATATTTTATTTTCGTAATGTTAGGAAAAAACAATACTTTATTAAAACATGCAATTGTGATGTAGAACAAAATAAAAAGAAAACAAAGTGCTTGCATGATATTGAAGCCTACAGCGATCGTTAGTTTACTTGTGTGGTGTCTTGTCATTTGTTTACCCATGTGCCATGGCAACGCAATTGCTACCTGCTGTAGTAGTACTCTCATTGGCTGAATCTTTGGGGGGGCACAAAAAAAATATTTGCACCGGGGCCATCACCATGATGTTACGCCACTGCTCCTTGTATTCCACTGAAGGATGCAGATCATCAGAAAAATACTAAACATCATCTAAATTCTCATCGAGATCACAATCATCCATATCCTCCCCTTCCTCCTCCTCTTCCCTCTCACTGTTACTTGCTGATATCTGGCTTACTCTCATGAACTGGTGCAGAGCTCGAGGGACATAGTCCTTCAAACCTAGGAATCTGACTGCTGCTTGATTATATCAGACCTTGATTTCTTTTCCCAGGTACCATAAACGACATCGACAATGAAAGCTAAATGGGATTCCTTTTTGATAACTATTATCCTCATTAACAACCTCAGTCTGAGGTAGATGAGACATCATGGTTCCACCCACTGGCTGTTTTCCAAACCTGCTTGAACTGCTGACCCCTTCCACTTTTTTTATTGCTTCTGCATAGGAGATTTTATGCTAATCTCTGACTTCCTGAACATGATTTGCCTTAACAAAGTGACAACACTCTTTAAATAAAGCCATATGACTTCCTCCAGAATTACAACATTTTGGAGTTGACACTTCACAGTTCTGAATATCATGATCCATTCCACATTTTGCACACCGTCTACTTCCCCTGCATGATGCAGCCATATGGCCATACCTTTGACACTAAAAACATCTCAGTGGAGGTCTGCGAAGCTCTGTGACTTGGAATGACAAACATCTAATGAACGCCCTTGCTGGCAGCAGACTGCCATCAAATGTTAACAAAACTGGAGAATTTGGGTTCTCACCTTCCCGTGCTTTAAACCGCTTCACTTCACTCACTTCCCCTCCCTTAATATTTTCCTTGATTTCTTTCTCCGAAATGTCAGCATACACTCCATAAATGACACCTTTGATCACTTTTTTATTTTCTGGGATTACAACTTCCACTTTTTTTCCAGCCACCTTCCCTATTTTCTTTACTTTTCCTAACTGATCCGCTCTTTTACATACCATCAAAAGTGCACCATTGGGGAGAATACGAGCATCAAGCCCCTCACCAACACACTTCAATGAATCAGCCACTTTAAGAGGATTCATATCCTTAAATCCTCCTGCAACCTGATCTCTCAGTTTGAGAATAACTCGATATTCCTCTACAGGCTTGGCCATTTTCGAACTCCTTCCCTCCTTTTTCTAAGGACGTTTCCGATCTATCCCGCTTATTTCCCTTCAACCTAGATCGCTCCACTCTCTCCCAGCCCTGTGACAATTCCCATTCACCCGTACAGCCAAAGCCATACACCTGTTAGACTGTGAAAATCAATACAACAAAAAGAAAGACAACAAAATAAGTTAAGAAAACAAAAAATAAATAAATTAACAAAAGGGTAAGAGTACCGTCTTACCGGACCTATACAGGTCATCGGCCGATACCCTCGCCCCCCACCCCAATCTCAACTCACCAGACACCAAGTCCACCGTCCATACTTCAATATCAAATGTTAATATATCTGTTAAATCTACTTCAAATCAATACACACATTCTCTCCTCTCTCCCTTCCTACAGTAAACTGTCATTCATTGACCGCCACCACCCCGGAAACTACAGACATATGTATGTATGGGTGCGTTCGGATTGTCCCTGTTATCTACTTTCACTATCCTCTTTACCTTAACCCCGTGAAAACGTCATGGGGTTAAGGAAAGATGTTAGGAGAATTCATAAAGGAATTAGGGAAAGGTGATAGCGTTGTTTTGAAAATCCGACCGCATTTCCACTAGGTGACGTAATAATTCAAAGGCGGCGGAGGTTAGTGACGTGGGTCTGCCGTGGTGAAACTACAATGTTCAGAAAATGGACTACTAAAAGCTCATCTAAAAATCTTTCCCCTGTGCCTTCTTACCGGTGAAATAATCCTAATAACCACAAGGTGTGAATTAAAATAAAAGGAATAAAGGTTACCAGGCTACTTCACTTTGATGGTTTTACAACATCAGCATAACGTTCATAGTTCACCTCTGGGGTTAAGATTGTTCAAAGTTGTTCAAGGCATATTATTACAGCTTGGTAACTTACATGATCTGCGGCTCTTTTTTTATTAACAATGTTTTATATTCCAATTTCTCGTATGAATCAACATCAAATAACAGCAAAGCATCTCCACTAAACATTATACAAGAATGTATAAAAGCAATGTTCACCTTCTTCACACACACTAAATAAAAATAAATAAATAAAATAAATACAAAGGCAGTAACAAATTATGAATCAAATCAATATATAAACCAAATGCAGATTGTCTCCACATTTCTCCTCCAACAGATCGTTAGTTTTCGTGAACGGTCAGATGGGCGAGTCGCTTTAAATGTTGCGGCCGCAAGGAATTGTGGGGCGGCATTATCTCATCTCCTTTCATAAAGGATGGTTCTGTGTTTCCTAAAGGAGGTTATAAAGGAAGCATTGACCCACCTTTCCTTAGCTTTTAGAGAATTCGAACGGCTCTTATCATGGCCGCCACTTAAATGCTTCCGGGGTTAAGGTAAAAAGTATAGTGAAAGGAGATAGGAGGGACAATCCGAACGCACGCTAAGTATGGCCCTTTCCGAATAGCCACAGTTCAGTATGCAGTGCAGACTTTTCAGTAGACTGAACTCTCGTGGTAATTCAGTAGACTGAACTCTCGTGGTCATTCAGTAGACTGAACTCTCGTGGTCATTCAGTAGACTGAACTCTCGTGGTCATTCAGTAGACTGAACTCTCGTGGTCATTCAGTAGACTGATCTCTCGTGGTCATTCAGTAGACTGATCTCTCGTGGTCATTTAGTAGACTGAACTCTGGTGGTCATTCAGTAGACTGAACTCTCGTGGTCATTCAGTAGACTGATCTCTCGTGGTCATTCAGTAGACTGATCTCTCGTGGTCATTCAGTAGACTGAACTCTCGTGGTCATTCAGTAGACTGATCTCTCGTGGTCATTCAGAAGACTGATCTCTCGTGGTCATTCAGTAGACTGATCTCTCGTGGTCATTCAGTAGACTGATCTCTCGTGGTCATTCAGTAGACTGAACTCTCGTGGTCATTCAGTAGACTGAACTCTTGTGGTCATTCAGTAGACTGATCTCTCGTGGTCATTCAGTAGACTGAACTCTCGTGGTCATTCAGTATGCATTTTTTGTGTCCGCCTCAGTATACTGAACATTTCAGTATGGATACTAACTTCCGGGTTTTATGCAGTATGTTTGGATCAGATGCATGCTTTCAGGAAATGAATTGTATTTTACCACCCACAATGCTTTGCGAAATTAACCGAAAAACGTCACTTCTTGTGCGCCTCCAAATCAAAACAAACGAGCATGGATTAATTTAATCATTTTTTTTATCTAGAATTAAAGTCCCTTTTAAAATCTCTCCTTTTAATTAACAACAAAAATATAACAAATGTTTGCATTATTATAAAACCTTTCCCCCTCTATTTAAAGAATGATTTACATATTTATGTATGTGTCTCTATTGCTTTATTTGACTTTATATTCTGTATATTACTGTCTTTTGTACTTTCCTGTATGTACTGTATGTTATTTTATTATCTTTTATTATGTTATTTAACTGTGAAAGAGCCGGAAATAAACGCTACATCCTGTAGGCCTATTTCTTCTTCTGACTTCCGGCAAGATGGCGGACCGACTGCAGCGCATTTTCTGAGCTCTGTCTACTTGTCCAAATTCTACACAAACTTTACCATCCGACTCAATGATATGTGATCGTATGAATCTCTAATACACCATACCGACGCTGTTAGCAGAAAGTGCTCCGGAAATTGCAGCATGACGACGAACAAGAAGCTCTCTTCAGCCCGCAGTAGCACGGTGATGGACGGCCACGATGATGCTAAGATGGAGGTCTGTACCGAGAGCTCCAACAGAAAAGAGCCTTTCTCACCAGCGAAGAACCCCCCAGCAACTACAAAGCAGGACACTGGGTCCGAGGAAGGTAGGGAAGGAATGAACGAAGTCCTGCACGTAATAAAACAGCTAACTGGAAAAGTGGACACGCTAGGTACACAGATACAGCAACACTCAGCTATGCTAGCTAACATAGCTAAAACAGCTGAGTTCAATGCAGCAGAAGTAAAGAACTACAAAGTCCAGCTTCAGACCACAAGCCGAGAAGTGTTCACTTTAAAGGTGAACAATGAAGAGTTCATGGACAGAGTCCTGGAACTCACTGCTCTCCAGTGAGCCCGTGTTTGATTTTTGCTGCGCATTTATCAGAGCCTTCACGGTTAACCAGAAGACATTAAATGACTAACTAGATAGATAGAATGCAATGTTATTTAGCTGTATTAAATTCCACATAAAATCAATGTCTTGATAGGTTTGCTAATAATTCCAGTAATCTATGAGGACATTGATTTGATATGCAGTTTAAAACAGGGGAAATCACATTGCATTTTCTCTATCTATCTGTTTGTCCTTTCTGTGCTTTTATTTTGAAAAGGCGCTGATAAATGCGCAGTGAACATCAAACATTAGCTCAACTGTAGCAGTCAGAGGAGCGGCTGTGAATGCTGTTTCTCCCGACAGCGTCTTCGAGAATCACTGCTAAGTGCAGATCGAGTGATAAACACATTTAACTCAGGGAAGTTCTTCACAATAAAAGCCCCTTATTTTCATCTCTTTGAGGTGCTTTTATTTTGAAGTAGACATACCAGGAAACCAGGTGTTTGAAGCTGAAGCAACTTAACAGAACTCCTGAGTGTGAAAATCCAAACTTCAGAGCAGATTCAGTTGAAGCTTCAGTGTAGCCTGCTTAGAGGGGAACACAGTGACTTCTACAAAGATCTCATAGAAGCTCATACAGGGTCACTTTAAAACAATCAATCCATTATTTGGACTCTCAGGTTTAGTTGCAGCTAAACATTGGAAACTAACCGGCCTCAAAATAATCAACTCAAATCCTCTTGAAAGTGTTTCTGAGTGAGACAAAGAGCCTGTCAGTATTTTCTTCAATAGTTTCAACATTTCCATTCATCAATCAGCCCATTACTTGAACATGATAAGCCTTGATTATTAGACATCATGAAACATGCTGCTGGTTAAACAAAGGTGTAAACAAAGTGTCATGTTGTCTATGTTGATGTTTTTGTAAAGAACATGTTTCTCTGAAAACACTTCTTGTTACACTTTTTAGCTTTTGTGTTTTCTATGTAATATTCTTTTCCTTTGCAAGTGGGCTGCCCGCTCTCCAGGACTTAATGATGATGAGGAGAAACCTCAGTCCTCACAGCCTTAAGGCGCATTCACACACATTCTGTGCGTGCCGCATTCCATCAGTGCTGCGCACTAAGCCATAGTAAGCCGCCACTCTAGTCAATCGTTGTGTTCACACAGCGAGCGCTGCTGTCTGTCTCTGGAGCGTGCCACCAGCGCCACGTCACTCTGCTCCGTTTCTGGAGCAGACCTCCGCTGCAGGTCTATTTTCGACGGAGTACGCTGCAGACACGCGTCAAGCTAGACAGAATATCACAACCCGGACAGAAAGTCAGACAAGAAAACGCACAGAGCATCCGGTCAATTTCAAAATAAAACACAATATACCGACTCGCGGATGTATTTTCCTCACTTTATTAACGTAACATCAAAACAGGCACCAAAAGAACAACAAATCATCCCCAGAAAGACAAAGAGACATGTTGTCTGAACAGACCGCGGCGTCAATTAACTATTGATTTTCAGCCATTAGAAATGATTTTAATCATTTGACAGCCCTTATTAATATTCAAAAAGCAGTCTAAGTAGCGTTAATGTTTGTTTACTGTGTCCTGCAGATGTCCAGCAGCTGTTGGTGAGTAAAGAAGAGCTTCCACCTGAGCAGCAGGAGTGGAGCCACATTCTGGACCAGGAGGACACTAAGCCCCAACACATTAAAGAAGAACATGAGGAACTGTGGAGCAGTCAGGAGGAAGAACAGCTTCAAGGACTGGAGGAGGCTGATACCACCAAGTTCCCCTTCACTCCTGTCTCTGTGAAGAGTGAAGATGATGAAGAGAAACCTCAGTCCTCACAGCTTCATCAGAGACAAACTGAACAGATGGAAACAGGAGTTGATGGAGAGGACTGTGGAGGAGCAGAACCAGAGAGGAACTCAGATCCAGAGAGAGGTTTACAACCAGAGACTGAGGTCAAGATTGAAGACTCTGATGAACCTGAGACTGATGACAGTGATGATTGGAGAGAGACAAGAGAAGATCTGTCAGAATTAAACTTGAAAAATAAGAAACTAAAGACTGGAAAGAGAGCACATAGGTGCTCGGAGTGTGGTAAAAGATTTAACCAAAAAGCGCATCTGACCAGTCACATGTTAGTTCACAGTGGAGAGAAACCCTTCAGCTGCTCTGAGTGTGGTAAACGTTTTACCCAAAGAGGAAGTCTGACCACACACATGTTAGTTCACAGTGGAGAGAAAGCCTTCAGTTGCTCTGATTGTGGTAAATGTTTTACCCAAAGAGGAAGTCTGGCCAGTCACATGTTAGTTCACAGTGGAGAGAAACCCTTCAGTTGCTCTGAGTGTGGTAAATGTTTTAACCATAGAGGAAGTCTGGCCAAACACATGTTAGTTCACAGTGGAGAGAAAGCCTTCAGCTGCTCTGAATGTGGTAAACGTTTTACCCATAGAGGAAATCTGGCCAGTCACATGCTAGTTCACAGTGGAGAGAAACCCTTCAGCTGCTCTGAGTGTGGTAAACGGTTTACCCTAAGAGGAAGTCTGGCCAGTCACATGCTAGTTCACAGTGGAGAGAAACCTGTCAGTTGCTCTGAATGTGGTACACGTTTTACCCAAAGAGGAAGTCTGGCCAGTCACATGTTAGTTCACAGTGGAGAGAAACCCTTCAGTTGCTCTGAATGTGGTAAACGTTTTACCCAAAGAGGAAGTCTGACCAGACACATGCTAGATCACAGTGGAGAGAAACTCTTCAGCTGCTCTGAGTGTGGTAAACGTTTTACACAAAGAGGAAGTCTAACCAGACACATGCTAGATCACAGTGGAGAGAAACCCTTCAGCTGCTCTGAGTGTGGTAAAATTTTTACCCGAAGAGGAAATCTTGCCACACACATGTTAGTTCACAGTGGAGAGAAAGCCTTCAGCTGCTCTGAGTGTGGAAAAAGATTTACACTAAAGGGGAATCTGAAGAGACACAACAAAGTTCATAAACGTTAGAAAGCAAAAAAAACTTCACATGCATCCCAGCTTGGCAGGCTGTTGTTTTCCGCCTTTACCATCAGCATTTAAAACAAACTAGTAGACGATTGATCTCCTTAGCTCTGTACCCCTTGAATACAGGTCGCAGGTCTGGATACTCTGTAGGTAACCAGAGAGAGAAAAAAGAGAGGGATCTCCACTGTGAAGTCTCTTTGAATGCCTGTTTAACTTTGTAATGGCATTAACCAGACACCACGTTAACAAGGCCCTTTTGTCACTTTTTTATGGGGGGGGGGGGGGGGGGGGGCACAAAAAATGTCCCATCTAATGGAAAACAGGAGAAGTTTAAGAACCACTGCCTTTAGAAGACATGGGTCAGAAGACAATAAGAATACCTTCTCATGAGCACAGGAAACGTCTCTTGGTTTCTGGTGTGCACCTGAAACTTATTTAATGTTTTCTGCCAGTTCTCCCTTAGGGGCTCCGTTTCTTTATGAAGTAAAGAAATCCAAATCTCCAACATGAGAATAAAGGAGAGGTCTGAGCAGACTCTGCCAATAACTGTCCTTAAAACAGCTGGTGCTGAACCATCTTGTTCAGTTGTCTGTTTGTTGGAGTTCTTCTTGGTTTTCAGTCTCTTGTTTGTCTCCATTCTGTCTGATGTCTAAAGTCTTGACATTTTGTCTTTAACGTGTGAACTCTTTCATTTGTTCTGTGTTTGACCTACGGATTCTTCTTCTGTAAACCGTTATCTCCTGTCTACTTTTATTGTGTTCTGTCTAAGTTTATTTTGATAGAACCAAACCAATGAGATCCAACCGAGCCTTCACTATCAGTTTAGATGCAGAGAACCAAAACTCTTGTCTGTCAGCAGCAGTGACAATACCTACGTATTGAATGATGTTATTGATGACGAGGGTTTTGTCTCTGTGCATTGCCTGTCAGCACCTGTGTGTCCGATCAGACTTAAAGCTGTTTGTTTGCACTGACTGACGTTGTTTCCTCCTTTCTAGATCATTGCTTGTGTTGTTCTTACTCTCTGATGTGTATGTACGTATGGACTACCGGACTGCTAGTGAGTCCTCAGTATTAACAGCCACATGAGAAGTCATACAGGAGAGAGACCAGACCACAGTGTGTCCAGAGAAGCCACAATCAAAAGTGTTGAAGCGTTTAATATCTTTCATGTCATTTCTTTTTTTACAGAATCAAATGAAAGCAGTATCCATAAATGTTGCTGTCAAGAATTCTAACCGTACCCATCCCTAGATTTAAAACTCCTGTTCAATGGTAAAAGTGATCCAAAGGAATCCAAGTGAACAACATCACTAATGTGTATTCATAAGTATGTACTGACTAACAGATGTATAACTGCTGTTATAAAGGGATAGAAGACAATTGTATTGACAGAAATCTGTGTCTATTTTTTTGACATTGATGTTTTGTTGCTGACATATGAACCAGTAAGTTGGGAGCAGCTATGACGTTTGAATGTAAAGAGATAAATACTGTCTGTCTTTGTTCTCATTTGAACTTAGACACCTCAGATGTTGGTGCTTCATTTGGCACCTGTTCCTCTGTCTGGCCTTGCCTGTATCTCACACATGTACACTTCTACTTCTTGTTACTGAGCATAGAAGGTTCTCACAGCAGACTGTGCACTCCTTAAAAAGGAGTCACTGTTATTCCACTGTGCTAGCTTGCATTATTAACAAACTGATACTATTGTCTGTTATTGCCCCAAAAGAGATTCATCTATGCAGAAGGCGTAGCCACGAGGGCGAGCCGAGACCAATGACAAACTGTTACCTATATCCTGTGAATGTATAAATCAGTCCCTCCAGGATGTTGCGATGTTGCGATCGCACCAATTCACGCAACTTCAACCAATCCCCGTGAATTCTGGGCGGCCTTGCAATTTTGTCCAATCACCGCAACCTTTCTGCAAATTTGACCAACCCTCCCCGCAAGTTTTACCAATCATAGCAGCCCCCCGCGAAAACGGCGAGCCATACGTCACCAAAGTTTAGTGACCATTGATAGAACTCACTTCCTTGTTTATATGCAGATGCAGACATGTCATGACCAAGCGGCAACCTCCGTTCCAAAAAAATGAAGCCAATGCGGAAGTACAAAAAACTGCAGTTCATCGAGTGTCCGCTTGAGGCTGGCTCCAGAAGCACCGGAAGTTCCATAAGCCCCCAGCCAAAAAAGGCCGTTTTCACTACAAAAATTAACCCGTTTACAGCCTGGTACAAAAAACGAAATACATCTGATAAGTTAGTGGCATCATGTGCTCCCACTGTGGGGGGGGTGAATTTTTTTCTAACTCCTCTGATTTTTTGTTATTAAGGAAAACGGTCATGCCCATATAAGGGTTGTGGAGATTTGATTGACAGCTGCAGCGTGCTGAGCTGTCTCAGGTCAGAAGCAGTTCATAGCAGGAGGTTAGCAGCCGCTAGCTTGGTCCGTCGGACTTTTTTTCTTCGTGTGGAGTGTTTGTCTAGCAACAAATATGGCTTGCTGTGCGATTAATTGGATTAACAGACCATCCAAGACTGTGATGCTTCAGTATTTTTCGGTAAGTGATATAGTAGTTTTATATTAACTGCATACTCGTGTCGGTATCATAGACTGTAAATATTACGGTGTCTATTTTTGCGGTCCTAGCTTGTTTAGCGTTAGCTTGGTGATATACATAGGCTGTAAATATTAATGATATAGTGATATTGTTAAATGTACTGCATTCTCATCGGGAGGTGTCGGTATCTATGTATGACTGGCCTCAGTGTAGCCCATTATTTACGGTCAATGGTTTAACTTTAGCCGATCAAGAGACACAGATGCTAATGGAAACATAGCTATCCAGGACTAATAAACTGGAGGGTTAAACTAAGTCCGAAATGTTAGAATTTGAGTTGTTTAGATGTTGAAAAGAAAGAGTTTGTGTGATGTTATAAACTAAAGGCCCAACACGATGGTTCACCACAGACTGTAATGCTCACAGAGAGTTGGGACCGGTTATTATATTAGCTTGAATTTCCCTCGGGATCAATAAAGTATCTATCTATCTTTAAATCATTGAAGTATTTATTTCATGTTAAGATGAAGTACTATACCAAATAAATGCCTTCATGTTTCCTTACACTAAATCTGTGGCTGTATGTGGAATATCATTCTGCAAGTGAGTGAGAGAGCTGACAGTAGATTGATTACAATAAGGTTTATCTTAGAATAGAAAGAATCATTTCCATGTTGATTACCTTCATACCTTTGTTGTCTGGGTAGTACACGGTTGAATTTATAAATGCACTCTTACACACAGATGAAAACAGAAAATGCACACAAATGGATTTAATGGATAACTGCTATTTTCTGTCTTTTTTTGTCATCCTGGAGACCCTGCACTAAAAGTCTCTCCTGGATCCATGTCACATGCTCAAGCTTCTTCAGTCTTTTCATCAGTCGAAGTTCTGCTGAGAGAAGATGGCCAGCAGATGAGATGGCCGTACATCAAGGAGCTCCACAAGCTTCAGGAGAAGGAGGGTTTGCATCTTGACAACAATCGTGGTGTAAGAAGCTGTTCAATAAAAATAAATCTCCATCAAACAACTTGCAGTCATACCCTTTTCTTCACATGTTTAAACCCTTTGTCTAGTTTAGATGGGAGAAAGCTGATATGATGTGATATTGATCTGGGAAGACATTTTGAACTGTGTTTTTATTCACAAGTTATTGATTGTATTTACTCTGTATGTATCTTGATTTAAGAATGGGGCTGTGTCTAAGGGCATATTTTTGCAATGACTCTGTTCCATCCCATTTTCAGAAATGAACTGCATTAGTATTTGGTAAAAGGTTGTGTCAAAGTAAAAACTTAGCTATTGAGTTGAGCATTAATGCACATTTTAGTCATTTCAAATCTAAAATGTATACTCAGAAGTAGAAACAAAGGAGTGCATTTAAATATTTATTTAATCTGAAAAAACACATTCAAAAAAGCCTGTTTTTACACCAGAAGTTAACATGTTTACGGCTTGGTACAAAAAACCATTTGATGAAGGATAATTGTTTTTCACAATAAGGGGCTCGATATAACGGTTTGTCAGGAGGCTTAAAACCCGCCTCAGCTCCAGCTTTCAGCCTGTCGTTAGGTTGACTGAAAGTTATGGTGAGAGCACTTCCAACATGGAGACCGCCATCGATGCAGGAACAAGTGGGTTACATCTCTCAGGCCATCCTGGGGAGACCTGCCTCGCAGCGAGTTGTTGAAGAAGGGAAGCAGGCCTTTCAACCGAAGTCCACCCCAGCAGAACCAACAAATGCAGATGTTGTTGAGGCCTAGCTTTCTTCTTCTGTCTCTGCAGCTCTCTGGGCACATGGACGGACATAGCTGTCACCAATAATCCACACTGTCTATAGAAGAAAAACAAACATGTTCAATGAATGCCTCAGATAAGGCAACATGTACAGTTCACTACACGTGACAGCTCAGGGTGTGTTTTGTTATTAGCCACATCTGCAGGGATAATATTGAACAAGGTAGGCACAACTCATAATAATAGATGCCAGACTAGAGATACATTTCTAATACCTACAGTTTTTGGGGTGTGCAGCTGACACTTCGTCATCACTGGCCACAGACTCCATGACTTCAGGGCTCTATAGAAAATAAATATCTTATGATAAATATAAAACATTTCTTTTTCAAGTGTCATGTTCACCCACATCACTGTTGACATCAGTAAATATAAGTCACAGACATTCCTCTGTTAGTCAGAACAGTAACAACCATGAACTGTATGCATTGTAATATTGATTTCTTCTGGATGTCTCTCATTTATTTACAGTCTATGGTCTAACAGTAGTTTTAACAACATCAACAACAACAAAGCTCTTTTATCGTTTTAAAGCGGACTTCTTATCCTTTAATATGTAATTACACCCAAGCAATGATTTGTAACACAATAGGAGAATTTATTTGTAAAGATCAGCCTCAAAGTGGTTCTTAAATTGTATGTTAAAACGATGCTAATGTATTGCTCTGCTAACCCGGTCTACTAACTGCTGTGACAAATAACTAATGACCATAATTATATATTTTAAAAAAGTGCAGTTTTAATGCTAAAATGATATTTGGGTTGAAGATAATTCGTTGTAACTGTTGTAGAAAAGTTTAATGTTAACTTCCTGTTTATAGAGTTATCTCTGGACGAGTGGGAGCAGGAAAGCCGTAGGGGGTGATGTAAAGCACACGTTAGCATTGTTGTGAAGTGGACTGCTAGCTAGCGTCGAGCTGGTCGAGCATCGGCGGACTTTAGTCCCGCCTTAACGCTGTTGTTAGGTTGATCCCGCTTTGATCCAAGCTAGGTTGAGACAACAATTCCAATATGGAAGCGCTCGTCGATTGGACTCTTTTTAAGCCTCCGTCACAGACGGGATACGTCACTCAGGGTTCGTCCAGTATTATTTACAGTCTATGGTCATGACAAGTGGTTTAAAAGCTTAGGTCCCGTGTCCACTTAGCGTTTTTTCCGGGCAGAAAAGCGCTGCAGGTCCGTCCTGTCTCTATGACAACAGTTTGTTGACAAAGGCTGCTGTGTGGCAGACACTGCTCCGTTACTTTTTACTGCACGTTTTATATTTGAGGTCGTTTATTAACCCAGCAGACACGGAGCAAAGACGATGTGGGTACAAGATACGATCCGTAGGAAGCTAAAATACGGGGAATATCATACATTTTGAAAAGAGCACCCGTGAACTCAACAGCCCCTAACTTGAGCGCTCAGAGTAGCCACACAACAACGCCAGAGCGCTTGTAAAAAGATGCTGGGAGCTGCGCTTTTCATCCAGACGGCTGCTTTCTGCTGCAAACGCTCTTTACCCATTAAAAACAACTGAAAAAAGGCGCTGGCCTTGAGAAAAAAAGGTGGTCACGGGGGCCAAAATATTAATTTGGATGTGTAATAAAATCAGATGAAGAGTGCAAGTGTGTGAGAGAGAGACGTCACTGAGTGAGGCGGAGGAATAACTTTACAAAGTAAATGGCTCTGCTCAAGAGCCATTAAATAGTTCTCTATTTTTTTACATGAAAAAAATTGCAACTAGTTTTGCAATTTTTGCTTCCTGCCGCAATTTAATTGCAAAAAATGTCTAAAAACATCGCAACATGCATTGCAATTTTCTTGAAAAGCTGCCGCGAAATCAGACATTTTAGGCCGCAACAATCCCCCAAAAAGTCCGCGAAATCCTGGAGGGACTGATAAATATGTTCTGCAACCGGGACTGCCCCGGGAATCTTTGACGCATTCGTGATTCATGTCCCTTCTGTAGCTGATTGCCCCTTTGTAAAGAACTTTGACTTCATGCAATAAAATACACAAAGACAAAAGACTTTGACTTGAGATCCTTGATTACCAAACAGAAAACTCCACAACAACATGTTTCAGGCTGAGCAATATGAATGTTTTCAACAGTGACAATTCACTTGATTGACTCATAAAAAGGAAAGCATCAAAGTGCTGTTCTGTCCTTCCTGTTATCTTTTCTGTATAAAGGAAGACAGAAAGTTCACCAAAAAGTTTCTCTTTGATTTTTTTTACGCTGTAAGAACTCGATACAACCTGTGATATACACTTTGCCCAAAGTATCAACCCTTCAGGTCGCCCAATAGTGGCACAGACAGACTCCCTTTGGTCTCCACTGTCTCATTTTGTAGATTTGTTGTTAAGCCCTTTGTTGAAACAGGCCAGTCTACTTAAAGGACTTCACAGATTTCATTGAAAAACTTCTAATCTGAGTGATTAGCCAGTGTCCTTTTGTTAACTCATGATATCACAAGCCTCTACGTGAACATACCGTAAAATCCAGAATATAGGTTGCACCGGTATATACCGGTCTGTTTTTGGGAGGTTTCCCAGAAAGAGAAAAGGTTGAAACTATCTACCTGCATGACTATTTCTATTGTGTTCTGTGAAGTCCACAACGTGCAGCTTCTGAGCAGCTCTTTTAGCACCATCCGTTTTCCCTTCAATTGCAGAATGAGGCGGCTGCCTGCACATTTCCAATGCAGGAAAAACCCTGGATTGATATTCTTGTGAGGACTTTTAGGAAAAGGCAGTTGGTATGAAAAACAGATTTGTGTAAGTATACCAAGATCTGTTTTTAAACAACATTGGCATTTTATAAAGTCAGACAGTGAACTCTGCTATTTTCAAAGACACTCCTCAGTTTGAAAGTACAAGAGGGGAAAAATAAAAGATCACTTGGTCTGTTGCACTCCACGAAAACCCATCATGTTTCCCATCCTGATACAGGTCAAAGATTTTCCATTAACAGGGTTATCACTTGTTCATCAACACATATTGTCTACACAATACACTGTCCCTGTGGGCTTGCCTAGGTCAGGAAAACTACCAGAAAAAAAAAGGATCCATAAGTCCAAAAGCTCAATACACAGATACAGCCAATACCAACACAGACAACAGTGCATTGGTGAGGAGTGAAAATGATGCTGAAATATATCTGTTTGAAAAAGGTGATGATGTAATAGATGGGTTCATTTACATGGTGTAGTTGTTTCAGTATTCAAACATTTACAGTTGACCTTACCTGATAGAACTACCACTAAATACTACTCAATGGTTCACTTCATCATCCACAAATATCAGTCTGAACATCCGTTAAAGTGGTGGGATTAAATAGAGACATATGGAAAGTGGGATTATGGGTACAATTTGTAATCGATGTCAGAGTGCAGGAAGTGAACCCCGAGCTGTTTTAGGGTATTCAAGCTGCTTGAGTTATTTTAGTCATCACAGAAAAAGTCAACAAGTGTTCAGGCACAAGAGAACTATCAAACATCATCAGAGCATCTCTGTTTGTTTTGGTCCTGGTTAAAGATGAAATTGATCTCATCTCTGATCATGCAGCGTTACATTATCGGCACCCAACAATCTCAGAAGGGAATCTCAGCTGGCTACTGCTAATGGTGGCTGCTTGGATTTTCTGCCATTTCTGCCCGTGAATACGGCTAAACTGTGTTAATGACTTCACCAGTAAAGTATTTGTGGACCTTTCAAAGCAATTCATGTAAGTTGTGGATGAGCAGGGGATAAGAGGACACTTACAGGAAGAGAGAGAGGTCATACAGGGCTTCAGGAAGAATCATATGTTTCTAACTGAACTACTTTACTCTCCATGTTTTGGTACATTTACAAGCCTGCTTCAAATGCAGCTTGTGTCCTTTCTCACCTACATTTTTCACTCACAGATTCCAGATTAATTTCTTGTAGTCATTTGTATCTATGGCATGATTTTTGTATGCTTATGTATTGGTTTTAGGTGCTTTTAGACATTTGCATGAAATGAGTGCAAATGGGAGAAAGAGGATATTTTCTAATGTTGAACGCTGCAGAAATATCAGTGGGTAAAACAGTATGACGTGACGTTCTTTGACTGTTTGTGCATCCAGGTGGGCGATCACTGCTTACACTTATTACTCAGCTCTTTGTCTGTTTGCTCAAAGAAAAGGAGCTTCTTTTTTTCTTTTCTTTTTTTCTCTTTGTCTGCATTTTTTCTCATCGTTTAACACCACAAACGGGGTGTCAACTTTTTATGAGATTGAGGCATATTTTAGTCTTGCAGCCAAATATTTTCATATTTAGTGCGTGTGCGTGACCATCACCGGCCTTCCCTGGAAGCTAAGCTGACATTCTTTATTTGATTTCCCCATTATGAGCCAGGGAGGGCAGTGCTGCACTGCAGTGATCTGAGGGGGAAACAAAGGCTGGACAGGACGAGACAAGGCGAACAGGGGAGGGAATAGGCAGGCAGTGCTATCAGAATTGAAGAGTGCTGTGTTATTTCTAACCACCAGCTCCACATCTAAAAAGAAACAGGACAAGACAAGACAAAAACAGAGAATCAGACCCAAAAAGAAACTGTGTCGGACGCCATTATTGTGGATGCCCTGAAAGTATAGAGTAGGTCGCCCGAGGATACAGGTGAAAAGAGGGCATGTGTTTAGTGTAGAGTCTCTGGGGAGAGACTCAGCACATTCTGGAGGGTCCCAACTTTTCTCGACAATGGGACTCAACAGGAGCTGGTAAGCCCTGATCAACATGCAATTGTGATGAACCCCGAAGCCCAGAGCAGCCATCACAGCACAGCAGGGCCAGGCTGGCAGAGCGCGCACCCCCCCCAGAAAAGGAGCTTCTGATTCACACTTCAATTCTTTGACTTTGACCTGTGTGGTTTAGTGTTTCCTGAGCATACTTCATCCCAGCGTCATTTCTTCTACATCAACATCCTTCTTTTAGTCAAATACACGGCAGACTCCAGCAGCATCACAACCTTAAAGACCCCCTTCTCTCCTTGTACCTGCATTTGTTTATGACTTTCACCTGTACATTTCCTGTGAGGGTCCCACGCTCCATTACAAGAGAACAACAATCTCAGCCGCTGGTCCATCATTTAGTCAATTTAAGACACGCAACAGCAGAAAAACAACAACCCTATAGGATCTCAAGTTTTTATACTTTTATTCAGACTGGGGGGGGGGGGGGGGGGGGGTCTCATTGAAACACGTGGACACAGGTTGTGGATTTTTATGTTGTCATTTTCTTTATCAAGGAGTCATTATCCCTCTTCCACTTTTTCTTTTGAATAAATCTTTTATTCTTCTCAGTGATTGTTTCTTATGTGTATGAAAACAGTTTTTGGGAATCATTTGTTTTTGCAACTATTCCTCACAGCATCAGCAAGAGGACATTTAGAGCAAAAAGTTTCTGGGCTTCTGAAGTCTCTGAGAGGACTCACGCCTCTTTGTTTACATATCTCACAACTACTCATTTGACACCAGCATACATTTTGAAAATTCCTGAACTTATTTGGACTTGATAAATGATGTGACTCAGATATCTCATTTTGTATTCATGGAAACAGACTGCAGCATCAGGGGTTCATCTGTCCTTTATTTTGAATGCAGAACAATCAAATAGATCAAATCAACTTCTAAAGGCAGTGTTCTTAAACTTCTCCTGTTTTCCCTTCTATGAGACATTTATTGTAACCCCCCCATAAAAAAGTGACTAATCAGAATCAGAATCAGAATCTGGTTTATTGCCAAGTACATTTACACATACAAGGAATTTGTCTTGGTGTATTGGTTAAAAAACAGTTAACAGGGAAATACAGCCAAAAAAGCAAGAACTTAAATAAAATAAAATATAAGAAATTTACCAATATAAACAATAGAATTTAAAAAATGTCAAATATAAAGAATAATAAAAAACAATTAAAAAAAGGGCCTTGTTAACTTGGTATCTGGGTTAATGCCATTACAAAGTTAAATAGGCATTCAAAGAGTCTTCACAGTGGAGATCCCTCTCTTTTTTCTCTCTCTGGTTACCGACAGAGTATCCAGACCTGCGACCTGTATTCAAGGGGTACAGAGCTAAGGCGATCAATCATCTACTAGTTTGATTTAAATGCTGATGGTAAAGGTGGAAAACATACCTGGGCAGCCTGCCAAGGAGGGATACATGTGAAGTGTCAGATTAGACTTTTTTGCTGTCTCCTGTTTGTGTACTTTGTTGTGTCTCTTCAGAGCCCCCTTAAGTCCAAATCTTTTTCCACATTGAGAGCAACTGAAGGGTTTCTCTCCACTATGAACTAACATGTGTGTGGTCAGACTTCCTCTATGGGTAAAACTTTTACCACACTCAGAGCAGCTGAAGGCTTTCTCTCCACTATGAACTAACATGTGTGTGGCCAGATTTCCTCTTTGGGTAAATCTTTTACCACACTCAGAGCAGCTGAAGGGTTTCTCTCCACTATGAACTAACATGTGACTGGCCAGATTTCCTCTTAGGGTAAAACTTTTACCACACTCAGAGCAGCTAAAGGCTTTCTCTCCACTGTGAACTAACATGTGTCTGACCAGACATCCTCTTTGGGTAAATCTTTTACCACACTCAGAGCAGCTGAAGGGTTTCTCTCCACTGTGAACTAACATGTGTTTGGCCAGACTTCCTTTTTCGGTAAAACAATTATCACACTCAGAGCAGCTGAAGGGTTTCTCTCCACTGTGAACTAACATGTGTCTGGTCAGACTTCCTTTTTCGGTAAAACATTTATCACACTCAGAGCAGCTGAAGGGTTTCTCTCCACTGTGAACTAACATGTGTCTGGTCAGACTTCCTCTTTGGGTAAATCTTTTAAAACACTCAGAGCAGCTGAAGGGTTTCTCTCCACTGTGAACTAACATGTGTGTGGTCAGACTTCCTTTATCGGTAAAACGTTTACCACACTCAGAGCAGCTGAAGGCTTTCTCTCCACTGTGAACTAACATGTGTCTGGTCAGATGCTGTTTTGTGTTAAATCTTTTACCGCACTCCAAGCACCTATGTGCTCTCTTACCAGTCTTTAGTTTCTTATTTTTCAAGTTGAATTCTGACAGATCTTCTCTTGTCTCTCTCCAATCATCACTGTCATCAGTCTCAGGTTCATCAGAGTCTTCAATCTTGACCTCAGTCTCTGGTAGTAAACGTCTCTCTGGATCTGAGTACCTCTCTGGTTCTGCTCCTCCACAGTCCTCTCCATCAACTCCTGTTTCCATCTGTTCAGTTTGTCTCTGATGAAGCTGTGAGGACTGAGGTTTCTCTTCATCATCTTCACTCTTCACAGAGACAGGAGTGAAGGGGAACTTGGTGGTATCAGCCTCCTCCAGTCCTTGAAGCTGTTCTTCCTCCTGACTGCTCCACAGTTCCTCATGTTCTTCTTTAATGTGTTGGGGCTTAGTGTCCTCCTGGTCCAGAACGTGGCTCCACTCCTGCTGCTCAGGTGGAAGCTCTTCTTTACTCATCAACAGCTGCTGGACATCTGCAGGACACAGTAAACAAACATTAACGCTACTTAGACTGCTTTTTGAATATTAATAAGGGCTGTCAAATGATTTCATTTTTAAAGGCTGAAAATCAATAGTTAATTGGAATTTATCACATTTTAATGATGTTTAGAATTCACTTATTTTGCATTTAAAGAAAAAGTTTTAAAGCTTTTATTTAGGTGTCTCCTCATCATCATTAAGTCCTGGAGAGCGGGCAGCCCGGGTTCAAATCCGACCTGTGGCTCCTTTCCCTCAAGTCATTCCCCATTCTCTCTCACTGACCAGGACACCGGCCCTGTTCTCCACTGGTTCTCCTCAAACCACAACTCAACTGCTCTCCTGTGGCCATTATTCCTCCTAATCCTGCCCTGTTCCTGCTCTCTATCACACCTTACAGGTTCATAATTATAAGCCAGTGGACCATCATATGTATGGGAATACAGATTTTCGGGAGTGACACTCGGATCTATGTTTATTAATGTTAAACAAAGGCGGATTCAGAGGGACTCCCTCATGTGACGTCACATTCGAATGCGGAAGTAAAAGCAAACGTACTAAAATGTCTCCAGGAGACCCTGTGGTTTATTAATTTCTGAATTTCTATTTTAAAATAGTATAGTTAAGTTATTTTGGTGTCATCAACCTGCAATATGCTCTTTAAGTCCTGGAGAGCGGGCAGCCCGGGTTCAAATCCGACCTGTGGCTCCTCTCCCACAAGTCATTCCCCACTCTCTCTCCTTGGTTTCTGATTCTGTCCTATCTCTAAAATAAAGGCAGACAAAAGCCCATAAATATATCAACAAAAAGTGAAATGTTTGATGTCACAGGAGGGATATTACTTCACTGTTCTTTTCCATCACTGCAGCTACTGTCATTAAAACACTTCATTCATTTCAGACTCAATCTCACTGTGACTAACACGTTAACGTTTACAGCCCTACTTTAATATTTGAATTGACCTGATCAAGAAAAGCATGATAAGTTGATGCTACATTTCTATCCTGTCCTGTGTACTTGTTGCTATGGATGATGTCATTTTAATTCTGTTGAAGAAAATGAATGGATTATCTGTTAGGATAGTTGGGAGAGAGATTGCTGTTGGGCGAGCTGAGCTACAGTGAAGCTGGCGCACTGCGCTGTCAATGAGGTAGAAACAGTGTGCTTTCAAATGAATTCAGAGACTATCAGCCCGACAGGAACCTCCTGACCTTTCTACCTTGGTTTCTAGGATTGTTCTATCTCTATTTGAAATGCTTCTACGGCTATGAAATGAGTAGTAACTCTCTCAGCAGAAGCAGTGTCAGTCACAGTGGATGAGATCAATGAAGGAAAGATGGACATTCTTCACAAGTTGTCGGGCTGTTACCTGGGTGAAAGTTGACTTCCTGTCTTTCACTTGTTGAACCCTCTGCCAACAGAATCCTCTGACCCGCATAGATCCATCTGATGTTAAGTAACATGACGTGCTGCAAGTTTAACAAGCAAGGACAGATCCGGACAGATCCAGATTCTTTGACTCTGGCCCTGACTTATGCAGAGGGTGGCCTGAAGTTTGTGTGCTCAAAGATACTAATGAATAGCATGTATTTAACGTTTCTAAAACTTCTCTCCAATAATCAGATCTACTTTAACTACTCAAATGAACACCAAAGACCCGTTGCTGGATTCAATAGGTCCAGACTAAAGAGTGTTTAAGTCCAGTAAACTCAATGATGTTGTTAGCAGGAGCTAGCTGCGGCTAACACTGTGCTGTGTGCGTCTATGGACGTTAGCTAAAGGCTCTGCTCCCTGAAACATGAGCAGGAAACACGTTTCCAGCAGTGGAAAGAAAACCAACCTGCTCTCTGCAGCTTGATTTCAGGTGTTAAAATCACATCCAGCAGTTTTCTTTGTCGGTGGAGCTCCTCTTCGTATCCACTTGTTGTTGTTTGTCCTGATATATCTCTCATAACCGCAGCGAGCAGCCGCCGACTGAATAACTCTTTAAGATCCTTAAACCCGGACATCTGACACACATCCAAGAGTCACAGAAGGAGAACTCAATGCTGACGTCTTTTTTAGATTACTCTGATAAATGTTTCACCTCTCCTCCAAAAGGCTTCTTCAGTTCTAAACTATTTGGTGGACGGAGCTAGAAATATAAGCCTCTGTGGATCATTAGCATACTTACGATCAAGGATGACTCACATCAGAGTAGTTAGTTGAGTCGTTACCACCCCCAGTCGTCTGTGGGTCGTTGGAATGTTCCAATTTGGGACTGGGGCCTCAGATGTTTTGGGAAAGAATTCAAAACAGCGTTGTAGGTTGGTGAAAGATGGTGTCTCAGACCAGGACACCATGCAGGACCTCTGCTTGAACACAACTTATTTCCAGCACGAACAGAGGTTTCTACAAACAGAAACATGGCTGTGCCATCGGCTCATCGGTATCCCCAATAGTGACCAATCTCTACATGGAATAGGTAGAGAGTAGGGATCTAGCTACCTACACAGGGGCTACCCTCAGCCACTGGTTTAGATATGTGGATGACACCGGGGTCAAAATCTGTCTGGATGAAGTTGAATCCTTCACAGTACAGATCAACAGAGTAGAGAACAACATCAGGTTAACAAAGAGGATGTCAGAGGAAACAGCTTGGCCTTTTTGGACTGTGAGGTGTGCATTGAAGAAGACAGAAGTCTCAACATTGGAGTTTACAGGAAACCTACCCACACAGACCAGTATTTACTTTTTGATCCCACCATCCATTACAACAGAAGTTAGGTGTAATCAGAAACTTACACCATAGGGCTACGAGTGTACCTACAAGGGCAGAAGGAATAGAGAAGGAACAGAAACATCTGAAGGAAGCACTTAAGACATGTGGTTACCCGAACTGAGCCTTTGTCAAGTCGTCCAAAACACACAGCACTAAGAAGAAAGAGGAAAACAACAAACGGCACAGCATTGTTATTCCATACATGTCTGGACTATCTGAAAGACTTAAGAAGATATTCCCCAGACTCAACTTTCCAGTACCCTTCAAACCCTCCAACACCTTGAGGCAGAAGGTGGTCCACCCAAGGACAACACTCCCAGGCATGAACAAAGTCATGTTGTTGCACAGCATAGGAGAGCCAACTCTTCAGGACAGGATTCTGTGGTCCACTTACATCTGAAGGACACAGGACACTTCTTTGAGGTTGACAAAGTCAACGTGGGCACAATGTTTAAAAATGTGTCTTTGTCTCTCAGAGAAAGAGCTCAAGAAGAGGTGGGATTCTCTGAGGACCCAGTACACCCACTATAAGCCACTTGCTCCATCTGGAAGTTGTGGAGCCCAAACGACTGGCAGGCAGCAGTGGATCCTGACCTGGCTGCAGTTTTTGGAGCCCCATACAAAGAGGAAGGAGACCACCTCAAATCTTGTTATCAGAGTAAATCAAGTATTCTGTTGAGTAAAATAAAACATTGTTCATTGCTTCTTTCATTTACTTATTTAAAGTCTCTTTGGGTCAAAGCATCTGCTACATGACACAAATGTAAATATGATTTTTCAACGAGTGGCCGCTGATTGTCCAGGTGGGGTCTCTGCCTCTATTCACATGTAGCCTTTCATACGTTAACTTGGTTTCACTCTCACATTATCTTCCACAATCTGCTGTGAAGTGTGTTTTTAGCATCTGAATACAGCCATAGCCTTATAATCAGAAAGTGTCTATACAGTGAGAGAAGCTTGTGTTCACATTGGGCCCTTCACACCTGACCACACCCGGCCCAGATTTCAGGGTTTAACCCAACGATAACAATCCTCTGCTATTGTTATGGATGCTAGGGGAACAGTTTTAAGAATCCATGGTATTAAATTCCCCATGAGATTTTTTTTTTTTAAAGGAACATTTGGCTGACTCTGACTCGCCCTCTGATGGCACCAGCAGCGAGACCAGGACCAGTACCCCTCTAGAGGAGTCCAGCACCCTTCTGAAGGAGCCCAGCGTCTGTAAGGCTACAGCAGAGTCCACCATCTGTGGAGAAGACTCTTGAACTGAGCTGTTGTCATGCATCTCTAGGTCAGCAACTCGCAGGCCTCCGATGAAGAGAAGCAGACAGATGCCCGACGAGTCTGCTAGTGAGGAGTCGGCTTACTTGCTCCGGACAATCAGGCAAACCCTGGAGGGTCTAGCTTCTGATAAAGATAAGGATGATATATTGCCAGAACTTTAAAAACAAATTGCAGAAGTTGCCTCCTCATGTGCTGCCATATTTACAGCATGAGGAGGACAACTGCGTGTTTAAATATTCAGTGGACCACAGCCAGTTGACTCACTTGTTAATTATGTTATTGTATATCTTTTACTTGTTTTACTTCTTAAGTTAAAAATATGAAAGATTAACTAAACAAATGTGTCAAGCATGTTGGTCACACTTTATATGAAGGTGCTTGTAATAAGCATTAATAAGAGGTAATAAGTCACTTATAAGACCTTATTAGATTTGTATTAACTCTAACTCTAACTCTAACTCTATATAAGAGTTAATAGAGGCATAATTAACAGACTTATTCTGTCTTATAAGACACTGATAGGCTCTTATTAGAAACCTCTTATTAGAAACCTCTTATTAGAAACCTATTAACAGATTATATATATTTTTTTTTTATA
The DNA here is from genome assembly GCA_020745685.1 of Tautogolabrus adspersus. Taxonomy (NCBI): domain Eukaryota; kingdom Metazoa; phylum Chordata; class Actinopteri; order Labriformes; family Labridae; genus Tautogolabrus; species Tautogolabrus adspersus. Next base: position 2,034,184 of record CM036543.1, on the reverse strand, counting down.
TACTTTATTAATCCCCTACGGGGAAATTGTGGTTCGCACTCTGTTATTTTTGGACATGCTTCTCACACACACAGGCCTGAATCACACACATGCACAACGAGACCTGTGGACATGCATTAATGGAGAGATGTCAGAGTGTGGTGGCAGCCCCTTGGGAGGCGCCCCCTGAGCTGGTGGGGGTTCGGTGCCTTGCTCAAGGGCACCTCGGCAGTGCTCGAGAAGTGGTCTGGCACCTCTCCAGCTACCAGACCAACTTCCATATTTTGGTCCGCATCGGGACTTGAACCGGCGACCCTCCGGTTCCCAACCCAAGTCCCTACGGACTGAGCTACTGCCGCCCCCTTATATACATCATAAACATTATTAGGATATTTATTAACATGAATAAGTCTTGATTAGGTTCATATTAATGCCTTACAAAGATTAATAAATACTTTATTATGCACTTATAAACAGTTCAGTGGGAACAGAGTCCAACTTTTAAGTAAACAGAACCAAAAAGGAAGTCTATTAAACTTCCACTCAAACAGTTTTTAAATTAAAAAATGCTATTACAAATACAAGTATTTTCTTTAACTGTAGACAACATGAAAACATTTGGTGAGTCAAAGCTACCAACATATCTGATCACATTCAGGGAAAAGGCATAACTGTATGTAACCTTTGTGACTGTAAATAGCTGTAAATAATCAGAATCAGGTTTTATTGCCAAGTACATTTACACATATAAGGAATTTGTCTTGGTGTATTGGTGTAAAAACAGTTAACAACGGAAATACAGCCAAAAAAGCAAGAACTTAAATAAAATAAAACAAGAAATTTACCAATAGAAACAATAGAATTTAAAAAATGTCAAATATAAAGAATCATTTTAAAAAACACAAAATGTACAAGCTGCAATATAGTGCATGTAAGAAAATTAATGTAAAGTTCAGTGAGCGTTAATGTAACGCATAAAAACAGTTTCAGCTTTCACATCACTGTGATGTTTTCTGACTGTGCCTGATGAGAGTCTGTGTTAGGTGGGGGGGGGCAGGGACATTGTTCATGAGGCTGACAGCAGAGGGGAAGAAACTGTTCTTGTGGCGAGAGGTTTTGGTCCTGATGGACCGCAGCCTCTTACCAGAGGGGAGAGTCTCAAACAGTCCATGTGCGGGGTGAGAGGGGTCGGCCACAATCTTACCTGCAGGCCTCAGGGTCCTGGAGGTGTACAGGTCGTGGAGAGATGGTAGACTGCAGCCGATCACCTTCTCTGCAGAGCGGATGATACGCTGCAGCCTGCACTCCTCTGTTGCAGTGGATGTGACGTTTTTTTCCTGAAGTCCACAAACATCTCCACTGTCTTCAGAGCGTGAAGCTCTAGGTTGTTTTCACTGCACAAGGTCACCAGATGGACAGCCTCCCACCTGTAGGCAGACACGTCCCCACCAGAGATGAGTCCAATGAGGGTGGTGTTGTCTGCGAACTTGAGGAGCTTGACAGACTGGTGACTGGAGGTGCAGTTGTTAGTGTACAGGGAGAAGAGCAGAGGAGAAAGAATGCAGCCTTGAGGGGAGCCAGTGCTGATGGTCCTGCTGTCCGAGACATTCTTCCCCAGCTTCACCTGCTGTCTCCTTTCAGACAGGAAGTCTGTGATCCCCCTGCAGGTGGAGTCAGGCACGTTCAGCTGAGAGAGCTTGTCCTGGAGCAGGGCCGGGATTATTGTGTTGAAAGCAGAGCTGAAATCCACAAACAGGATCCTGGCGTAGGTTCCTGCTGAGTCCAGATGCTTGGGGATGGAGTGGAGGGCCAGGTTGACAGCATCATCAACAGACGTGTTGGCTCTGTAGACGAATTGTAGGGGATCCAGGAGGGGGTCTGTGATGTCTTTAAGGTGTGAAAGCACAAGGACCTCGACTTCATCACCACAGAGGTCAGGGCAACGGGACTGAAGTCATTAGGTCCTGTGGTCCTTGTTTTTTTGGGGACAGGGATGATGGTGGAGGACTTGAAGCAGGCTGGCACATGGCATGTCTCCAATGAGGTGTTAAAAATGTCTGTAAATGTCTGTAAAATGTCTGTTTCAGTGACTGAAAGAGGTGTAGCTGGGGTGATGAGAGAGAGGGCTGTTAGGGCAGACAGTTCTTGAGAGTCCTGAGTCCCTGCTGTGGTGGAGGTGAGTTGTGAAGTGGAGTCGTTGGTTTCCGGGCTGTCCCATTGTCTTTCAAAGCGACAGTAGAACTCGTTCAGGTTGTTAGCCAGACGCAGGTCACTTACAGAGTGGGGGGTTTAGGCTTGTAGCTGGTGAGCTTTCTGAGACCCTTCCAGACTGAGCCAGCATCTCTATCTGAGAACTGTTGTTGTAGTTTCTCAGAGTAAAGACGCTTGGCTTCTTTCACCGCCCTGCTAAAGGTGTATTTAGCCTTTTTGAAACTCTCCCTGTCCCCACTCTTAAAAGCCACCTCCTTTTCCTGCCTTAACCGTCTGAGTTTAGCTGTGAACCAGGGCTTGTCGTTGTTGTAGCTCATCGTAGTGCTAGATACTAAACATAAGTCCTGGCAGAAGCCAATGTATGACGTCACAGCCTCTGTGTACTCATCCAGACTGTTTGAGGTAGTCCTGAAAGCATCCCAGTCAGTACAGTCTAAGCACGCCTTTAATTCTTCCACAGCTTCACTGGTCCACTGCTTTGATGTCCTCACAACAGGCTTACAGAGCTTTAATTTCTGCTTGTGTGAAGGAATCAAATGGACCATGACGTGGTCAGAGTGGCCCAGTGCAGCGCGGGGGACGGCGTGATAAGCGTTGCTGACTGTGGTGTAACAGTGATCCAAAACATTTCCCTCTCTGGTCGGACATTTAATAAACTGTCTGTACTTAGGAAGCTCATGACTGAGATTACCTTTGTTAAAATCACCGAGGACAATGACTAAGGAGTCCGGGTTTGTCCGCTCCACACACAGTATTTGGTCGGCAAGAGCGCGCTGTGCCACCTGCATATAAGCCTGCGGAGGCATGTAAACACCGACCAGTATGAATGAAGCGAACTCACGGGGGGAATAGAAAGTTTTACAATGAATGAAAAAAGATTCCAGCTCGGGAGAACAGTGCTTTTGGATCACTGTGACATCCGAACACCAGCCACTGTTGACATAGAAACAGATTCCTCCACCCTTTTTTTCCCCCTGACAGTTGTGCGTCCCGATCCCGAGTCCGGAATCAGTCCACACAGCCACGTCTCTGTGAAACACAAAACACAGGATGTATAAAAGTCTCTGTTTCTCCCCATCAGTAGTTGAAGTTCGTCTAGTTTGTTCCACCACGAACGCACGTTGGAGAGAAAGATGCCTGGGAGAGCGGTGCGTAGTCCGCGTTGGCGTAGACGTACAAGCGCTCCGGCCCTGCGTCCTCTCCTTTGTCGTCTCACAGCGCCGACAAAGGTGAGGGCACCTTTGACCAGGATATCCAATAATTCCACGGCTTCTGTCAGAAAAGTGGGGAAAAAGTCCGGTGGAGTTGTAGCTCTTATATTCATAAGCTCTTCTCTGGTGAAAGAGCTCTGTGCATCTTGACATAAAACTAATTTAACACACAAAAACAGACAAAACAACGCGCACCAACACACGGGAGCGACCTTCCGCGGCACCATCTCAATGTATCATCAATAAAGTGTTAAAGGTGGACAAACATCAGAAGACTAGGACACCTGGAGCTCAAGGTCTGAATACCAGTAAAGACACACACAGGAATACATTTGTAAACTTTGTATGTAAGGAACACAAATATTGCAGGTCAAGATTACAATATAAAAATTACTAATGCAATTAACTAAAGTAATACAGAGTGCACATGAAGTAAAATAAACATTTGTCTTTTTGGTTGGGGCTCAATCCAGGTGTGTGTGTTTCTTTTTAATCTGTGCTTCTGCACTATGAAGTAGAGAAGGAAGTCCATCCTTAGAACAGTCTTCTTCTCAATCACTCTCCAGGTCTCAAGGTTCGGCTCACTATCCAGTATTTATTTCATTCTGAGAATGCCGACAGTCTCGCCTCCAAATTGTTATAATTACCAACTTATTTTTATTGTTAGGTATTATTAATTGTTTTTTTTTCAAACTAGAACATTCAACAGTCTTTCAGTCCATCACAAATTAGTAGGTCATAAAAGGACCTACTAATTCGGCATGATGGCGCCTGTGTTCGGCTTGGCCTCTGACTGCTCACCTCGCTCTGATGTTCTACCTGTCCTGTGTTTACTGTTGTTTGTCCTTCTGCTCGTCAACGATGGTCTTCCTGCTCGAGTCTATGATCGTCAGACTCTCCTATTGATCAGATCGTCCATGGTGGATCATAGTTCTCCATTCCCATGGGCTGACAGCCCGGAATATGGGTTACCTCCGTTCATGCCAGCGGCCGATGATACTGGCGGTAGTCACCACCAACGAAGCTCCCGCCAGCAGCACCGGAGAAAGCGAGGGAAAAGGGCCGGGATCCAGGTGAAGCTGAGGCGGCTGTGGAAGCGAGGAGTCGTCGGAAAACGGCGCCGTTCGTTTCTGATGAGTTTGACCTTCATCTCTCCAACCGATCCGCGGACTTACCTCCATGTGCCCGTGGCTGGAAATGTGAGACCTCCGTGTCTCCATCCCATCCTCCCCGGCTCTCCCGGGGTAATCGTCCCCCCTCCGGTCACCGGAGATTACCTGTGTGGAGCAGCGTCTCCCCGCCATCTGCGCGCCTTACCCCGCGCTTCCTCGTCCGGCGATGGGACTACACTCAGGATGGCACTTGTGAATGCTCGCTCCATTACGAATAAATCATTTGTGTTAAATGACATGATCCAGTCCAAGAAGTTAGACTTCTTCTTCATTACTGAAACTTGGCAGAAGAACATGGAACACGTCCCGCTCCTCGAACTCTGTCCAGCGGATTACACGTTCTTCAGCTCGCCCAGGATGACAGGCCGCGGTGGTGGACTGGCTGCGGTGTTTAAAAGCAGCTTTTCGTGTCGGCTGGTGAGCAATGGGTCTTTTTTTTCCTTTGAACAACAAACTATCAAAGTTGGACGGTCAAATCCTTTTTATGTCCTTTTGATTTACCGTCCACCTGGCCCAAATAGCTAATTTCTGAATGAATTTAATGATCTTCTTTCTTCGTTGATTAAGCTGTCTAAATTTGTAATTCTTGGTGACTTTAACATTCACATTGATGATGCTGCTGATCGACTAGCCTCCAGTTTAATGAACATCACTGAGAATTTTAATCTGACGCAGCATGTACGGGATCCTACGCATGTCAGAGGACATACTCTGGACTTGGTTTTTACTCTTGGTTTAATCGCTGATGCTGTTTTTAATGAGGACATTTTTATATCTGATCATGTGTTTCATTTAACCTTTCTTTTGATGTGGATGTTTTAACGAGTCGCCGTGAGATTCACTCGCGCGTTTTTAACAGTCAATCTGCAACTGACTTTTCTGATGCTTTAATTTCTGGCTCGTTTTTGCTACCAGATGGTGATGTTGACTGTCAAGTGCAGTTTTTCAATGAGCACTGTCTGTCTATCTTGGACGAATGGAGCGACGGTGGAAATCCACCCACTTGCAGGTCTTTTATGAGTACTTAAAGGAGCTCCTAACGGATTTTAATAATATGGTCAAGGATGCCAGAGCTACATACAGTATTTTGCAAATCTAGTCTCAAACAGTCGTCGCAATCCGAAAGTCCTTTTTGACACGATAAGCAATATTGTGTCTCCCCCTGCACTTTCAGTCCCAATTTCCTCTATTAATGAGTGCAATGATTTCCTTGCATTTTTTATGAGGAAAATAGGTGACATTCGTTCAAATATTATTCCCTCATTTTGTCCTCCATTACATTGTCCTTCTCGGCCACCAATTTTGGAGAACTTTTCCACGGTCTCTTGAAATGAACTGAAAAAAATAATAGGTGGCATGAAAACATCTTCCAGTTCCCTTGACATCATACCCACTCCTCTGCTAAAACAAGTTATAGACTCGACTGGCCCATATCTACTCTCTATAATCAATAACTCATTAATATCTGGTCTGGTTCCATCCTCTTTCAAACATGCTGCTGTTCAACCGCTTTTGAAAAAAACAAATCTTGACCCCTCTCTCCCTGAGAACTACAGGCCTATATCCAAACTGCCTTTTTACTTTTAAGGTCTTAGAAAAAGTGTTTGCTAACCAGCTTACATCTGTCTTGGATGAGCACGACATTTTAGATAAATTTCAGTCCGGTTTCCGCCGGCGTCATTCAACAGAAACTGCTCTTCTTAGGGTCAGTAATTGTGGCGTGAGCCTGATTTGGTTGTTGTGGAACTGCGCATGCGCGGCACTTTATGTACGGCTGGACAGCCTGCTTTACGACATCTGATGAAAGTGAATAAAGGAAAACACCACACGTGGATAACCGTCTCCGTCCTCATTGAATTAGAAAGTGTTAATAAGATAAACACTTCACATGGTGTCAGAAGTAAAGTTGTCCTTATAAGTTTAATCGGGAAAAATAGCCCAGAATGGCGAAGTTTTCGGCACCGGAGCAGTTTAATTTTGCCAAGCCGGAGGACTGGCCTGATTGGAAACAGCGTTTCACCAGGTACCGAGTCGCCACGAAGCTTAATAAGGAGCCCGCCGACGTCCAAGTGAGCGCGCTTATTTACTCCATGGGCCCGGAGGCAGAACAAGTGTTTAAATCATTCGCCTTTGGTGAAGAGGACGGGGCTAACGACTATGATTACGTGCTGGGGCTGTTTGACGGCCATTTCGTGCCGAAACGTAACGTAATCTTTGAGCGTGCACGTTTTCACTCAAGGACCCAAGCAGCGGGTGAGACGATCGAACAGTATATAAGGCACTTGTACGAGCTTGCAGCTCACTGTGACTTTTTTGAGAAGGAGGAGGAAATACGAGACAGGCTCGTCATCGGAATCAGAGATAAGGATCTTTCGCTGAAACTACAGATGACAAGCGACTTGACTCTGAAGAAGGCGGCAGATATGGCCAGACACTCAGAGTTGGTGAAGCTACAGAACAGCGAGACCGGCTATGCAACCGGGCAGGTCGATGAGGTGCACAGAAAACCTTTCAAGAGTAAGTGGAAAAATAAAAACATGATGGCCTCAAATGCTCATAGAATTGATGAGAAACGGAGTTGTGGCAGATGTGGGCGCGTACATAAAAGAGATGAATGCCCAGCTAAAGACAAAGAGTGTAATAAATGCCACAAAATTGGCCATTTTGCTAGTAGGTGCAGAACCAAGCTAATTCAAGCAGTGATAGAGGATGTGGACAGTTTATTCCTTGGCTCAATAAAAGAGACTGGTAAAGATGAAAATGAGGCGACAGTAGACGACTTCATAACAGATACGGAGCCAGCATGGCGCACCACGCTAGTGATATGTAGGACTGCAGTGAATTTCAAGATTGATTCAGGTGCAGACACCACTGTAATGAACGAGGCCACGTTTAACCGCCTCCGCGTGAAGCCAAAACTCAAACCTGTGACTACTAACCTTGACAGTCCGGGAGGAAAGGTAGACCACAAAGGACAGTTTCTGGCTAAGGTACATGTGACAAGAGGAGGAAAAACTAAAGATTGTTACTTCAGGATAACAGTTGCAAGATCTACATGCGACAATCTACTAAGCCGATCAGTAGGAGTTCACCTGGGTCTGATCCAGCACATCGGAGAAGTGAGTGTGTATGGAGATGTAGGACTTCTTAAAGGGGACCCTGTGAAAATAATCCTTAAAGAAAACGCCAAACCATACAGCGTTGCGGCACCCCGCCGTATACCTATTCCACTCCTACCAAAAGTAGAAGCAGAGTTGGAGCGAATGGAGAATAACGGCATAATAGAGCGTGTGACTGAGCCCACAGAATGGGTAGCGCCCATGGTACCAGTAATCAAACGGAATGGGAAAGTTAGGATTTGTGTGGGACTAAACAAACTGAATGAAAATGTGGAAAGAGAAAAGTTCCTGCTGCCCACCACTGACAGCATCTTACATAAACTGGCCGGAAGCTCAGTGTACTCGACGCTGGACGCAGCAAGTGGATTTTGGCAGATAGCCTTAGACGAGGAAAGTTCAAAGCTGACCACATTCATAACCCCAAAAGGACGTTATTGCTTTAAACGGCTCCCATTTGGAATCACATCTGCACCAGAGATATTCCAAAGAAAAATGCAAGAACTTCTGCAGGGCCATGAAGGCACAGAGGTTTACATGGATGATATCTTGGTGTTTGGAGCCACTGTGGAAGAACATGACAGCCGCTTGAAAAAGGTAATGGACACGATCCGCAAATCAGGCCTGAAGCTCAACCGCCAGAAGTGTAAGATCAGACAGAGCTCTCTTCACTTTCTGGGTCATGTTATCAGCAAGGATGGCATTGCTCCGTGCCCGGAGAGGGTGTCTGCCATCACCTCCCTGGAGATGCCCAAGAACTTGACAGAGTTAAGGCGAGTGCTAGGTATGGTAAATTATGTTGGAAGATACATACCTCACTTGTCTAACACCCTTCATCCGCTCAACGAGCTACTAAAGTCTAATGTAGCATGGACGTGGGGCCCACAGCAGGATGACGCCTTCAGACAGGTTAAGACATTAATATCATCCGCACCTGTGCTCCAGTACTTTGACCCGAAACTGCCGACTGTAGTTGGCGCCGATGCATCCAGTTACGGGCTGGGTGGAGTACTGTTTCAGGATCATGGAGGTACACTCAAACCTGTAGCCTATTGCTCTCGTACTCTCACTGAAGCGGAAAAGTCATATGCACAGATAGAGAAAGAATGCCTTGCCGGCGTGTGGGTGTCAGAGAGATTCTATCTGTATTTATGTGGTTTGGAGAGCTACAAACTACTGACGGATCACAAACCCCTGGTGACACTTATCAACAACAAGGACCTTGATAAAACACCGCTGAGATGTCAGCGACTTCTCATTCGACTCATGAAGTTCAATCCCGTCGCTGAATACATCCCAGGTAAAAACTTGGTGGTGCCTGATGTGTTGTCTAGACATCCAGAGTTTAAGACCGATGATACTGGACTAGATGAGGACGTCCAAGCTTATGTGGATGCGATCGAAGAGCATGAGAGACACAAACCGGTCCTTGAACGCATTAAAGCAGAAACTGAAAAGGATCCGTCCTTGAAACTTGTTCGACATTACATCCGGTCAGGTTGGCCACAATATGCAAGAAATGTTGCCAGGCCTGCCTTGGACTACTTCATGGAAAGAGGTAGCCTAAGCGAACAAAACGGATTGTTAAAAAGAGGAAATCAAATCGTAATTCCACTAACCTTACGAACAGAGATGCTGGAAAGGATCCATCATGGTCATCAAGGCTTAAACAAGTCCAGACAGAGATACAAAGATGCTATCTGGTGGCCAAAGATAAGTAATGCAGTAAAGGAGAAAGTATCATCATGTCCTCACTGCAACGAGCACAAACCCAGCCAGCACCGCGAACCACTCATCACTACACCACTGCCGGAACTGCCGTGGCAGAAGCTGGCCGCTGACTTGTGCGAGTTCAAAGGTCAGAACTTCCTAGTAGTTACAGACTACTATTCGAGGTGGCTGGAAATACTAAACCTCAGCAGGACTACAAGTGAAGTTCTAATAAACAAACTGCTTAGTGTATTTGCACGGTTTGGGATACCTGAAGAGCTATTAACTGATAATGGCCCCCAATTCACCTCCCAGCAGTTTCGAGACTTCATGCGTAAGTATGACATCAAGCATACAACGTCAAGCCCTTATTATCCACAAGCTAACGGAATGGCAGAGCGAGCAGTCAAGATAGCCAAAAGTATATTGAAGCAGCCTGACCCTCAGCTCGCTCTCCTGAGCTATAGAGACACAGCCACTGAACCAACTAAAGAGAGTCCAGCTAGACTCCTCATGGGTAGGAGATTACGGACCACAGTCCCCAAGCTCAATCATCAGTTGAGGCCAGCCTGGCCCAATCTGTTTACGGTGAAACAGAACGATGCCAAGGCCAAGCGGGCCTACGAAAGCACCTTTAACAGGAGACACTCAGCAAAGCCGCTTCCTGCCCTGGGTGTAGGTGACAGGGTGCGACTAAAGACTGACACAGAGAAGGCGTGGACTGAGACCGGGGTCATCCAGGCTACGAGCTCCACTCCACGTTCGTTTGTTGTGAAAACACCTCATGGGGATATCACCAGACGAAATCGCAGACATTTACAGATTGTTAACGAGGAACGTGTGGAGCTACAACCGGAGCACCCCACACCAGTGGACAGCAGTTTTACCATGCAAAGCCCAGCACCTGCAGACAAGACTGCTGACGTGACATCACCACCTAAAGTCATGACAACACGCTCAGGACGTGTTGTGAAACCCGCAGTCAAGTTGACTTACTAGTTATTTGGAACACAGAGCGAAAGGAGCAGAATAATCTCCCTCTGTTCCATCAGGGAGTGGTAGTCTACCCACTACCCTGTAGTTTAGAAATGTTTTGTTTAAACCTTGTTTATAGCTGTTGCCGTATAATTCATGGTAAGAAAAAGGGAAGACAAAGAAGGGTGACGAGTAATTGAAAACAAAAGATAATTGTTATAACAGCAGCCACATTTGTCAAGTTGTTTTCTGAAACATGTTTGTCGGATATTATTCAAGTTCAGAATTAATTGCACACGTATTTGTGTTACCCAAAAGTTAAGGGGGGAGATGTGGCGTGAGCCTGATTTGGTTGTTGTGGAACTGCGCATGCGCGGCACTTTATGTACGGCTGGACAGCCTGCTTTACGACATCTGATGAAAGTGAATAAAGGAAAACACCACACGTGGATAACCGTCTCCGTCCTCATTGAATTAGAAAGTGTTAATAAGATAAACACTTCACAGTAATGATCTGCTGATGCAGGCTGATGCTGGAGAATGCTCAGTCCTGGTCCTCCTGGACCTCAGTGCCGCTTTTGACACTGTGGAGCATAGTGTGTTGATTGAGAGACTCCAGCAGTGGGTGGGTGTCTCTGGAACAGCCCTAGACTGGTTCTCTTCATACTTATCTGACAGATCATTTTCAGTTACTGTTGGTAAACATGCTTCGTCTGTAGAATCCCTATTTTGTGGTGTTCCCCGAGGGTCTGTTTTGGACCCTCTGTTGTTCTTGTTGTATCTGCTCCCCCTGGGGCATCTTATAAGAACTTTTAAAGATGTGTCCTATCATTGTTATGCAGATGACATTCAGTTGTACATGTATTTTAAACCGCAAAATGTCTCTAAACTGTCTGTTTTGCGTGACTGTGTGAACTGCATAAAAGCTTGGATGTCAATGAACTTTCTCCAGTTGAACACTGATAAGACAGAGGTTCTCATCTCTGCTCCTGAGCATGTTGTTCCAGAGGTGAAGCAATGTCTTGGTTTCCTTTCCTCTACTGTTAAACCTGCCCTGCGTAATTTAGGGGTCCAAATGGGTCAGGCTCTGAGTCTAGACCAGCATGTGAACAGTTTGGTCGGCTCATCCTTTTATCATCTAAGGAATATAGCGAAACTCAGACCTGTCGTGTCCAGAGCTGAGCTAGAGATGATTGTTCATGCTTTTGTTTCATCAAGGCTTGATTATTGTAATTCTCTGTTTACATGTCTTAGTGTCACTTCTGTGAACCGCCTGCAAGTGGTCCAGAATGCTGCTGCTAAGCTGTTGACAGGATCATCCAGACGGTCTCATGTGACACCTATCCTTAAGTCCTTACACTGGCTCCCTGTCAGTTTTAGAATCCTGTTTAAAGTTCTTATTATTGTGTTTAGAGCCTGCATGGTCAAGCTCCAGCTTATGTTACTGAGCTGCTGAGGCCTTATAACACCAGCAGGTCCCTGAGGTCCTCTGACCAGGGTCTGCTAGTTGTTCCTTGCACAAGGCTAAAAACCAAAGGAGACTGTGCCTTTGAGGATGTGGCTCCTAAACTCTGGAACTGTCTTCCCCCAGAACTGAGAGCCTTGACCTCTGTGGACACTTTTAAAAAGCAGCTGAAGACTCATCTGTTCAGACTTGCTTTTGTTTGATCTGTCTGTACTTGATTTTATGAAATTGCTTGTATTATCTGTTTTTGTTTGATTGTGAAGCACTTTGTGATGTCTGCTCTTGAAAGGTGCTATATAAATAAACTTTACTTACTTGCTTACTTATGGGGATGGGTTGCCATTTGTAGCTATGCTGCATCCCTGTGCTAGTTATGCAGGGTGGGAAGGGTCCAGGAGGAGGGATACCAACCGTCTGTTTCATTTTATTGTTTTATTTTTACATTTGGGCCAGGAATTGTGTGTTGGTTGACCAAAGGTGGTACTTATTGTGGGCCTTGTTTGTGTTTTTTGTTTTAATCTGGGCTTCACAGAATAAAGAGAGAAATTCTTCAATCATATTTTAATCTTTTAAATCAGAATGTCTTCATTAGCTATTTTGTCATGGAATCTTAAAGGTCTTAACACTGCTATCAAACGGGCCAGCTGCTTTGATATTTTAGCAAGAAATCAAATTGAAATCGCTATGTTACAAGAAACTCACTTACGTGAAAAAGACAGACACAGATTAGATCTCTGTTATAAAGTTGCTGCTTTCTCGGCAGCCCCAAACAAAAGGAGTAGCTATTGTTGTTGACAAGACATTTAAAATCTCCATAGTAGACAAAGGCAGTGATCAGGAGGGCAGAATTACATTCCTTAAATGTATCTATAAAGGTACAAAAATAGCTTTACTCAGTGTTTATGCACCTAATTGTTAAGACCCACATTTCTTTTAATTACTGACCAATGTTTTGATGGAGCTAAATGATTTTCAACTGATTATTGGATCAGATATGAATGCTGTGGTAGACCATATGTGGGACAAATGTAAGGCAGTTAATTACAACTCCAGGTCTTCAAATGCATTAAGACACTTGTTATCTGATTTTAACCTTATTGATACCTGGCGTGTCCATAATCCTGGCACCAAAGAATTGACTTTTTATTCCAGCAGACATCAGTCATTTTAATGATCAATAAAAATTCAGTTGATGATTTTCTGGTACTCTGGGCTGACACTAAAGGTTTTATTAGAAATAATACAACTGCTTTAGCCTCGGGTCAGAATAAATTACAATTGAAAAAGATCTCTGAATTAGAAAACTTGTTATCTGTCTTAGAGCTCTCTCAACAAAATAAATACTCCAACATGTATCCTCCACACAACAAGGTTAAGACTGAATTAAATACCCTCACTAGGGAAAGAGGTAGTCGACCTCGCCATTTTTTGGCCAATAAATTACGTAATAGCGACCATCTTGCAAATATTGCAACCATTAAATCTGAAGAGCTGCTTACTGCTCCTAAATCAATTAATCTCAGATTTAAAACATTTTACAACAAATTATAAACCTCAGAGGGTGAACTCTCTTCTGAAGGGATAGACACTTTTTTACACAGGCTTAAACTTCCCTCTCTATCCACAACAGAAGCCGCTACATTAGGTGACCCAACAACAGTTCTCGGATAGATATGCTGGCTCAGTCTGAAAGGGTCTCAGACAGCTCACCAGCTACAGGCCTAAAACCCCCCACTCTGTAAGTGACCTGCGTCTGGCCAACAACCTGAATGAGTTCTACTGTCGCTTTGAAAGACAATGGGACAGCCCGGAAACCAACGACTCCACTTCACAACTCACCTCCCCCACCACAGCAGGGACTCAGGACTCTCAATGACTGTCTGCCCTAACAGCCCTATCTCTCATCACCCCAGCGACACCTCTTTCAGTCACTGAAAGAGATGTAAATAAGATTTTTAAGAGGCAGAACCCCCCGCAAAGCAGCTGGACCAGACTCTGTCTCTCCCTCCACCTTGAAGCACTGTGCTCAGCTGCCTCCAGTCTTTACAGATTTCTTACCGTCCAACTCCTCAAACTTCATAAACTTGACCATTTAACGTGAAAACACTGACATTCAAACTCCAATCTTTTGGCCGTTTTCCAATACAGCAGTCGTGTCACATACAACGTTGTGTCGATCTGGGCCAGAAGCCGGTTCACTGCTGACGCTGATTCCTCAAGTTGTTGAATAAACCAATCTGTGCCGTTCATCCATCCAAAATCCAATAAGTTCTAATCCGTCCAGTGATAGGGAATCCTTCCTTTGAGTCCGAGGGCAGGTTTTTTACTTTATGTAGTGGCTATTTGTCCGAAAAAATGTTTAAATAAACTAATATCAAACATAATCAAATGACCACTGATGCACCATGGGGATGTGATGTACGCAGGCAAAAGAAGTCCAATGTCCATGCACGAGATCTGCAGTTTTTTTGTGGTTTATTTGGTTCAAAAGAAAGCAAACAAAAGAACAAAGAAAGTCGTTGCTCTTGCTGCCTCTCATGTGCTGGTAAAAAACCATAGGCCCACCCAGGTGCATGCTGGTCCTCTACCTGCCTCTTACCTGAATAACCTCTGGTGCCCACAGTGTTACCCAAATACCTACCAAAAATACTAATGCTAAACTAAATTTACTAAACAAATAACTAGCAAAAGAATGATTACCCCAAATCTATTCTAAATAAAGAAAGCATGTAGAATAATTAAATAAACAACACCACCCAAATATTAGTAAACTAAATACCTAAACTAATTCTAACAACAATTAAATATTTCCAACAACTGAAGTCAGTGCTAGTGGTCGATATGAACCTGGAGAAGAAGGATCTTTACCTGGTTTCAGAATTGGGACTACAACTGCATGTTTCTATTCTAAAGGTAAATCCCCGTCTCTCCATACTGAATTAAACAAGGAAACAATTTCCTCCAAAACCACGTCATCTAAATGTTTCTAAAGTTCACAGGACAGCCCATCTCTCCCAGGAGTTGTATTTGCTCCAGAGAGTATGTATGCTTTATTTCTATTCCTCACAGCTACATCACATTCTTTGTTCCAGCAGGGAACCAATATTTGAGGTTTGGGTTTTTCCTTCAGAGGGACTGCTGTACTGAATCCCCGATTTAACAAATATTGCACCATCACCACCTGACCTGCCAGGCCTATCAAATCTCAGACTAACATATCCTGAAATAACAAAATCTAAACAAGGCTTTAACCAAGTCTCCTGGATGCAAAGCAATTCTGGGTTTTCTTTAAAAGCACCAACAATTCTCTTTGGCTCCTGAACATTTGCAATTAAATTCCTTGTGTTCCATTGTAGGACGTAAAACATGAATATGTTAATCAGACGCCTCATCATCGTCAACAAACAGCGCCTCCTGCATATCTTCTTATTCTACCCCCTGAGAGTTCCAGGTTTGTCTGTCATGGGTTAGGGTTTTGGTTATCATGTAATTTCTCTGGAAGTAACTCTTTTGTGCCAAGAATCTTACTGCCACACCAACCACTATGTGAATAACTTTCATTTTGAAAAGGATCTGGTCCTGACAGAAAGGGGGAAATCTTAGAAAATGTCTTGATTCCAAGAGTTTTCTTAGGATTTAGTCACTAGGAGTAACTCTTAGTACATTTGGGGTCTTTGTGAATACGTCCCCTGGAGGTCGCTACCTGATCACTTGAAGCTAAATGCAAACTTCACCACTTTAAAGAGAGCCACCAAATCCTGGTTAGTTCAGCGACAGACTTGTACTCATGTTTAATTGTTTGTAGCTCTGTTACAGCTAAATGTGTGTCTTATTGTATCTTGCTGTTTCCAGCTTCCTTTCTTTTTCCTTTTGAACTGTTTTAATCTTGTATTTCCACAAAAGCTCTTCTAGGGGCGAGAGTTGCAAATTAGCATCCGCTATAAACACTCTGATACTTGCATTGGATTGCTGTTTTCAGTTTGTCTATGAATATTGTATACTGTGCCTATGAAATAAACCCTCAAATGAATAAAACCCTCAGCACCTCTCCCTAAAACTGCCTAAGAAAAAGGACTAAATCCCCCCACTTCATCCCTGCAGCTGGCAGAGGAAAAACAGGGCTGCATAAAATACTATCTATCGGGTAAGGTAGCTTGTGATTTCAAAGGTAGCTCATTTTTCAAGGACAGGAAGCTTCTTCTGTCAGCTATGTAAGCTCTTTATTTCACAGCCTGCTCACTCTGTTAGGGGAGGCAGCTCTTTATATCACAGGTAGGTTCTGTTAGGTGAGGTTCTGTCACTTGATGTATTTCATGCCTTCAGGTGGGGTAGCTCTTGTAATTTATGACCCATCTTGTTTTTAGGTAACATGTAAAGTCATGATAGTTTGTTTTTAATCTTCAATTGATCTCAGCCCTCACAGACTCACTCATGCAGAGGTGCTGATTGTCAACAGGCAAGGCAGGCAACTGTTTAGGGTCCCAGGACAGTGGGAACCTCCCTAAGGGGGCCCATCTGACAGCACTCACTCTCACTGCCCTGCTAAGCACAGCATACATTGTTGTTTTGAAAACCAAAGACCAAAGAGAGAGAAACAAAAAGGAAGAGGAGTAAGTGAACACTGGTGGAGGATCTGTTGGAGGAACCCCCATTGAATTTTCTCCCAAAACAACTGAAGCCCCAGTCCCACCTTGGAACATGTGACTTGGACGACCCACAGACGACTGGGAGTGGTAACGACTCTAGGTGAAACTAGGTCAACGACTCAGCTAACGACTCTGATGTGAGTCATTCTCGTTCATTGGTATGTTAATGATCCACAGAGGCTTATATTTCTAGCTCTGTCCACCAGATAGTTTAGAACTGAAGAAGCCTTTTGGAGGAGAGGTGAAACGTCTTCAAGATCTTCAACCAGTCCAGCTGCCTTTAGATCAAGCTTCGAATTTACCACGACCTGGATAACTGAGAACCTACACAGACGAGAAGAAATATAGGATTTAGATCATTTATTTGGCACGTGGGTCTGTGACTCTTGGATGTGTGTCAGATGTCCGGGTTTAAGGATCTTAAAGAGTTATTCAGTCGGCGGCTGCTCGCTGCGGTTATCAGAGATATATCAGGACAAACAACAACATGTGGATACGAAGAGGAGCTCCACCGACAAAGAAAACTGCTGGATGTGATTTTAACACCTGAAATCAAGCTGCAGAGAGCAGGTTGGTTTTCTTTCCACTGCTGGAAACGTGTTTCCTGCTCATGTTTCAGGGAGCAGAGCCTTTAGCTAACGTCCATAGACGCACACAGCACAGTGTTAGCCGCAGCTAGCTCCTGCTAACAACATCATTGAGTTTACTGGACTTAAACACTCTTTAGTCTGGACCTATTGAATCCAGCAACGGGTCTTTGGTGTTCATTTGAGTAGTTAAAGTAGATATGATTATTGGAGATACGTTTTAGAAACATTAAATACTGATGCTATTCACAGAGGTGGAAAGTAGTGAATTACATTTACTCTCGTTACTTTAATTGAGTAGTTTTTTTGCATACTTTTACTTTTTAAGTAGTTTTTAAAGTCTGTACTTTTACTTAAGTAGTGTTGTACATTTTAAATCACATCCGTTACTGAGTAAAACAAATGTAGGCCTGTTATGAATAAGCTGTAGCAGCTTAACAGAACTCCTGAGTGTGAAAATCCAAACTTCAGAGCAGATTCAGTTGAAGCTTCAGTGTAGCCTGCTTAGAGGGGAACACAGTGACTTCTACAAAGATCTCATAGAAGCTCATACAGGGTCACTTTAAAACAATCAATCCATTATTTGGACTCTCAGGTTTAGTTGCAGCTAAACATTGGAAACTAACCGGCCTCAAAATAATCAACTCAAATCCTCTTGAAAGTGTTTCTGAGTGAGACAAAGAGCCTGTCAGTATTTTCTTCAATAGTTTCAACATTTCCATTCATCAATCAGCCCATTACTTGAACATGATAAGCCTTGATTATTAGACATCATGAAACATGCTTCAGTCTACCACAAGTTCCTTATTTTCTTTCAAAATAAAGGTAGGTTTGTATCTAAAAAGGAAGTAAAGTAACCTAAGCTGAAGACAACATTACAAAATAAAAGCATTACACATTTTTAAAATGCAAAATAAGTGAATTCCAAACATGATTAAAATGTGAACAATTCCAATTAACTATTGATTTTCAGCCATTAAAAATGAAATCATTTGACAGCCTTTATTAATATTCAAAAAGCAGTCTAAGTAGCGTTAATGTTTGTTTACTGTGTCCTGCAGATCTCCAGCAGCTGTTGGTGAGTAAAGAAGAGCTTCCACCTGAGCAGCAGGAGTGGAGCCACATTCTGGACCAGGAGGACACTAAGCCCCAACACATTAAAGAAGAACATGAGGAACTGTGGAGCAGTCAGGAGGAAGAACAGCTTCAAGGACTGGAGGAGGCTGATACCACCAAGTTCCCCTTCACTCCTGTCTCTGTGAAGGGTGAAGATGATGAAGAGAAACCTCAGTCCTCACAGCTTCATCAGAAACAAACTGAACAGATGGAAACAGGAGTTGATGGAGAGGACTGTGGAGGAGCAGAACCAGAGAGGTACTCAGATCCAGAGAGACGTTTACAACCAGAGACTGAGGTCAAGATTGAAAACTCTGATGAACCAGAGACTGATGACAGTGATGATTGGAGAGAGACAAGAGAAGATCTGTCAGGATTAAACTTGAAAAATGTGCTCGGAGTGCGGTAAAAGTTTTACCCAAAGAGGACATCTGACCAGACACATGTTAGTTCACAGTGGAGAGAAAGCCTTCAGCTGCTTTGAGTGTGGTAAACGCTTTACCCTAAGAGCAAATCTGACCAGACACATGTTAGTTCACAGTGGAGAGAAACCCTTCAGCTGCGTTGAGTGTGGTAAACGCTTTACCCTAAGTGCAAATCTGACCAGACACATGTTAGTTCACAGTGGAGAGAAACCCTTCAGCTGCTGTGAGTGTGGTAAAAGATTTACCCTAAGAGAGAGTCTGGCCTCACACATGCTAGTTCACAGTGGAGAGAAACCCTTCAGCTGCGTTGAGTGTGGTAAACGTTTTACCCAAAGAGGAAGTCTGGCCTCACACATGTTAGTTCACAGTGGAGAGAAACCCTTCAGCTGCTCTGAGTGTGGTAAAAGATTTACCCTAAGAGGAAGTCTGGCCTCACACATGTTAGTTCACAGTGGAGAGAAACCCTTCAGCTGCGTTGAGTGTGGTAAACGTTTTACCCAAAGAGGAAGTCTGGCCTCACACATGTTAGTTCACAGTGGAGAGAAACCCTTCAGCTGCTCTGAGTGTGGTAAAAGATTTACCCTAAGAGGACATCTGGCCACACACATGTTAGTTCACAGTGGAGTGAAACCCTTCAGCTGCTCTGAGTGTGGTAAACGTTTTAGACACGAGGGGAATCTGAAGACACACAACAAAGTTCACAAACAGGAGAAAGTAAAAAAAGTCTAATCTGACACTTCACATGTATCCCTCTTTGGCAGGCTGCCCAGGTATGTTTTCCACCTTTACCATCAGCATTTAAAACAAACTAGTAGACGATTGATCACCTTAGCTCTGTACTCCTTGAATACAGGTCACAGGTCTGGATACTCTGTCGGTAACCAGAGAGAGAAAAAAGAGAGGGATCTCCACTGTGAAGACTCTTTGAATGCCTATTTAACTTTGTAATGGCATTAACCCAGATACCAAGTTAACGAGGCCCTTTTAGTCACTTTTTTATGGGGGAGGGGGGCACAAAAAATGTCTCATCCAAGTTAAAACAAAAGACAGTTTATTAAATGTCCGACCAGAGAGGGAAATGTTTTGGATCACTGTTATACCAGTCAGCAACACTTATCACAGTGTCCCTGCGTCTGGCTAACAACCTGAACGAGTTCTACTGTCGCTTTGAAAGACAATGGGACAGCCCGGAAACCAACAAGTCCACTTCACAACTCACCTCCCCCACCACAGCAGGGACTCAGGACTGTCAACGACTGTCTGCCCTAACAGCCCTCTCTCCCCACACCCCAGTGACACCTCTTTCAGTCAGCTGGACCAGGCTCTGTCTCTCCCTCCACCTTGAAGCACTGTGCTGATCAGCTGTCTCCAGTCTTTACAGACATTTTTAACATCTCATTGGAGACATGCCACGTGCCAGCCTGCTTCAAGTCCTCCACCATCATCCCTGTCTTCAAAAAACCAAGGACCACAGGACTTAATGACTTCAGACCCGTCGCCCTGACCTCTGTGGTGATGAAGTCCTTTGAGCGGCTTATGCTTTCACACCTCAAAGACATCACAGACCCCCTTCTGGACCCCCTACAGGTCTGTTGATGATGCTGTCAACCTGGCCCTCCACTCCATCCTCAAGCATCTGGACTCAGCAGGAACCTACGCCAGGATCCTGTTTGTGGATTTCAGCTCTGCTTTCAACACAATAATCCCGGCCCTGCTCCAGGACAAGCTCTCCCAGCTGAACGTGCCTGACTCAACATGCAGATGGATCACAGACTTCCT